>OY992886.1:42978353-43623353 GCA_963921405.1 Cepaea hortensis
ACTCCTCACCAAAATCAGACACCGAAGAAGGGTAATGACATTTTTACAGTTGCGAAGTGCCGTATTAGAAGCCCAAATATTAACCTCAAGGTGCGGGTTAATCCAAATCTAGTGAGTGTCTTCATTCTGATCTAGAGTTGTTTACCGTGCCTCCCACGCAAACAGAGGTGGAATAGTGACTATGTGTAGCTTAACTGTGGTGGCACCATCTGGAGATATTAATCAGATACTTGGTACCCAGTGAAGATGACAGATAACTGATGCGTGATAGGTCGCGTGGCCCTCAACAAAACATACAATGAAATAACGGTGAAATGAAATGTTGCGACTCCGCGAAGCATTATTTTAGAAACCAAAGATTACAATCGATCTGAGAGGGTAACAATAGACAGGCTAATCCTACCAGAAAGAGGTGTCTTATACACTGGGTACCAACGACAGACAGCTGGCCAAATAGAACAATACGGGTCTAGAGGGTGCCATAGATCATATGGAGGTAACAGCTTCGATTCCGATGGGGTTGTGTGGCGGAAATATTGGTTGTGTTAATTAGCTGTGATGGAGTTTACATCTCCGATCAACAGGTTTTGAGAGGCCTATATAGGCAGTAGTTTAAAGAATTCAAGTATATTATTGCAAGTTAAATTACATAATAAAATAAATACAGTGATCTGTATAGAATTATAAAAAACAAAAAAATTAAAAAACACCAGTGTTACATTAGTAAATAAGTGAAAAACACAACGGTATGAATACATTGGTGTATTAGTTACACACAAATGGTACATACAACATGCCCTCATGTCTAGCTGTTAAATCACGTGACTGCTATCTGTTCTATATTGCGACCAAATTACACCGATCGCCCCTCACGGCAGCGTAACAGACTAACACTTAAACCAAGCACCCGCTATCTGTTCTATATTGTTGCCAACAATTATGTGCATGCCGCCATCATTTGATGTGAGTTTGATGATTAAGCCTGTCAGGAAACAACCATAGAGACATAGTAAAAGTGTAGTGAGAATACAACTCCAAGCGTATTGACTCTCGGTGTATCGTTATTCAGTTAACGTTTCCTGTTTCCTGCTCCAGTCTATTGTTGTAAAATCTTACCGAGGTGGACACTGTGGACCAAACCTACATGAGTGAAGTAGGATAGATACGGTTGTCATATATGTCTTATAGGGCTTGGTCATTGGTTTTATAAAAACTTATCGATGGAAGAAAATGACCCTTATACTACAAACAGAATAAACATTTACATTAATAATAACCATAACAAACACATGACCAGCAACACTGGAGGTGACAAAAGTGACAGTCTGCTTAGAGAAAACAGCGAATTTTCAACGAAAAGATAGTCTGTGTGTTATCTCCTTGGAAACGTAAATCTGGTTATATTTAAATCACCCTA
Organism: Cepaea hortensis; assembly: GCA_963921405.1. Lineage (NCBI taxonomy): Eukaryota > Metazoa > Mollusca > Gastropoda > Stylommatophora > Helicidae > Cepaea > Cepaea hortensis. Next base: position 42,979,771 of record OY992886.1, read on the forward strand.
TGCACTCATGTCTCCCATGAAAACTAGCGTAATGTCTGAAGAAGTCAAATTTGAGGCTTCAAAATATGTTTTCGTAGTATATGTATATATGAAGATATATACATGTGTTTTCTAACAACAAATTTCAGCATGCCGCGCTTTACATCCATACACAAGTATAGGTTCTATGAACGACACAACACCTACAAGTTGCTAAGATTGGCACCCAGTTACCAACAGCATTTCTGTCTAGAGTCAATACCACACGACAAGACAATGCTTTTTCGGCCTCTGATTGAGGACAATAGATATAAACATAATTATGCAATGACCTCTTTACCACACTACCCAGAAAGTTAAAAATATCATTTTAAATACGCTGACGACCATAGTAACACAACCAGTTAATTCTGCTTGCTCACTTTGTGTAATACCCACACCTACTATAGATTGCAGAAAATACTCATTTCTACAACCAAGGTGAAAAATATCGGTCAAACTTATAAATGTCTCATCCAAACTTATGAAAAAATAGGAAAATTTGTTAACCTAAGGAGAAATAATATTGACCCTGTAAAGAAACATTTACAACAAACTTATAAACATTAGGAAAATTTGTTAACCTAATGAGAAAAAAAATATCGACATAGAGAGCAATATTTCATCTAATCTTATAAAAAGTAGGAAAATTTGTCAACCGAAATGGAAAAAGGTCGGTCAAATACATAAATATCTCAACAAATTATAAAAAGTAGGAAATAATAGGGGCCAAGTAAAAAATAGCTTACCCAGATTTATAAAAGGTAGGAAAATGTGTTAGCCAAAAGGGGAAAATATTGATCAAACTAAGAAACATGTCGACCGAACTAGGAAAATAAGTGAACCAAAGTAATAAAAATGTTGGGTAAATACAGAAATATGTTGACCAAGCTTATAAATATCGCTGCTAAGCTTATGAATACTAGGAAACTTTGTTAAACAAATGTGAAAAAATATCGACCAAACTTATAAAAATCTCCGCCAAAGTTACGAAAAGTAGGAAACTTTGTTAACCAAAGTTGAAACTATATCGGTCAAACTTATAAATGACTCGTCCGAATTCATAAAAAGTAGGAAATAATGTTAACCAAAAGGGGCAAAATATTGACCAAGTAAAGAAATGTCTCGTCTAAAATTGTAAAAAGTAGGACAAATTTGTTAACCAAAGTTGAAAAAAAAGATCGGCCAAACAGATAAATATTTCAACTAAACATAAAAACAGTAGGAAAAATGTTGCTTCTATAGTTATGTCAAACGTGTCTTGATCTTTTATTTGAAAAAACATTTCACAATACATAATCAGCAACGTCAGCACTTTCCCTCTTTTACATTACTGAAAGCTTCAACTTATCATTCCAGCGTTTCTGTTTAAGAACCACTTATACAGACTAATCACTCATCACGCCATACTCTTGATTTTTTTCTTTATAACACAAAGTGTCTCTGTCTTTCATAGATAGCTTCACAACTTGTCCATGTCACAGCACCAAGAGCTCCAAACCTTCGTTGTACATGAGCTTCAACGACATAGTAATAACAACATTTATGGCAAGGCAGTCTATGGCTCCACCTGGGATAGTTTCGATATCATCTGAGTATTCGTCAGCAAAGATCCATTTCCCATAACTGATATCTTCAACTTTCCATACCACAATGTCTGCTATACTAATCTTCGATTGTTCCAGCTCTCAACACTGCAGGTGTTTTCTAGAAGTCTAGTGAAAATATCATTTCTCACTTTTTCCACCTCTATTTCAGTGTGTCATTTCACAACCAACCAACAGTGTCTGTTACGAGGTCGGTCTTTCTTAATACAACATCTGTCCTATTGACCCCTTGAATACCAGCGAATACATCTTCTAACCAATTTTCAACGTTTCATACCACTTAACACTAACATTCTCTTTGCTTACAACACAACCGGTTTTCTGCTGACTGGGTAAATTCCCCAACCTACTGGAGATAAATCGACTGTCCCCTATCCGACAAGACCCTTTATTAGACAATGACTATGAGCATCAACCAGGATGGTCACTGCTAAAAAGGATACCAATAACAAACGATCTTCTTTACAGATGGCTATAAAATTATGATGCTATTCAGTGTTACAATGACAAGAATAAGGAAGGCAATAAAGGTTGAAAAGAGATGACGAGTAGTAAGGATGTATGGAAGGAAAAGAGACACAATAGGCAAGATATATATTAAGAACACTAATAGATAGATCAAAATAGAAGAGAAAAGACTTAATCAAGTGGATAATTTTATATACTTGAGGTCATTTATAACCTCAGATGGTAGTTACACAATAGAGCTTAAGAGCAGAATACGGCCAACAAAAGAGGTATTTCAGAAAATGAAACGTATCTTAGGTGATAAGTCACTATCATTGAAGGAACAAATAAATAAACTTTCAACAATAAAATTGCAAAAATTACAAATTAATTTTCGACAATAAAAGTTAACAATTAAATTGCTACCAGAAACATTCAAATTAGAAATAATAAAGAGAAATTTACTGTATAAATTTTATTGTCGGAAATTAATTTTTAATTTTTGCAATTTTATTGTTGAAAGTTTATTTATTTGTTCCTTCAATGATAGTGACTTATCACCTAAGATACGTTTCATTTTCTGAAATACCTCTTTTGTTGGCCGTATTCTGCTCTTAAGCTCTATTGTGTACCTACCATCTGAGGTTATAAATGACCTCAAGTATATAAAATTATCCACTTGATTAAGTCTTTTCTCTACTATTTTGATCTATCTATTAGTGTTCTTAATATATATCTTGCCTATTGTGTCTCTTTTCCTTCCATACATCCTTACTACTCGTTACCTCTTTTCAACCTTTATTGTCTTCCTTATTCTTCTCATTGTAACACTGAATAGCATCATAATTTTATAGCCATCTGTAAAGAAGATCGTTTGTTATTGGTATCCTTTTTAGCAGTGACCATCCTGGTTGATGCTCATAGTCATTGTCTAATAAAGGGTCTTGTCGGATAGGGGACAGTCGATTTATCTCCAGTAGGTTGGGGAATTTACCCAGTCAGCAGAAAACCGGTTGTGTTGTAAGCAAAGAGAATGTTAGTGTTAAGTGGTATGAAACGTTGAAAATTGGTTAGAAGATGTATTCGCTGGTATTCAAGGGGTCAATAGGGCAGATGTTGTATTAAGAAAGACCGACCTCGTAACAGACACTGTTGGTTGGTTGTGAAATGACACACTGAAATAGAGGTGGAAAAAGTGAGAAATGATATTTTCACTAGACTTCTAGAAAACACCTGCAGTGTTGAGAGCTGGAACAATCGAAGATTAGTATAGCAGACATTGTGGTATGGAAAGTTGAAGATATCAGTTATGGGAAATGGATCTTTGCTGACGAATACTCAGATGATATCGAAACTATCCCAGGTGGGGCCATAGACTGCCTTGCCATAAATGTTGTTATTACTATGTCGTTGAAGCTCATGTACAACGAATGTTTGGAGCTCTTGGTGCTGTGACATGGACAAGTTGTGAAGCTATCTATGAAAGACAGAGACACTTTGTGTTATAAAGAAAAAAATCAAGAGTATGGCGTGATGAGTGATTAGTCTGTATAAGTGGTTCTTAAACAGAAACGCTGGAATGATAAGTTGAAGCTTTCAGTAATGTAAAAGAGGGAAAGTGCTGACGTTGCTGATTATGTATTGTGAAATGTCTTTTCAAATAAAAGATCAAGACACGTTTGACATAACTATAGAAGCAACATTTTTCCTACTGTTTTTATGTTTAGTTGAAATATTTATGTTTGGCCGAGCTTTTTTCAACTTTGGTTAACAAATTTGTCCTACTTTTTACAATTTTAGACGAGACAATTCTTTACTTGGTCAATATTTTGCCCCTTTTGGTTAACATTATTTCCTACTTTTTATGAATTCGGACGAGTCATTTATAAGTTTGACCGATATAGTTTCAACTTTGGTTAACAAAGTTTCCTACTTTTCGTAACTTTGGCGGGGATTTTTATAAGTTTGGTCGATATTTTTTCACATTTGTTTAACAAAGTTTCCTAGTATTCATAAGTTTAGCAGCGATATTTATAAGCTTGGTCAACTTATTTCTGTATTTACCCAACATTTTTATTACTTTGGTTCACTTATTTTCCTAGTTCGGTCGACATGTTTCTTAGTTTGATCAATATTTTCCCCTTTTGGCTAACACATTTTCCTACCTTTTATAAATCTGGGTAAGCTATTTTTTACTTGGCCCCTATTATTTCCTACTTTTTATAATTTGTTGAGATATTTATGTATTTGACCGACCTTTTCCCATTTCGGTTGACAAATTTTCCTACTTTTTATAAGATTAGATGAAATATTGCTCTCTATGTCGATATTTTTTTCTCATTAGGTTAACAAATTTTCCTAATGTTTATAAGTTTGTTGTAAATGTTTCTTTACAGGGTCAATATTATTTCTCCTTAGGTTAACAAATTTTCCTATTTTTTCATAAGTTTGGATGAGACATTTATAAGTTTGACCGATATTTTTCACATTTGGCTAACATTATTTCCTTCTTTTTATAAATTCGGACGAGACATTTATAAGTTTGACCGATATTTTTCACCTTGGTTGTAGAAATGAGTATTTTCTGCAATCTATAGTAGGTGTGGGTATTACACAAAGTGAGCAAGCAGAATTAACTGGTTGTGTTACTATGGTCGTCAGCGTATTTAAAATGATATTTTTAACTTTCTCGGTAGTGTGGTAAAGAGGTCATTGCATAATTATGTTTATATCTATTGTCTTCAATCAGAGGCCGAAAAAGCATTGTCTTGTCGTGTGGTATTGACTCTAGACAGAAATGCTGTTGGTAACTCGGTGCCAATCTTAGCAACTTGTAGGTGTTGTGTCGTTCATAGAACCTATACTTGTGTATGGATGTAAAGCGCGGCATGCTGAAATTTGTTGTTAGAAAACACATGTATATATCTTCATATATACATATACTACGAAAACATATTTTGAAGCCTCAAATTTGACTTCTTCAGACATTACGCTAGTTTTCATGGGAGACATGAGTGCATAGGGTGATTTAAATATAACCAGATTTACGTTTCCAAGGAGATAACACACAGACTATCTTTTCGTTGAAAATTCGCTGTTTTCTCAAAGCAGACTGTCACTTTTGTCACCTCCAGTGTAGCTGGTCATGTGTTTGTTATGGTTATTATTAATGTAAATGTTTATTCTGTTTGTAGTATAAGGGTCATTTTCTTCCATCGATAAGTTTTTATAAAACCAATGACCAAGCCCTATAAGACATATATGACAACCGTATCTATCCTACTTCACTCATGTAGATTTGGTCCACAGTGTCCACCTTGGTAAGATTTTACAACAATAGGCTGGAGCAGGAAACAGGAAACGTTAACTGAATAACGATACACCGAGAGTCAATACGCTTGGAGTTGTATTCTCACTACACTTTTACTATGTCTCTATGGTTGTTTCCTGACAGGCTTCATCATCAAACTCACATCAAATGATGGCGGCATGCACATAATTGTTGGCAACAATATAGAACAGATAGCGGGCGCTTGGTTTAAGTGTTAGTCTGTTACGCTGCCGTGAGGGGCGATCGGTGTAATTTGGTCGCAATATAGAACAGATAGCGGTCATGTGATTTAACAGCTAGACCGTTACGCTGACATGAGGGCATGTTGTATGTACCATTTGTGTGTAACTAATACACCAATGTATTCATACCGTTGTGTTTTTCACTTATTTACTAATGTAACACTGGTGTTTTTTACTTTTTTTGTTTTTTATAATTCTATACACATCACTGTATTTATTTTATTATGTAATTTAACTTGCAATAATATACTTGAATTCTTTAAACTACTGCCTATTTAGGCCTCTCAAAACCTGTTGATCGGAGATGTAAACTCCATCACAGCTAATTAACACAACCAATATTTCCGCCACACAACCCCATCGGAATCGAAGCTGTTACCTCCATATGATCTATGGTACCCTCTAGACCCGTATTGTTCTTTTTGGCCAGCTGTCTGTCGTTGGTACCCAATGTATAAGACACCTCTTTCTGGTAGGATTAGCCTGTCTATTGTTACCCTCTCAGATCGATTGTAATCTTTGGTTTCTAAAATAATGCTTCGCGGAGTCGCAACATTTCATTTCACCGTTATTTCATTGTATGTTTTGTTGAGGGCCACGCGACCTATCACGCATCAGTTATCTGTCATCTTCACTGGGTACCAAGTATCTGATTAATATCTCCAGATGGTGCCACCACAGTTAAGCTACACATAGTCACTATTCCACCTCTGTTTGCGTTGGAGGCACAGTAAACAACTCTAGATCAGAATGAAGACACTCACTAGATTTGGATTAACCCGCACCTTGAGGTTAATATTTGGGCTTCTAATACGGCACTTCGCAACTGTAAAAATGTCATTACCCTTCTTCGGTGTCTGATTTTGGTGAGGAGTAGGCGAAATCTGTAACACCAATTCTGTGTGGATATTATTATGGTAGCACGTCTATTTCGTTTTCTAAAACTAGCTACCTTTGTTATCATTATATACCAGCCAGCCCTGTGTATATTTATTTACAAATACTTACATATTAACCAACCTCTCATTTGTCATTTTGGTTAACAATAACCGCAAAGTGTCTCTGTCTTTCATAGAACCTGTACTTTTGTATGACTGTGAAGCGGGCGCAATGAGCAGACAAGATGAAAAACCTCAGTGAAGATGTGGTGAAAATATACATACCATGCCCAGATAGAACAACAAATAATCAAGTCCCACTAGAAACAAAGGAAAAACAGTATCTACAACATACTCTTTTCCACTCTTAATGTTTAAGTTTGAGCGTGTGATATGAGGAAATGTGTTCTTAGAAATCACCTTGAATATATCTTCATATATACATATACTATGAAAACATATGTTGAAGCCGCAAATGTTACTTCAGGCATTATACTAATTGCTGAATGAGACATGAACGCCAATGGTGAACTACGTGGGCACCAGTTAATAAATGTTTGTTGTTTATTAGTAATTGTTTTAGTCATTCTTTTTGTTTCCGATCGGTACATCCGTATTGATTTCACCTTAAAGCTAAATAGGCATATACTATTCAGAATAATTCTGCTAAATATGTTCACAGGAACTGACATTAACATACTTATAAGCTTTTCTCACGCCGGTAGATCTCCGTTTTTCGGTCGTTTTATTAAATATTTCTAGTCAAATGTCTTCATTTAATTTCTGTAATAAAATAACTTCATCTAATTTAAATTGTCAACTGCCTTCATATAATTTATGTAATCAACAGACACTGCGCAGGATCTGCAATATTTAGTAGAGGCGGTTGTTGCACCCGGTGAACAACTAGGGTTAGAATTAAATTATAAAACGGCACGGGTTATGATTGTCACTATGAAGAACGAAATACCACGATGTAATATACATGTAAATGGGAATATTCTGAAACAAGTGAGTAGGTACAATTATCTCGGAACAGTCATAACAACGGTTGGGAGATGCCTTGAAGAGATTAGAACAAGAATCGCCATGGCGAAGATGAAAAACATATTGACCAGCAAAAAGATGGCAATTGCTACGTGAAAAAGAGTGTTGCGGCGCTACATAGAATCTGTACTTTTGTATGAATGTGAAGACATTGAACAGTACCGCTGAATCTGCTGGCTGTGGAACTTAGGTTTTTTGAGGAAAAAAGCAAAGCGATACCGCTGGAATCGAACATCGGGGGCCTATGTTGGCTATAGTTAGCGACCAGGGGCGTGATTTGAACCACCAATGATACCATTTAGTTCCGTTACTCACTCGACTACTACTACACTACTCCACCACACCGTAGGACTCGAACCCGTCAAGCGCTATGGCAGCAACTAGACACCCCAGTTACACATTGATATCCCACCACAGCCCCTATGACCAACTACTTCTCACCGCTAAGCCCTCACCGCCCCTTAGTAGCCATTTAAAAAGTCCCCGTCTAGGGTGGACACCGTTATCGACCAGCAGCGTGATTCGAACAGTAAATGATACCACTTAGCTCCGTTACACACTCGCCCACTACCACACTACCCCACCACACGGTAGGATTCGAACCTGTCACCTCCAAATGAGAGGGTCTATGCTACCAACTTAACCCATTAGACACCCCACTTACACATTAGCGATACCCCGACACACTCTACCGAATTGGTTATCGCACCATCTGCAATGCGACTGTGGTACCAACTAGCCCCGTGTCTCAATTCATTTATCATTGTTTACATATACCGATGATCTGATTAAAAACGCCACCTATCGCCGACAGGTGTAATTTACAAACCACATTATTTCTGGTATGGACAATATCGACTTTTTGCTCACAGATGTTCGCCGATCTTACCAAAGATACAAATACATCAACCCGTATCAGCCTGAGCACACCAATCGATTATGCAATCGTCTATACAAACGGGAAGCTAATTAATGCATTACACCGGCTGACATATTCTGAATCAATTAGAAAACCTGCCGCCACCGTTATCGAACTCATCTTTACTGAGATTACCCACCTAGTTCAATTGATCTTTTCATTGTTACACATACTCCGATTAATAACACCAATTACCTTGCATAATTTACCGGCCATTTAAATTCTTTTTTAACCCACAGACAAGCAAAAAAATATCGATCTAGGAAAAACACGAAGAATATTCGGCCGGGTGGTATGAATCTTCATACCACACGGCATCGTCATACCACGCGCCATACCACATTTCATGACACATTTCATACCACAAAATATGGCACAATACTAATCGTTTCCATCCTATATACTACTCTTGTCAACATCTGCTTTCAGTGTTGGTATCGACGTTGGTCGTCATCATCATCGTGTGACTCCTCTACATACCATGTCCAGTTTACAATTACGCTCTTGTTAACTTTTAATATTTTACATTCTTTTGTTTCAAACAACTAGTAGCTGTATATATTCTGCTGACTGATGGTTCATTTATTCTTTGTACACAGATTTTGTGTTTTCTCGTTGCTCCTAAATGCAAACAGCACTATTTAGCCAGTCTCTTTCTATGTTTAACATTTATGTACTATTTCTCTATGTATTCTTGTATATTCATCTTGATTTTGCTTACTTCTTCTTCTAATTTCCATCAGTTGTGGAATTTCTTCGACCATACATTTCTTCTTTATTTCTAAAGTGATTTGACGTATGTTGCATTAACTCCTTTACCATTTGCCAGTGTTCGTCTGCATTACTTATCGTTTTTATAGCATTGTACCTATTATGTAGAATAACTGAATTTCTCACCCATTTCATATTTTCATTCAAGCATTTCCATATCGCGCTTGATTGTTCTCTGAGCGTTCGTTCATGTCTCCAGTATGCCCATTTCTGGTATATAGCCAGTACTGCCATCTGCTCCTTGTCTTATTTCGTAGACAGAAAGTTGTTTAAAAATCTATTGTTTATAAGTATGTTACTGCATCTACAACCATGTAAATCTTATTGTTTCACACGTTGTTGTTGTAGCTTTGCCTCGCAAGAAGATTAAGCATTGACCAGTGTGATATGATGGATAAACGAGTGCTCATGAGACTGGATTTTGATGTCCCCATAAAAGATGGATACATCAGCAACACAGAGCGAATTGAAGCAGCGATACCCAACATACAACTGGCATTACTTAGTGGTAAGAACATGTGCAGTGTAACATATGCTTGTGAGCCATGAGCACTAAACGCAACAAGGTTGCCTAAACATGGAATATCGTCATTAAATGCCTTGCCATCTGGCGTAGGCGTTCATGTCTCTCCACAGATATCAGTCATTCGTGCCCTGGATAAACTCTGCTAATGATATTTCTCCATGCCACCATCTCAGTCCATCCAGCATCATCATATTTGGTCTGCCTCTACCTTTATTTCCTACTAATCTTTCCCCATGTCACGATATTCTCCAATGCCTTTCTTCTCATCCCATGACCAAAGAATGCGGTGTGCATCTTTATTATAGTTATTTAATGTTCCAGACAATCATTGTTGGTTACTTGGCATTTCCAGGTACAGGCATCATTCGTCTCAGGAATCATATCTCCGTTGCTTACAAGGTTTTTCTAATTTCTTAATTGACGCTCCGTAATTCACTGCCATTCAGCAAAACAGGCTCTGTTTCTTACATTCATTGATAGTGACTTATTGCTTAAGATACTTTTCATTCTCTGGAATGCAGCTGTTGCTTGATCTATTATGTTCTTAATCTGTGTCGTGTATCTTCCATCTGATGTTATAATTGCCCCTAGGTAGTTACATTGACCAGCTTGGTAAAGCATGTTCCCTTCTATTAAATCTAAAACACCAACAATAAAATAGTTATCCTTATCGAAGCTAGCGAAATTGTCTAAGTTTTTACATTTAACTAGGGCAGCGGCTCAGGCAATCTACTCTTGACTTTTTCCAAGTAATTTATGCGAAATTTGGGTACTTCATCCACCGCAAACAAACTGCGTAATTATTTTTAGCACTGACCTAGATCTGGTGGGATCGTCGATTTTCAGAATAAGGATATCGGGATCCGCTCCGTGGTCGGTCTACAAGTGTTTTTGCAGCAAGATGTACCCAAAACCGCATGTCATTGTCTTTGCAAACTGGCCCCCAGATACATCAAATATGAGCTCAGAAAGATGGGACATACATAAGAAAAGACGAGTAGCACAAGATATGGATATACACTCCGACGACAGTGAGGGCCCTCCGGGCCTAGAAACATTTATCCACCACTCACGCAACCGAAAATGTGATCGACAACACATTCAATGTTTATCATTTTTTTTTATTTCAATAAATGTATTACACAGTATATCAACACACCCCTACACCCAATATGGAATCACCCTGATGTCACGTGATTTCCCGGGAACTCCCGGAATTCCTTTGTTTGCGGTGAATTAAAAATGAAGTACCGGAATTTGTAAATTGCACACTGCGCGCACAGGATGTTCTTTTATTTGAAAATGTTTCCAGAGCTGAGTTGTCAGTCAATCAGTCGCGGTTCCAACAAAATGGTCGCCACATTATGCTCCGTTACTGTGCCAGTGACAATCACACAACATGCTCCTCACTGTCCCATGTGAAAAGTGGAACAGACAGGAGACTTGACAAACCAACAGCCCGCACCGCGAAAGCAGCCGGTATTATACTAACCACATCACCCATGGAATGGTGATAGATGTTTAGAAATAAGAGGATGCCACCGTGTACCTCCCGAGGGCGTGGAAAAGAGTCATTTACTTTGAACTGTATTGCTAAGCTGCAATGGCAGCATTGGACACGCAATTATTACGCCTTATGTATGTGGATGTACAGAAGAACGATTCAAACTTTCCAGAAACAACGAGAAACGACTATGGGATTTAAAAAGAGGGATGATCAACAGAGACAAATTGTATTTTGTGGTCCAATTAGAACACATCCCACGCTTATCAAGACCGTGCTGGAGGATACTGCCATCGAGATGTGAAGTGTTAGAGGTCTTCGCATATTCTTGGCCATGGCAAAAGGTTGCTGGACATCCAGTTCCCTTCCTCGGCTCTCATATTTCCCAATTTCCAGAAAACTCTCAAAATTATTGGGCTCCCATTTTTATTAGGGTGGGTCGACCCCGAAGCCGTACTGGTGAAGAAAAACATAATCCTGCATCTGCTAGGGATTAAACTCGGAACACTGTCTTGGCCGGCAAGCCCACTGTTCACTATGCCACCACGGCTCTGTTTATAGTTTTACTAGAAGAATATGTTGAGGGTCAAAATGGGTGAATACTAGAGGATCGACTAGATGCTTCATCCCATCTAGTTCGATCTCTCTCCGCAGATCAGCTTACCGAGAGCATCGCGCAGTGCACGAACTCCGAAGCCTGGCAACTTCCCCCAAATATCCCTAAAATAAATGACACTCGCGAATCTAGTGATGGAGTCCGATAATGAGCAAGCGACCGTTAGAGCGCAGGCAGGCGACCTGACTACTCGGCCACGGAGACCTAGCACTCTGAAGGAGCACGAGGTGAGAAAGCCAAATTTGCGCACATAGATGATACAGAGATGGACAAAGTTAAGATCTCTCAAAACCAGAGTCAGATAGCTTTGGAGATCTATTCCGACAATTCTGAATTGTGGAAAGACGTTAGTTTGATTAATTGGTTGATTGACTCATACAAGTGTCTGCATCATATCTTTCTGTAGATTCGCTGACTGAATGGTTGATTCACTGATACGACGCTAGTCTGACTGAATGGTTGTTTCACTGATACAAGTGTCTGACTAAACGGTTGATTCACTAATACAAGTGTCTGATTGAATGGTTGATTCTCTGATACAAAACGGTTGATTCACTGATACAAGTGTCGGATTGAATGGTTGATTCACTGATACAACGCTAGTCTGACTGAATGGTTGATTCACCGATTCAATGGTTGATTCATCGATTAAACGGTTGTTCCATTGATTGAATAGTTGATTCACTGATTGAATGGTTTATTCACTGACTGAATGGTTGATTCACTGATTCAATGGTTGATTCACTGACTGAATGGTTGATTCACTGATTGAACGGTTGATCCACTAATACAAATGTCTGCATCATATCCTGCTGTAGCTTACCTAGTTCAGTGCCGAAGGATAAAATATCGCCACATGTGTTCTCCCATTTGGCCATAAGGACCACATATCGCCGTATTAGGGTCATAATGTTAATTGGTTTGTTTCGAAGTATCTTCTGCAATTTCAATGCTCAGCGACGAAAATTTACATTATTATACTTATTCATTTGATTGTTTACCAAGCTTGGTCCAACTTACTTTCTGTGTGGCACTTAATAAGTTAAGCTCCAGGCTGTTATGTCAGTATATGATAGTTGTTGTGGGAGGCTACAGTTATGTCAGTATATGATAGTTGTTGTGGGAGGCTACAGTTATGTCAGTATATGATAGTTGTTGTGGGAGGCTACAGTTATGTCAGTATATGATAGTTGTTGTGGGAGGCTACAGTTATGTCAGTATATGATAATTGTTGTGGGAGGTTACAGTTATGTCAGTATATGATAGTTGTTGTGGGAGGTTACAGTTATGTCAGTATATGATAGTTGTTGTGGGAGGTTACAGTTATGTCAGTATATGATAGTTGTTGTGGGAGGCTACAGTTATGTCAGTATATGATAGTTGTTGTGGGAGGCTACAGTTATGTCAGTATATGATAGTTGTTGTGGGAGGTTACAGTTATGTCAGTATATGATAGTTGTTGTGGGAGGCTACAGTTATGTCAGTATATGATAGTTGTTGTGGGAGGCTACAGTTATGTCAGTATATGACAGTTGTTGTGGGAGGCTACAGTTATGTCAGTATATGACAGTTGTTGTGGGAGGCTACAGTTATGTCAGTATATGATAGTTGTTGTGGGAGGCTACAGTTATGTCAGTATATGATAGTTGTTGTGGGAGGCTACAGTTATGTCAGTATATGACAGTTGTTGTGGGAGGCTACAGTTATGTCAGTATATGATAGTTGTTGTGGGAGGCTACAGTTATGTCAGTATATGATAGTTGTTGTGGGAGGCTACAGTTATGTCAGTATATGATAGTTGTTGTGGGAGGCTACAGTTATGTCAGTATATGACAGTTGTTGTGGGAGGCTACAGTTATGTCAGTATATAATAGTTGTTGTGGGAGGCTACAGTTATGTCAGTATATGATAGTTGTTGTGGGAGGTTACAGTTATGTCAGTATATGATAGTTCTTGTGGGAGGCTACAGTTATGTCAGTATATGATAGTTGTTGTGGGAGGCTACAGTTATGTAAGTATATGACAGTTGTTGTGGGAGGCTACAGTTATGTCAGTATATGACAGTTGTTGTAGGAGGCTACAGTTATGTCAGTATATGATAGTTTTTGTGGGAGGTTACAGTTATGTCAGTATATGATAGTTGTTGTGGGAGGCTACATTCGTGTGTTACCATGTGGCAGTTATGTCAGTATATGATAGTCGTTGTGGGAGGCTACAGTTATGTCAGTATATGATAGTTGTTGTGGGAGGCTACAGTTATGTCAGTATATGATAGTTGTTGTGGTAGGCTACAGTTATGTCAGTATATGATAGTTGTTGTGGGAGGCTACAGTTATGTCAGTATATGACAGTTGTTGTGGGAGGCTACAGTTATGTCAGTATATGATAGTTGTTGTGGGAGGCTACAGTTATGTCAGTATATGATAGTTGTTGTGGGAGGTTACAGTTATGTCAGTATATGATAGTTGTTGTGGGAGGCTACATTCGTGTGTTACCATGTGGCAGTTATGTCAGTATATGATAGTTGTTGTGGGAGGCTACAGTTATGTCAGTATATGATAGTTGTTGTGGGAGGCTACAGTTATGTCAGTATATGATAGTTGTTGTGGGAGGCTACAGTTATGTCAGTATGTGACAGTTGTTGTGGGAGGCTACAGTTATGTCAGTATATGACAGTTGTTGTGGGAGGCTACAGTTATGTCAGTATATGACAGTTGTTGTGGGAGGGTACATTTGTGTGTTACCATGTGGCAGTTATGTCAGTATATGATAGTTGTTGTTGGAGGGTACATTTGTGTGTTACCATGTGGCAGTTATGTCAGTATATGATAGTTGTTGTTGGAGGGTACATTTGTGTGTTACCATGTGGCAGTTATGTCAGTATACGATATGATAGTTGTTGTGGGAGGTTACAGTTATGTCAGTATATGATAGTTGTTGTGGGAGGCTACATTCGTGTGTTACCATGTGGCAGTTATGTCAGTATATGATAGTTGTTGTTGGAGGCTACAGTTATGTCAATATATGATAGTTGTTGTTGGAGGGTACATTTGTGTATTACCATGTGGCAGTTATGTCAGTATATGATAGTTGTTGTGGGAGGGTACATTCGTGTGTTACCATGTGGCAGTTATGTCAGTATATGATAGTTGTTGTGGGAGGGTACATTCGTGTGTTACCATGTGGCAGTTATGTCAGTATATGATAGTTGTTGTGGGAGGGTACTTACGTGTGTTACCATGTGGCAGTTATGTCAGTATATGATAGTTGTTGTGGGAGGCTACAGTTATGTCAGTATATGATAGTTGTTGTGGGAGGCTACAGTTATGTCAGTATATGATAGTTGTTGTGGGAGGCTACAGTTATGTCAGTATATGATAGTTGTTGTGGGAGGCTACAGTTATGTCAGAATATGATAGTTGTTGTGGGAGGCTACAGTTATGTCAGTATATGATAGTTGTTGTGGGAGGCTACAGTTATGTCAGTATATGATAGTTGTTGTGGGGGGGGGGGGTACATACGTGTGTTACCATGTGGCAGTTATGTCAGTATATGATAGTTGTTGTGGGAGGGTACACTTGTGTGTTACCATGTGGCAGTTATGTCAGTATATGATAGTTGTTGTGGGAGGGTACATACGTGTGTTACCATGTGGCAGTTATGTCAGTATATGATAGTTGTTGTGGGAGGCTACAGTTATGTCAGTATATGATAGTTGTTGTTGGAGGTTACAGTTATGTCAGTATATGATAGTTGTTGTGGGAGGCTACAGTTATGTCAGTATATGATAGTTGTTGTGGGAGGTTACAGTTATGTCAGTATATGATAGTTGTTGTGGGAGGGTACATTTGTGTGTTACCATGTGGCAGTTATGTCAGTATATGATAGTTGTTGTGGGAGGCTACATACGTGTGTTACCATGTGGCAGTTATGTCAGTATATGATAGTTGTTATGGGAGGGTACATTTGTGTGTTACCATGTGGCAGTTATGTTAGTATATGCTAGTTGTTGTGGGAGGGTACATACGTGTGTTACCATGTGGCAGTTATGTCAGTATATGCTAGTTGTTGTTGGAGGCTACTACATACGTGTGTTACCATGTGGCAGTTATGTCAGTATATGATAGTGTTTGTGGGAGGGTACATACGTGTGTTACCATGTGGCAGTTATGTCAGTATATGATAGTGTTTGTGGGAGGGTACATACGTGTGTTACCATGTGGCAGTTATGTCAGTATATGATAGTTGTTGTTGGAGGCTACTACATACGTGTGTTACCATGTGGCAGTTATGTCAGTATATGATAGTGTTTGTGGGAGGGTACATACGTGTGTTACCATGTGGCAGTTATGTCAGTATATGATAGTGTTTGTGGGAGGGTACATACGTGTGTTACCATGTGGCAGTTATGTCAGTATATGATAGTTGTTGTTGGAGGCTACTACATACGTGTGCTACCATGTGGCAGTTATGTTAGTATATGATAGTTGTTGTGGGAGGTTACAGTTATGTCAGTATATGATAGTTGTTGTGGGAGGTTACAGTTATGTCAGTATATGATAGTTGTTGTGGGAGGGTACATACGTGTGTTACCATGTGGCAGTTATGTCAGTATATGATAGTTGTTGTGGGAGGTTACAGTTATGTCAGTATATGATAGTTGTTGTGGGAGGTTACAGTTATGTCAGTATATGATAGTTGTTGTGGGAGGGTACATACGTGTGCTACCATGTGGCAGTTATGTTAGTATATGATAGTTGTTGTGGGAGGTTACAGTTATGTCAGTATATGATAGTTGTTGTGGGAGGTTACAGTTATGTCAGTATATGATAGTTGTTGTGGGAGGCTACAGTTATGTCAGTATATGATAGTTGTTGTGGGAGGTTACAGTTATGTCAGTATATGATAGTTGTTGTGGGAGGGTACATACGTGTGCTACCATGTGGCAGTTATGTTAGTATATGATAGTTGTTGTGGGAGGTTACAGTTATGTCAGTATATGATAGTTGTTGTGGGAGGTTACAGTTATGTCAGTATATGATAGTTGTTGTGGGAGGCTACAGTTATGTCAGTATATGATAGTTGTTGTGGGAGTGTACATACGTGTGTTACCATGTGGCAGTTATGTCAGTATATGATAGTTGTTGTGGGAGGTTACAGTTATGTCAGTATATGATAGTTGTTGTGGGAGTGTACATACGTGTGTTACCATGTGGCAGTTATGTCAGTATATGATAGTTGTTGTGGGAGGTTACAGTTATGTCAGTATATGATAGTTGTTGTGGGAGGTTACAGTTATGTCAGTATATGATAGTTGTTGTGGGAGGCTACAGTTATGTCAGTATATGATAGTTGTTGTGGGAGTGTACATACGTGTGTTACCATGTGGCAGTTATGTCAGTATATGATAGTTGTTGTGGGAGGTTACAGTTATGTCAGTATATGATAGTTGTTGTGGGAGTGTACATACGTGTGTTACCATGTGGCAGTTATGTCAGTATATGATAGTTGTTGTGGGAGGTTACAGTTATGTCAGTATATGATAGTTGTTGTGGGAGGCTACAGTTATGTCAGTATATGATAGTTGTTGTGGGAGTGTACATACGTGTGTTACCATGTGGCAGTTATGTCAGTATATGATAGTTGTTGTGGGAGGTTACAGTTATGTCAGTATATGATAGTTGTTGTGGGAGGTTACAGTTATGTCAGTATATGATAGTTGTTGTGGGAGGTTACAGTTATGTCAGTATATGATAGTTGTTGTGGGAGGCTACAGTTATGTCAGTATATGACAGTTGTTGTGGGAGGCTACAGTTATGTCAGTATATGATAATTGTTGTGGGAGGTTACAGTTATGTCAGTATATGATAGTTGTTGTGGGAGGTTACAGTTATGTCAGTATATGATAGTTGTTGTGGGAGGTTACAGTTATGTCAGTATATGATAGTTGTTGTGGGAGGTTACAGTTATGTCAGTATATGATAGTTGTTGTGGGAGGTTACAGTTATGTCAGTATATGATAGTTGTTGTGGGAGGTTACAGTTATGTCAGTATATGATAGTTGTTGTGGGAGGTTACAGTTATGTCAGTATATGATAGTTGTTGTGGGAGGTTACAGTTATGTCAGTATATGATAGTTGTTGTGGGAGGCTACATACGTGTGCTACCATGTGGCAGTTATGTCAGTATATGATAGTTGTTGTGGGAGGCTACAGTTATGTCAGTATATGATAGTTGTTGTGGGAGGCTACAGTTATGTCAGTATATGATTGTTGTTGTGGGAGGCTACATACGTGTGCTACCATGTGGCAGGTGCACAAAGTGTGGTACTGGTCAGCCATCTCGGGGATCCCGGCGGTCGGGTGGAGAAATCCTTGTCTCTGAGACCTGTGGCTGATGTGCTGGAGAAGAGGCTGGGCATACTCGTCACGTTCTTGGAGGATTGTGTGGGGCCACAAGTGGAAGCTGTCTGCGCGGATCCGCCGAGAGGCAGTTTGATACTCCTGGAGAATCTTCGGTAACTTTGTCAGTGTGTAGTTTACCGAGTTCACGTGTCACAGCTTAGTCAAATATTGGCAAACACAAGGGAAGCCCCGTAGCGGCAGCCTGCTGTGGGTGTCTGAGTGTTAGGATCATCACATTCTGTAGGCTTGGGAGCACTAAGGCAAAGGTGCCTGGTTATTCCTCCCGTGACGAAAAGTGAAGTGACATCAAACTCTGGTATCACAGCGCGTAGGCCATTGTCAGCCAACGTCGAAACTTACACAAACGGCACGCTTTAGTAGAATATTTTCGTCTACTTTATGCTGGGGGGGGGGGGGGGGGGGGGTTAGTCATATTTTAGTTTGTTTTTTTCTTTTTTTCGCATATCCTATTTACAGGACGTCGATGTCAACTCCGCACTACTGTTGTCTTGGCAAGTTTTACTTTCAGAAGTTTGCCATTGTATTCTGAACGACCTGCTCCCATACCATCACGTTACAACTCAACGCGACTTAGTCTGCTGCCAAATCGGTCGCAGCTGTGTTTCGAACGCAGGTAATCGGAATTACAAGCCGCGTCCGTAACACCTTTGCCACGTCGCAGGCAATGTTTTAGGTATTGAGATATAATTATTAGAATAATACTGGTTCGAGCATATCGGTAAAATAATTGTTTCAGACAGAAAATTGAAAGTCGCTGGAAGAATAATTGTGTTTCTCTTACAGTGTTGTTGAATATATCCGACTGTCATTTACGCCTGTGGCTCTTTGTAGCTTTTAGCATGTGACAGTGGCCACCTCCCGGGCAACGGCTATGACAGGCAGGCTACATGTAGTCAACTGATTCGGTGTCAAACCAATTAGTGAACTAGGGTATGCCTACCCAACATATTAAGACGGGATTCGGCAGCCTGCACGAAATAAATCATTGATGGTTCAATGGGCAAGACGGCGTTTACCTGCAAACCGTTGTTGAACGTAATGAGCACGGCAAGGCACGTAGAGCGTCCTGATCATCCACTGCACCTGAATTCGTCTTCAGTGGTCTTGAACTGGAAACAATTAGGTATATTTTGCTCCTGCTAAACACAGACACAATGCACATTCACATACCTTACAAGTTAAGAAAATCCATCGTACACAGGTGAAAACTAAAGTGTGACTTATCCAAAAATCAGAAGTAATCAGTAAATATATAAAATGAAATAATAAAATAACAAATAAGTACAATAGGACAACCAAGGGCGGCCAAGACGTTTCGATTCTAAAAATCTTTGTCAAGTACAGGACAACACAAAATAGATAAAACAACGATAAACAAAACAACAACATAACACAACTACTCGCAGAAATGGCGGTTTGTGCCGGTTGAGAAGGCACTCTTTGGCTACAGAGTTTAAATATAGTTAGGTTGCTAGAGGGTCGGATAGGGTTTATGTCGCAAAAAAATGCGAACAGTCGGATATGAATATAGACAGTTAGGTATAAATATATAGGGGGAGGACAGCATAGTTATAAACAGTGTAAACAGTTGGATATGTATAGATGGAGGCGTGTGAGCAGTTGGATATGAATGTATAGAGGGAAGATGGCATAGTTATACAGTGGCGTCCACAACGGTATTTATACCTGCTGGATGGACGCATCCCAGAGAGTTTATTAATTGGCTTTAAATCTTTAGCCTAGTGGAGCTGTTTGGAGAAGCAAGGTTTCAATGCAGTGATACATACAAGTTCGACTCCATTATGATTGGAAGAATTAAAATGGTTGGGGACAGGTTTGTCAGCACCTTGGTTAACATCTCTGAGGTGTTCCATAAAACGGTCGGCAAGGCGTCTGCCAATTTTACCAATGTATTTCATGTCACATAGTCGTCTTGACTTGTCTTGCCACTGGATTCAGATGGACTCAGGCGAGAGAGTGTGGTCGACGAATTGCGCAACCCTTTCTCACTTTAATCCAGTTCATCGCGCAAGTCATTCTTCATCCAAACTGCTATATGCCTGTGAAACCTGGACTGTTTATCAGCGACACGCTAGGAAATTAAAACACTTCCACACAGTCTGCCTTAGGAAGCTATTGAAGATTAAATGGCAAGACGAGATACCAGATACTGTAATTCTAGAAAGAGCGTCCATGCCCAGTGTCCACACTATACTAATGAATGATCAGCTTCGCTGGACTTGTCACTTGACTCGTATGCCAGATCACAGGCTCCCTAAACGAATATTTTTACGGTGAGTCGATGTGGTAAACGCTCCCAAGGCGGCCAGAAACGCTTTAAAGACAATCTGAAGATCTCACTAAAAGCTTTTGGAATTCATCACGACACTTGGGAGACTGCTGCCAAAGACCGAAATTCGTGCCGTACATCATTAAGCAAGGGTGTAGTGACTTGTGAAGAAATTGAACTGCAAGAGCTGTGAAAAACAGACTGGACAGGAAAATCACTGCAGGAGATCCTCCTCCTGGAATGTCAAGCATTATTTGCCCACATTGTCAAAGAACATTTCGAGCCACAATAGGCCTTACCAGCCTTCTTAGAACTCACAGCTGCAAACTTTCAACTCCACTGGATGAAATGAATGATCATCATCATTCGTGATGGACAAACACCATATGTCATGTATGTATTGTAAACATACTCATATGTAATGTATGTATTATATGCATTGTATATGTGGTTAATTGGCTGATTAACTAGAATTGACCTTATTGCATTCGGGATGCACCCATTTGTGCTGTCCCTCTCAACAGATATGGGAGTGTGGGGATCTTGATTGCTCGGCTAGACACATATTCCAGTCAATCCAGAGGCTATTTCACAAAGATATTTGATTAGCCACATGTGGACAAGACACCGGACTGGAACGACAGCGTTTGGAGAAGATTGTCATAACCGGGAAAATCGACGGTCTTAGAGACAGGGAGAGCATGGTAGATGAGTCGACAGGACCGCATGAAGACCATCAGGGGTAAAATTTATCAAGAACTCAGAGGACAGTAGTGCGCGATTTAGGAGCCCTCGGACATACATGGCCATCACCTCCACATTGCTTGTGTTAGAGTACACCTTGGGGTGCGAGACAGCGGGTATTTGGACATATATGATCATCGACACCACACTGCTCATGCTAGAGTATACCTTGAGGTACGAGGTAGCGGATCTTTGG
Organism: Cepaea hortensis; assembly: GCA_963921405.1. Lineage (NCBI taxonomy): Eukaryota > Metazoa > Mollusca > Gastropoda > Stylommatophora > Helicidae > Cepaea > Cepaea hortensis. Next base: position 43,001,332 of record OY992886.1, read on the forward strand.
ATATATATAACCATCACCGCCAAACTGTTTGTGTTTCACGAAGAAGACATAGATACGCAGCAGCGGGTTGGACAGATATGATGATCAACATGGCATTGCTTGGTAAACACAACGTACACCTTGAGATACGAAGCAGCTGATCTTTGGACACAATGACGATTGACATCATACATTGAGATGGGTGCTGCATGGTAGGAGCCAGCTCGCATGGGAGTACCAAACGAAAATGTCGATCGTAATAATATAACGTAACATAACGTAACGTAACATAACGTAACGTAACAATTAACATTACACTGCTGGACTACATGAAAAAGGCATTGAGATACAATGCAGCGAGCCTTCGGGCATACATGGCAATTAACACCACAGTGTTTGGGCTACACGAATAGGACACTGAGACATCTGGCAGTGAGTAACCATGCTAATGTCGCTCTACAATGGGAAATTAAAAAGGTTAATTGTAGACTGCTCAATGATAAAATAATCGCTGTTGTTATCATATTATTATTACAATCGTCATTGCCATCGCCAAAACCAAGAGGATATATTCCTCTAACAATTGAATGTTGTGTCTAACTAAACATAAATTACCAGATTTGTATCTTGATATCTTACTTAGATTTAGTACGCCTTTGTAGGATGTTCGAAGAGAACTGATGTCCTCACATACATTGCCTTGAACTTGTGTTTTATGAGGTTTCACAAGGAGGAGGAAGGGCAAGGTTTCGACAACAAAGGTCGTCACGTGTTGGCCACAGCTGCAGAGATAGAACAGTTTCGGGCCTGGCTGTCTAGGCTAGGGGACATCTACGTGAATGACGCTCTGTCTGTGGCACACCTGTCACACAGTTCCCTGGTTGGATGTGCTATGACACAAAGGGCGTGTGGTAAGGGCACCAATAATGTTATTCCTCTCTAGCAGCTTCACGGAGACCTCTGTGGCGTTTGCTGGCGACATAAAACCTTATTGCAGTCTACATATGTATGTTTATTGTTTATGTTTAGGGTTGAACTGCAGTAAAACCATAATACAAATATAATTTCAAAATAGTTAGTTAGTTAGTTAGTTAGTTAGTTAGTTAGTTAGTCAGTTAGTTAGTTAGTTAGTTAGTCGACAGATCATCCTCATTGCACATCGAACTATTCAGTCCATAAGTGCTCAGATCCCCTCCTCAGCAAATCTCGCAGCGTGTAGCGGTTCACGACACCAGTTCTGTGTTGTTTATTACTCTTCTTTGGCTTCCTGCATGGCGTTCTTGTTTGGCCACACCTCTTAATTTGCTGTTCTCGCAGCCTGACTATGGTTGTAGATTCCCAGTCATCGCTTGGTTCTCGTAAACGACTTACTTCTGGTAGAGTATTTAGAATGTCTGCCTGGTCCATGGCTCGTCTGCCTTCAACAGTTGCCCTACCTGCGAGCTTGTCAGCCTGCTCATTTCCCTGTACGCCCGCATGCTCTGGCACGAAGATGAAACTAATCTTTGTCAGCCGAGACCGCTCAATAGACAGTAACCACTCTCTTCGGACCCACCCCATCTCTATCCCTCTGAGCATACTCACTGAGTGACTAAGGACACATACCCAATTGAATGTCTGTGTCTCAAGCCATGTTATTGCTTTACTTACAGACATGAAGGGTGTAGCATAAGTGGGAGCGCAAGCCCAATTGAAATACCACTACTTTCTTTACTTATTCAGTTAAGCGGAAAGTTGGTCGCAACAGACGAACAATATTTCCGGCGGGCCGATTCTTGCTGGTCGCGGGATCCGCACTGTGTCAGGTGGGGAGATTTGTTCGCAAGAGACGAGCAATATCTCCGGCGGGCCGGTTCTCGCTGGTCGCGGGATCCACGGAGTCAGGCAGGGAGTCTGACTGAAGTGCACGCTTACATTGGTCCGGACACTTACGAATGAGAGGTGTTCGCGCTCATACAGGTCCAGACACTTGCTTTAAGGCCCTCTGCTGCGGGATATGGCTGAACGCCTCTAAGCCAAGTCTCACGGTTGTGAGGGTCTAGCCACCACTCACCTCTTACTATTGGAGGTGAGATTCACCTCTGGCTCTTAGAGGTTTGACTCTGAGCCACCAGCATCTGCAGCCTACCTTGTTCCAGATGTAGTTACCCTTTTGGTAGGCCAGTATATTCATCATAGCTAATAACAAGTGCCGCCACACCAGTCATTACTATTACTGAGACGTGTAGTATTGATTTTTCATTTTCCCCATGCCTTTATAATGCATATCTTTTATATTGTTGTCGTTTTCAGTTAGCCTTGAGTGATGGGTGAATGATATAATGTATGAAAGAGAGTGATAGAAGGGCAAGATTGCGTGCCCAATTCTTAACCCTTGGAAAATAAAGTTTTGTTGTTGTTGTTGTTGTTGTTGTTGTTGTTGTTGTTGTTGTTGTACTGGTTATCCTTTCCTCTGGAGTAAACAAGGCGAGGTTGAGAGAGGGAACATACTGCATGGGCAACACATGTTCTCTGAATCCATGCCCAGGCATTGTGCGATGGAATTTTGGCCAAATTCCAATCCACATACTTTCGTCTGACAAGACGGCAAGGTGCCACTCACTGCCATGGCTTCCATAGTCAGGCTACTTGTGGCCAAAGCAAAATACGGAAAGTGAAAAGAGTCAGTTTTAGAAGAAGACAATCCCGATTGATAGATTGAACGTTAAGCCAAAACATTGTCATCAGAAAATAAAAGTACGTTGAAACATCGACAGTTTAAAATAGCAAAACTTCAGAGAAAACCCGCGTAATATTAGAACACAAAAATCAACTTCACGTGTTTGTTTTTTTACTGTCACCTATGTTTGTGATTTATTTATTGCTACCTGTATTTCTGATCTGTTTATATTACTTGTGACTGTGATTTTCGTTATTGCTATCCATGTCTCTGATTAAGTTATTGCTATTTATGTCTGTGATGTGTTTACTATTACCTATGTTGTTGTCCTTTGTAGATGTTTAGTCTATGTTGTTCTCTTTTTCAGTCAGGTCTTAGTCAGATATGACTGAGCTACCGTATAACAGTAGACGGTACTACCTGGTTTCTGTTAGCGCCGAACGTTGGGCGGCGCTTACCAAACCCGACACCCCACATTGTGCCAACGGCTTCGGGCGGAAGAGCGCAATTGGGAGGGTACAAGCCTTACCCTGGTGCGAGGAAATGCAAGCTAAAGACAAAATTGTCATGGCAGGGCAGACCAGGCCCTAAGCCTTGGTTGGCGACTGGTCTAGGATCGAAGCTCCGACAGGCGGACAGTTAGAGCATTGCTTTGCTGATCCGGCAGCTTCTGCAGCTTGTCTTGTTCCAGATGTAGGGGTGTTACCTTTCCTCTGGAGTTAACTAGGCAAGCCGAGAGAGGGATCATGCTGCATGGGCAACACATGATCTCTATATTTTAGCCCAGGCTTTGTGCTATGGAGAGGCAATAACTCCATCCCTGGTCTTAACTGGTCTCGGAATCAAAGCGAGAGGCAACTGTTACGGGTTATAAGTCCTTGTCAGTTGGCGTAGACATGGGGCGCCACACGTTGCCTCTGACGGTGGGAGACACCTATAGGTGTCACTGATCAGCTACCGCCCGCCTCAAGCTGGGCAGCCCCCAGCCAATTGGGTGCTGATCCGCCACAGCCTGCCTGCTTCAATGGGTGCTTGGGGCTAGGACAAAATCTGAATTGCAGGCTGTAAAACCAATGCACCAGGTACAAACAAAAATATAAATAGAAACCTCAAGCTACGGCTTGCAACCTGGAATGTGAGAACCATGTGTCCAGGATTTTCCACTGACTTGGCCAATATTGACGATGTGAGAAAAACGGCTGTGATTGATGCCGAACTCAATCGTCTTAACATTGATATTGCTGGCCTGCAGGAGACTCGCCTCGCTGAGGAAGGGTCACTCAGGGAAAACAACTACACCTTTTTCTGGAAGGGTAAAGGGCAGGCAGAAAAAAGGCAACACGGTGTGGGCTTTGCAGTGAAGAATTCGCTACTGGGAATGATTGAAATTCCAGCAGGAGGAAATGAAAGACTATTATCCCTGCGCTTGGCAACCTCTTGTGGGTTTGCCACCATTATTACTGCATATGCACCGACACTCGATTCCTCTGATGATGTGAAGGATTTGTTCTATGAGGAGTTAGACTCTGTGATCAAGGCAGTTCCAAAATCCGACTACATTTATATGCTCGGTGATTTCAATGCTCGTGTGGGCAAGGACTCGAGTTCATGGCCAGTGTGCCTTGGAAAATACAACATCGGTCGCATGAATGAAAATGGGCAAAGGCTGCTGGAGCATTGCACCAGTAATGACCTATGTATTACAAACTCTTTTTTTAAAACAAAAGAGATGCATAAGGTCACATGGAAACATCCAAGATCCGGCCATTGGCACCAGCTGGACTTCATCATCACACGGAGACAACATCTGAACCATATATCATTGACTCGTAGTTACCACAGTGCTGACTGTGATACGGATCATGCTTTGGTTGTTGCAAGGGTTAGACTGAGACCAAAGAGAATCTACACAGCTAAACACAAATCTAGCCCCAGGATTAATATTATTAACACTCATGATCCTGAAAAGTGCTTTCAGTTTCAACAGCAACTTGAAGACGCTTTCACTGATACACCAGAAAATTGTACAGTAAATGATAAATGGAATAAACTTAAGGAAACTCTTTGTAAAACTGCCGTAAAGGTTTACGGCACTGTGGATCATAAGAGGCAGGACTGGTTTGCGGCCAACAGCGAGACTCTGCAGCCCTTGATTGATAAGAAGAAGAAAGCTCTCTTAAGAAACAAGGAAATACCAACGCGTAACACTCTGAGTGAGCTAAGGCAAGCTAGGAAGGATGTGCAAAAGGCTGCCAGGCAGTGTGCAAATGATTATTGGATCAAGTTATGTGAGTCCATTCAAATCGCAAGTGATAAGGGAGACATAAGAAGCATGTATGAAGGAATAAAGAAAGCCTGTGGTCCAGTGATCAAAAGAAGTGCACCATTGAAAACCTTGACTGGAGAAGTCATCACTGATAAGAAACAGCAGATGGACAGATGGGTAGAGCACTATTTGGAGCTTTACTCAAGTGAGACCAAACTAGCGGATAATGCCCTCAACGCCATAGAGGCTCTACCAACTCTTGACCACCTGGACACACTTCCCACCATAACAGAAGTTAAGTGTGCTATAAATGAACTTGCATCTGGCAAGGCTCCAGGTAAGGATGGGATTCCAATAGAGGTTATCAGGAGTGGGCAAGACACACTCACTATACAGATCCACCAGCTAATAGAGCTATGCTGGCGTGAAGGACAAGTCCCACAGGATTTCAAAGATTCAAGCATCATAACACTGTACAAGAACAAGGGCGATCGGAGCGACTGCAACAGCTATAGGGGTATCTCACTTCTGTGTATTGTTGGAAAAGTATTTGCCAGAATTGTTCTGCGCAGACTTCAAGTCCTAGGAGATCAAGTCTACCCCGAATCACAGTGTGGCTTTCGACAGAACCGGTCTACCACTGATATGATATTCTCATTGCGACAAATGCAAGAAAAATGCCGTGAACAGAATCAACCACTGTTTATTGCCTTCATCGACCTCACAAAGGCATTTGATTTGGTCAGTCGTGAGGGTCTGTTCAAGGCACTAAAGAAGATTGGCTGCCCACCAACTCTTCTGTCCATTGTGGAATCGTTCCACACAGGCATGAAGGGTATAATCAAGTTTGATGGTGCAACTTCTGAAGAATTTGAAATCAAGAGTGGAGTTAAGCAAGGTTGTGTACTAGCTCCCACCCTCTTTGGAATATACTTTTCACTTCTACTGAAATATGCATTTCGTGATCAGGATGGTGGTATATACATTCACTCACGCTCAGATGGCGGCCTCTACAATGCTCAGAGATTGAAGGCTAAGACCAAAATTAGGAGGGTACTGATCAGAGAGTTGCTTTTTGCAGATGATGCTGCAGTTACGACCCACTCTGAGGAAGAATTGCAATGTCTACTATCTGCATTCTCCAATGCTTGTTCTGAATTTGGTTTAACAATTAGCAAAAAGAAGACACAGATTATGTCACAAGGTGCACATGGGGTACCATCAATCTTTATTGACGACGCCGAACTAGAGATAGTAGACCATTTTACATATCTAGGATCGGTGGTAAATAGCAAATTATCCCTAGATCAGGAAATCAACATCCGGATTGGTAAGGCAGCAACAACAATGAACAGGTTAAGAAAAAGAGTCTGGGAGAACAGGAAGCTTACTGCCAAAACAAAAGTCCTTGTCTATCAAGCCTGTGTCCTTAGTACTCTTCTCTATGGCAGTGAAACCTGGACAACTTACTCAAGCCAAGAGAACAATTTAAACAGCTTTCATATGCGGTGTCTGCGAAGAATTCTTGGTATTAAGTGGCAAGACAAAATCACAAATACTGAAGTATTGGAAAGATCAGGTTGTGTGACAGTTTATTCCATGCTCAGTCTTCGTAGACTTAGATGGATAGGACATCTTAGGCGGATGGATGATGGTAGAATACCAAAGGATATCTTTTTTGGTGAATTACAGATGGGTAAGAGATCTCAGGGTCGGCCTCTACTACGATACAAAGATGTGTGTAAGCGGGACATGATTGATACAGGCATTGATAATGCACATTGGGAGCAAGTCGCCGCTGAACGTGTTGCATGGAGGGCAAATATCAGAAATGGAATAAAGTCAAAGGAGAAAATTATTGCAGAAAAGTCACACACCAAGCGTTTGAGACGTAAGATGGTGCATGATGGTGGCAATGACCACGTGTTCACATGCACCCACTGTGAACGGACATTTACAGCGCAAATTGGCCTTATCAGTCACACTCGCTACCGCCATAGTTAAAAGTTATTATGCCTTTTTAAAGCACAAACTATCGTCTGTCAAGACGGCAAGGTGCCAATGTGTGTGTATGTTGTTGATGGTGTGGGATTTATTTAATTATAATTAAGCCTGTGATTTAATTATTGCTACCCATGTTTGTGATTTATTTATTTATACCTATGTCTGTGATTTATTCATTGTTACTTATGTTTGTGATTTATGCATTCCTACCTGTGTCTGTCATTTGTTGTTTACTACTTATATATGTGGAAGCTGTCTAGTGTATGTTGTTCTTTATTACATCTGTCTAGTCTATGTTGTTCTCTATTGTAGATGTCTAGTCTATGTTGTTCTCTATTGTAGATGTCTAGTCAATGTTGTTCTCTATTGTAGATGTTTAGTCCATGTTGTTCTCTATTGTAGATGTCTAGTCAATGTTGTTCTCTATTGTAGATGTCTAGTCTATGTTGTTCTCTATTGTAGATGTCTAGTCTATGTTGTTCTCTACTGTAGATGTCTAGTCTATGTTGTTCTCTATTGTAGATGTCTAGTCTATGTTGTTCTATATTGTAGATGTCTAGTCTATGTTGCTCTCTATTGTAGATGTCTAATCTATGTTGTTCTCTATTGCAGATGTCTAGTCTATGTTGTTCTCTATTGTAGATGTCTAGTCTATGTTGTTCTCTATTGTAGATGTCTAGTCAATGTTGTTCTCTATTGTAGATGTATAGTCAATGTTGTTCTCTATTGTAGATGTCTAGTCTATGTTGTTCTCTATTGTAGATGTTTAGTCTATGTTGTTCTCTATTGTAGATGTTTAGTCTATGTTGTTCTCTATTGTAGATGTCTAGTCTATGTTGTTCTTTATTACATCTGTCTAGTCTATGTTGTTCTCTATTGTAGATGTCTAGTCTGTGTTGTTCTCTATTGGAGATGTCTAGTCTATGTTGTTCTTTATTACATCTGTCTAGTCTATGTTGTTCTCTATTGTAGATGTTTAGTCTATGTTTTTCTCTATTGTAGATGTTTAGTCTATGTTGTTCTGTATTGTAGATGTTTAGTCTATGTTGTTGTCCTTTGTAGATGTTTAGTCTATGTTGTTCTCTGTTGTAGATGTCTAGTCAATGTTGTTCTCTATTGCAGATGTCTAGTCTATGTTGTTCTATGTTGTAGATGTTTAGTCTAGGTTGTTCTCTATTGTAGATGTCTAGTTTATGTTGTTCTCTATTACAGATGTCTAGTCTATGTTGTTCTCTATTGCAGATGTATAGTCTATGTTGTTCTCTATTGCAGATGTCTAGTCTATGTTCTTCTCTATTGCAGATGTATAGTCTATGTTGTTCTCTATTGCAGATGTCTAGTCTATGTTGTTCTCTATTGTAGATGTTTAGTCTATGTTCTTCTCTATTGTAGATGTCTAGTCTAAGTTGTTCTCTATTGCAGATGTTTAGTCTATGTTGTTCTCTATTGTAGATGTCTAGTCTATGTTGTTCTCTATTGTAGACGTCTAGTCTATATTGTTCTCTACCGCAGATGTCTAGTCTATGTTTTTCTCTATTGTAGATGTTTAGTCTATGTTGTTCTCTATTGTAGATGTTTAGTCTATGTTGTTCTCTATTGTAATGTTTAGTCTATGTTGTTCTCTATTGTAGATGTCTAGTCTATGTTGTTCTCTATTGGAGATGTTTAGTCTATGTTTTTCTTTATTGTCGATGTCTTGTCTATGTTGTTCTCTATTGTAGATGATTAGTCTATGTTGTTCTCTGTTGTAGATGTCTAGTCTATGTTGTTCTCTATTGTAGATGATTAGTCTATGTTGTTCTCTATTGTAGATATATAGTCTATGATGTTCTCTATTGTAGATGTCTAGTCTGTGTTGTTCTCTTTTGTAGATGTCTTGTCTATGTTTTTCTCTATTGTAGATGTCTAGTCTATGTTGTTCTCTATTGTAGATGTCTAGTCTATGTTGTTCTATGTTGTAGATATATAGTCTATGTTGTTCTCTATTGTAGATGTCTAGTCTATGTTGTTCTCTATTGCAGATGTTTAGTCTATGTTGTTCTCTATTGCAGATGTCTAGTCTATGTTGTTCTATGTTGTAGATGTCTAGTCTATGGTGTTCTCTATTGCAGCTGTCTAGAGTGTCCTTGGTGTTAGTTCCTGGAACTGTCTAATGTCTATGATGTTAGTTCCTGGAACTGTCTTATGTCCATGTTGTTACTTCATTCATATGTCTGTGGTGGTAGTTCATGAAACTGTCAATTGTCCTTGATGTTAGTTTCTGGAACTGTCTAATGTCCATGAGCCGGTCTTTCTGGCCAAGGTGTTAAGGACAATGTTCGTAGTCCCGTATACTCTCGTACGAAACACCGCTGCGCGAGATTCGGCAGCGGATCGCGTCGTGCTGGTTACTTATGGGGGTATGTGAGCCGGTCGTTCAGAAAGCAATTGCAAACTAATGAACTTAAAATTTGCCAAGACATCAACAGCAGCTTAAAAATGCTGGTGTTGACTGCAATGTCCTGTAAAGGATATGCGGAAAAAATAATGTGCATGGTGTTAGTTCCTGGATACTGTCAAATGTTGATGATAGTTCCTGGAACTGTCTAATGTCCAAGATCTTAGTTCCTGCAACTGTCTAATGTCCATGATGTTAATTCCTGGAACTGTCTAATGTCCATGATGTTAGTTCATTGAACGGTCTAATGTCTAATTTGGTATTTCATGAAACTGTCTAGAGTCCATGATGTTAGTTCCTGGAAGTGTCTAATGCCCATGATGTTAGTTCTTGGAACTGTCTAATGTCCATGATGTTAGTTCCTGCAACTGTCTAATGTCCATGATGTTAGTTCCTGCAACTGTCTAATGTCCGTGATGTTAGTTTCTGCAACTGTCTAATGTCCATGATGTTAGTTCCTGCAATTGTCTAATGTCCATGATGTTAGTTCCTGCAACTGTCTAATGTTCATGATGTTAGTTCCTGCAACTGTCTAATGTCCATGATGTTAGTTCCTGCAATTGTCTAATGTCCATGATGTTAGTTCCTGCAACTGTCTAATGTTCATGATGTTAGTTCCTGCAACTGTCTAATGCCCATGATGTTAGTTCTTGGAACTGTCTAATGTCCAAGATGTTAATTTCTGGAACTGTCTAATGTCCATGATGTTAGTTCCTGCAACTGTCTAATGTTCATGATGTTAGTTCCTGCAACTGTCTAATGTTCATGATGTTAGTTCCTGGAACTGTCTAACGTCCACGGTTTAGTTCATCTGTCATTCTAGTATCTATGGCGGTAGTTCATGAAACTATCTAGTCTCCATGAGGTTAGCTCATGCTTTAATCTAATGTCTACGATGTTAGTGCCTGTGTTTGTTAATTCTGCGATTAAGTTGAATACTCTCTATAGCCATGCCCTTACTACAAATATGTGGTCAGTGTCCTTGCTAGGAGGCACGCTAGCCCCGCTTACGCTTAGTTAAACAGTTAATTGTGTTATAGTCGTGCAGATAACAAGTGGAGGCTTGTGTCATGTTGTAGTTGTTGCCACACTTACTTAAACAGTTAATTGTGTTATACTCGTGCAGATAGCAAGTGGACGCTTGTGTCATATTGTAGCTGTTGCCACACTTAACCGGCAGTCTAATGCCTCCCACGCAGGTCTTCTGATGAAGAAAGAACTGGATTGTTTCTTCAACCTGTTACGGAAGCCGCAGAAACCGTTCCTGGCTATCGTTGGTGGGGCAAGGGTTTCCCATAAGGCGGCGATCATGGAGCATCTTCTGGATCACGTGACAGACATGATTATTGTAGGGGGTATGGCGTTGACCTTTCTGCAGGTAGCAACTGAGGGTCTATTACACCGTGTAGTGTTTATTACATAATGTAGTGTCTATTACATGGTTCGGTGTCTATTACACACTATACGTATTTATGTCTGTGATACAATATAGTGATTACACAATATAGTGTCTATGCCACAATATGCTTGTCAATGACGCAATATACATGTGTATGTCACAATGTGTGTGTCTATGACACACTATGCGTATCTATGACACAATTACGTGTCTATTACACAATATGCGTGTTTATGACTCAGTATGCATGTCAATTACATAATATATTGTCTATAACACAACGTACGTCTGTTTCAAAACACAGCTCAGTAGCATCAACGCGTGACAGTGGCCATGGAACACAAGTCATTCATCTATTTACATTTGTTAGACCATCTTCCAGTTTACGTCCGTTAGATACCTCACGTGTTCAATGATATCTATCACAGTGGAGATACACCTGATGATCTCTTGAAATATATTGTCATAGTTCTACCAGAAAAATCTGACAATGGATTGTGTAGAGCATCTCACAATTAGTTTAATCAGCCATGCAACTAAAATATTAATGAGAAATATAATGAGAAAAATAAACAAAAGCATAATTAAAACAAATATTGGACATGCGCAGTGTGGAGTTGTGGGAGGTAACGGCACAAACAACGCCATATACATCTTGAAAATATTAACAGAAAGAATGACTGAATTGTAGAAAGATTTATTTTTGTGCTTGATTGACTACACCAATGCTTTTGGAATACGAAGAAATTATTACAATGTTGGAAATATTAAACATTTGAGAGTATTCTTCTCATTATAATTCTCATTTGTCAACAAAGATCAGCCATAAGAATTGACAACTGTGGCATAACCACTAACCACCATTATTCAGTTGACAAGAATGCACGCCAAAGAGAAGGGGAAATATAAAACAATTGACTGCCCAACTCAAACTGAAACCAAAACTTAAAAACTAACGCAACATCAAAACTGAAACTGGAACAAGTGACAGATGACGTCAATTCTAGGAAGTATTTCATCAGTCAAAACTCAGGAGATCATTGGATAAAAACAGACACGTGACAAACGCCTCCATTCGAAAGCCCGCTTAGAATATGTTAATCGCTCACTTCTACTGCAACCCGCCTGATGAACAGACGTAAAAGCTGGTGTGACCACATTTTCAAATAGGGACGGCAGAATGTCTAGATCCGAGGTAAGCTTGTTACTCCTTTGATTAAACTGATGACCAGATGTATCAAGTGACAAGTAATGGTATCCAGTGTTTGTAATGTCAATTGAAATGTATTATTATAAATTAAAACCTCTGAAGTGAAAAATGCTCGACTGTAGATTCTGACGACGTAGAGCCGATTCCCGGGCAAACTGACACTCTAATACCCTTTTCGAATACTGCAATCTCTGATATTCTTAAAGATAGTTATTAACTTTAAGAAGTGCATAATAATACTACATTCTATTCTGTACGAAGTGATGATTCTGAGGCAATCTTGTGCATTTCAATAGAAACACTGCTTCAAATGCTATCACTATCTACAGCGAATAAGACAGTTCGTGTACTAGAATAAGTGCCTCGTTTTAAAACAGACTTATCTATGTCTATTTTCAATCTAGAAAGCTGAAAGAGAAATCAAATCTTCCCTTTCTCCTTCATCTATTGAATAAATAGGGTTTGATGGAATAAATATTTATATTTGTGTCAGATTTTACTTAGATAAGGGCACTCATGAACTGCATTACATCAGAAAAGTTGTGTTTCGCGGAACTCCACCATCAGAAGTTAACTTAACTCATTACTCAACATAACTTAAAACACAACACCACCCAACTCAACACTCAACCCCACAACAACAACCACAACAACAGGTAATGGGAGAGGAGTTATTATACAAAGAAGAAGGACAAGTTGGTTAATTGGGAAAACACAGAGAACCATTTATACACACTACAAACCCAATTGAGTGATAGAAATGTTATAAATGGATGCCATTTATTCACATGCATCTTGACACCTCCTCACTCTTGTCACTGTCTTACTGTACACGTCTCACTGACCCCAGGTCCAATGAGAACTTAATACAGCAGGAACCAGTTGATACCAGGAGTACACAGTGTGATAAACTCTGACCACCCCAAATTAACCCAACACTAGATTAGAGAAAAGAGGAAAGGGTGGGGGGGGGGGGGAACTAGTTCCTACTTCAGGAATTTAGGTTTCTTCCGACCTACTTCTAGAATATTGCATTGGTAGGATTGTATATGTTTATGTGAATTTTACACAGTGAATTCTTGGTGGCAACCCATTGGCACCCCATTGGCAACCCATTGGCAAACCAACTGGCAACCAACTGGCCAACCAACCAAACCAGACCAGAGAGAAAGAGATGAACCGCAAGTGAGATGGAGGAAGACTTGGCCATGAGCAGAGTATGGGAAGCCTTCAGAGAAGCTACACGGGCAGAACTGAAGTGGATCCATCAGTCGAAGGACCCAGGCTTCCAATCGCAAGGTTACATATCTCTTAAGAAAACACACAATACTCAGTCTCAAGAACTGATACATAAATGTATATGTATTATCTCCACACTTAACAAGTACAACATTCAAATGTTTACAATGTTTCCATACTTTTTGACATCTTATGTATTGATGCCTATTTGTTGATGGACTGTGACATTGGTCCTATATGCATTTTTCTAATTTATCTTGTGTAAACCACAATAGAAAATGTATGTAACAGGCCAGAAGACACAGGCCCAGCCAATAAATAATTAACATTAACTGATCTTTTGTTGATTAGTCAGTTCAACCTATCTGTGATTCACCATCTTATGTGTGTACACCATGTTGTCAAGAACTATTGTGATTGGTTATGTGTTTAATTGTTTAAAACCAAATTAACTCATGAAGGAATATTAAATTGGGAGAGACTCAAGGTCTATCAACTGCTCAACATCCATGCTTTCTTAACATAAATCAGGCTGAGAAAATTCTCCAGACTTTCCTCAGGATGAAAAGAAAAGGGGGGGGGGGGGGCTCAAGAGCTAAAAGAATCCTTGGAGAAGGGGCAGATTCCCAGTAAGTAATAACTATTCTCACCAGGGCCATAATCTATATCTCCTAGACTAAATCAAATAAGACGAGGCCTGCAGATAACTCGAGGGTCATATTCTGGGGTTATTGAAGATAGAAGAGGATGGGGCCCAACTTCTTTATTTAGAAATGGGGCATGCACTACAGTGATCTCCCAGTCCCTTCAAAAATATATGACAACAACCAAGTGGGAATTTGTTTGTTAGACAGGGCTGTGTACTGTCACATAAATACGCAATCCATCCATCCATCATGTGCCATGCCGATAAGCGTGGGCGGTCATGATTCGCCATCTCACTTGATCACCAGAGTCGTGGACCAGCTCCATGTTTCTGTCTCGACCATACCACGTAGCCAAGCCATCCAGGTATTTACTTCTCGGTCGTCCCCTTGGTCTTTTCCCTTCGATCTTGCCAGTTGTCACCAAGTTCTCTAAATCATTTCTTCTCATAACATGCCTGCCATGTAGCAATGGCAGGTATAAAGTAGAATTGCTATGTACTAATATAGTATATACAGTACAAGTAAGAATCGACAAGATTAGGCTAGAGTAGAGTGAATGACAGTATATTGACAAGCACTAAGCACTGTTGAGCAGGACACACGAAGAGTAGTGATGATGAATCACTAGAAAGAAGAAACGACTTGAGAGTCCACGACCTCGAGAGATGGCGTGAGCGGACGGAACTGACGTCGCGGAGAGGAGCGTTCTCGAAGTCAGTTCAGCCGAAGTTGTGCTCGAGGAAGGTTGTCTGCAAAGTTCCCAGACGTTTGTGAACATCAAGTGAAGCATTGTAAGATTGCTACGAAGTTCGTCAGGGTGCCTGTTGATAGAACAGAACCTCAACTCAACTTGTTATGCCGAGATGGCAGAAAGTAAACGAAGTGCCGGGGTCAAGGGTGATTGTGCTGTTAGTCAAGATGTCCAGCAAGAGAATCGTGAGTTGGTCTGACATTAAAATATTATCAGTGTAGCTCTGTAGAGAAGTAGATACTTCTAGACGATAGGTACTGACACATAAAATTAAGAACAGTTATGCCAGTCATCATATATTTAAATACGAGGTGCACCTACCCTCTAAAAGATAATGAGCATGGTGTAACCCGGGACGACTGGATATGATACAATTGTCAAGAATTAAAGATTGTGTACAGTTCTAGGACCTGAGTTTGCTCTTCCTACATTAGCTACGTTGTGTGTATTTTCGTGAAAATTGTCAGAGAATCTGCTCACCGAGCCACATATATGTAAAGCAGGTCTTTGGCAATGCCAAAAATGTTGACCGTCTACGTTTAGTTTCTATAATCAGTTTACGATCTTCATTTGTTTCCTGAAGGACTTGTTCGTTGGTTTTTCTGTCTGTCCATGGTATTCTTTGCATTTATCTCAGAAACCACATTTCCACAGCCAAAAAAATATGTAATCACATATACTATTAATTATGCTGTTAACGTGTTTTGGTCCATGAAAATGAAACGCAGTTACAAGAAATGATATACATAATTGCAGCAGAAAGTCAAAACACAGAACTTAGTCAGAATAACAGAAAAAAATTATGTTATAATTATAATTTTAAAACGATTATTTACCCAAATTGCGAACTCAAAGTGAATGGAACCAGTCAGAAACGAGTCGATGTATTAAGTATGTGGGTACTTTAAGGAAGTTAAGCGTAGTATACCTCAGGTAAGGGCAACATTTCTGTAAAGAAGTTAAAAGTAGAATATCCCAGGTAAATGCAGCATTTCTCAAGATGAAGAATATTCTCTGCAATTTATCTGTATCAATCGAGATTAAGAAAGGAGCTTTTAAGAACTATACTGAGACAATCCTGATTGCGGTCGCAAGTCAAAGACAGTTATCAGACAAGTGATGAACAGCTAAAGCTACGGAGATGTGGTTTTCTGAAAGAATTATTAGAACAGGGATAACAGACAGAAGAAGCAATGATGCCATATGGAAGGAAATGAAATCACAAAGAGAACTGGTTATACGCATCAAAATAAGACAGTCCTCATTATTTGCACATGTTATGAGAAGAAGAAACCTGGAATAAGTAGTCTCAAGAGGAAAGATGAAAGGTAGGAGAGGCGAGGGAAGACCAAGAGAAGATGCTAGAGAGTTTGACATGCTATGAAGGAACATCAGTGTAAGAAATTATTGGCAGTACACGAGATAGAAGGCTATGAAAAGACATGGTCGCCGAGGACACACATTATGGTATACAAGACGAAGAAGAAGTTATGTCACATCCACACAAGAATGAACCAATGAGCTGCCTCAGATACAAACGAAACACACGTGAATATACTGGACATACCTCACAGACTGGTAAACTGGCTTGCAAATAGCACACTCTGGGGTTATATTAGTGTCACACACTCTCAAACTGCGCACTAAATGCTTCTTCGAATTATAAGTCACCAACTGGTGCTCAATGGGTTGTGGGGTTGCATTTACTCTCCTAGACATTTTCTGGTACTAATTTTAGACTGGGACTACCTGACAGCCCAGGTTATTTTTATTGTTTTTGTGTTCTTTTTAAGAAAAACATTCGCTTGATAGGATTGGAACGGATGCGCGAAGAGCCGGCAGGCAAGAATGCTAACCATGAGCTACCGCGATACCCAAGAGAATTAGACACACAATTGCCAATATGAGTAAAGCACCGATGGAAGTACAAGAAAGAAAAGGACAATACAGCTTGACAAACATGGCTGACAGGTTTTGCTCCACTGGGTCATGTTGGAAGCAAGAAAACGATAATGATGATGATGACAATGATAAAGATGACAATGATCAGGATTATAATGATGAGGATGATAATAATGACGATGACAATCATGAGGATGATAATTATGAGGATAATAATGATATTTCCATGACCATAGAGCTATGCTATAGTCAGAGATGTTTGTAACTGTAATAAGAGCCAGCCAAGAATTATTCTGTTAGTATCTCTGTTACGGCGATGACGTTGCAGACGCGAATTGTAAGGCCGCTTACCCGCGTTCGAAACACAACGGTGATCGATTTGGCAGCAGACCGTCTCGTGTTGGTATGGGAGCGGTCGTTCAGAAAGCCATGGCAAACTATTGAACGTAAAACTTGCCAAGACATCAACAACAGCAGTAAAACGCTGGTGTTGACTGCAACGTCCTGTAAAGGATATGCAACTTTTTTTTTTTTAAAGTCTCTGTTACTGCATTACAAAAAAACTGCCTAATGATAACAGTAATTGTCTTTTTGTTAACATAAAGTTAAATAACATGTTTCTTTACAAGTAATTAAAGGAAAACAGCTTCCGCACAACATGCCTATAATACACCATGGAAGATATGGGTCTGCTTGCAATGTGTGACATATTTAGTCATCCCACATTTACCGACATTATTTCTACAAATAATCAAATGGAACACCATAGACGCGTAACGAAATAGGTAGAACGAGTGGGTGTTGGTAAAGAAGACTGGCGATTGGCTGGAAGGATTTGAACGTTCAACTCAAATCCCAGGACAGAATTGGCGGTAGCGGCCGACTCACTCCACGTCAAGCTGTCAAACGACCCACTAGTGTATTCGTTTAGGAGGTGATGTACCCAGTGTTCTGGACTGGCCCAGGCAGGCTCAACCACCATACGTCCTTAACTATGTTTCCCTAGAGGAAGGTAACATCATGTTTGCGTATTGGTGTAATTATAATATTTATACTTCTTAAAAAATGATCACAACAAATGTTGTTGTACTAGAGAGAAATCTTACAAACTACCATACTTGTTCCATCGTAGAATCTACCATGTTAACATCTTTCTGTTAGGAATGATACTTCTACATGCAAAAGCATGCTATCACATCTTTTATGGATATATAATGACTTTTCTCTATGCACTTTAAATAAACATTTTAGACTCACCTTCTGTGCATTGGTACTTCTGCAGAGAAAAGGTTGCTAAGTGTCTATCTCGTAAACGTCTTGTGAACAGTCTTACATCATTCTGAATATATCATGTGAATCCCTTGTACACTTCTTTCATGAGAATGCATATGAAGTTGCCATGTTCTTTCACAAGAATTAATGCTCATTGACAAGGAAAAATAGATTCGCCATGCACTCAAATCTTGCCAGACGCTGCACTCATTACCAGCATCACTAATGATGATGATTATATGATTTTACGTTTAGTACTTGTGCACTGAGCTGAGATTCTCCGGACTCAGGCTTGAGTTAGGAGTAGAACGGAGCACTTATGGGCTACATCCGTGTGCCGTGATGTTGATCTGTCGACTAAACTAAACGTTCAGTACTCTGCCACAATGTGTTCTGAAAAATGGTCATACAGCAGACTATTTCTGAACAGTGTGTACGAAAATTGCTTGCAACAGTGGGTTCGTTTTAGATCATCGTCTGCACCCCCTTGATCAAAAGAGAAGGCTGGGAGAGACCATATGCCATTGCATTCGAACCAATGCATATATTTGATGCATATCTATATCAAAGCTATTGCATTACTTCATGAAATTAATTAAATGTTTTCATTGTGAGTGTTTTACATTTGATGTTGGTTCATGTGTATTACTTTCCCTGCTGGAGGAGTTGTTCGAATTTCCCCCCAGTCATGAAAGGCGAATTAACTATACTAATGGTAGAAGATGAGAAAGGCACTTGAGAATCAAGTCTAGCTTCAGAAGAATGAAGGCCAGATCTTAAATGACAGAAGTAGGATGCTGAGATGTTATAGAGAGGGCAATGTCTCAACATGTCTTGACTTAATATACATTCATCTCAACATGTTTTACCTTAACGTACAACTGTCACAACCTGCATCCATCTCAACATGCAGTATTTCGACAGGCAGTGTTCCAACAGATATCTGTCATAACATACGTCTGTCATAACATGCATACGTTACAACAAGCATTTATCACAACCTGCATTGTCATAACTTGCCTTGATCTGACAATGCTTCCATCTCAACTTGATCAAATCTTGATGACTTTACCTTATCTCACTGCCCTTATATCATCTTGAGTTTATCTCATCAAGGAAATAAAACATTAATGGAGAACAAATGCTGACTCATCAGTAGATACTGGTTTTACTCCTTCACATGTTTTAATACCTTCTATTTAGGGAGAAGAGGGTAGTGATCTCACCTGTGAGAGGAACCACCTTCCTGCCTCCTCCTATTATTAACACCCCCACCCCCTTCTTTTTTTTTCTATGTTTGTTTTGTAAATAATGTATGATTATATGAAATGCTTGGGACGCAGAGGTGTTTCCAGGGCACCAGGGCCGGGTTATATACTGGCCAAGACCTATTGACGCGTCCTCGTCGAGCGTCCTGGGCAACAGGTCCCTTCGGGGTCCTGGCTAAAGTCAATAGGATCGCCGATTCCTCCGAAGTCGGAGAGTGTCTGCCTGTACGGCGAGGAACCACCAGTCTGCACACCAATAAGCCAGACATGGGACAACGGATACTCACGTAAACCTCAGGTCCTGTATGACATCACACTGATGTTGGACAACAGGATGCCTTCATCCGACATACAGGACCTCGCGTTGGAGCTCAAGCCAACGAACACAAGCAAGCAAGCAAGCATATGAAATGCTTGAACATGTGGTATTTTGTTTGCTTTGTCCAGATGAGTAGTATGTTTTGTTGGCCTATCAATAGGAGATGAAGCTCATACTTTCTTGTAATGGCGAATACTGACAGCGAAGAGATGCCAGCCCAAATCCTTTGCTATATGGTATTGTTTATTATCTTATAAGTTCGTCCAGGACTCATGGAGAAACATTCCCATTTATAAAACAAGAAATTATCCTCCATGGATATAGGCCTGGCGAATATCCGATGCAACCAGTATGCTCGTTCCTACCAGCCCTACCTCAACAACCCATTTACAGCCTGAATCATCATCATCAAGTGCCATGCCGACTGGCGTAGGCGTTCATGACTCTCCACAGATCTCGGTCTTTGGTTTTATGGATCAACACTGCCGTTGATATTCTTCCATGCCACCGTCGCAATCCATCCAGCATTATTTCTCGTGGTCGCCTCTGCCTCTCTTCCCTTCGATCTTTCCAGTTGTCACGATGTTCTCCAGCGCCTCTCTTCTTATCACATGGCCAAAAAAGCTGTCTGTCTCTTTCTTATTGTTGTATATAATGTTTTAGTTTGATAAGCCTCTTTCAGGAATTCGTTGTTAGTTACTTTGGCAGTCCAAGGAATTCGCAACATTCGTCTAAGGAACCACAACTCTGTTGCTTCCAATCTCTTCCCAATGTGTTCATTTACATTCCAAGATTCACAACCATACAGCAAAACAGGTTCTATATAGCTCTTCAGCACTTTCTTTCTTACGTTCAATGATAGTGACTTATTACATAAGATATTCTTCATTTTCTGAAATGCAGCCTTTGCTTGCCCTATTCTGCTCTTAATCTCTGTTGTGCATCTTCCATCTGATGTTATAAATGTCCCTAGATATTTAAAACTATCCACTTGTGGAAGAATTTCTCCTTCTATTTCACATTTGGGTGTCACCTGTTTCTTTGATACCACCATTGCTACTGTTTTCTTGATATTCATGGAGAGTCCTTTCTTTGCACTCTCTGTTACTACAATATCCAACAATTGTTGTAGATCTGTTGCATTATCCGCTACCAATACTGTATCATCTGCATAGCGTATATTATTTATATTATAACCTCCGAATATTATTCCTGGCTTTTCTTTGATATCTCTCATTATTACTTCGCTATAGAGGGAGAAGAGATCCGGTGACAAAACACATATCTGTCCCAACTTTATGCATTCATAATTCCCTTCTTTATTTCCCATTTTAATTGCTACTATTTGGTTCCAGGAAATATTTTTTTTTTATTAATCTGAGATCTTTCCCATCAATGTTAATATCTTCTAACATTTTAATCATATTATTATGTTTTACTTTATCAAATTCCTTAGTATAATCTATGAAGCACAAATATATGTCTCTCTTTGTCTCTACTGATCTTTCTAATAGTGTTCGTAATGTAAATATTGCATTGTTTGTACCTTTTCCTTCCACAAATCCTTACTGTTATTTACCAGCTTCTGCTGTTATTTTCTTCCGTACAGCCTGAGTACTAGGGAGAAAAGATGTATCACTACTGGGGAAACCAAGCCATGATAGACTTTCAGAAGACCAATACCCATCCATGCCTACCAACAACAGAGAATATATTGTCAGTCCACTGGTGCAAGTTTTAATATGCTCTCCAGACTGAGACACCATTCCCCATAGAAACTCTCATTTATCCACAGCAACATATATTAGAAGATTGTCTTGCCATATACATATACTAATGTGATGTTTCTTGAAACTGATATCTGTTGGGTTTTGTCATGTTGTGTATTTGATAACTGAAAGAGTTATAACAACTACCTGTCATGCATTATTGTTGTATGTTCTAATATAGATATCTGAAACTCAAGACTTGAGTTATTATTGTAGCAGATGTATGTGATAACCATGTCTGTTATGTTCACACAGTGGTTGTCCAGTGATGTAATTGTATATTCAGTCACACACCCTATGTTCTGTGCATACATTATTTATAGACCGGTGGGGTTAACTACACGCTGGTCAAAGTCCATATACTTTGTAGAGGAAATATTATTCCCCATGATTAGTGGTAATTTTCCGTGGTCCCCAACGCCTTCCATAGGTAACTATCTTTATAAATTTTGTGAAGGGAACTTGCTTTTGTAGTAAGGGTCCTCACGTGGGGGACAACGAGCCATTTTAAGGTTTCCCAAAGAAGGGACAAGAGGATGATAGCCCCTCCCAACTGGTAACCACTTAGGTATCTCCTCGTCTAAAATTTCTTTACCTCACACAGGGTATCAGTGAGACACGTACAATCAATCATGGAAGATCAGTGACTAGTCGCAGGCTTTCAGTGAGACACGTACAGTAATCATGGAAGATTAGTGTCTGTTCGTTAGGTTTTAAAAGTGAAGATTGAGAGCATTGACAAGCTGTGTTACATGGTATAAGTTCGGTGTTGTCATGTGTTGTAATGTTAGTGAGTGTTTGGATATTGTGAAGTGTTGTAACGCTAGTGCGTGTTTGGTTGTTGTGATTCTAGTGCGTGTTGTGAATGTATAAATGTTTCAAAAATAGGTATTGCGAACCATGGAGATCGGAGACTCGCCAGCAGATAACAGTGGGTTGCAGTTCGTGTCTCAAGTCATGGACCAGGCAGCCAGCAACGGAGTAAGCATACATCTGCCACTTGACTTTCTGGTAGCGGACAGGTGCTCCGACAACGCCACAATAAAGAATCGCAGTATAACTGAAGGAGTTCCTACAGGTGTGAACTATAAATATCATAGTAGTCATATAATAATGATCACCATACCATGTGTTATCATCTTCATCATGTAACCGGTGTCTGTGGCTTTGGGTATAGTTGGACGCGCAGTTTTATCATTATCCGCGGCGACTGCATTACCCAGGCGGCCTCAATTCCTCAGGCTCAAAGACCCCTGCCATACACCGCAAAGTACAATATTGGCAGTAAATGACAGCTTGACATGACCAAGCCGAGGGCAGTTTGGAAGCTAGCCGTTGTGCATTCATTTCCATGTATGATTCGTCGGCCGTTCTGAAAGCAATAGCGAACCATTGAACTACAACTGTCTAGGAAAATTACAAAGTCAATAAATATTGGGGTTGATAGTACTGTCCTGTAAAGTTCAAAAAACAAACATCTTAACTTCTTTCCAGCGTGGACGGACATGGCTTCACACAACCGTTATTCGCTAGCGCCATTTATATAGACAAGCATTGATCGCTTTCCATAGCACAATACAAAAGTCCGACATTTCTTTGCCTTTCTAAGTTTGGTTTCCTATTTAACTTAACAGTTACATTACGTACTGTGTCTTCTCGTTAGATTTGATCAGTAATTATATTACATGCTAGCATGTCCTCTTTTTATCTCACCACACATTACATTATTCGTGCCCAGTGCCTCATAGATGCTGTTTCGACTGTTTGTTATCAAGTTTTGAATCATCAAGGACAGCAGTGTGCTGCGCCTGTTCACTGTAGAGAATTCGTCCTTGTCACATTGCAGCTGTCAGCACTGTGAGATGTAGGTAGCAACTAGTCGGTGTGTGTCTTACTGAGACTGTCATTCGTGTTTCTTCACGACTGTCTATCGTAACATCGATGGACCAGAATACCGGTGTGCGGGGCGGGTCGGAACGGCTGGCCTACTGACGAGGTGAAATAATTGCTATCATAAATACACAGAGAAGTGCCAGTACTGCTGGATAAGTTCATTATCATAAATACACAGAGAAGTGCCAGTACTGCTGGATAAGTTCATTATTATAAATACACAGAAAAGTGCCAGCCAGTACTATTTCATGTGTCTTTTGTTGACCAGGTACCGTAGCTGTGGACATCGGGGTGGAGACGCGCAGGCTATTTGGTCAGATCATCGGTCAAGCAAACACTCTTGTCTGGAACGGACCGCCAGGCCTGTTTGAGTGGGAAGACTTTTCTCATGGCAGTAAGGCACTGATGGATGCCGTCGTCCAGGTGTGTGTGTGATTCAATAATATCTGTAATGTAATGGAGCTTCAGGGAACTTACTTCTTTCTCCATCCTTCTTACAGTGCATTTTTTTAAATTGATCGCTCTGGAGCGGCTGGCCCAGTGGCTAGAATGCCGGGCTCTCCTTCGGGAGACCCGGGTTCGAATCGTCGGTAAGGCGTAGAGTTTTTTCTGTCCGGGGCAAAAAGAAAACTCTAACCTGCACAGTTCGTGGCGACTGCACTAGCCATGCGTCCTTAATTCCACAGGCTCAAGACCCCCCTGTCCTAAGGCAAGGTACTATAGGCAGCACATGACAGTTTTTATGACTTTATCGCTTGTCTAAAACTCGTTTTTATGATATGACAGAGACAATTTAGCACTATCGTAACTCTCAGAAACACAGGGGAAGTAACTTTCCTTTCCCTAACCTGATTGTAAATACTCACGACGTAACTGTTGACCGATGTTTGGTACCGGCGAGTAGGGGTGCTTGCCACTACACCAGCATTAGCTAGAACAAGGTATATAACTTGCCACTACACCACCACTAGCTAGAACTAGGTATATAACTTGCCACTACACCACCACTAGCTAGAACTAGGTATATAACTTGCAACTACACCACCACTAGCTAGAACTAGGTATATAACTTGCCATTACACCACCACTAGCTAGAACTAGGTATATAACTTGCCATTACACCACCACTAGCTAGAACTAGGTATATAACTTGCAACTACACCACCACTAGCTAGAACTAGGTATATAACTTGCCATTACACCACCACTAGCTAGAACTAGGTATATAACTTGCCATTACACCACCACTAGCTAGAACTAGGTATATAACTTGCAACTACACCACCACTAGCTAGAACTAGGTATATAACTTGCCATTACACAACCACTAGCTAGAACTAGGTATATAACTTGCCATTACACCACCACTAGCTAGAACTAGGTATATAACTTGCCACTACACCACCACTAGCTAGAACTAGGTATATAACTTGCCACTACACCACCACTAGCTAGAACTAGGTATATAACTTGCCATTACACCACCGCTAGCTAGAACAAGGTATATAACTTGCCATTACACCACCGCTAGCTAGAACAAGGTATATAACTTGCCATTACACCACCACTAGCTAGAACTAGGTATATAACTTGCCATTACACCACCGCTAGCTAGAACAAGGTATATAACTTGCCATTACACCACCACTAGCTAGAACTAGGTATATAACTTGCCACCACACCACCACTAGCTAGAACTAGGTATATAACTTGCCATTACACCACCGCTAGCTAGAACTAGGTATATAACTTGCCATTACACCACCACTAGCTAGAACATCACAACAGAAATGATTAAAGCTTTAGAAGAATTTGGACTAGATCAAGTCACCAGACTGCTGAACACATTATATGATACTGGAGATATACCTCCTGAATTATGTAACTCTATATTTATTGCAATCCCAAAGAAATCAGGAACCTTGGAATGTGATCAACATAGAACAATTAGTATAATGAGTCACATCACAAAGATTTTGCTAAGAATTATCATGCAAAGAATGAGGAAGAAGATACAACCTGAAATAGGGGAAGAACAATGCGGGTTTGTAGAAGGAAAGGGGACAGTAAATGCTGTGTATATGCTGCGAACAGTTATTGAACGTGCTATAGAAGTAAACAAGGATATACATCTTTGCTTTATTGACTATACAAAGGCTTTTGATAGCGTTAGACATGTCAGCATGGTGGATATGCTTGCAGATCTACAAATTGATGGGAAAGACATTAGACTTATAAAAAACATATATTGGAAACAACAAGCTGCAATAAGGATTGATAATGAAGTGGGACAGTATCAGCCAATTAAGAGAGGTGTTAGGCAGGGATGCGTGATGTCTCCAGATCTTTTTTCCCTGTACAGTGAAAATATTTTCAGAAATGTAGAGGATATAAATGGAATCAGCATTGGAGGACGAAACATCAATAACATTAGATATGCAGATGATACAGTATTAATTGCAGACAATGAGCAGGACCTGCAACAATTAGTAGATGCGATTGATGTACACAGTGAGCAACTGGGGTTAGAATTAAATTGTAAAAAGACTCAGGTTATGGTCGTCAGTAGGAAGGAAGAAGTGCCACAATGTAATATAAAAGTAAATGGAAATATTCTTCAACAAGTGAATCGCTACAATTATCTTGGAACAGTTATAACATCTGATGGGAGATGCCTTGAAGAGATTAGAACAAGAATCGCCATGGCGAAAGTAGCCTTTAGGAAGATGAAAAACATTCTGACCAATAAGAAGATGTCAATTGAAACGAGAAAAAGAGTGTTGAGGGGATACATAGAGCCTGTTCTTTTGTATGGATGTGAAACTTGGACAATGAGCAGTCAAGCTGAAAAGCATCTGATGGCTGCAGAAATGTGGTTTCTGAGGAAAATGCAAAGAATACCATGGACAGACAGAAAAACCAATGACCAAGTACTACAGGAGACAAATGAACATCGCAAACTGATTAGAGAAATTAGACGTAGACAGTCAAAATTTTTTGGACATGTTATGAGAAGAAATGGATTGGAGAACTTAGTGACAACTGGCAAGATCGAGGGGAAAAGACCAAGAGGAAGACCGAGAGGAAAATACCTGGATGGCTTGGCCACATGGCATGGACGAGACAGGAACACTGAGCTGATCCACGACACTGGTGATCGAGTGAAATGGCGAGTCATGACCGCCCACGCTTTCCGGCATGGCACATGATTGATTGATTGAGCTAGAACTAGGTATATAACTTGCCATTACACCACCACTAGCTAGAACTAGGTATATAACTTGCCACTACACCACCACTAGCTAGAACAAGGTATATAACTTGCCACTACACCACCGCTAGCTAGAACTAGGTATATAACTTGCCACTACACCACCACTAGCTAGAACTAGGTATATAACTTGCCATTACACCACCGCTAGCTAGAACTAGTCATATAACTTGCCACTACACCACCACTAGCTAGAACTAGGTATATAACTTGCCATTACACCACCACTAGCTAGAACAAGGTATATAACTTGCCATTACACCACCGCTAGCTAGAACTAGGTATATAACTTGCCATTACACCACCGCTAGCTAGAACTAGGTATATAACTTGCCATTACACCACCACTAGCTAGAACTAGGTATATAACTTGCCATTACACCACCACTTGCTAGAACTAGGTATATAACTTGCCATTACACCACCACTAGCTAGAACTAGGTATATAACTTGCCATTACACCACCACTAGCTAGAACTAGGTATATAACTTGCCATTACACCACCACTAGCTAGAACATCACAACAGAAATGATTAAAGCTTTAGAAGAAATTGGACTAGATCAAGTCACCAGACTGCTGAACACATTATATGATACTGGAGATATACCTCCTGAATTATGTAACTCTATATTTATTGCAATCCCAAAGAAATCAGGAACCTTGGAATGTGATCAACATAGAACAATTAGTATAATGAGTCACATCACAAAGATTTTGCTAAGAATTATCATGCAAAGAATGAGGAAGAAGATACAACCTGAAATAGGGGAAGAACAATGCGGGTTTGTAGAAGGAAAGGGGACAGTAAATGCTGTGTATATGCTGCGAACAGTTATTGAACGTGCTATAGAAGTAAACAAGGATATACATCTTTGCTTTATTGACTATACAAAGGCTTTTGATAGCGTTAGACATGTCAGCATGGTGGATATGCTTGCAGATCTACAAATTGATGGGAAAGACATTAGACTTATAAAAAACATATATTGGAAACAACAAGCTGCAATAAGGATTGATAATGAAGTGGGACAGTATCAGCCAATTAAGAGAGGTGTTAGGCAGGGATGCGTGATGTCTCCAGATCTTTTTTCCCTGTACAGTGAAAATATTTTCAGAAATGTAGAGGATATAAATGGAATCAGCATTGGCGGACGAAACATCAATAACATTAGATATGCAGATGATACAGTATTAATTGCAGACAATGAGCAGGACCTGCAACAATTAGTAGATGCGATTGTTGTACACAGTGAGCAACTGAGGTTAGAATTAAATTGTAAAAAGACTCAGGTTATGGTCGTCAGTAGGAAGGAAGAAGTGCCACAATGTAATATACAAGTAAATGGAAATATTCTTCAACAAGTGAATCGGTACAATTATCTTGGAACAGTTATAACATCTGATGGGAGATGCCTTGAAGAGATTAGAACAAGAATCGCCATGGCGAAAGTAGCTTTTAGCAAGATGAAAAACATTCTGACCAATAAGAAGATGTCAATTGAAACGAGAAAAAGAGTGTTGAGGGGATACATAGAGCCTGTTCTTTTGTATGGATGTGAAACTTGGACAATGAGCAGTCAAGCTGAAAAGCATCTGATGGCTGCAGAAATGTGGTTTCTGAGGAAAATGCAAAGAATACCATGGACAGACAGAAAAACCAATGACCAAGTACTACAGGAGACAAATGAACATCGCAAACTGATTAGAGAAATTAGACGTAGACAGTCAAAATTTTTTGGACATGTTATGAGAAGAAATGGATTGGAGAACTTAGTGACAACTGGCAAGATCGAGGGGAAAAGACCAAGAGGAAGACCGAGAGGAAAATACCTGGATGGCTTGGCCACATGGCATGGACGAGACAGGAACACTGAACTGATCCACGACACTGGTGATCGAGTGAAATGGCGAGTCATGACCGCCCACGCTTTCCGGCATGGCACATGATTGATTGATTGAGCTAGAACTAGGTATATAACTTGCCATTACACCACCACTAGCTAGAACTAGGTATATAACTTGCCATTACACCACCACTAGCTAGAACTAGGTATATAACTTGCCACTACACCACCGCTAGCTAGAACTAGGTATATAACTTGCCACTACACCACCACTAGCTAGAACAAGGTATATAACTTGCCACTACACCACCACTAGCTAGAACAAGGTATATAACTTGCCACTACACCACCACTAGCTAGAACTAGGTATATAACTTTCCACTACACCACCGCTAGCTAGAACTAGGTATATAACTTGCCACTACGCCACCACTAGCTAGAACTAGGTATATAACTTGCCACTACACCACCGCTAGCTAGAACTAGGTATATAACTTGCCACTACACCACCACTAGCTAGAACAAGGTATATAACTTGCCACTACACCACCACTAGCTAGAACTAGGTATATAACTTGCCATTACACCACCACTAGCTAGAACTAGGTATATAACTTGCCACTACATCACCACTAGCTAGAACTAGGTATATAACTTGCCATTACATCACCACTAGCTAGAACTAGGTATATAACTTTCCACTATACCAGAGCTAGCTAGAACTAGGTATATAACTTGCCACTACATCACCACTAGCTAGAACTAGGTATATAACTTGCCATTACACCACCACTAGCTAGAACTAGGTATATAACTGTCCACTACACCAGAGCTAGCTAGAACTAGGTATATAACTTGCCATTACACCATCACTAGCTAGAACTAGGTATATAATTTGCCATTACACCACCACTAGCTAGAACTAGGTATATAACTTGCCATTACACCACCACTAGCTAGAACTAGGTATAGCGCTTAGAACTAGGTATAGCATTTAGAACTAGGTATATAACTTAGAACATGGTATAACTCTTAGAACAAATTAAAGCGCTTAGAATAAGGTATAGAACTTAGAAGAAGATATAGCACTTTGAACAAGGTATAGCTCTTAGAATAATATATAGCTCTTAGAACAAGTTATAGCACTTTAAATACGGTGTAGCACTCAGAACTAGGTATAGCGCTCACAACTAGGTATAACAGACATATCAATGTATAGCACTTAGAACAAGGTATAGCAGATCAAGGTATAGCACATAGAACAAGGTATAGTAGTTAGAAAAAGGTACAGCAGTTAGAACAAGGTACAGCAGGTAGAACAAGGTATAGAACTTAGAATAAGGTATAGCAGATAGATGAATGTATAGCAATTAGAACAAGGTATAGCTGTTAGAACAAGGTATAGCACTTACAACAAGATAAAGCGGATAGATCAATGTATAGCAGTTAGAACAAGGTAGTTGGCACCTTGCAGTCTTGACAGACCAAAGTATGTGAGTGGAATGTGGCCAATATTCCATCACAATGTCTGGGCAGAGCTTCAGAGAATCATGTGGCGCCCAAACGACATGTTCCCTCTCTCGGCCTAGTCTTGTGTTTTCATGAGGAATGGGTAACCAATACGTCTGGCTCAGCGTCAATCCACCGAGACCTCACCACCACGAGCCGGTGGCGAGTTATGGCCAGACCCTGACACCCAAGGGACCCGGCTTAGAGGCGTTCAGCCAAGTCCCACAGGTGAGGGCCTTGTACGAGCCCGGACCATGAGGGCGCGCACATCTGTCGAACACAAGTGTCCGGACCTGTGTAAAGCGTGCACTATCGTCAGACTCTCCACCTGACTTTAGGCGGCCCCCGCGACCAGCGGGAATAGTATAACACTTAGAACATAGTATAGCAGTTGGAACAAGGTATAGCACTTAGAACAATGTATAGCAGAAAGATCAAGATATGGCAGTTAGAACAAAGTAGAGCAGTTAGATCAAGGTATGGCAGTTAGAACAAGATATAGCATTTAGAGGACGGTATAGCACTTAGAACAAAGTGTAGCACTTAAAACATGGTATAGCACTTAAAACAAAGTATAGGAGATAGATAAAGGTGTAGCAGTTAGAACAAGGTATAGCAGTTAGGTCAAGGTACACCAGTTAGAACAGTGTGAGCTGTTCCGGACACGAAGGACATTCGGAAGACTAGATAGTCAGAACTGTTCCGGGCACGAGGGACATTTCACTCGGACGTTTTTGCGTTGTGGCATCTTATTTGCAAGCTTTAGGCCGGCACATCCGACTTCTGCGGGCGTTTTTTAAATCAGGTTAACGTTCCCGGGGGTTTCGCGGTGTCGCCCACATCTCAGCCGGTCAAGGTAGAACGGTCAAGGACTTCACGGTCAACCCTCAAGGGAAGGCAGGG
Source organism: Cepaea hortensis (assembly GCA_963921405.1). NCBI lineage: Eukaryota > Metazoa > Mollusca > Gastropoda > Stylommatophora > Helicidae > Cepaea > Cepaea hortensis. The sequence continues at coordinate 43,031,875 of OY992886.1, forward strand.
GCAGTGTAGCAGGTATAACAAGGTATAGCGCTTAGAACAAGGTACAGAAGATAGAACTAGGTATAGCACTTAGAACAAGGTATAGCAGATAGAACAAGGTATAGTGCTTAGAACAAGGTACATAAGATAGAACTAGATATAGCACTTAGAACAAGGTATAGCAGATAGAACAAGGTATGGTGCTTAGAACAAAGTACATAAGATAGAACCAGGTATAGCACTTAGAACAAGGTATAGCAGATAGAACAAGGTATACTGCTTAGAACAAAGTGCAGAAGATAGAACCAGGTATAGCACTTAGAACAAGGTAAAGCAGATAGAACAAGGTATAGTGCTTAGAACAAGGTACAGAAGATAGAACTAGGTATAGCACTTAGAACAAGGTACAGAAGATAGAACTAGATATAGCACTTAGAACAAAGTATGGCAGATAGAACAAGGTATAGCACTTAGAACAAGGTACAGAAGATAGAACTAGGTATAGCACTTATAACAAGGTACAGAAGATAGGACTAGGTATAGCACTTAGAACAAGGTATAACACTTAGAACAAGGTACAGAAGATAAAACTAGGTATAGCACTTAGAACAAGGTACAGAAGATAGAACAATGTATAGCACTTAGAATAAGGTATAGCAGATAGAACAAGGTATAGCACTTAGAACAAGGTACAGAAGATAGAAATAGGTATAGCACTTAGAACAAGGTACAGAAGTTAGAATTAGGTATGGCACTTAGAACAAGGTACAGAAGATAGAATTAGGTATGGCACTTAGAACAAGGCATAGCGGATAGAACAATGTATAGCACTTAGAACACAGTATAGCAGATAGAACAAGGTCTAGCAGTTAGAACAAGAAGATGTCAGTGAAGAATATTCGCTCCGGTATACAGATATACTGCTCGGATACAACATGTATAGAACACACTGTGTTGACAGTTGTCATAGTATCACTAGTGTTGACAGATTGTCATAGTATCACTAGTGTTGACAAAGGGATATGGGATCACTACTGTTGACAGATTGTTATAGGATCACTAGTGTTAACAGATTGTTATAGGATCACTAGTGTTGACATATTGTTATAGGATCACTAATGTTGAGAGATTGTTATAGGATCACAAGTGTTCACAGATTGTTATAGGATCACTAGTATTGACAAAGGGTTATAGGATCACTAGTGGTGACAAAGGGTTATAGGATCACTAGTGTTGACAGATTGCTATAGGATCACTAGTGTTGACATATTGTTATAGGATCACTAGTGCTGACAGATTGTTATAGGATCACAAGTGTTCACAGATTGTTATAGGATCACTAGTGTTGACAAAGGGTTATAGGATCACTAGTGTTGACAAAGGGTTATAAGATCACTAGTGTTGACAAAGGGCTATAGGATCACTAGTGTTGACAGATTGTTATAGGATCATTAGTGTTGACAAAGGGTTATAGGATCACTAGTGTTGACAAAGGGTTATAGGATCACTAGTGTTGACAGATTGCTATAGGATCACTAGTGTTGACATATTGTTATAGGATCACTAGTGCTGACAGATTGTTATAGGATCACAAGTGTTCACAGATTGTTATAGGATCACTAGTGTTGACAAAGGGTTATAGGATCACTAGTGTTGACAAAGGGTTATAGGATCACTAGTGTTGACAAAGGGCTATAGGATCACTAGTGTTGACAGATTGTTATAGGATCATTAGTGTTGACAAAGGGTTATAAGATCACTAGTGTTGACAAAGGGTTATAGGATCACTAGTGTTGACAAAGGGCTATATGATCACTAGTGTTGACAAAATGTTATAGGATCATTAGTGTTGACAGATTGTTATAGGATCATTAGTCTTGACAAAGGATTATAGGATCACTAGTGCTGACAAATGGTTATAGGATCACTAGTGTTGACAGATTGCTATAGGATCACTAGTGTTGACAGATTGTTATAGGATCACTAGTGTTGACAAAGGGTTATAGGATCTTTAGTGTTGACATATTGTTATAGGATCACTAGTGTTGACAGATTGTTATAGGATCACTAGTGTTGACAAAGGGTTATAGGATCACTAATGTTGACAGATTGTTATAGGATCACTAGTGTTAACAAAGGGTTATGAGATAACTAGTGTTGACAAAGGGTTATAGGATCACTAGTGTTGACAAAGGGTTATGAGATCACTAGTGTTGATATATTGTTATAGGATCACTAGTGTTGACAGATTGTTATAGGATCACTAGTGTTGAAACATTGAACTAAATAATGTTTACATGAGAACTCCTTGCATATTATTCCAACAGTGCCAACATATTACAACACGGTCTGTTACGCTAGTGACATACGAGTACTTCTACAATCACATCCCTGTTATCATCTCTACCCACCCTTGTATTTTCCTGTTTTAAGTAGAAATCAATAGCCATTAGTGCACACACAAAGTGAACATGCCATTTTCTTCTCTGTGTGGATGTGTGTGATGCCATTTTCTTCTCTGTGTGGATGTGTGTGATGCCATTTTCTTCTCTGTGTGGATGTGTGTGATGCCATTTTCTTCTCTGTGTGGATGTGTGTGATGCCATTTTCTTCTCTGTGTGGATGTGTGTGATGCCATTTTCTTCTCTTTGTGGATGTGTGTGATGCCATTTTCTTCTCTGTGTGGATGTGTGTGATGCCATTTTCTTCTCTGTGTGGATGTGTGTGATGCCAGGCTACAGATCGAGGTGCCGTCACTGTTTTACTTGGAGGAGACACCCTCACATGCGCCTATAAGCTACAGGCAGTAGACAGGGTCACACACTTAATCGGCGGGAGGACAACTCTGGAAATGTTAGAGGGAAAGATACCGCCAGGGTTACTTACCCTATCCACATCACCACAGAATAAGGTCAGTACATTATATATATATATATATATATATATATATATATATATATATATATATATATATATATATATACATATATATATATATATCTGTGTGTGTGTTTTTTTCGCATATCTTTTACAGGACATCGCAGTCAACACCAGCATCTTTCAACTAATTGTTGATTTCTTGGCAAGATTACGCTCGGTAGTTTGCCATTGCTTTCTGAGCGGCCGGCTCACATACCCTATAAGTCACCAACCGCTACCGATTCTCGCGCAAGTTACGTTCCTCATGTGGATATACTGGATTACGGAGAAAGTCGTTAACTCCTAGGCCAGGGAGACAGGCCTCTTCTCCATAATACATCAAAATATCACATTTAACGCTGTTGCACGCGTCCTCGAGATCGAGTGCTGCTATCGCCATCTCCTGTCAGCTTTGGGACCATTCATAAACATCTTAGGCAAAAATAGTTGTATTTGCCTAAATATCTCTCCCTGGCCTGTAACTTCCCAAACTTTTAGGCATTAGGGTGGGGGGAGCTTTTCATTGTCTAAATATTCCTGAAGCTTAACAGCAACGATCTTCTCCAGAAAGTGGTTTGTCTCATTAAACACGATAGGCCTAAAGTGGTTACATATTATCGCGTTATATTTAGTAAATTCTGGGAATAGACACCATCAGCCATGTAATAGTCATGAAATCTATCTCTGACACTCTGACCAACAGTAGCACCAAGAAGAACTAACCATGAAACATCAAGAAAACACGCCTATCATGACCCGATCATATTTGTATATTACGGTGTGTATGAATATCAGTATTAAAAATAACTGGCAATACACTAAATAGAATTCCGTGTACAGACATGATCACCGACGCCACTGCACTATGCAAGACACTGTATCTGTCAGACACCTTGTATCTATCAGACACTCTGTATCTTGTAGGATGGCTGATAAATCTATGTCTGATTACTGGTGAAACCAGATATCTGCGGCACACAGAGAAGACGCCCATACGTGGAGGTGGCATAGACACGTATTCCAGATATGTGCGGCACACAGAGAAGACGCCCATACGTGGAGGTGACACAGACACGGATTCCAGATATGTGCGGCACACAGAGAAGACGCCCATACGTGGAGGTGACACAGACACGGATTCCAGATATGTGCGGCACACAGAGAAGACGCCCATACGTGGAGGTGACACAGACACGGATTAGCATGCAGGTTATTGTAATGGGCACGGTCGGACGACTGTTCCATGCCTGCGTTTGTTGCCCGCTATGAGAGAGAGACAGAAATACTGAGTGCCTATCTGTCCGTGCATTCACGCCTATAACATGTCATGCTCCTAACTCTTAACGTCATTCATACCTATAACATGTCATGGTCCTAACTGTTCATGTCATTCACGCCTATAACATGTCATGGTCCTAACTGTTCACGTCATTCACGCCTATAACATGTCATGCTCCTAACTGTTCACGTCATTCACGCCTGTAACATGTCATGGTCCTAACTATTCACGTCATTCATACCTATAACATGACATGCTCCTAACTCTTCACGTCATTCATACCTATAACATGTCATGGTCCTAACTCTTCACGTCATTCATACCTATAACATGTCATGGTCCTAACTGTTCACGTCATTCATACCTATAACATGTCATGGTCCTAACTGTTCCCGTCATTCATACCTATAACATGTCATGGTCCTAACTATTCACGTCATTCATACCTATAACATGTCATGGTCCTAACTGTTCACGTCATTCATACCTATACCATGCCATGGTCCTAACTGTTCACGTCATTCATACCTATAACATGTCATGGTCCTAGCTGTTCACGTCATTCACGCCTATAACATGTCATGGTCCTAACTGTTCACGTCATTCACGCCTATAACATGTCATGGTCCTAGCTGTTCACGTAATTCACGCCTATAACATGGCATGGTCCTAACTGTTCACATCATTCATACCTATAACATGTCATGCTACTAACTGTTCACGTCATTCATACCTATAACATGGCATGGTCCTAACTGTTCACGTCATTCACGCCTATAACATGTCATGGTCCTAACTGTTCACGTCATTCATACCTATAACATGTCATGGTCCTAACTGTTCACGTCATTCACGCCTATAACATGGCATGGTTCTAACTGTTCACGTCATTCATGCCTATAACATGTCATGGTCCTAACTGTTCCCGTCATTCATACCTATAACATGTCATGGTCCTAACTGTTCACGTCATTCACGCCTATAACATGTCATGGTCCTAACTGTTCACGTCATTCACGCCTATAACATGGCATGGTCCTAACTGTTCACGTCATTCATACCTATAACATGGCATGGTCCTAACTGTTCACGTCATTCACGCCTATAACATGTCATGGTCCTAACTGTTCACGTCATTCATGCCTATAACATGTCATGGTCCTAACTGTTCACGTCATTCACGCCTATAACATGTCATCGTCCTAACTGTTCACGTCATTCATACCTATAACATGGCATGGTTCTAACTGTTCACGTCATTCACGCCTATAACATGTCATGGTCCTAACTGTTCACGTCATTCATACCTATAACATGGCATGGTCCTAGCTGTTCACGTAATTCACGCCTATAACATGGCATGGTCCTAACTGTTCACGTCATTCATACCTATAACATGTCATGTTCCTAACTGTTCCCGTCATTCATACCTATAACATGGCATGGTCCTAACTGTTCACGTCATTCATAACTTTGCGAGAACCAAGTGATGACTGTGAATCTACACCAATGGCCAGACTGCGAGAGCAGCAAATTAAAAGAGGGTAGGCCAAACAAGAACACTAAGCAGGAAGCCAAAGAAGATTGATAAACCAACACAGAACTGGCGTCGTTAGCCGCTACACGCTCCGGGATTTGCTGAGGAGGGGATCCGAGCACTTATGGACTGAATGGTTCGATGTGCAACGAGGATGATCTGTCGACTAACTAACTAACATACCTATAACATGTCATGGTCCTAACTGTTCACGTCATTCATACCTATAACATGTCATGGTCCTAACTGTTCACGTCATTCATACCTATAACATGTCATGGTCCTAACTGTTCCCGTCATTCACGTCTATAACATGTCTTGGTCCTAACTGTTCACGTCATTCACGCCTATAACATGTCATGGTCCTAACTGTTCACGTCATTCACGTCTATGACATGTCATGGTCCTAACTGTTCACGTCATTCACGCCTATAACATGGCATGGTCCTAACTGTTCACGTCATTCACGCCTATAACATGGCATGGTCCTAACTGTTCACGTCATTCATACCTATAACATGGCATGGTCCTAGCTGTTCACGAAATTCACGCCTATAACATGTCATGGTCCTAACTGTTCACGTCATTCATACCTATAACATGGCATGGTCCTAACTGTTCACGTAATTCACACCTATAACATGTCATGGTCCTAACTGTTCACGTCATTCATACCTATAACATGGCATGGTCCTAACTGTTCACGTCATTCACACCTATAACATGGCATGGTCCTAATTGTTCACGTCATTCACGCCTATAACATGTCATGGTCCTAACTGTTCCCGTCATTCATACCTATAACATGGCATGGTCCTAACTGTTCACGTCATTCACGCCTATAACATGTCATGGTCCTAACTGTTTCCGTCATTCATACCTATAACATGTCATGGTCCTAACTGTTCCCGTCATTCACGCCTATAACATGTCATGGTCCTAACTGTTCACGTCATTCACGCCTATAACATGGCATGGTCCTAACTGTTCACGTCATTCACGCCTATAACATGGCATGGTCCTAACTGTTCACGTCATTCATACCTATAACATGGCATGGTCCTAGCTGTTCACGAAATTCACGCCTATAACATGTCATGGTCCTAACTGTTCACGTAATTCACACCTATAACATGACATGGTCCTAACTGTTCACGTCATTCATACCTATAACATGGCATGGTCCTAACTGTTCACGTCATTCATACCTATAACATGGCATGGTCCTAACTGTTCACGTCATTCACGCCTATAACATGTCATGGTCCTAACTGTTCCCGTCATTCATACCTATAACATGTCATGGTCCTAACTGTTCACGTCATTCACGCCTATAACATGTCATGGTCCTAACTGTTCCCGTCATTCATACCTATAACATGTCATGGTCCTAACTGTTCACGTCATTCATACCTATAACATGGCATGGTCCTAACTGTTCACGTCATTCACGCCTATAACATGTCATGGTCCTAACTGTTCCCGTCATTCATACCTATAACATGTCATGGTCCTAACTGTTCCCGTCATTCACGCCTATAACATGTCATGGTCCTAACTGTTCACGTCATTCATACCTATAACATGTCATGGTCCTAACTGTTCCCGTCATTCACGCCTATAACATGTCATGGTCCTAACTGTTCACGTCATTCACGCCTATAACATGTCATGGTCCTAACTGTTCACGTCATTCACGTCTATGACATGTCATGGTCCTAACTGTTCACGTCATTCACGCCTATAACATGTCATGGTCCTAACTGTTCACGTCATTCACGCCTATAACACGGCATGGTCCTAACTGTTCACGTCATTCATACCTATAACATGTCATGTTCCTAACTGTTCACGTCATTCATACCTATAACATGTCATGGTCCTAACTGTTCACGTCATTCATACCTATAACATGTCATGGTTCTAATTGTTCACATCATTCACGCCTATAGAGAGAGAGTGATGAAACTGTCACTGACACATGGACATGTTTACTGGACAGATAGAGAGAGAAGAGAGAGAGAGAGAGAGAGAGAGAGAGAGAGAGAGAGAGAGAGAGAGAGATGAAACTGTCACTGACACCTGGACATGTTTACTGGACAGATAGAGAGAGAGAAAGAGAGAGAGAGAGAGAGAGAGAGAGAGAGAGAGATGAAACTGTCACTGACACATAGACATGTTTACTGGACAGATAGAGAGAGAGAGAGAGAGAGAGAGAGAGAGAGAGAGAGAGAGAGAGAGAGAGAGAGAGAGAGAGAGAGAGAGATGAAACTGTCACTGACACCATGATATGTTTACTGGACAGACAGAGAGAGATGGAACTGTCACTGACACCTGGACATGTTTACTGGATAGACAGAGAGAGATGAAACTGCCACTGACACCTGGATATGTTTACTGTACAGACAGAGAGAGATGAAACTGTCACTGACACCTGGACATGTTTACTGGACAGACAGAGAGAGAGAGAGATGAAACTGTCACTGACACCTGGACATGTTTACTGGACAGATAGAGAGAGAGAGATGAAACTGTCACTGACACCTGGACATGTTTACTGGACAGATAGATAGAGAGAAAGAGAGAGAGAGAGATGAAACTGTCACTGACACCTGGATATGTTTACTGGACAGATAGAGAGAGAGAGGGATGAAACTGTCACTGACACCTGGACATGTTTACTGGGCAGATAGAGAGAGAGAGATGAAACTGTCACTGACACCTGGATATGTTTACTGGACAGATAGAGAGAGAGAGAGAGAGAGATGAAACTGTCACTGACACCTGGATATGTTTACTGGACAGATAGAGAGAGAGAGAGAGAGAGAGAGAGAGAGAGAGAGAGAGAGAGAGAGAGAGAGAGAGAGAGAGAGATGAAATTGTCACTGACACCTGGACATGTTTACTGGACAGATAGATAGAGAGAGATGAAACTGTCACTGACACCTGGACATGTTTACTGGACAGATAGAGAGAGAGAGATGAAACAGTCACTGACACCTGGATATGTTTACTGGACAGACAGAGAGAGAGAGATGAAACTGTCACTGACACCTGGACATGTTTACTGGACAGATAGAGAGAGAGAGAGATGAAACTGTCCCTGACACCTGGATATGTTTACTGGACAGATAGAGAGAGATTAAACTGTCACTGACACCTGGACATGTTTACTGGACAGATAGAGAGAGAGAGAGATGAAACTGTCCCTGACACCTGGATATGTTTACTGGACAGATAGAGAGAGATTAAACTGTCACTGACACCTGGACATGTTTACTGGACAGATAGAGAGAGAGAGAGAGATGAAACTGTCACTGACACCTGGACATGTTTACTGGACAGATAGAGAGAGAGAGAGATGAAACTGTCACTGACACCTGGACATGTTTACTGGACAGATAGAGAGAGAGAGATGAAACAGTCACTGACACCTGGATATGTTTACTGGACAGATAGAGAGAGAGAGAGAGAGAGAGAGAGAGATGAAACTGTCACTGACACCTGGACATGTTTACTGGACAGATAGAGAGAGAGAGAGATGAAACTGTCACTGACACCTGGACATGTTTACTGGACAGATAGAGAGAGAGAGATGAAACAGTCACTGACACCTGGATATGTTTACTGGACAGACAGAGAGAGAGATTAAACTGTCACCGTCACCTAGACATATTTACTGGACCGACAGTGAGTGTTGAAAGTGTTACTGACAGACATCTCTAACCATCTTCCATTGTAACCATCTTGCATTGTAACTATCTTCAGTTTGCCCTGAATACACTGAGTATAGATCAGTGTTCATTCTTTGACCAGCGAGTAGTCATCCGAGCAGACTTCGACGTGCCCATGCACAATGGACGGATTGTCAGTAACCACAAGATACGTGAAGCACTCCCAACCATCCTGCATGTCATCGAGTACGGCGCCAAGTCTGTCGTGCTAGTCAGCCATCTTGGGTGTCCCAACGGACAGCCTGACACGCTGTGTTCTCTTCGACCTGTGGCTAGGGAACTAGAGAGACTGCTATGCCGGCGAGTAGTGTTCATCGATGACTGCATTGGGAAACATGTTGAGAACAAATGCGCCGACCCGTGGCCTGGATCTGTGTTCCTACTAGAAAATCTCCGGTTTCATCCCGAGGAGGAAAGATCGCACATAGATGCCTTAGGGAAGAGGACGCTGACTAGCCTGGAAGCAGTGCGAGTCTTCAGGTAACTAAACATCCGTGCACCTTGAGTATATTTCAGGTCAGTCATGCTAACCGTGCCGGCGCATGTGGCGTGGGGGTGCTGAACACAGTTTCCAGTCCCGACACCCTGGGTTCGAAGTCCTCAGCAGGCGGGGGCAGATAGAACTGCGTTGATTTTCACAGTGGTATCAGCATCGGCCGCTCAGAAAAAAATGTTAGTCGCATATCCTTTACAGGACGTTGCAGTTAACACCAGCAATTTTTTTTCTGTTGTGGTCTCTTGGCAAGTTTACGTTCAGTAGTTTGCCATTGCTTTCTGAACGATCGGCACCCATACCATTACTTAAAACAAAACCAACGCAATGCAGTCCGCTGCCAAATCGCGCAAAGCTGTGTTTCGAACGCGGGTATACTGTATCACGACCTGCGTCCGTAACCTCTTTGCCACGGAGCTGGCTAGTATCACAGTATCGAACGTACAATTGTCTAGACAATTACAAACAGCAAATAATGATGGGGTTGATTGCGACGTCTCTTAAAGAATATGCAGCTAACTTAAAGCATGGCTGTACATTGAGTACATTCTGCCGCATCAGCCTTAAATACATCTCAAGTATATGTGGCACGTGCCGCACATGCAGGAGTAGAAACCCTTGGATCCGCCGTGGTTCAGGCACTCCTCTGTTGCACCTGATGATCCCCGTTTACAAAGGATGTGTGACAGAATAAACAGGTTGGTGCACCAAGCAACTCAGCGTACGTTCTTTGGTAGTTTCATAGAGAACACTGTGTCCTTCACTCTGAGCCAATATCCTCTGTAATCATGGTCTCCGTGGTGAAGGTATTACGAACGCGATTCGTAATCCTGTATACCCAGGTTCGAAACAGCAGTGCTAGTTTTTTTTCGAAAAAGGTATAGGTGCCGGTCGTTCAGAAAGCAATGGCAAACTACTGAAAGTAAAACTTGCCTAGGAATCACGAACAGCGAAAATCCTGGAGTTGACTGCTAAGTCGTGTGAAGGACATGCAACTAAAGAAAAAGAATCAGGCTTACCTCAACTGCTACATTTAATCTCCCTCTCTCTCTCTCTCTCTCTCTCTCTCTCTCTCTCTCTCTCTCTCTCTCTCTCTCTCTCTCTCTCTCTCTCTCTCTCTCTCTCTCTCTCTCATATACTAATTTATAATTTTCTTTCTGTCGTGTCTATTTTCGCCGTAATCATGGCAAGTTTTGTCTTCGTTGTATGTGTTTATTTATAATTATTCGTCTATTTTCTCTGATGAAGGAAACTTGGATCTCACGGCGTGGTCATCTTTACATGCACGTTCTCGTGACATTTACAACGATCGATTATCTCTGTACTGACAATAACAATATCGGAGAAATAACGCTATTGTATCCAGGACACACTGTTTAATCTCTATACTGACAATAACAATATCGGAGAAATAACGCTATTGTATCCCGGACACACTGTTTAATCTCTATACTGACAATAACAATATCGGAGAAATAACGCTATTGTATCCAGGACACACTGTTTAATCGTCTCCAGTTATGTGAGTTATTATTCTTTGATGGGGCCCAGCCTGTCTCCAGGTAATGCACTTTCAGAGTACATTAGTTTATTACAATCAATATCTGCCGATTCAGATCGCTAGACATACACTGTTCTCTGTCTTACCATTGCGTTAAACATGTGCACTGTAATTGTGATATGATGTTTGATCTACAAAAGCCATCCAGTCTTTATGTGCAGCCAATTTTCATTCTGTAATTGCAACTACGGGTTTGCGTTGCTGACATTAAAGAGTATTTTTCTGTTATGACTGGGTTTCTGGTAATGAGTTATTTACCTCATAATGTTTAATGTGCGATTTGATTGTTCTCATTTTGCATAAGAGGATACTAGCATAACGCTAAATTTAGAATATAGCAAAGTTAAAGCTGCATCGTGGTTGACAACGGAAGCTAAAGTCACAGTCAGCATCTACGCTTTGACTGCAGTGTGGGGAGACACCTAGAACGTATGCGCCTGTTCCGAGGACAATAACGTACAATAACAGCTTTAGCCATTATGAACTCAACTCGTTGTTAACATAGCCATCCGTAGAATGGCTATAGCAAGGCGTAGGTTAAATATGACTAAGGTTGTTAGCTTAGTCAGCCTTAGAATGGGAATAGCGAGGCATAGGTTAAATATTACTCAGATTGTTAGCATAGCCAGCCGTAGAATGGCAATAGCAAGGCGTAGGTTACACATGACTAAGAACGTCTGGCACAAACCAGCACACTAGTTCAGTAAACCTCCTGAGAACATGCATCTTTCCCGTGGACACATGTGCATCTGAGTGTTGGAACATTTCTCAATCACTGAAGAAGAAAATTGGAGCCATTAAACCTCAAGGTTACAGATAGGTATTCAGAATATCATCGACCAAGGAAAAGAAAAGTGCCGACATTTTAAAGGTCTTAACGTCGAGGACAGCCGGCTCTTAAACAACATCGTGTCTCAGAACCTGAAATAATTTGGCCTTGTGCATGTCTGACCCAACTTCTCTTCGCCTTATGAGTTAGGTGTTCCTGTATTTTGTTTGTCCTGTGGCTTCCAGACAAAGCCTTTCTACGTATCCTAATCTCGGGTGTTCTCGGTGTATGTCAGATCCAGCGCCAGCATCTGTCTTCACCATTTGATTCACTGTCTATGTTTAGTTCTACATTGGTGATCCTGACATACTATTCTAGTCCTATTGTGAGCAAAGCTCCGGCTTAATGACACATAAATCTGCAACATGATCAATTTCCCTACGGCATACGATCCACATCACACGTTTGAATGAAACTGTAAACACACATCGCAACTGTTCTCGCATTCATTGTTGGAGATTAGTTACATACCGTGGGACAGTGAGGAGCATTTTATGTGATATTCACTGGCACAGGAATGGAGCATTATTTGCCGCGAAGTTGGAACCGCGAATAATAACTAACGACAGCAGTCCCGACACACCAACAGCACGCAAAGGCATACATACATAAGGCCGCTGTCAGAATGCTCCCTCTTTTTAACACATATAAAACCAGCAATGTACATTTAAACTGCACGGAGAAGAAGACAGTCTACGCAAGATTATTGTTAAAGGTCTTGCAATATTCTAATGCACATTTTCTGGGGTTTATTTATGCTCCACGTTATTGTTCGTGCATGCCACGGGCTCTTATACCTCGTTATTGCTTTCAATGATTCATGTCGTGACCAGTGTTGAGTTAGCGGCAAGCATGACGTAAGTGGTTCCAACTTCACGCAAGGGGTTACCCCTTAATACTCCGTTCCTGTGACAGTGAATTTCATATAAAATGCTCCTCACTGTCTCATGTGAAAAATGAAACAAACGGCAGTTCCGACAAACCAAAAGCACGCACAGGCATACATGCATAAGGCCGCTATCAGAATGCCCAACAACAGTCTGCTACGAAAATTACAGTTCTTCATGGAAGCGGAAGTCACTAGAAAACCATCAGTTACATACATTACTGCATAAAGCTAAACCATTAGTTCAGCAACCAGCAGTCCACCATTTTTCTGAACATGCAGTTCACATACAAATAACCGGGGTACAGATATAAAAGCATTCGACGTGAAATCCACAGCTCTCAGTGTAGCTCACGCACTTAACTCAGTAGCTGATCGACAGAACCGTGTACTACAAGTCCAATATGAGGAAATGCGTAATCAAACCGTAACAAGCCTATCCGCTATACTGGACTGGAAGTCGAGAAGAATTTTATTCACGCTAACTCGTCAAAACAATGATACATTATTTATGACATTTTCAGCGCCCTCATAGCTACGACAGTGTTTATCATGAGATTATCTTCGATTTTATCATCTCTAGACAGGGATTATCATAGAATCACCCTCGCTTTTACTATCTTCAGACAAGCTTATTTCATGGGAATATCTTTACCTTTGTCATAGCAAGACATTGTTTATCGTGGTACCACCTTCACTTTTTTCATCTCTAGATAGAGTTTATAGGATCATCTGTACCGTTGCCACCTCAAGACATATTTCATAATTAAGCGATATTTACTTTTGCCATCTTAGGACATGGTGTAAAATGGTATCACTTTCACGTTTGCCATCTGTAGATGTGTTGTATCCTGTTATAGTAATCATGATCATCTTCTTCTCCGAGCGTTCGTTCTTTCGTGTTTACACCGACATTCGAGTTCTCGTGATGTAGTCAATCAGTTGTTTGGAGCTTCTCTTTTATTCCATACACTTGTGAATGCAGTGCCGTCTCACTAGATCAGTATTAACTTCTCAGCTGGCTGTACTTAGGGAAATCCTGGAGAGCACGCTCTACAGTTTGATCATGCTTCCCGCACGTACATAGTGGGTTATCTCAGAGAAAACCGGTGCATATGCTTGCTCATTCTGTTATGCCCTGTTCGAAGCCTCAAAACGATGACCTGTTCATGCTGGTCAAGAGAGTGAAAGTCGTCGTTGTTCTGATTATGTTCTGATTAGTGGTAGTCCGGATAACTCTCCTTGTTTCATCATATGTAAGTTCGTTCTCTTTCTGTTCACATCCTCCACCTTTCTTGTCAAGCTCACCTGTCATCTACTTTCTCATTTCCGGGTACATCACCGTGGGATTTTACCATGTGTAGACACGCCTTGTCATGAAATATCTTCACTTTCACCACCGCAGAGAGTCGCTGAGCAAACTAGGAGACATCTTCATCAACGACGCATTCGAGACTTGCCATACGACGCACAGTTCAGTTGTGGGCATAGACTTGCCTGTCAAGGCAGCCGGCTTTCAGCTAATCAATGAAGTGGATTTTTTAAACAAATTTCTGTACCAACCACGGAGACCATTTCTGGCCATTCTAGGGGGATTGTTACTGACGGACAAGATTGTACTCCTCGACCATCTGCTGGATCTTGCTGATGACATCATTATAGTTGGAGGTAGGAGATTAGTTGTCCGTGTGTATGTGTAGATGGTTACACAGATGCGTCATCATCATCATCATCATCATCATCGTCGTCGTCGTCGTCGTCGTCATCGTCGTCATCGTCGTCATCATCCAGTGTTACATTTCCAGTGAAAGTTTATGGTTATTTTCAGCACTTCTGTCTTGAGCCTTGATTGTAAATTATCTAAGATTTATAATGGCCACATTTTGATGTTCTCCATTAATGTATGTCATTGAAGTCATCTACATATTTTGCCGTCAACATTTCCCTGCAGCTATGGCTTTTGAGTAGATTGTTATATTTTTTTTACCACGTGGACAAAGTATCTTGTCTTTCTAATTGTTATTTCTTTCAGCAACACATCTTTTATGCTACATTGTTCAACGATTTTCTTAATTTTCTGTTTTTCCCATTTAATAATCTCTTCCTAGCCTTCTGAAAGCTCGCATTGCAAGAAATATGTCGCTTAAAAGTCGACAGGATCGACTTCATTGCACCGGGATTTTATGCCATACGACTGTCTCTTTCCGCAGCGCGGAAAGGTAGCACAAAGCACGAACTCCGTAGCTCCAGTGAAGACCCTCAGGAGTCTCGGAAAACATGCACTCGTGAACCGAAGGATGCGGCCTGGAATAAAACCCTCAATCTTCGGAGCCCGAGGCAGAGGGCTTGACCATCGCATTGCCAGATCTTTAGTTCAATACTCCACCGTGTGGATTACATTCCTGCTTCCATTCCTCTGCCTATTCGCTCCCAGGGGAGCATAGACCCTCACCCGAATCACACAGGGTTCTCTTCTACAGTTCCCTCTATGTTCCCCTTATATTATTCGTCTCTGTCTCTAACTCCATTCTCCGTGTGGTTGTAGCCCTCGCGTTGTTGCTGTTTCCCTGTAGAATCCAGAGAACGGCTAGTTATACTATAGACAGGCTTTCTCAATGTTTGTCCTCTCCAGTGTCAGCTTCTGTTTTCCCACCTCTTGATTCGCTGGAATTGTTTCAGTTCTCTCCATAAACATCACATTAGTGATTCTGTCATGCCATTTGACACATTTCATTCTGTGCAGTTTTAATTAATGTGTGTAGTTTGTTATTAACTGTTTAATTAGTTCTTCGTATTTTTTATCCATAAATCAGTACTGTTTTAACGTTAGAGTTAAATTTTCTATTTGATGCAAAAGTTAATTAATTTCTTTTGATTTGCACAAATTCCCTACTGATGTGAAAGCACCTTTTGTATCTTTACCAGTGAGTCTTTTGCATCCTTACTTTAATATCTCTACCTGTCCCACCGTCTTTGTCTACATTGCTATCTAAATATGTGCATGGTTCCTCCTGTTGAGGTGAGGTTTCAACACAGGCGATCAGGTTATCCTTTGCTTGATTTGATTTCATTATCTCTGTCTTCCCCCAATGAATATTTAGATCTAATTGTTGTGAGCTCACATGGAGTGTGTTTTGTTGATCTTGAATCTGATGTCGTGTGTGAGAAATGAAGACATTGTCGCCAAGGAAATCAAGATGATCAGTTTGCTCTGTCAGAGTCCATTGAATTCCATTTATTGTGGTAGTTATTATCAACAACAAACAACTGTTGTTAATGTCCCCCACATAATTCAGTCTACAGTCCACAAAAATAATAACGGTGACAAAAAAGGCACTCCTCTCGCACTCCTATTCTATTGTAAATGTATCTGTTATTTTTCCACTGTGAAGAACTCTGCATTTTATGTCTCTACATGTTGCCTTTATTACGTTAATGAATCTTTGTGGGATCCATTAGTGCCTCGTCAATTTTCAGCGTGATTCCTTGTTAATGCTGGCAGTGGAATTATCGTAGCCCACAAATCCACTGTTTAGTGCAGAATTAATTTCCAGGATTTTCTCTGTCTGTTATTATGCGTAATGTAGTTTTCTGGTCAATTCGGGAACTGTTTTGTCGGAAGCCTTAAGTAATAGCCAAGGGCATCTCTTAATCTCTGTAGAATGATCATGCTTTAAATTTTCCCGGAAATTGACAATTGCATAATTCCTCTAGAAGTTCCGCATTTGTATATTTCTTTGGCCGCTTGACCAGATGATCTTCTCTCCAGTCTGGTGGCGTGCCTTCGTTCTCCCAGACCCTGCTAAATAATGTGTTGAGTTGAGGTGAACATATTGATATGTGGGTCTGTCATGTCTATCAACAGTATTCCAGTTGCAGTACACATCGGGTAGGCTGGCTTGTACCATCCCATAGTTCAAGGAACACCACCCCACACAAGACTTGTCAGGATTCGCATTTGAGCTTGTCGCATCAAACCTTTGGGAGATGTCATGCTGAGTCTCCTGTATTTGTCTATTCACATCTTGTCTGTCTCTTTCCAGCTCTGTTCATCCTTTTTCTTTTTTAACATCTATAAAGAAGACAATCAAGGCTGTGGAACCTACACGCTACACAATAACTCTTACAACACAGCGAATAAAGAAGAGAAATAGTTAGTTAGTTAGTTAGTTGGCAGATCACCCTCATTGCACATCGAACCATTCAGTCCATAAGTGCTCGGATCCCCTCCTCAGCAAATCCCGCAGCGAGTAGCGGCTAACGACAACAGTTCTGTGTTGGTTTATCAATCTTCTTTGGCTTCCTGCGTAGTTTTCTTGTTTGGCCACCCCTCTTTTAATTTGCTGTTCTCGAAGTCTGGCCATGGTTGTAGATTCACAGTCATCACTTGGTTCACGCAAAAGTCTTACTTCTCGTAGAGCATTCAGAATGCCAGCCTGGTCCATGGCGTATCCGCCCTCCACCGTAGGTCACCTGCGAGCTTGTCAGCCCGCTCATTTCCTTGCACTGCCGCATGCCCTGGCACGAATATGAAACTAATCTTTGCCAGCCGAGACCGCTCCAGAGACAGCAACCATTCTCTTCGGATCCACCCCACCTCTATCCTCTTGATCATGTTCATTGAGTCGCTAAGGAAACATGCCCTAGTGAATGTCTGTGTCTCGAGCCATGTTATTGCTTTACTTACTGCCATGACTTCCATAGACAGGCTACTTGTGGTTTCAGCGAAAGCACCAGAGTCCTCCTTCACAATTCTCCCTCCGGCCTGAGCCGTAAAGGCCCATGAGCTTCTAACACAGTGGTTCTCAACCTTTTTTGGCCCGTGCCCCCCTTCACCATATTTTCAGAACGTCATCCCTTCCCCCTTCCTATCAAATATTTGGCCCATGCCCCCCTTCATAATATTTTCAGAACGCCATTCCCACCCCCCCCCCTTTCATATTTCCTACCTAAAAATCCCACCACCCCTACACAGTATACGTAAAAATGGAAGGTAAATGTAATAGCATATACTAAAACAAGTCTAGACATCCACATAAAATGTGATTTTGTGGGTCTACTTACTTTATAAAATGAGTTTTAAAGGATGAGACATACATAACTGTAAAGTATGAAGGGAAAAACAAGATCAAGTAATTGGTTCTTGTATTAACGCGATGTTGAAATGGTCTTTATTTCCCCCTCCCCCCCCCCCTGGAAACCCTAAAATTCCCCCCTGGGGGGAATTCCCCACCGGTTGAGAACCACTGTTCTAACATGTCGGTCGACCGACCCATCTGTGTAGATGACAGCATCACCCTCTAGCGAATTCTCGCAAATCAACGCTTGTACTTCAGCCTCCACAGCAGCCGGATTTTCTTGTCTGCATTTTCTATCTAGTTGGATGCAAACCGAAAAGGATATGCAGAAATCTGTTGGCACTTGTACCCACTCCTCGCCAGATTCTAAGTCCTCAAGTGAACACACCTGTTGAAGAATGTCTTCGGCTTGACCCATCCACGACCGTCCTCTTTTTAATCTGCTGCCCTTCACCTTCATAATTTCACTATACAGTGAATGTTGTGTGTTTTCGTTAACTCTGAGGTAGGCGCGTGCTCTGCAAACTTGTATTCTCTCTTCGATGGTTGGAAAATCAAGAAGGTAGCGCATCGCCCTGCATGTGTGAAGAAGAGAGAAGATAGAAAAAGAAGAGAGAAAGAAAAAAAGAGAAAGAAGAGAGAAAATATTGACATGTGACCAGATCTGAACATTGAAGGCAACTGACGCTTAGGCAGCATAATGTCTCGGAAACTGAATTTTTCGGAAGATAATGAACTTCACAGCAGCTCAGACAGAACAATCATGAAAGGCATTCTTCACGGAAGAAGAGGCTGTGGTCCACCAGTAAGAAGGTTAACACAAGACATAAAAACACCTAGCGGACATGAAAATGCATGAGGCAAGGGAACTGGTGAAATTTCGAGAGTCTCCGGCGTGCAGTAATGAATGCCATGTCATAATAGTGAGTGAGTGGAACCTTGCCGTCTTGACAGACCAAAGTATGTGGATTGGAATTTGGCTGAAATTCCATAGCACAATGCATGGGCATAGCTTCAGAGAACATTTGTTGCCCACACAGAATGTTCCCTCTTGCCTTGTTTACTTCAGAGGAAAGGAAAACCAGTACGTCTGGAACAAGGTAGGCTGCAGACACTGGCGAGTAATCCTAATAATAACTATTATTATTAATATTATTCAACTATCCAGATTCCCAAGCCTGTACTCTGCACAGTGCAAGGACAGTATGTTTCATCGTTTGTCTGTCGTATCCCTTTTAGCGGTGTTTCGACTTTACTAAACCGTATCTCTCTCGGCTGTTGTCTGCTGTCATTATCTTGAAGCTGGCTTCAGAAAATATTCCATATAAGGAAGATTTACTTCTGTGCGTAACTTGATGAATGTCCTTACTGTTATACTCGTGTACACATGTTCTGTATGCGACTTGATGAATGTCCTTACTGTTATCTTACTGTTATACTCGTGTACACATGTTCTGAATGCCTGGACGCGACTTGATGAATGTCCTTACTGTTATACTCGTTTACACATGTTCTGTATGCGACTTGATGAATGTACTTACTGTTGTACTCATGTACACATGTTCTGAGCGCGACTTTATGAATGTCCTTACTGTATTACCCGTGTACACATGTTCTTTACGCGACTTGATGAATGTCCTTACTGTATTACCCAGGTACACATGTTCTTTACGCGACTTGATGAATGTCCTTACTGTATTACCCAGGCACACATGTTCTTTACGCGACTTCATGAATGTCCTTAGTGTATAACCCGTGTACACATGTTCTGTGACATTATGACATTCCTGTCAAAGTAAAGAGTTGAGTTGAGTACAAATGAACTCAGAACTGATATTACACCACTCGGAACATTCCCATACATTTCCCGTCCTCATCTGCAACAACCAGCGAAGAGTCCCAATACTAATGGTGCCAGTGGAAGTCCTGTCTAAGTAACAATAGGGGGGGGGGGGTGGCAAGAACACAACACTCAGGATGTAATGCCCACCTCAATGTCTGTTGTTATTATTATTATGTTTTACCCCTTACTCGAGTAGATGCTTATCAGCCTTAACTTAACCAATTTTAGCCATGTATTTATCTTAAAGAGCCGGAAAAACTATTGTCACTGAGAGAAAAAAAAACTTAATTGAAAGGAATAATTTATAACATATCTAACAATTAATACACATGACAATTCATGTTTTAGACCATGTATCTTCCAGCAACAACATCAAACAAAATCATTACGGTTACATCACTTAGTAGTAATGTTGATGTTTGTTGGAAAACTGAGATCACAGACATCACGGCTGGTTGCCCAAGCTGTCTGCACGCAGTTTTCATGATTAGAAGTGTCTAAGATCCCTGTCTTAGCGAGGATTAGTACCGGGATTCTCTGATGTCTCCTCGATATAGTCATTCATCCACTAACCCTCCTTGATGCATATTTAAGTCGGAAAAATATGAATAGCCAACGACACGGTAAAATTACACATATATTTTATTTCCAGCTTATATAAATGTATTTACATTCAATATTAGGTGTATGAAACACAATTGTCTTCCTCTGCCTCTTCGTCTTCTTGTGATCGCATCTGTGAAGATTGCAATATCCAACGAGCTGTCATCGTGAACTCATTTGAAGGCGCCTGTAGTTCTATACAACTTGTGGTTTAACGTTAACTTAGCTGATTCACTGCCAAACAAACAAAACAATGGGTTTGGACCAAACATAAACTGATGGCAGGAAATGCGAAGTAGGGGTTTGTAACAGTAATGATCTAAAAATGGTTAAATGGTAACAATTATATTGTATTATATATCAAATTAAAGGAGATTGCACAAGGAACACGTTGGTATTGCTACTATTGCAATAGGTTAAAAATATAATAATAATATCAGATGTTTAAAAAATAATTGACGACGGGGGTTACAGTTATTTAAAATGCCCACTTACCAAACAACTACTTCTCAATCGCTGATGATAATTTCTAAAATAATAAAACCAAACAATTTAAACACACGTTTTGTTCTAAAAAAACAAAAACAAAAAACAAACAAACAATGAAACCATTAGTCAAGTCTGATACTGTCCGAACGGCACATGTTTCCTGTGTGTAAATTTTCATTTACCGGGCATTAAAATTGCGGAAAATACGCGAAATGAAATACTCAACGAACTGTCAACATTCTGTCGATACAGTGGCGCGCGGTAGTCCAGTGTAGTTCCATTCTGTCAATAAAGTAACGCACGGCAGTTTGTTCGCTTAACCCACAAGTGGTGAATCAGATAAAACAGCCTGTGAATATGTATGTTCAGCCTGTTAAGTCTTGTCTTACGTCAAAGATCGGTGATCCATCTCTACCTTTCAAAAGTGTGGTAACTGTCGTTGGGTTCATACTGTAGGCATCTGGCAGTCTCGCTAGGTCTCTTTTTCTGAAGATATGAGCTTTTGTCATCCTTTTGTTTACATTGTCTTTCCTTGTGTGTCGCGCGCGCACATACGCGCGTAAATGTATCTGTTGTTTCATTTCCGGATTCACAACAATGGGTGGTGTCCAGCATGGTTCTTTTTCTGGTAATAACCTTCCTTAGTGCACTTGTCACTTGTCGGAGATGACAGCCTTCGAAAGCTTGTAGTACGGATAGTTCTTTAGTGACGGTGACTACCTGGCGGAGATCACGGTTGGTGTTATACCCTACTATCGAGCTATATATAGCCTGAACATAGATTCAATATTTTCGTCTATGTAAGTTGTGATCTGATAACACTGACATTGTGAACCAGGCCCTTGACGTCAGGACATCTTCCGTATCCTAACTTTTCTTAGCCAATCTCTCTAGGAAGCTCTCAAAAGTCACTATCCCTGACTAGGACCGAGGCCTTCTTTTCTAAATGCTACCATTCCCCCCCCCCCAACCCTCTCCCCCACCCTGAATAAAACAAAACTGGTTATTATTGTCCATTCCCACAACATAGCTACGTCTAAAAGATTCCACCGTTACCCCAACATCCTCCGACCACATCCCAACACCTTTATTATTCATCCATTGACTGTACGATATGGCACATGTTTCCCGGTTCCCTGGCTTTTAACTTGAGCATATGATACACACTTGCTGCTGCTGCTGCTACTACTACTACTAGTATTAGTACTAGTAGTAGTAGTAGTAGTAGTAGTAGCAGTAGTAGTAGTAGTAGTAGTAGTAGTAGTAGTAGTAGTAGTAGTAGTAGTAGTAGTAGTAGTAGTAGTAGTAGTAGTAGTAGTAGTAGTAGTAGTAGTAGTAGTAGTAATTGCTACTACAAGGGAGTGCACTGGACTGATTTTTGCGTGTAGGTTTACTTTCCTTATTGCCAGTGTTCCTCGCCGTCAGACGAACCCACTACGACTTCTGAGGTACTTGTTATTAGTGTCTTTAAAGAGAATCCTGCAGTGACTACAGGCAGGACACAATCCCCAGTTACTTGCTTGTCAGAAGCTGGCTTTCGATCCTTACAACACCTCATTCCGGTATTACCACCATTCCCACGTTTCATACACGAATACAAACATAACCCCACCCTGTTTTTCTATATTGAAACATTTCTTTTCGTCTCCTCCTTTCTTTTCCATTGTGCCCGACTTTCGGTGTTTAATTTATTTCATTTTAATTTTTATGTTCGTGGAGCTTACGGTGAATTAGAATTTTATATTTAGTTAGGTCTTAGATATCACTGAGCTACTGTATGACAGTAGACGGTACTACCTGCTTTCTGTTAGCGACGAATGTTGGAACGCGCTCACCAAACCCGACATCCACGTTGTGCCAATGGCTTCGGTCGGAGGAGTGCAGTTGGGTACAAGCCGAATCCTGGTGCGAGCAAATGCAACCTCAAGACTAAGTGGCATGGTAGACCAGACAAGTTGGGCACTTGATTGACTAGCTATTATTTACATTTCCTGACGCATTTCTCTTCAGGACTGGCTTTCACTTTCCACAAAGTACTACACGGAATATCCATCGGCAGCTCAATGTACGACCAGCACTGCGCGGCTCTGGTTCCCGTCATTGTTGACAGAGCCAGGATCAAGCGCGTCAACATCCATCTGCCCGCGGACGTGGTCGTGGCCAACACATGTGACCCTGCTGCCGTCACGCGAACAGTAAACATGGCGGCTGGCATTGATGACGGTGACTGTTTGTTACTTTATATACACCCGTGGGATCTGTCAGTTTGACGTCACAGTGTCGTTTATGTTAGCTGCTCCTGTCAGATCGATCGATCGGTCTGTCTGTCTGTCTGTCTGTCTGTCTGTCTGTCCGTCTGTCTGTCTGTCTGTCTGTCTGTCTGTCTGTCTGTCTGTCTGTCCGCCCGCCCGTCCCCCATCCATCAATCCATCCGTCTGTCCGTCTGTCTAATATGCTGGTTGTCTGTCTGCCTTTAAATTTGTCCGCCTTCCTGGCAGTGTTGCCATTTTGATGCTTTTCGCACCAAATTTAGTGCTTTTTCAAGTCATTTAGTGCCAAAATTGTGCATTTAGCGAGGCCGCGCAAATTTGATGCTTCACAATATTTTTTGGTGCTTTTTGGTGCTTTTTTGGGGTGGGTAAAAATTACTTTAAAAATTATTTTGGAAACACTAAAAAACCGAATTTGAACTGAAGCGAGGGAGTAAAACAGTCTTAGTACACTACCGCGCAATATTTACGTAATTTAACTCCATTTAATACGATTTAGTTGAAGTGAGTAACTGCAACGCGCAGGCAATATGCAATGCGTTAAAAGATTGTTTAAACAAGAATGGACTTGAGTTGCAAAGACTAGTTGCACTCGGCACTGACAATGCATCTGTCATGACAGGTGTAAACAATGGAGTATATACACAATTAAAATCCGAAGTTCCTCATCTAGTTAGGCATGTATGTCATTCCCTTCAGCTGGCAATGTCACAGGCTGCAGCTGCTTGTCTGCCCGGGAGCAAAGAGTTCATGATTAGAGACACATATGACTGGTTTTCTCACTCAAGTCTTCTTCAAACAAAGTACAGGGAGCTTTTTGCTTCAATAAATGATGGACAACATCCGCTGAATGTTGTTAAATTAAACCAGACACGATGGATGTCCATTCAATCTGCCATTGTCAGAATATTGCAGCAGTGGGTCGAGCTCAGAACTCATTTTGATATAACAAGAGTCAACGAGCGCTGTTATACAGCAGAACTTCTAAATTCTGTTTAGCGACATGAAAAACTATGTGTATCTCATATTTCTCAAGCATATTCTCGGAGAAGTTCAAAGTGTGAATAAGAAATTCAAAGCAGATATACAGGATCCAACAAAACTACTCAGCGATCCTGTCCAACTTAATGATTCTATCAGTTCAAAGATTGCTATTCCGGGGGGGGGGGGGGGGGGGAAATAACAGAAAGTGATGCTATTCAAAATTATTTAGATATTAATCCCAATTTAGGTTATGAGTTTGAGAAAGAAATAGCAGGCTACCAGGTTCCTGATGAGAAAGAAATTCGTGGAAGGTGCATCCAGTTTTTAATAGAGCTGTTGACACAGCTGCTTTTACGTTTGTCCGATAACCTTCTAGTGTTGCAGTCCATGTCATGTCTTAGTGGAAGTGAATGTCTACAGTCAATGACGCCCTGTATAGTGGATCTTGCTAAAATGTTTGTAGAAGATGCAGCTACTCTCACCCGAATCGATTTCCAGTGGAGAAAGCTTCATCATATGCAGTGGACACAGACCTCTGACATACTTGGACTGTGGGCAGAAATAGCCTCAAACAGGGATGCCACCTGTGAAAATCCTTTCCAAGATCTTACAGATTTAGCTTTAACTGTGCTCATTTTACCTCATTCTAATGCGGACGTGGAGAGTATTTTCAGTCAGATGGGAGTTATAAAATCAAAATTGCGGAACAGACTAAGCATCAAGAGTTTGACAGCTGTTTTGACTATTAGATATGGAATGAAAAGATATGGCAAATGCTGTCATGATTAAAAACTACCTACGGATATTCTGCGAAAGATTGGATCACAGGAGGCACATACACGTTTCTTTCAATCATCATCATCATAATCGCAGGAGCAAACACAGCAGGAAATAGCTACAGAAACTGAAGAGGAGTTGTGACTGGCATTTGGCAGATCTGGAATAAACTTCATTCTAATATTCAGTGATAATAATAAATTATAATGTGCTACCTTGTTACATTTGTAATAAAAACAGTCGGTGCTTTTTTTTTTTTTTTTTTTTTTTTTGCTTTCTAAAAGGTTTTGGTGCTTTATGGTGCTTTTTTGGGGTCGATTTTGGTGCGTTTTCATCAAAGGGAGATGGCAACACTGCTTCCTGGTTGCCTGTCTGTATGTCCATCTATCCGTCAGCTAATCCATTCATCTGTCTGTCTGTCTGTCTGTCTAACTGTCTGGGTGGCGACCTGTCTGTCTGCCTTTCTGTCTGCCTGCCTTCCTGCTTGCATGTCTGTTTTCATGTATGTCTGTATGTCTATCTGTCTGTCCCGGGTAGTATAATGTGCACCCGTAATTGAACATATAATCTGTTTGAGTAAACGGGTTTGCTCATTTCGCATATAATCAATCATATTTTCTAAAAAGCACCCATTCATATCTCGTTGTCATATATGCGACTACGTCATTGATGTACCTGCATGCAGACTCATACACTTGTGTTGTAGAACAGCATATATGTGGCTGAGTCATTGTTGTACCTGCATACAGACTCATACACTTGTGTTGTAGAACAGCATATATGTGGGTACATCATTGTTGTACCTGTATACAGACTCATACACTTGTGTTGTGGAACATCATATATGTGGGTACATCATTGTTGTACCTGTATACAGACTCATACACTTGTGTTGTGGAACATCATATATGTGGGTACATCATTGTTGTACCTGTATACAGACTCATACACGTGTGTTGTGGAACAGCATATATGTGGCTTCGCCATTGATGTACCTGCATACAGACTCATACACTGGTGTATGTGGCTACGTCATTGTTGTTCCTGCATACAGACTCATACTCTTGTGTTGTGCAGGCTGGATGGGA
Source organism: Cepaea hortensis (assembly GCA_963921405.1). Taxonomy (NCBI): domain Eukaryota; kingdom Metazoa; phylum Mollusca; class Gastropoda; order Stylommatophora; family Helicidae; genus Cepaea; species Cepaea hortensis. The sequence continues at coordinate 43,058,224 of OY992886.1, forward strand.
CTGGATATTGGCGCCAAGACTCAGGCAATGTTTGCTGACGTCATAGGCAAGTCCAGAACGATTCTCTGGCATGGCCCGCCTGGAGTCTTTGAAATGGACGTCTTCTCCCGAGGGACGGAATTCATGGTGAACGCTGTTGTGGAGGTAATGTGCTGTGTTTTGGTGAACTACATTCGTCCTACTTTCGGTTACTTGAGGATGTGTTTCTTTGTCTTGTGCATGGTGCTACTGCTAGGCGCAAGGAAGTATCATAGAAGATACTGCCGTAGGGGTAGAAACTGTTAGGCCTTCACATAGACCAAGACATAATGAGCTGAAGCTATGCAAATTAACATCCCTAACACAAAATCTGTTATTAACAACCAGACAAAGATTTCAAACTCTAAATTCACACAGATCACTTCAACTTCACATCGAAAACATGACACCGATTTCAGAAAGAGATTTGATATGATAGACCATGTTAGTGTTATTTTAAAATCTAGAAACAATGAGAATTGGCCCTAATGTTGAGACTCTAAGAAACTCTTTCCTGTCAAACAGAAAGCAAGTAGTATCACACAATAAATCACTGTCTCAAACCATTACCTTCAATATTGAATTACCTCAGGGCTCTATTCTTGGCCCTCTATTATTTGCCATATACATTAACGATCTACCTTTGCATTTTTCGTCGTCCTGTAATCTATTTGCAGACGACGGCACAGTGTATACAAACACTGAAAACTAATTTTCTGGAGTCGTCATTACAACAAGAATTAAATAATGTAGTTATGTGGAGCTATGCAAATCGTATGCAAATTAACATCCCTAAAGCAAAATCTATGTTATTAACAACCAGACAAAGACATCAAACTCTAGATTCACACAGATCACTTCAACTTCACATCGATAACATGTCAGTAGAAAGTGTCATTGAACCTAACCTTTAATTCCCAAGTTCAGGCGCTCGCTAAACAAACAGCAAAAAAAGTCTACAAACTCCCCAAAATTAAAAATTTCCTTGATGAAAAGCAAAGAAGATATTTCATACTTCTCACATACAGACATATTTTGACTACTGCTCTACAATCTGGGACGGTTGTTCCAATTCAATCGCCAAGCGACGTTACTCACTCCAGTAACGGGCTATGAGTTTAATTTATAGCGAACACGTAAGTGACAATCCTAGCCTGCATAAACGCCTTTAATTACTACCACTCCGCAAACGCCTACTTTTCAATAAGGCCAAACTAATTCACAAAATCCTATTTCGGAACGCCCCAAATTACCCTTTGCCATTGTTTAAATATAATGCTAGAAACAATAAACGATTAAATATATTACACATTCCGAAACTAGGATAGGACCTCCAGCACTCGAGGCGGACACCATACCTCGAGACCACGCAGTCCCCCTTATGTATGAAAGAGATTGATAGAAGAGCAGTATGTTAGACGGGCCTGCTTGCCCAATTCTTAACCCTTTGAAAATATTGTTTGTTTGTTCGTTCCTATACATATATAGTAGAATATAATTCTGCCTCCAGTAACCAACTAGTGTAGATTGTGTTGTTTCCTTGTTTCAGGCAAGACAGCTTGGTGCCGTGACTATGATACAGGGCTCTTGTACAATCGCCTGCTGCAAAATGTTCAACGCTCAAAGCCTAGTCAGTCGAGTATGTCCAGAATACGGCGTTAGTGTTGAACATTTTCTAGAAAACGAACTGCCAGGTGTAGAATTTCTTGATCGTCGGTTTCAGATAGCAGTAAGTATTATGTTCTTGAAGCTCAGCACCATCATTTATAGATCATCGGCTAATATTGTCATTATACACACACGTCCTTGTTACTGGTGAAACTAGGCAATGTTGGGTCTCATTTTGCAGATATCAACAGCATTGTGTGTGCAAGTGAATTGTTCGTACCATAAACTATCTATACGCCAATGCGACATTCACACGTCTCCAACTGGATATAATATTTAATTCTAATTCTTAACAAGATGTTCATTAAGGTTCAAGATGTTCAATAAACAATATGGTGCACAATTTGTTGCCTAGCATATTGTGCTGCATCTGTTCATGCGCATACCATGGAGATATATATCATATGACGTAAAAAGGCGAATTATATCTTCGTTGAAATACTTAACATACATGGTCACTCATACTGTTCGAATGTGGAGCATTTGTTATCTCCGCGGTAATAGTAAGTTCACTGTAAAGTCTTTCTGTCTGCATACAATTGGCTGGAAACACTTAATTGTTGAGGCCTCATCATAATTGATCAATCTTTTGTTGTTCGTCAAATATAATATACGAAACGCCTTTGTCTTATTACCTTTATAACCGTAATGTAACAGTTATTTAGGGATTGCCACGCGTGGCATTTAATAGTCTGCATGTGGTTTTCAAAAGACTAATTAACTCTTTTGTCTACCCATTCTGGTATATATTCAGTTCTCGATTTGCTAATTATCTTTGCGTTCTATCTATATAGGTTGCTTGGCACTCACAACGGAATTGATAAATAAAGTTTCATTTGTTGTAAGGAGTCAATAGTTCTTTCACAGATGGTATATGTGTCGAGGTGATTTTGTATCTGATGAGTGGTTCAGCAGCAAAGAATGTTTGGTTTACTGCTGCTTTAAGTCGATCGCATGTTAATTTTATGACATTTTCCAATCTAAAGGCCTCATCAAGTATCATTGCTAGCCACTATAACCTACCCTCACAGAAACATGGCTCCTTAAACTTCAAGTGTTTCTTTAGCTAATCCTCCCAACTAGCGTTAACGTTCACGCATCTCCACAGATGTTGGTAGACGGTTGTCTGGATCAATTATGTTCATTATATCTCTCTGTGCCACCGCCCCAGCCCGCCCAGCATAATTTATATACGTCCGTCTTTATCTCTTTTACCGTTGATCTTTCGCTGATCACGATGTTTTCCATCGATTCTCTTTGCTTTACACGACAAATTAACACTTTGTCTACTTCTTGTAATTGTATACAATGTTCCACTTTCAACAACCTCTTCCAGGTAATCGTTTTCAGTTTCAGTCAAATATATTCGCCGCATTCGTCTTTGAAAGAGTATCTCATTTACCTCAAAGCTCTCCCTAATTGGTCGCACCAGAGGATTCTATAGGCATGGTCTCTGTCATACACCAATATCTGTTTGACATTTAATGAACGTGACTTGTAGTTAACGATACTCTTATTTTCTGAAAGGTCGCTTTTCTGAGGTCTATTCTGTCATTGAAGACTGACATTCATCTTCCAATGAATGTTATGATTGTCGAGAGCTATTTAAATTTGTTAACTTGGTTAAGCATATTCCTTTCTGTGTGAGGAATATACATGGATATTAAAAAACGAGCAAGACAGGGTCCTCGCAGCTTTAGCCAAGCCATCTTACTAATTTGTTAGAATAAGAAATCCGTTCTATAAATTGTTTAGTTCTCAGAACACAGATTGACTGATTTGTGTTATGGTTGGTTGGTTGATTGGTTGTTCGGATGGTTGGTTGATTGGATGGTTGGGTTACTGATTTACTGGTTGAATGGTTGATTGCATTGTTTGATGTTGGGATGGTTGTTTTGTTGCTGGTTGGTTAACTAAATTCGAGGTCATATCACCAGCGACACACACATAATACACGTGCAGTCTCCCTTAGCAGAGTGGCTGGCACAGATTAGAATTGTATTTGCGGAGAATGGTTACGAAAATATGTTACGTCATTGAAAACAACATAACGTGGAATAGGTGAGAAACCAATTAACAAAGACGTTTAATCACAAAGAGCTGTAGACTTAACAAAGTCGCTTAAAAGTCGACAGGGTCGACTTCATTGCACCGGGTTTTTATCCCATATGGCTCGGTCTCTTTCCGCAGCACGGAAAGCGTAGCACAAAGCACGAACTCCGTAACTTTTAGCGACGACCCACAGGAGTCTCCGAAACATTTAACTCGTAAACCGAAGGACGCGGTCCGGAATCGAACCCACAACATTCTGAACACGAGTCAAACGGCTTGACCACTTAGCCGCAGAGACTCTCTTATATACAAAGAGCTGTAGACGCTATACATTAAGCAGCAAGAAAAATAGAAAGCCGAGATAAATAATGAATCAACGATAAAAACGTGAATGTTTAATGAACACATGGTATGCAATGGTAATCCCATTAAAACAATGTTTTCCCGTAGTGAATTTGAATAACTAAGACACAAACCATATATAGTACGATTTATTGCCTGGCACATTTCGCTGCATCTCGTCAGATACTTACTGCAGATGTCACACAACATAGAGTAAAATAATTAGATTCATCGCTCAAGCTGATATATACACATGTTTGCACAGTAATATCAGTTGTTTACAATGGTAATTTTAAATTGACTATCCTGTCTTTCTGTTTGCACAAAATTGGCTTGTGCAGATGGATCATTATCGCTTCTGCAAACTTTAACAAACGACTATTTTGTGTATGAAAAAACACGCGAAAAGCGCTGTCTCTATCAATGACATGACCGTTTTCCAAGACATTACGTGCAATGGACGACGCCGGAAGTTTATAATTGTGGTGTGTCACACTTCCCATGATCCCATCGCTTGTGTGAAGTTTCTTGTCAATCCAGTTTGGTATGTGTTCAACAATCCTGGTGTGTAACTGCCTCTCTGTTCTGCCAATGTAGGTAGACTCGCACCTGCATGTGAATTGGCAAATGCAATTAGATGTGGCGTACAGAGGGGTAGATTATTTTATTGCTGGGGTGGGAATAAGTGTGGTTCTGTACCTAATAACTGGAGCTGCAGCACATAATGTTCGGGCAACTGCTGTAACAAGCCGGTCCTGTGGGCGTTGCATTACGTCATCCCCTTCAAAGGTTAGCTGTATAAATACATCGAGCTTAGGGACCGTAGTTACGTCTGATTTTGGTTTCGGCTGTTAGCAGTAAGTACCTGACGAGATGCAGCGAAATGTGCCAGGCAATAAATCGTACTATATATGGCTGTCAAAGGCAGAGTTAAAAGACCACCATGTGAATGTGGAAGTCAAGGGGAAACCACCACATTATCTTCCCAAGATTTTATGGCGACACACATTTCAGAAATAGTGAACGACGTTAATGGCTGTCTTAGGACATCCTCGTCCGGTAGGGACAGTCATGAGCCACAGGTGACACCAGACCGCCATCCAGCTACTGATGGCAAACCTAAAACAATAACTAAACTAAATAAATTTAGAGTAGGAACATGGAATGTTAGGACATTAAATGAGCTAGAAAAGTTAAACAATGTTCTAAGAGAAATGGAAAACATGAAAATGAATATACTAGGCATAAGTGAGATGAGATGGATGGGATCTGGCAAAATTATAACCGACAAACACACAATAATTTATTCTGGAGGGGACACACATGAAAAAGGTGTAGGAATAATATTTGATGAAAATACAGCCAAATCTATGACTGGATACTGATGCATTTCAGATAGAGTTATAATGGTCAAAATCAAAGGCAAACCAATAGATATAAATATTATACAAGTATATGCACCAACAACAAGCAGTAGTGATGAAGATATACAAAACTTTTACGATGAAGTAGAAATGGCAATAGCCCAAATTGGATCACAAGAAATAAAAATAATACTGGGGGATTTTAATGCAAAAGTAGGAAAGGGAAAAATAGAGGATATAGTGGGGAATTACGGTTTAGGTACAAGGAATGAAAGAGGAGAGAAACTAATAGAATGGGCAAATATTAATGATATGATAATTGGAAACACATGGTCTAAACACCATAAAAGACGACTATACACATGGAAACGCCCTGATATGAAAATACGCAACCAAATTGAGTACATACTTATTAATAAAAGATTTAGAAATGCATTAATTAATGTAAAGACAATGCCTGGTGCTGACTGTAACAGTGATCATGTACCACTATGTGGACAAATAAAAGTAAGATTAAAGAGAGGGAAAAAAATGGTTAAAAACTTGAGACTTAATAAAGAGGTTCTGAAAGTAGATAAAGAAATTCAAGAACAATACAGAGTGACTGTGAAAAATAGGTAGAATGTAATAGCTAAAATAGAGAGTATAGATGAACAATGGGAAATGTTAAGGGACTCCATTCATCAAACTAGCAAAGAAATATTACCGGAGAGAAGCCAAAAAGCTAAGAAAAAATGGATGAATGAAGAAATCTTAATACTGATGGACAAAAGGAAACAGAATAAAAATGATAAACAAGAGTATGCTAAGATAAATAAAGAAATAAGAGATAAATGTCTGAAGGCAAAAGAAAGTTGGTTAAACGAGCAATGCAGAAAAATTGAATTAAATTCCATTAAAGATAAAAAAGTATTTACAGACAAATCAGCGAGCTCACAGGAAGAAAAATAAGAATAAATACAGGGTGTTTGAAATCAAAAACAGGACAGATTTTATTGGAGGAAGATGCAATGAGTATATAAGAGAATTATATAATGGAGAAAGGGAAGAATTAACAGAAGAAAGTAACTTAGAAGGCCCACCTATTCTAAAAGAAGAAATCGCTGACGCTATGAAACATATGAAGAAAGGAAAAACAGTTGGGCCAGATGAAATCACAGTAGAAGAATTAAAAGTATTGGGAGAATTTGGGGTAGATATATTAACCAAAATGCTGAATGATATTTACAACAGTGGATATTTACCGAGCGATATGCTGAAATCTGTATTTATAGCAATACCAAAGAGACCAGGAGCACTTGAATGCGAAGATTTTCGTACAATTAGCCTCATAAACCATGTCACTAAACTTCTACTCAGAATTATAATGAGAAGAACATGAAAGAAAATAAAAATGGAAATTAGTGAAGAACAGTATGGTTTTATGGAAGGAAAGGGTACAAACAATGCAATATATATAAATTACGAACACTAATAGAAAGATCAATAGAGAAACAGAGAGACATATATTTATGCTTCATGGATTATACTAAGGCATTTGATAAAGTAAAACATGATGAACTGATTAAAATGTTGGAAGATATCAACATTGATGGGAAAGATTTAAGAATAATAAAGAATATATACTGGAACCAAGTAGCAGCAATTAAAATGGGAAATAAAGAGGGTAGTTGCGAACAGATAAAGCTAGGAGTACGACAGGGGTGTGTCTTGTCACCCGATCTCTCCTCCCTGTATAGCGAAGTAATAATGAGAGAGATCAAAGAGAAGCCAGGAATACTAATCGGAGGATATAATATAAACAATATACGCTATGCAGATGACACAGTATTGGTGGCGGATAATGCCACAGACAATTATTGGGCATTGTAGTATCAGAAAGTGCACAGAAAGGACTCTCTTTTAATATCAAGAAAACAGTAACAATGGTGATATCAAAGAAAATGGGGACACCAAAATGTGACATAGAAATAGAAGGGAAAATTCTCAACCAAGTGGATAATTTTAAATACCTAGGGGCACTTATAACATCAGATGGAAGATGTACAAAAGAGATTAAGAGCAGAATAGGGCAGGCAAAGACAGCATTTCAGAAAATGAAGAATATCTTATGCAATAAGTCGCTATCAATGAATGTAAGAAAGAGAGTACTAAAATGCTATATAGAACCAGTTTTGCTGTATGGCAGCGAATCTTGGAATGTAAATGAACAAATTAGGAAGAACTTAGAAGCAACAGAGATGTGGTTTTTAAGACGAATGTTGCGAATTCCTTGGACTGCCAGAGTAACTAACAACGATTGCCTGAAAGAGGCTAATGAAACTAGAACACTATATACAACAATAAGAAAGAGACAAACATCTTTCTTTGGTCATGTGATGAGAAGAGAGGCATTAGAGAACATCGTGACAACTGGAAAGATCGAGGGGAAGAGAGGCAGAGGCAGACCAAGAGAAACGATGCTGGACGGACTGAGACGGTGGCATGGAGGAATATCATCAGCAGAGTTGATCCAGAACACCAAAGGCCGAGATCTGTGGAGAGCCATGAACGCCTACGCCAGCCGGCACGGCACTTGATGATGATGATATATGGTTTGTGTCTTCGTTATTCAAATGCAGTTATGTTGATATAAACTCCTGAAAGACGCCAGAATTTGTCAGATTTGGTTCGGGAATATTCCTTTTCTTCGAACAACATTATCATGTTGCAATTTATACACCAATTTGTAATCCATGGTATTTCGCAAGTGTATTGGTTATTAAAACTGAAACATTTAAATAATAGAACAAGAATAACAGGAAATAAATGATAACACTATTAGCCATAAATAAGAGGCTCCCTCCTGTTAGAGTCACCAAAACACCTTCACAGAGACGTAATCGGGCTCGTTTGTATCTGAGTTGTTGTTATTCGCATATTGTATATTCGTTAGTCAGTGAAAGTTTCGGTTTTGTGGTGTGTTTTTTGTCCATTCATGCGTTAATGAAAGCATCCTATTGTTGTTTGCATGTGCTTTAGTCAAAGCATTCTATTGTGGTTTGCATGTGCACATTCATTCATACGTTTGTCAAGCATCGTTATGTGGTTTACATAATGTGTCATACGTTACTTACAGAATCGGTGTTCTAGTTTGCATGTTTTGCATTCATACGTTAGTGGTTTTGTAATTTGCGTTTTGTACATTCATACATTAGACAAAGCTTCATTGTTATGATCTATTTATTATGCATTCATACGTTAGAAAAAGCATCAGTGTTATGGTCTACTTATTGACATTTATACGATAGTCCCGTAAATATCAGACCTTCTTTAATTGGTTATTATAAATGGAACATTTAAATATTATAAATCAAATTAAAGGTAAACAATTATAAATAATATTAACCTTACATAACAGGTAAAAGTCGTGTAAGAGTTATCAAAACCACGTTCATAGATCATGCAGTGTTTATAAAATAAGAAATGTACATGCAATAAAGCGGGTCAAATTTCAGCAACAATAAACAATATACTCATAGTGTAGCTAATTGTACATAAACAGATGTCTAAAAAGGGATTTATCTCTGCACATCTTCATAGGATACAAAATATACACAACTCAGTTGTCCAAGACAGAAGCGTCTGTGGTCTCCATCATATTCACCACTCCTGGATATCGAAACAGCTTGAGCAGTGCTATTCTGAATCTGGCGTTTAATGCGACAAAGATGATGAAGTTCATGCCGGAGTTGAGCAGTGCTAACAGGTTAAACATATTGTAGAGAAACCTTGGCAGAGGCCAGTAGTAGTCAATGCCCATACACATTACAGTGGGAGTTACACAGATGAAGTAGACCCCAAACACTGTCATGAAGAATTTCACACTTTTGAAACGACGAGTTGGTTTCTTCCATGCCAGAGAGACACTATTGATCCCTTGCTGTGTTTCTGAAGCTACTTCTCGCTTACTGACTTGATATTGAACCACTGACTGCAGCTTCTGGTGAGATGGTTCCGTGTCGTCTCTCTGGCACATATTTGTAGTAAATACATTACTTGAGCGCGGCGGTTGTACCTCAATAGTTTTAGACTGAATTACTCTCCTTTGTTTGTAGGCCGTATGCAAGATGTGTGAATACATGGCCATGTCGATGATGACGCTGGTTATGTAAATAGACACATTAGCATAAAACATGTACCCTACAGGCATAACTTGTGTGATGTCACAGGTGTTGACCTCATTGCCTTGGTTATGGATTGCCTGGGGGAGTAGCGCGTAGAACAGTCCAAACGACCATGTGGCGGCAATAATGATGTAAATAATCTTTCTACTGATAACCGTCTCGTAGATGAAAGGTTGTGTGATGTACATGTACCTGTCTATTGCAATGAAGACCATGTGAATAGTAGACACGATAGCCATGCCCAAGTTGATGCCCAGCACCAAGAGGCATAACTGTATGTTCCTGTCGAAGTACTGATTTCTTATAAATGGAACATAGAACATAGATAAAGGTATTAAACCCAGACCAACAACAATGTCTGTGGCTGCCAGAGACACTACATACATGTTGGACAACGTCTGAAGGCTCGGGGTTCGCCTCACCACCAGGATTGTCGTGCTGTTGACACAGATTATAAACATGGACATCATAAGAGCGAAGACAATCAGTACTAACTGGCTGACAGACACGTCGTCCTCCACGTGGTCAGCGGCGGTGATTGTTGCATTGTGGAAGTACTGTCTACTGGTAGCGTCCATAGATCTATCACTGGTTAACTCTATAAATCTATCACTGGTTATCTCTTTAGATCTATCACTGGTTATCTCTATAGATCTATCACTGGTAATATCTATTGGTCTATCACTGGTTACATCTACAGATCTATCACTAGCTCTCGTCGCAGGTCTGTCAGCGACAAACGCCCCATCAGGTGTAGTCATTGCCTCATATCCTGGATATCTGTCGCCCCTGAAAGATTAAATAATTTCAGTGAGATTGTTCTTAACAAGAACATTTATACCATAAATAAAAAAAACTGGAGCACGTTGGGTATTCCATTTGTTTAATTCTAACAGTTAAATTTAGTTGCATATCCTTTACAGGATGTGGCAGTCAACACCAGCATCTTTTGCTATTGTGATCTCTTGGCAACTTTACGTTCAGTAGTTTACCATTTCTTTCTGAACGACCGGCACCCATACCATTTCGTAAAAACCAACACAAGACGGTCTGCTGCCAAATCGTCCGCAGCTGTGTAATTCTAACAACTCAAATAAAATCCAAACAATTGAAATGAAATGTACCTCCTGTCTAATAATAGAAGTCTCCATGAACGTACTTGTCTGTGATGCACCTCCCATCTGATGTTATCCTTGCACCTAATTGTCTGTAATGTACCTGCTGTCTTATGTTATCCATGCATTTAATTGTCTGTAATATACATCCCATCTGATGGTAAGAGGGTACGTTAATAAGTAAGTCACAAATGGCTGTAGAAAAATAACTAACTATGATAACAACTTGAAACCAGTTTATGTTTATAAATACATTGTCCCTTTATTTCTCAACATAATTTCCACCAACATTGATGCACTTATCCCATCGTTTTATCAGTCCTCCCAAACCGGCTGCATAGAACTGCGTGCTATGTTTTCATTTACCCGCCATCTCACAGAACTGTGTGACTTACTTATTGTCTCGCCCTCGTAACTTTTTCTAGCCAGCTATGCGCCGCTTTACTTTACAATCGCTAGGGTCTAAGTCCACTTCCACAATTCCTGAAGTTGATCACAGTCGAAGTCCTTACCTCTCATGATGTTCCACAATTCCTGAGGTTGATCACAGTCCCTTACCTATCATGATGTTCCGCAATTACTGAGGTTAAATACAGTCGAAGTCCTTACCTCTCATGATGTTCCGAAATTCCTGAGGTTGATCACAGTCGAAGCCCTTACCTATCATAATGGGGGGAGACATTTCGCGAGTGACGCCGAAGTTGAATGTGAAGTGAAAACTTGGTTTAGAAATTGAAACGAGAAAAAGAGTGATGAAGTGCTACATAGACCCTATACTTTTGTATGGATGTGCAGCGTGGCAATAAGCAGTCAAGCTGAAAAACAGCTGATGGCTGTGAAAATGTGGTTTCTGAGGAAAATACAAAGTATACCATGGACAGACAGAAAAACCAGTGAACAAGTCCTTCAAGAAACAAATGAAGATCGTAAACTTATTAGAGACATTAGACGTAGACTCAAAATTTTTACAAATCACACTTGGAGATTCTCATTTCATTGTAAGAACTTCCTAGCACCGACGATATTCCCAGCTTAGTGTACATAGTAAATAGTGGTGTCTATTTTCCACTTTCAAGAGAAGATCAGGTTATCGTTCTTTTATTGCGAACTGGAAACAGCAGGCTTTAACATAATCTCTATCATAGGTTGCAGGTTGATTCGTCGGATCTCTCTGTCTCTGTCTCTCTCTCTCTCTCTCTCTCTGTGTGTGTGTGTGTGTGTAAGAGAGAGAGAGAGAGAGAGAGAGAGAGAGAGAGAGAGAGAGAGAGAGAGAGAGTATACTCCTATATCGGTAAATTGTCAACATAAATGGCAAAGGTAGACCTATACCAGATAGTTGGATGTGAAGTGTAAGATCTTCACATATTTCATAGCAGAAATATGGATGTGAAGTGTAAGACCTTTACATATTCTAGTCCACGACATAAGATGTCTGGTAATCAGTTCTCTCCCTAGTTGCCTTTCCTTCACAGACAGCCACACACCCCCCCCCCCCCCAATACATTTCCTAAAATTACCTGGCACTCATTTTCATGAGGCAGGGTCGACCCAAGAGCTGTACTGGTGTAAACAAATAATTCTACCCGTATTAGGGGTTGAACCTAAACCTCTGTCTTGGCCAGCAAGCACGCTAATCACTATGACACCGAAACTCCGCAACTTATAGTAACGAACATGAACGAATATGTCATCAGGCAAATTCGTGACACCAAAAACTGTATGAGGATGTGACAATCCTGAAACCAAAAACTGTATGAGGATGTGACAATCCTGAAACCAAAAACTGTATGAGGATGTGACAATCCTGAAACCAAAAACTGTATGAGGATGTGACAATCCTGAAACCAAAAACTGTATGAGGCTGTGACAATCCTGAAACCAAAAACTGTATGAGGCTGTGACAATCCTGAAACCAAAAACTGTATGAGGATGTGACAATCCTGAAACCAAAAACTGTATGAGGATGTGACAATCCTGAAACCAAAAACTGTATGAGGATGTGACAATCCTGAAACCAAAAACTGTATGAGGATGTGACAATCCTGAAACCAAAAACTGTATGAGGATGTGACAATCCTGAAACGAACTACAGCTGCCACTGGAGCCAGCAACACGGAGAAGTGAGTGCCCGCGAGGAGGCCACAGAATGTCTAATGGATGTGTACTATAACTACAATGTTGTGGGTGGATTTGCATCTTTCAGAACGTGATGAGTGCCCCAGAGAAATGTTTTCAAGCGGCAGCAACCCATGTACGTGAATATAGTTCTGCTTGCATTATATCAACAGCGATGAAAAGTTAACGCAGCTTTCGTTACCCTTTAATTGGTCTACAAGCAGACGGTGCTGAATGCGATTCTTAGTGTATGTAAATATCTAACTCATCCTGTAGCAAGTACTTCAAACATGTGTTTATTGCTTACTCCAGATTTGATTATTTTACTCATTCGTTTAAGTAGGTACTTATTTTAACCCATACTGTGTTTACTTTTGATTTGGCGTCTTCTGTTCCACAGTTGTATAATTGTCAGTCCTTTAAAAAACAAAAACACAAGTCCGGAAACTAGAACCTGTTTGTGATGGGATAGGGACATCACATTTTCTAGCACTGACTACACGGATGAATAGATGGCTAGTCTTTCGCTCACTTAGAGGACACATGGCACCAATACTAAAGGGCAAACATGTATGAATAACTACTAAGAAAACACTTTACAACACAATCTTCCTACCAAGTCTATGTTACCAATGCCAAACTTGGACAATGACAGAAAATGAGAAAAGAAGAATCACAACAACATAAATGAGATTCCTGATAAGAATACTCAATGTATCAAGAAGAGATAAGATCAGAAATGAAGAAATCGGGACTAAAGTGGGGGTTATAGCTACACTAGATTTTATTAGAATGCAGCAAGTTAAATGGTTTGGCCCAGCAATTAGGTTACCAAATAACAGTATACCACAACAAGCAATGATGTATAGACCAGAGGGAAGAAGAGGAAGAGGTCGACCACGTAAACGATGGAAGCAGGGAATAACAGAGTCCATGAGAATATCGATACATGAAGCCCATAAGCGGGCACGCTCCCGCTGTTTATACTTCTCCTCGACAATGTACAAGAAGAACATGATGAGATGAGATGAGACTAATCTTATCCACCCAGGCCTTTTCCACCAAATTCCACAAGATGGCTGCTCCCAGCTGTTGTTCCTGCCATGAAGCTTTCTGCGCTAGTCACGCCTTATTTTACTCACCACTAGCATGTCAATGTTATGATCGCTAGCCACCCTTTCACCTCTTTCCTGGAAACGCACCAATACAGGGCCTTTAATATTCCAAAGGATGGTCGTAATGATTTTCCCAGCGGATTCCTGCATCTTGAATATTTTCTTAACGGAAGACCCTGCATCGACTGCGGCTTACTCTTTGATCCGTACACTCTCCCCTGACTCAAACAACTCTCTCCATATTGAACCATAATTTGTGTATAGATTTCGATAGGGCCAAACCCTCTGACTGACCCCCCCCCCCCCCACACACACACACACCCACCCACCCACACATACACACACGCGCGCGCGCGCGCGCGAATAACGCCTAGTTGTTCTTATACGGTGCAAGTCGATCTTGGGGCAGTCATTTTGTAATCGCTATTGCGCGAGCACAAACTGCTCGATCCTCACGGCCACTATATGGGATATAGTTTAAGAGCCAGTTTGTGTCCTGAAAGAAGATGTTAAGTTGTCCTTGTTCTTCCATGCACTTTATAATAATTTTCCAAAATTCCTCTTACTTAATGACTTGCCCTTGTATATACGAGAGTATGTCAGAAAGTTGTGCACCACAATTATTATCTTAGCTAATAATAAAGATAAAAGCATTAAATTTGCACCAATTTAAATTTATAATCTCTTGAAGGTGTATACCAAATTGCACCACTGCAAACCAATTCTTACCGCGACACAAAACCGTTGAAATGTCAGATATTAATTACGTACGTTACAAGCAGAATATAGTTATAGAATTTTTGACCACATTGAAAGAAACTGTTGTTGACATTCACAAACATTTGTTCAGGGCGCTTTTGCAGTCGATAGAATCACAGATATTGGCTGGGTGCAGAGAGGTTTGGTTTCTGCAAGTAGACCTGCAGATCTGGCTGATAAGCCGCGCTCTGGACCTGCGGAATCATGTTGGAACGTGCTGACATTGTGATTCACAGAGATGGGTGAATAGGAGAAGGCATTCGATAGAGTAGATAGAAACAAGCTGTGGCAAATCCTTAAACAATATGGAGTGAGTACACATTTAACAAACCTATGTAGAAGCTTATACAACAACAGTAAATGCATAGTGAGAGAAACTGGAGGACACTCCGAACATTTCACCATAAGATCCGGAATACGACAAGGTTGTGTCCTGTCCCCTCTCTTGTTTATAACATATATAGACAACATATGCAAAGAAACCAGTCAAACAAATACCACAAGAACACCGCGTGACGAGAACACGGAAGAAGAACCATTTGCAAATCTAACCATTAGAGAACTCCTGTTTGAGGATGACCAAGCCTAATAGCAAACTCAGAAGCTGAATTACAAAACTACATGAATAGTCTAAATGAAATGTGTAGGGAACATAACATGAAAATTAGCACAAGTAAAACAAAGGTATTGACTATAAACTAAAGAAGAAAAAGCAACAACGATTCACCTAAACAAACATCCCTTGAAACAAGTAAAGTGTTTCAAGTACCTAGGAAGTACCATCATCATTATCATCATCATCATCATCATCATCATCATCATCATCATCATCATCTTCCACTTCTGCCGTCAAGCGTCGTGAGGAGGAATAATTTGCGTTCCAGCGCCCGGTGGGCGGCACTGGATAGTGTCATTCCGAGTGGTTGTACAATGTCTTTGATGTCGTCAATCCATTTTCTTCTTGGACGTCCTCGTGGTCTCGTCGCAGATGATCTTTGATGTAGGGCCAGTGATGGTAGTTGCTGATGTTGCATTCTAACGACATGGCCAAACCACTTGATCTTCTGTCTTTCAATAAATGTGGCACAAGGTGTTGATCCCACAGTATGTCTGATAATGGCATTTCTTACTCGGTCTCGGATTGTTAAATTGGCAGCTCTCCTCGGGCATTTCATTTCGCAGGTGTTGATTTTGCGAAGGTGTGATTTGGATAAAGTCCAGGTCTGAGATTGGTAGTATAGGGTTGGTGTGAATATGCTGTTTTGCGTACATGTGTATAGTTGGATGTTTCAGTAAGGGTGATAGTTGATATTAAGTACACTAGCTTTTTGACATCTGATTTCAATTTCTCTGTCTAATCTGCCATCTTCTGTGATCATACTTCCAAGATATTTGAATTATTTAACTTGTTTCAGAGATGTGGTATTTATCTGTATACGTAGTGGGCCTGGCGATCTGCTAACTTGCATTACTTCGGTTTTGGCTGTATTTATGCTCATATTGTATCTCCTGCATGTTGAAATCAGATTATTAATATGATTTTGCAGTCTGCCCTCGTCGCTATAAAACAGGCACTGGTCGTCTGCAAATAGAAGTTCATTTATTTCCTGTGGATCAGTTGCTTCCTCTGGAGTAAGAGTTCTAAATTTTCTGAATCTGTTCTGTCGAGACTTGCTTCTTTGGAAATTCTGTCCATGTAGATATTAAATAGCAGGAGAGAGAGCACGCATCCCTGTCTCACTCCTGTATTGACTGTGAACATATCTGCTATTCCTTCATGTGTTCTTACTGCACTTCGGCTCAAGTGGTACATGGCTATAATGTTTTCTAGCAATTGTCCTTGTATCCCGTAGTCTTCAAGATGGTCCATAATTTGCATCTGTTTATTCTATCGAAAGCCTTTTCCTGATCTACAAACACAATATTCCGCTGGTCACTATATTCGATAGTTTTTTCACATATTTGTCTAAGTGTAAATAATGCATCAGTGCAACTTGTACCTTTCCGAAAACCGAATTGTGCTTTGCTTATCTGTTGTTCAACTATGGGTCTAGCTCTTTGTTCCAATAGTTTTGCATACATTTTCCCTATATGGCTCAGAAGTGATAAACCTCTGTATGTTTCGCACTCTCTCATATTGCCTTTCTTTTTCCATATTGGTACTATTATTGCCTGTTGCCAATCATCTGGGACTTTTCTTTCTTCCCATGCTATATTAAAAAAACTTGTTAGCCATTTAACTCCTGTTTCCCCACAGGCCTGAATAGCTTCTGTGGTTATTCCATGTGGACCTGGTGACTTGTTTTTAGGACTTTTCTGAATAACTACTTTGACTTCTGCAGGTATAATTTTTTAGTTCTTGCTGTCCCTGGCTTTTAGGCACAAAAGTTAGGTTTTCTATGTTATGTGTGGGGTTAAGTAGTTCTTGAAAGTATTCTGCCCACCTTGCTAGTCTCTGTTGCAATATCGGTGTACTTCTTTTGCTGTTTATGGTGGTGGTTGGGTTGTAGCATGAATCTCTGTTTCTCATTGCGTTGACACGTTTATAAAATTCTCTTGGACAGTATAATATCTTAGGAAGTATAATATCATCAAATTGCAAATCATAAAACGAGATCGAAAATAGATGTAATAAGGCAAACCAACTCATTGGACAAACGGCACCAATACTAAAGAACAAACATGTATCAATAACTACTAAGAAAGCACTTTACAACACAATCTTCCTACCAAGTCTATGTTACCAATGCCACACCTGGACATTGACAGAAAAAGAGAAAAGAAAAATCACAACAACAGAAATGAGATTCCTGAGAAGAATACTCAATGTATCAAGAAGGGATAAGATCAGAAATGAAGAAATCAGGACTAAAGTGGGGGTTATAGCTGCACTAGATTTTAATAGAAGGCAGCAAGTTAAATGGTTTTGCCATGCAAGTAGGTTACCAACTAACAGTATATCACAACAAGCAATGATGTACAGACCAGAGGGAAGCAGAGGAAGAGACCGACCACGTAAACGATAGACGCAGAGAATAACAGAGTCCATGTCGATACATGAAGCCAATAAGCGGGCACTCTTCCGCTGTTTATACTTCACCTCGACACCGCAAGGTACAAGAGGAATATGATGAGATTATATATATATATATATATATATATATATATATATATATATATATATATATACAGAGAGAGAGAGAGAGAGAGAGAGAGAGAGAGAGAGAGAGAGAGAGAGAGAGAGATTGTCATCACAGCCGTACACATGGTCATCATCATCACGTGGTACACATGTAAGATGTAAGATCTCTTAGAAGTTGAGAATCATAAATAGCAGGCCGTGTGCGCCATCGATGTGGCAAAATGTAAAATTTGGAACTCAGTTATTGAATCAACCAGTTGATAAATCAACTTTATTTTGTTTAACTGAAGTAATTGTACGGTTTCAAAAAGATTCAGTGCACTATAGGTTGGTGTCCAGTTTACATCATGTTCGGTTGTTAGATATCGTATAAATGAAAATGAATATGAAATATAAACAATACATTTATTATGTATTATACATGAGCCGGTTACCTTCCTGTCCTCGCCCATCACAAACAACCCGTGTGTCGTAGTGCACACGTAGTGTTCCATTAAACACGATTAAATGTACGAGTTTTTAAATAAGTCAAGGACCCTTCTTCACACTTTCAGGCTATTGGTTACATGGGTCTAGCCTCATTATTTTATACAGATTGGCGCTCGATGAGTGAAGTTAGAACACGAGCCGGTCGTCTGTACTTTCCGGTACCAGTGACAACAATTCCCGTGTCGATGTGGAGTCTAATACGTGGCCACGGGGTCATCTTGGCATGAGTGCTAACCACTGTCCTACCCATGATTGTATGTGGCTAGGTTAGATACATGCATACATGGATCATATGTTATATCTGCCAGGCGCCAGATGTGGCTAGGTTAGATACATGGATCATATATTATATCTGCCAGGCGCCAGATGTGGCTAGGTTAGATACATGGATCATATATTATATCTGCCAGGCGCCAGATGTGGCTAGGTTAGATACATGGAGCATATGTTACACGCATCTGCCAGGAGCCAGGGGTGGCTAATGAAATAATCCTTCCTCTTTTAGAGGAGGTGAGCGCTCAGAAACGGGCTGTTAACATACAACTTACACATAAATTAATATGTTAACCATGGGCCTACACAAAATGGCACACGTCTATGGTGCCAACTGCCCTATTTATTTTATTTAAGAATCGTTTCGCTGTCAGATTCATTACAAAATCGCGTAATTAAATACCTGCTTTGAAGTCGGTGAATCACAGCATTTTATTGATGAAGAAAAGTTGTTATTGACAATATTCCATTGTGCGCATAGAATTGCCTGTTTTATCTTCGGGAAGCAATGAGAAATGTTGCTATGAAATTTGCTTCAATCATGATGTTAAAACGCGCGGACAACCGCTTCAGATGGTGAACTTGTTAACTGCTGGGTGGAATAAACCAGCGGCGCTGTGTGCTGTCAGTGGTGGATCAAGTAGCGAGACCATGCGATCAGAAAGTAGCTCGAGGTAAACATGCGGGGCTGCTGGCAGTAATTCTTAGCCAATCGATTCCTTGAGTCCTGTCCCATACTGCAACTAAAGACCGTGCACCAGCTTCTCATCATCATGTGTCATACCGATAAGCGTGGGCGGTCATACTTCGCCATCTCACACGATCACCAGAGTCGTGGATCAGTTCAGTGTTCTTGTCTCGACCATACCACGTGGCCAAGCTATCCAGGTATTTACTTCTCGATCTTCCCCTTGTTCTTTTCCCCTCAATCTTGCCAGTTCTCACCAAGTTCTCCAATGTATTTCTTCTCATAACGTGTCCAAAAAATCTGACTGTCTACGTCTAATTTCTCTAATCTGTGCACGTTTTTCAATTGTTTCTTGTAGGACTCGGTCATTTGTTTTCTATGGTATTCTTTGAATTGATGGTATGACTGTAATTGTGCCAATTCACTTGTTTAAGAATATTCTCATTTACTTGTTTATTATATTGTGGTATTTCCTTCTACCTAGTGACTATCAAAATATATGTCTTCTTACAATTTAATTCTAACCCTTGATGCATCTTCTAAATGTTGCAGAGCCTGCTCTTTGCCTGTAATCAATACTGTATCATTCGCATGCATACCAGCTTCTGTCCTATTTTAATTCTCATGTTGTTAGAATTTACCGGATCCTGGAAACTGTTGTCCCTCAAAGATTGCTTGTCGAAATGTTTTCGCTAAGTCAAGGCAGAAACTATACATGTAATATTCAGTATGTGAGGGTAGACCTCCTGTCTAGACATAACCTATACATGTAATATTCCGTATGTGAGGGTAGACCTCCCGTCTAGACATAACCTAGACATGTAATATTCAGTATGTGAGGGTAGACCTCCTGTCTAGACATAACCTAGACATGTAATATTCAATATGTGAGGGTAGACCTTCTGTCTAGACATAACCTATACATGTACTATTCAGTATGTGAGAGTAGATCTCCTGTCTAGACATAACCTATACATGTTATATTCAATATGTGAGGGTAGACCTCCCGTCTAGACATAACCTATACATGTAATATTCAGTATGTGAGGGTAGACCTCCTGTCTAGACATAACATATACATGTAATATTCAGTATGTGAGGGTAGACCTCCTGTCTAGACATAACCTATACATGTAATATTCCGTATGTGAGGGTAGACCTCCCATCTAGACATAACCTAGACATGTAATATTCAGTATGTGAGGGCAGACCTCCTGTCTAGACATAACCTAGACATGTAATATTCAATATGTGAGGGTAGACCTCCTGTCTAGACATAACCTAGACACGTAATATTCAGTATGTGAGAGTAGATCTCCTGTCTAGACATAACCTATACATGTAATATTCAATATGTGAGGGTAGACCTCCCGTCTAGACATAACCTATACATGTAATATTCAGTATGTGAGGGTAGACCTCCTGTCTAGACATAACCTATACATGTAATATTCAGTATGTGAGGGTAGACCTTCTGTCTAGACTTAACCTATACATGTAATATTCAGTATGTGAGGGTAGATCTCCTGTCTAGACATAAACTATACATGTAATATTCAGTAGCGTGGGGTAGGGGGGGGGGGGGGGGGGTACTCTACACGTCGTGACCTCTTGTCTGGATGTGGTCGTCTTCTAGCATCATTACTAGCCGTTTCTTCCGACCTGTGGCTAGACCTGGTACCTGAGAGTTCTTCATAATACCTGGCGGGTAGCTAGTGGTTGAGTAATCTGCCAGTAACCTCATGGAATCAGACCTGGTCGACTTGTCCGACTATGAGCAGATGTTCCCATTAGGTGACATTCAGCTGAACGGTTAGTCCATACACTGTATTATCCATTTCTCTCTAGGTACAAGATAACAATAATCAAATCAATGAACGTGGTTGTATACACGGAAGTGACTACATCAACGTCACATAGCACGACATTCTGGTCGTCATGTACTCTGGCATTGTGGGAACGGTATATACGTATCTCACTGTGAAGCACTTTTTTCAGGATAGACCGGCAGTTGTAATTTATCGCTTATGGGAGGGAGTGGGGGGGGGGGGGGGGGGGTAAAATAGGTCACTGAATTATAGCTTATTTATTCGTTTTTGTTGGATCTGTGGCAAAAGGGCTACGAATGCAATTTGTAATCCTGCATACCGTGTTCGAAACACAGCTGCTAGTAATTTAGCAGCAGACCGCCCTGAGTTGGTTTCTATACAATGGAATGAGTGCCAGTCGTTCAGAAAACAATGTCAAACTACTGAACGTAAACTTGCCCAGGAATCACAAACGGCCAAAAGCTGCTGGAGTTGACTGCTTCGTCCTGTAAAGGACATGTAAGTGACTATACGTTTATTAAATTTGTTGCTGTTATATACCAACATCGTTATCATCTCATCATCAAGTTTTTCAGCTACTGATTGGCCAGCTTCCTTAACTGTTCCATTACACAGTTATACAGTATCTTATTCCGCTCTCTTTAACTCCATGTGCTTAGTTAGATCTGTGTGCACCTGTTATGGCGGGTAGGCTGTTGCGCTATTATTGTCTTTAGAGAGCATTTTTCTTAAAATTCTGGCTCCGGTTTGCTAGTGCATTTTCCTCATTTTGGACTGGTAGTACACGGTTCCGTTGCCCAGCTACTGATTTAAGTGCATGGAGTGACACTGTGAGCTGTGGATTTCGTGTATAGTGCTTTTACATCTTTCCACGGTTGTTTCTATTGTGAACTGCATATTCAGTAAAGTGGCCGACGGCTGGTTGCTGAACTAACTGGTTTTGCACTGTGCAGTAATGTGAGTACAACTGCTGCTTTTCTGGTGACTGCTGCTTCCGCCGACGATGAACTGTAATTTTCGTGGCTGACTGTTGTGTTGTCACTCTGGCAGCGGCTTTCACACATATATACGTGTCCGTGCTGTTGATTTATCTGGACTGCTGTCTGTTACTTTTCCCATAGGACAATGGGGAGCATTTTGGGATATTCAATGATACATGAACGGAACTTTATGTGGTGACCCTTTGCGGTGATGTTGGAACCGCGGATAATTACTAACACCTATTTTCTAAATATTGTCCCTGGTTTCACCTTTTCCCTTTTCCCAAGTGTCTTCCCGCACTCTCTTTGGTGTATTTTCGTGTCACACAGTGTGAGCACGCCATGAAAGTGGTCGTTGTTTAGTCTTCTTTGGTGTGATATTTTTTTTCCAGTGCGTGTTCATTTGTAGATTTTTCAATTCCGCTAATTCTTGGTATTCTTCGATAACACCACATCCATAATGCTTCAAACACAAGTAACCGAAAGTGAGCATCACTGTACTATTAATGTTTTTATTGTGTTAAATATGTGATAGGTAGCGCAGGGTCAAGAAGAGTGGAGAGTGTGTGTTCAGAAAGAACAGGACAGATTATAAAGTGATGAGTTCTTAGTGGAAGACCGGAGTCTCAGTGGCAGATGTAAACAAAGACTTGTGTTATCGGCACACGCTGATGTCAATTTACTCGTTTTGGGGTGGATGACCTGATATCAAGTCCCAGCATGTAATCAATTGCATTTCCGCATTGAAGGTCGGCTGTAGTGAGTCTCGAGCATTCTCAGTCGTGCGTCTTCACGGTTCAACTCTCCCAACTTTCTTCCAGTCCAACCCTTTATGCCGTCTACCTACATATAGCGTTATTTTCCTCTTAGACGACTTTCTCTACTTTTCGAAGTATACTCTTAAACCACGAGCCATGTCCCTTTAATGCCCGATGTTCCCGATGTTCGTTGATTGTCTCGCCTTTATCTCGTTCAGTAAAGCTTCCTTGAACCCAAGTTTTTGCAATGCCGGTTTGTTTGTTTTCTTCTCCTGCAATTATTTGTATGCTTTTATCTTCATTATTAGCTGGGAAAAACGATGTGTGCATTACTTTCTGAACGTATCTGTTATGGGTGCGTGCGTGCGTGCGTGCGTGCGTGCATGTGTGTGTGTTTTTTTTTTTTTAATTTATTTATAAAATGGTCTGCCCACTTGCTGAAAATGAAAGAGAAAAAAATTAGTTGGTTCTAACGTTGACCTCGATGAAAGCATGAATCTGAAGTCCTCCAACGGTCACCTCAGACGGATAATTTCCGGTGTTTTAGTCAAGCACTTGACCACACACTGCAGTAGCTCACGTGAATAGACACAACATGTAGTTACCGCAAGTGCTCGTGTGTTATGATCTGTACAAATAAAGCTTAATTAAGTTTGCCATGTGAACAACAAGGAGGGGCACGATTGGTAAACAACAGTGTCCATGTTTATTTAAACCTGATCCAAGTGAAAGCTTAAAAGCTTTCTGTCATTTTGTTATTGTGTTGTTTGCCCAGGCTGTTCAGTTTGCTGCACTTATAAGGGAGGAGAGAGAGGGAAAAAGAGAGTGTTAGTGAGACAGGGAGAGGGAGCGATAAACAATGGCTGAGCTTGTCTGTGTATGTGTGTATGTGAGATAGAAAGGGGGGGGGGGGATATATATATATATATCTATAATGTGCGTCAGAGCATACATGAGAGAATGAGTAAGAAAAGTGAGCAAGAAAGAGTGATTTGGATGTTGCCACAGGAAAGATGCATGTTCTCACAAATAAGAGGGGGCTTCAAATGAAAACCTTAAATGCATGTTGGAGTGAATGTATTCTGAAAACGTAAAGAACAAATGTATCATGTTTCCATGAAGTCACCACTGTGTCCAATGCAAGTCCTCCAGTTCGGATAAAGTGCTTGGATTCCTGTAGAAAAAAAATGATCTTGGTTGCGAGTGTAACCGCTCATGCAGCACCTGCTGTACTTCTTCACCAGACAGAAAAGCCTTTCCTCACAATGACTCTTTGAGTCGTTCAAACAGGTGGAAATCACTTGGCGCTAGGTCTGGCGAGCACGGGGAATGTGGTACACTGTCAAAGATCTACATAAGAGTTTACAGAGTTAAGAATATAAGTAATAGAGCTAAGACAGAGACTATTAAAGGACACCAGACAGAAGAGACACCAGCGCTATAAATAGCTTCACAACGGGACACACTTGTGTTAACCAAGAGGGCATTAAGTGTAAGTGAGCGAGGGTTTCCCAAGACACTAGGAAACTCGCCTCGACGAGTAACCATGGAGTACAGGTTACTCTAGTTAACTGACCAGCGTGCTGGGACACCACGCACGCAAGACTCGCCAGCGCACAGAGGATCCAACGTCCGTGTTTGAACACGCAACTAGAAGCGTGGCTCAGACTGCGACTGAGACGACTGGAGAGTAGACGTGTTCCTTATGAATACTATAAGTTTATAGACAATAGTGATTGTTAGGCTTTAGATTCCATTCAGTGATTAATAGTATCATTATCACCTCTTCATTGCATCTGTGTAACGTACCATGATGTTTATTGTCAATGAAGTATTCCGCTCGCGGAGCTTGTTTGTAATCAGCTCTAAATAAATTGTACCCTTTTGCAAATGACACGAGTTATTATTTCGTGTGGTGCAAAAGTAGGGGAGTCCTGAAATACCTGTCGCAAGTAAGTCGCTGACAGGCAGGACCCCATTTGGTGTCAGAAGTCCCTGAACCAACGTCAACAGGCACCATTTGGCATTATTTCTGTGTTAAAGATACCTAAAACTAACGTGAATTATTTACCATACATTGTCAGAAATAATTTTGTTTTGTGAATGAACGTTAGTGATCAACACCATTACGACGTGATAATTAATATGTTACGATTTGTGGAGCTTGAACCACAATGAAGAAAGATTAATTTACAAGTTGTGTTATTCTACGAAAATTAATAAGAAATGTGTATGAATTTGTGGTAATGAAAATGTATACAAATATGAATTTAAATGATCAAGAAAACCATCGTGTACATTTCATTTTCTGTGATACAGCCATTAATGTCACCATTCATCACATTCATTTAGATATTTGTGCAAAATAAGTTCGGTTTGCACAAGGAAAATATATTAGCTACTGAACGGAAGCCATAGAACGTAGTTATACCAAACAAGATAGAAAGTGAAGACAAGACGACAGTGACTTTCATATGACGAATCATCTTACGAATCATGACGATCATTTATACTATCATAACATTCATTCATTACCATCATTTATCATTATCTAGATCACATTTATGATTCATCAGCCGCATGAAATATGAACATGTATTTATATCATATGCATGTTTCTAAAGTATTGATGCTCTACTAAACAGAAGCATCCGTTCTGTTGTCAAGTCGATCATTTTTGTGTGTCCGGAAGACAGCGGTGGAACATCCCAAGGGCCGTATTTTCCGACAAATTAGATGAGTATATTTTTGAATTATTTTGATATTCACTATGTTAACCATGCATCTTTATTTGCAGTGAGAATGTAAATAACTAACACATAACTACAAACCATTGTGTAAACCTAGAGTGATATCTTTGTGAAGTAACATTAAGCCACAAAATGTCATCATTAAATGATTGTATCCAGGCGGGCAAAGAAATAGGCCATACTGGAGAGAAATTAGAGAAATGGGCGGATCAAAAATACAAAGAAGAAATAGCTCGACAGAAGGAAGAAACAGAGAGAAAAACTGCTCTAGAGAGAGACGAAAGAGCATTAGAAAGGCAACATCAAAAAGAGATGAAACAAGTAGAAGAAGCCACTAAACAAAAACAGCTAGATTTAGATCATGCCACCAAACAAAAACAGCTAGATTTAGAGGAAGCCACTAAACAGAAGCAGATACAGGTAGAGTCAGAAACTAAATTAAAGATGAAAGAAATGGAGATAGATTCAAATATCCAGATAGTCTCTAGTAAACAAAAGAGCCAGGAAGAACAAAATAAGTTTAGTACATATAAAGGCCTGATCAAACCATATAGCGTAGGCGCTTCATTCTCAGCCTGGACTGAGAATATAGTTTCAACTTAAGACTCAGAAAATACCTTTGGATGACTGGGCAATGATCTACATGAGAAATCTCAGTGGGGAGCCATTAAAGGTTATAGAATCAATACTTACAGAACTAAGGAGTAATTATCAGTACATCCACGATAGGATTATGCAGCATTTCCTTCTGGATGCCACTGGGTATCAAATTCAGTTTTCCCAAATAAAACCAAAGCCAACTGAAACCTTTCTAGATTACATCATTAACGTGCAAAGTACATTTAATAAATGGATTAAGGCAGCGAAAGTGGGCAAAAACTTTGATAAATTACAAGATCTCATGGTAATGGATAAGGTGATATCCACAGTCCCTACCCCTTTTGCGAAGTTTCTCCAACAATCAGATATCGAATCCATTGAGCAACTAGAAAAACGGGGGTCAGCATATTTTTCTTCTAATCGTGACATATTTAAGACCACAACACATGATACAGAGATCACTGCTTTTGTTAAGAACGTACCTAGTAGATCCTATAATCAGAAAGAGTATCATAAGAAAGACAAACCTTACCAGAAGCCACCACAGTGTGGATATTGTAAATTATTTCATCCTAGCTACTCTATGTGCGACAAGAACCCGGCATATCCCTCACACTTAGAAACCATAATAAAGAAGCAAGAAAGTAGACGAAATTCATTTAAACGTGCTGTTAAATGTTACTTTTGTTCCAGCTATGGCCATTATAGCGCCAAATGTCTTGGTAGGCAACGAATGAAGGCAAATAATGCTGTGCTCATCGATACGTCATCTGACTATGATAGTGTCATTGACTCTGAACTTGTAAATGTATTACCAGAGAGTGAATGTGAAAGTGTGGCAATAGTTACTGATATATTAGACTTTAAGAGATGTGACACATGTCACCAGTTTCATCTTCTTCTTCTTCTTCAGCGTTCCGAGCCATTGAGGTTCTTTGCTGCAAATACAATCCGTCTCCATTCGTCTCTCTGGTGGACCTTCTCTTGCCAGTCGTTGATTCCAAGTGCTTGTAGGTCTCTACATGTATTATCTCTCCACCGCCTTCTTGGTCTACCTCGGGGTCTACGGTCATTTATTTCCTGAGTGTAAGCGAGTTTTGTTTCCCTATTATCTTCCATTCTTTCTATATGCCCCAGCCATTGTAGTCTATTAGCCTTCATGATACCAGTGATTAGCGGGGACTTAAACAGATCATAAATGTCTTTGTTACTTCTTCTTTTCCACTCTCCACTTTGTGTAACCCTAATGGGTCCAAAGATGCGTTTTAAAATTTTGTTCTCAAAGGTTTGTAACAAGGCTTCGTCTCCTTTCGTTGTACTCCAGGTTTCAGAGCCATACAGCACAACTGGTCTGATCAGTGTTTTGTATATTGTGATTTTGGTGTTACGAGATAGCGCCTTTGATTTTAGTAGATGTTGTAGTGCATAGTATATCTTATTTCCAGAGTTGATTCTAGTTTGTATTTCTTCCCTTATGATGTTGGAGCAGTTGAAGATTGTACCCAAGTATTTGTATGTTTCCGTTCTTTTAATGGTCATATTATCTATTTGTATGTGGCCAGAGTTTCTAGTCATTCCGTCTCTTGAAATTACCATATATTCTGTCTTATCTTGGTTGATAACCAGCCCCATCTGTTGGGCTTTTCCCTTTAAGTGAGTCAATATTTCCAATGTCTTTTGTTCACTTTGCCCTATAATATCTATAACATCTGCATAACCAAGCAGCTTGGATGTTCCTCCAATATCACATTCCTCCTTTACCTTCCTTACAACTTTCTCTAGAGCCAGATTGAAGAGTAGCGGCGATAGTGCATCACCCTGTTTCAAGCCAGATGTTATTTGGAAGGGGTCTTATTTCCTGCCTTTATATGTTACTATATTATAAGTATCTTCCATGCATAGTCTGGTCATGTTGATTAACTTCCTTGGTATTCCAAATTCCTGCATAGCATTCCATAGACTATTCCTATGGACACTATCATAAGCCTTTTTAAAATCCACAAAAATGTTATGGAGATCTCTTTTATATTCCCAATGTTTCTCGGCTATTTGTCGTAAGATAAATATCTGATCTATTGTTGATCTGTTTTGTCTAAAACCCGCCTGGTAGTCACCTAATATGTCTTCTGAATATGGTTTTAGTCTATTTAGTAATACTGCGGATAGTATCTTATAGCTTGTGGACAGTAGTGATATACCTCTATAATTTCCACATTGGAACTTGTCTCCTTTCTTAAAGATAGGTATCAATAATGACTCTTTCCAGTCATGGGGTAATTCTTCTGTCCTCCAGATTTTTATTATTAGTTCGTATAGCTTTAGATGTAATGCATGGCCACCTGCCTTTATAAATTCAGCAGCAATTCCATCAGTCCCAGTTGCCTTATTGTTTTTAAGTCGTGTGATTACATATAGGATTTCTTCAAATGTAGGTTCTTCAATTTGTGATTCGCATGTTAGAACCTCTTCCTGTGGGAAAATGTGACTTGGAGCTTCACAATTTAGTAATTCAATAAAATATTCTTTCCATGTGTTGCACATTTCCTCATTGGTATTTATCATATTCCCATTTTTGGCTTTTACACCATATGTGTTGTGTTGGTGCCCTCGTTTCATTGACTTCAGTTCTTTAAAAAAAAATTCTGGATTCATTTTTCTGGTGATTAGTTTCAATATCTTTGATTATATTACTCATATATTCTCGCTTCTGCTGTCTGACTATTTTTGTAGCCTCTTTACATTCATTTCTATAATGCTCTTCCTTTTGGATGTTATTGATGTCATTTAACCATACATGTCTGGCATTCTTCTTCCTAATGACTGCTTCTTCACATTTTTGATTGAACCATCTTTTCTTTCTATGCGTGGTTAACACACCGAGACATTCTTCTGCGGTAGACTGAATTGTATTCTTGATGTTCAACCAAGTTTGGTCAACGCTTTCCTCCAAAGAGTTTTGCAGAGTTTCAAGTTTACATTTTATTTCATCTGTAAATTTCTCTTTGACTGTAATGTCTTGCAGTTTTTCTCTGTTATATGTTGGGTGTAATCTTTGTAATTTAGTATAGAAAGCTCTCTTAAGTTTTATTTTAAATTTTGCTCCAACGAGGAAGTGGTCACTGTGGCACTCAGCTTCTCTATAACTTCTGACTTGCTGTATGTTTGATGCATTTCTGTTGTTAATTAAAATGTGATCTATTTGATTATAGGTTCTCTTGTCACATGATTTCCAAGTTTGTTTGTGTATATCCTTTCTTTGTAGTCTGGTACTGCTAATCTGCAGTCCTTTGGCTTCTGCCAGGTTGATGACTCTCCATCCATTATCATTTGAAGTTGTATGTAGGCTTTCCATACCGGCCACTTTTTTATTAGTTTGCTCTCTACCTATTTTTGCATTGAAGTCTCCCAGCACAATCAGGATGTCCTGTTTGGGGGTTTATTCTATGACATCTTCCAGATCATTATAAAAGTCTTCTTTAATATCATCTTCTTTCTCTTCAGTAGGTGCATGTACATTAATCATCGTTATATTTTTCCATTTACCTTTTATTCGTAATTTACTAATCCTGTCATTAAAAGCTTTAAAGTTTAAAACGTTCCCCCATAACTCTTTTTTGATGACAAATCCTGTTCCTAATTCATGTTTATTTTGGGTGTTTCCTCCATATATTATAATCATTCCATTTTGCTCTAAAGTACCCTCTCCTGGCCACCTTATTTCTTGAATTGCTGTTATATCCATTTGATATTCACCCAGCTCCCGGGTTAGTTCTTCGGCCGCTCCAGCTCGATATAGTGTCCGTACATTCCATGTTCCAAATCTCAAAAGTCCTTTAACGTTCCAAGGTCGTTGTCCATATAAGTCAGTCCGGTATCGAGGCTCATGTATTTGTTTCGTAACAAAGAAAGGTTTTTACAAAGGTGGGGATGTTAAACCCACGCTTCAACCCCCAACCTGGAGGACC
This sequence comes from Cepaea hortensis, assembly GCA_963921405.1. Classification (NCBI taxonomy): domain Eukaryota; kingdom Metazoa; phylum Mollusca; class Gastropoda; order Stylommatophora; family Helicidae; genus Cepaea; species Cepaea hortensis. The sequence continues at coordinate 43,088,412 of OY992886.1, forward strand.
AGGGTGTTTCTCTTTGTCTGTTCTCTACCCTTTGACCTGTCCGGCTTGGGAGGTCCTGTTGGTAGCTACGCTACCGCCGGCATAGCTCTCAGGGTCATTGAGAAACTCAAGCTCCCCCACCACGACAAGGTGGAAACACCATCGGGGGAGCACCAGTTTCATGCGGATGGAAAATTGAAATGTGGTCACGTTATACCATTTTCCAACGAAGATGCTAATGCAGCTAGTGCCTCCAGAGGTAAACTGAAGTTCTACGATGCACTGGTCAATGATCAACCATGCCATTGTTTAATGGATAGCGGTAGCACTTTACTTGGTATAAGAAAAGAGCTGGTCAGACCAGAAGATTACACGGGTGAATTTGTCAAATGCCGTACTTTCTCTGGAACCATTGAGAAATACCCACTGGCAAAAGCGCATATTAATACCCCGTTCCTTACCGGCACATTTACTTGCGCAATCCTGCAAGATCCCTGCACGGATCTGATTTTAGGCTGTTTAGCTTCATTGAAGCAATGTACTGACGACGACATATTAGCCTGGAAACAAACAAACATGGCTAATGCTGTAACAAGGTCAGATACTCAAACACACTAAACTGACCTACAAAATGAGATGTTACAGCTGTTAACACCCAGCGGTGCCAATAACAACACTACTCGACAAGAATTTATCGAGGCACAACGCACAGATCAAACTATCGCACCTTATTTTAAATTGTTAGGTGAGCGAGCGAAAGTGACTAAAAATGCATCTTGGTATTTTACAATATACAACGGAATTCTCATGCGTTATTACACAAATAATAACCATGAAATTCAGCAGACGGTGTTACCTGTAACATACAGACAAAATGTGCTAAAGATCGCACATGAGTCACCGTTTGCTGGACATTTGGCCTATGACAAAACCAGAGCCAGAATTTTGTCACACTTCTACTGGCCTAAATTCTGTACTGATATAAAATTTTTCTGTCGTTCATGTACTATTTGTCAACATCTTGTAAGAAAGGGAAAGCATGTGACGGCCGAAGTTCAACGGTCATTATTAGCATCTAGACCATTTGAGTGTGTAGCAGTCGATATTGTTGGACCCCTAAATCAGGTGTCGAGCAAAGGAAACCGATTCATACTTACTCTCGTGGATCTATGTACCAGGTGGATCGAAGCTATTCCACTAAAATACATCACCTCCAAAGATGTGGCAAATGTATTTTTGCACTTATTTTGTCGTTTTGGCTTTCAGCGAACTATTCTATCAGATCGTGGAACGCAGTTTATTTCGGCTGCTACGCAAGCCTTAACAAAATTGTTAGGGATAGAACAGCATTTCTGTACCCCGTACCACCCAATGAGCAACGGGATCATTGAAAAAATTAACGGGGATCTCAAACACATGCTGGCGAAAGTAACAGCAGAAAACCCATCTGATTGGGACACGCTATTGCCAGCAGTGCTATTTGCCCATCGAGAAATTCCGCACTCGAGTACGGGTTTCTCACCTTTTGAATTAGTGTATGGGGCGAACCCTCGAGGACCCCTAACAATTTACCATCAGCTAATCACTAGCTTACCAGAAAACCCAACATCAGTAACACCGTATGAGATGGTAACAGAGACACGCGATAGAATAATGAAAGCGTGTGTAATAGCCAAATCATCTTTGGAGAGGAAAGGACAGATGTACCGCGACTATGCAAATAAGGGTGCTAGAACAATACACCTTGAACCTAATCAGAAGGTTCTGCTTTTACTACCAGATAAACGTAGTTTGTTACTAACATCGTGGCAAGGGCCATTCAACGTTGAACGGAAAATATCAGATGTCGATTATGAAATATCGATAAAGGGAAAATTAAAGATATTTCATATCAACATGCTGAAATCATACTTCTCACGACAAGAACTACCGACAGAAGAACAAGATGCACCCATACCAATTCATCGGACGACAGACGTACACAACACAACTAAATTAGGTAGGGCGACGCAGGACAACGACATCGCAAACACACTTAGCCAGGTAACAGCACACACAGATAGTACAACAACAGTACTGAACGAGACAGATGACGACGGAATAGAATTACCAGTCCCTACAGTAGACACGACTGGGACCATCGAGAGCATACGGATAGAAAGCAAACTGACAGACGAGCAACGACGACAGATGATAGAATTAGTGACAGAGTACAAGAACATTTTCTCCGACATCCCAGGAAAGACAGACAGAGCACTCCATTATTCTGACTGATAACACCCCAATCAAGTGTCGACCTTATTCCATCCCTCTAAATTATAGGGCTAATCTCGACAAAGAATTACTATCTCTTGAGTCGAGTGGAATAATTCAGAAATCTCAGTCAGAATATTCTTTCCCTATCGTCCTTGTCGTCAAAAAGGACTCAACAATTCGACTCTGCGTCGATTATCGACGTTTAAACAGAGTGACCAAAATTGATGCTGAACCAATCCCAGCATGCGAGGATTTGATCCTTGATATGTCTACATCTCGCATCTTTTCCAAACTCGACCTCACGAAAGGATATTGGCAGGTACCGATGCAAGAAAATTCAATTCCTTTAACAGCTTTTTCCACACCTTTAGGTCTCTATGAGTGGCGATTTCTTCCTTTTGACCTTCGTAATGCTCCAGCGACTTTCGTCCGTCTAACTAGGGATCTTCTTCACGGGGTAACAAATACTTCTACATACATAGATGACATATGTATCCATACGGTAGACTGGACATCACACCTACAGAAACTGCGACATGTCTTCGATAGGTTGCGATTCTTCGGTCTTACAGTCAAACCCACTAAAGTAGAGTTGGGCATGGAAGAAATTGACTTCCTAGGCCATACCATCTGCAGGGGCCAACTCAGAACAGATGAAAAGATTGTGACCAAGATTCTCAGTTTGACTATGCCAACGACCAAGAAACAGGTCCGAAGTCTACTTGGTCTTGTGAATTATTATAGTAAATTTATTCCCAATCTGGCGGAAATCACCAGTGTTTTTTCTAATATTTTGAAAGCTTCGGCAAAATTGGATATTCAAGATGCACGGTTAATTAGTGCATTATCAAAATTGAAATATTTATTCAGCGTTCCACCTATTTTGCGTTTGCCTAACCAAAATCTTACCTACTTTTTACGTACAGACGGAAGTGCTATTTCCATATCGGGAGTCCTAGGCCAGTTTTACGAAGGGAAGTTCCACCCAGTAATGTACGTAAGCCGTAAGATCAGCCCAGCTGAATCGAGATACTCAGCGTCAGAATTGGAGGGCCTTAGCTTAATCTATTGTGTTAGAAAACTTCATAGGTTTCTGGCAGGAACACAGTTTGTGATCCAGACCGACAATTCTCCGCTTTCTGTGATGCAGTCTGGCATTCCCCATAACAATAGGGTCTACAGGTGGGCCTTGATTCTGCAGAACTATGCCTTTACCATCCAGCATTTAAAGGGGAGTTTGAACTCTTTGGGAGACACTTTGAGTCAACCGTCAAACATTGAAATACCTGAGGTACAGGAAGAGATCGACCAGAGATCACCAGAAACAGTGACACCGTAATTGCTAGTTAGATCAGTGCCGTATGTGGTGAAAAAGTTACACTGTAAGTGCGTTATCATCGCCAAGCGTTTAAACTGTGTAAGAGTAACATTGCCATTATGAGTGAAACGAACAGACGCATAAGTAGTATGTCTACATCGCTAACACATATATAAGCCATATTTACATTGAAGTGTTAGATGTGAACCTACACGAATTGGTAGGGAACTATATATGTAAACACTATCCAGGAAGGAGAGCATATAAGACTTTGGCTAACTGAACTATGTTATGAAAATAGTCTACAAAGAACAATGCTCCATCATCACACCCGAAAGGACGACATTAGTTAGTGTAATTATATATAAAAGTAATTGTGATATGTATATAACATTGTTTTATAAACAGTACGCATAACCTCATTTTTGTATGAATAATTGAATTGCAAAATGTTCAAGTACATATATAACGTTATTTATCTCATGTGATAGTAATAAGTCACCTACAGTTAGTTAAGAACCCATTTAAGTTAACACCTATATTAGAAATGCAATTATTAGATATTAATTTACCTTATCACCGCATAAACTTAATCATTTATAAATTCATTTGCGTAAAATATCATTTCTAAACTAACCCAACCATTTAGGAATTAACATCATTTCATGTACCAATAACACTTAAAGGTAACTAACCCATTTTGCTTAAATGTAATTAATTAGTTAGATTATTTCCCTTATGATAAATTTAGAACAGCACACCAAATTACATCAGTTAGTTACATTAGTTATTATTACAGGATCGGTAACAAACCATCCTCACAAACTTGTCTATTTTGTATAGGCAGGACCCCATTTGCATAGGCATGACACGTGCAAAGGAACGGCACAGTCATTTGGCGTGAAGACTTGTATAATTCAGCCAATCATTTAGTGTAAATATGTAATGTTCATTTACTTGATATTATGAACCATATTTTAATGACGAATGAATGTTTTAACATAACGATGGTATGAAAGTGAACGAAAGATGTGTAAATGAGAGGAGAGAATGAATACAATAGTAAACATTGAAAGAGAGAGAAAGAGAGACAGAGAGGTAGCGGCAAATTTTTTTTTCACCGCTGAAAGCGTCTTGTTGTGACTTGTCTGTGTCATTCTATGTAACCAATGTGTTGTCAAGTTTTAAGTGTGTTACTGCAATACTTTAGTAGTATTAAATAGAGAAAATACTTTGAGCATCTTGAAACGGAATTGTGGTCATAAATAAAAATAACAGACATTTGTAGCCACAATAAACCTATTTACGGCGCTCGAAGGGATACACACATGTAGAATAGAAACGCATACACATGTTAGCAAATTAAGTACACTGTAGTTTATTAGAAAACACGCAAACAAACAGGAAAACGAACATATAAAAGTTGCATACACCATTTGTTTCAAAGAACAGTAACTCAAATCAGGGGACACAATAACTTCTTAAAAAAACCTTAATGTAACATTGAAAATATTTCTTCACAAGCGGAAGCTAGAAGGTGAAGAGTAGAACTTAATGTATACGAGTTGGGGCTGATATTATTGGGAACATGAACATTCAATGCTCATGTGTTGTACTCATAACAGAGTCAACTTGTATTGGGTTGTCATTTTGGGCCATATGAGGACAGGTCAAAAGACATAAGTCAACGGACAGAAGTCAGAAGACATAGGGTCATAAGACGGAAGTCAGGACATAAGTCATAAGACAACGGTTCCGGATCAAAACAATTCCCAAGAAGATATATAGCCAACTGTACTGATACGATGGGGTACTCAATTAGCCGAGTGAATTTATAGAACAGTGTGAATAAGGAAAGAAGAGAGTTTGTTCTATCCCCAGAAGAGAGATTTACAACTTATGAGATCTTTGACAAAATTGGACAGCCAATTTTTTAGTGACCATACAACGTGTTACAAGCAATGAGTTAAAGGGTTGTAACACTCCACGGAGAGGAGAGGAGCCTGTCAAAGATCTACATAATAGTTTACAGAGTTAAGAATATAAGTAATAGAGCTAAGACAGAGACTATTAAAGGACACCAGACAGAAGAGACACCAGCGCTATAAATAGCTTCACAACGGGACACACTTGTGTCAACCAAGAGGGCATTAAGTGTAAGTGAGCGAGGGTTTCCCAAGACACTAGGAAACTCGCCTCGACGAGTAACCATGGAGTACAGGTTACTCTAGTTAACTGACCAGCGTGCTGGGACACCACGCACGCAAGACTCGCCACCGCACGGAGGATCCAACGTCCGTGTTTGAACACGCAACTAGAAGCGTGGCTCAGACTGCGACTGAGACGACTGGAGAGTAGACGTGTTCCTTAAGAATACTATAAGTTTATAGACAATAGTGATTGTTAGGCTTTAGATTCCATTCAGTGATTAATAGTATCATTATCACCTCTTCATTGCATCTGTGTAACGTACCATGATGTTTATTGTCAATGAAGTATTCCGCTCGCGGAGCTTGTTTATAATCAGCTCTAAATAAATTGTACCCTTTTGCAAATGACACGAGTTATTATTTCGTGTGGTGCAAAAGTAGGGGAGTCTTGAAATACCTGTCGCAAGTAAGTCGCTGACATACACACTGGATGTGAAGGTCTTTGTGGAGGCATTGTCATGTTGCAAAAGTATATCTTTACTCAGAAGTCCGTGTTTTTTGGATTTGATTGCGGGAGGTCGAAGATTATTCCAGAGGAGATCTGTATACGTATCACTGGTGATAATTTTCCCTCTTGGCATGTAGTGCTCTAAAATAACGCTTCGTTCATCCCAAAAGAGATTCGTCATAACCTTCCCTGCAGATGGCTGCGTGCGAAACTTCTTTGATTTCGGTGAGGACGAATGGCGCCATTCCTTGCTGGTTCTCTTCGTTTCCGACATGTCGTAGTGAACCCTGGTTTCATCTCCAGTAGCAATTATTTATAGGAAACCATCACCTTCTGCTTCAAAGCACTGCAGAAGTTCTTGACAAGCACCAATGTGTCGTTGTTTCACTTCTGGAGTAAGCTGCCGTGGCACTCACCTTGCAGACACTTTGCGGTACTGTAGCACATCATGAATGATGTGGCGTGCTGAACCTTGACTGCTGTCTTGATGTGCGGCAATGTCACTTACAGTCAAATGGCGGTTTTCTTGTACGAGGTCTTCACATAATGCAATTATCTCTGGGGGTCACTACTCAATGTGCCCGAACCGGTCGTGAACCGGTCACAAAAGTCACGCCGTTTTGAAACTTCCTACTCCACTCATACACTTGCTAGACTGACAGGCACGCATCACCATACCAGACCTTCATTCACACATGAATTTCTATATGTTTCACTCCTTCACTGATCAAAAAAAGGATACCAGAATGCTGCTCCTCTTTGATGCACGTGAAATGTGGGGCGGTCATATTTACACTATCCTAATCACACATTTAAAGTTTTCATTTGAAGCCCGGTAGTACTTTTACTGGTTTCTTTGCAAGCGTTGTTCCGTAGGCTTTCAGTACTGTTTATTCTCTTCATTACCATAGCCAGTTCACATCAGATTTCTTCAGAATAGCTCCCATTGTTGATTATGGAGCAAAAATATTCCAGAATAGTGGCTTTTTCATCTTTTATTCTTTGTTTTGATTTTTGCTTGTCACGTAGTTTTCTCTGTGGATACTAGTTTTATCCTTCAAGGCATTATTTTTATCCTTTATGGTTTTTACCTTCTCTGCGTCTTTTGACAGACATGATTAATTCTTCTATGAGGATCTTGCCATCTCCATATCTGAGTACTGGAATTTGATCTTCAATATTTATGAAGGGATAAATAATTTAAGCTGGTCTCAACATCATGACGTTTTTCATTACATTTTTTCCTGCATTGCTGTTCACAGAGAATGGAGGGAGCATACAGTCCTGTCTTATTCCTCTTTGTACTCCAAACCGCTTTGGTGATCACCGACCACTCTGATAACTGTTATTGTTAATGATCCACCGATACAATGATTCAATTAGTATATTCAGTGTGCTGGAAATCCTTACCTCTCATGATGTTCCACAATTCTTGAGGTTGATCACAGTCCCTTACCTATCATGATGTTCCGCAATTACTGAGGTTGATCACAGTCCCTTACCTATCATGATGTTCCGCAATTACTGAGGTTGAATACAGTCGAAGTCCTTACCTCTCATGATGTTCCACAATTCCTGAGGTTGATCACAGTCGAAGCCCTTACCTATCATAATGTTCCGCAATTCCTGAGGTTGATCACAGTCGAAGTCCTTACCTCTCATGATGTTCCACAATTCCTGAGGTTGATCACAGTCGAAGCCCTTAACTCTCATGATGTTCCACAATTCCTGAGGTTGATCACAGTCGAAGCCCTTACCTCTTATGATGTTCCACAATTACTGAGGTTGAATACAGTCGAAGTCCTTACCTCTCATGATGTTCCACAATTCCTGAGGTTGATCACAGTCGAAGCCCTTACCTCTCATGATGTTCCGCAATTACTGAGGTTGATCACAGTCGAAGTCCTTACCTCTCATGATGTTCCACAATTCCTGGGGTTGATCACAGTCGAAATACTTACCTCTCATGATGTTCCACAACTACTGAGGTTGAACACAGTCGACGTCCTTACCTCTCATGATGTTCCACAATTACTGAGGTTGAATACAGACAAAGTCCTTACCTCTCATGATGTTCCACATTTCCTGAGGTTGATCACAGTCGAAGCCCTTACCTCTTATGGTGTTCCACAATTCCTGAGGTTGAACACAGTCGAAGCCCTTACCTCTCATGATGTTCCACAATTCCTGAGGTTGAACACAGTCGAAGCCCTTACCTCTCATGATGTTCCACATTTCCTGAGGTTGATCACAGTCGAAGCCCTTACCTCTTATGGTGTTCCACAATTCCTGAGGTTGAACACAGTCGAAGCCCTTACCTCTCATGATGGAGTCTCAGGAGTCTCTGTGGCGAAGTGGTCAAGCCGTTTGACATTTGACTCGTGAGCCGAAGGTTGTGGGTTCGATTCCGGGCCGTGTCCTTCGGTTTACGAGTTAAATGTTTCGGAGACTCCCATGGGTGGTCGCTAAAAGCTAAGGAGTTCGTGCTTTGTGCGACGCTTTCCGTGCTGCGGAAAGAGACCGAGCCATATGGGATAAAAACCCGGAGCAATGAAGTCGACCCTGTCGACTTTTAAGCGACTTTTTTTTAAGCGACCTCTCATGATGTTCCACATTTCCTGAGGTTGATCACAGTCGAAGCCCTTACCTCTTATGGTGTTCCACAATTCCTGAGGTTGAACACAGTCGAAGCCCTTACCTCTCATGATGTTCCACAATTCCTGAGGTTGAACACAGTCGAAGCCCTTACCTCTCATGATGTTCCACATTTCCTGAGGTTGATCACAGTCGAAGCCCTTACCTCTCATGATGTTCCACAATTCCTGAGGTTGAACACAGTCGAAGTCCTTACCTATCATGATGTTCCACAATTCCTGAGGTTGAACACAGTCGAAGTCCTTACCTCTCATGATGTTCCACAATTCCTGAGGTTGATCACAGTCGAAGCCCTTACCTCTCATGGTGTTCCACAATTCCTGAGGTTGATCACAGTCGAAGCCCTTACCTCTCATGATGTTCCACAATTCCTGAGGTTGAACACAGTCGAAGCCCTTACCTCTCATGATGTTCCACAATTCCTGAGGTTGAACACAGTCGAAGCCCTTACCTCTCATGATGTTCCACAATTCCTGAGGTTGAACACAGTCGAAGCCCTTACCTATCATGATGTTCCACAATTCCTGAGGTTGAACACAGTCGAAGCCCTTACCTCTCATGATGTTCCACAATTCCTGAGGTTGAACACAGTCGAAGCCCTTACCTATCATGATGTTCCACAATTCCTGAGGTTGAACACAATCGAAGCCCTTACCTCTTATGGTGTTCCACAATTCCTGAGGAACAGGAATTCGACTTCACAGTCGAAGCCCTTACCTCTCATGATGTTCCACATTTCCTGAGGTTGATCACAGTCGAAGCCCTTACCTCTTATGGTGTTCCACAATTCCTGAGGTTGAACACAGTCGAAGCCCTTACCTCTCATGATGTTCCACATTTCCTGAGGTTGATCACAGTCGAAGCCCTTACCTCTTATGGTGTTCCACAATTCCTGAGGTTGAACACAGTCGAAGCCCTTACCTCTCATGATGTTCCACAATTCCTGAGGTTGAACACAGTCGAAGCCCTTACCTCTCATGATGTTCCACATTTCCTGAGGTTGATCACAGTCGAAGCCCTTACCTCTTATGGTGTTCCACAACTCCTGAGGTTGATCACAGTCGAAGCCCTTACCTCTTATGGTGTTCCACAATTCCTGAGGTTGAACACAGTCGAAGCCCTTACCTCTCATGATGTTCCACATTTCCTGAGGTTGAACACAGTGGAAGTCCTTACCTATCATGATGTTCCACAATTCCTGAGGTTGAACACAGTCGAAGTCCTTACCTATCATGATGTTCCACATTTCCTGAGGTTGATCACAGTCGAAGCCCTTACCTCTCATGATGTTCCACAATTCCTGAGGTTGAACACAGTCGAAGTCCTTACCTATCATGATGTTCCACAATTCCTGAGGTTGAACACAGTCGAAGTCCTTACCTCTCATGATGTTCCACAATTCCTGAGGTTGAACACAGTGGAAGTCCTTATCTATCATGATGTTCCACAATTCCTGAGGTTGAACACAGTCGAAGTCCTTACCTATCATGATGTTCCACAATTCCTGAGGTTGAACACAGTCGAAGTCCTTACCTCTCATGATGTTCCACAATTCCTGAGGTTGAACACAGTCGAAGCCCTTACCTCTCATGATGTTCCACAATTCCTGAGGTTGAACACAGTCGAAGTCCTTACCTATCATGATGTTCCACAATTCCTGAGGTTGAACACAGTCGAAGTCCTTACCTCTCATGATGTTCCACAATTCCTGAGGTTGATCACAGTCGAAGCCCTTACCTCTCATGGTGTTCCACAATTCCTGAGGTTGAACACAGTCGAAGCCCTTACCTCTCATGATGTTCCACAATTCCTGAGGTTGATCACAGTCGAAGCCCTTACCTCTCATGATGTTCCACAATTCCTGAGGTTGAACACAGTCGAAGCCCTTACTTCTCATGATGTTCCACAATTCCTGAGGTTGAACACAGTCGAAGCCCTTACCTCTCATGATGTTCCACAATTCCTGAGGTTGAACACAGTCGAAGCCCTTACCTATCATGATGTTCCACAATTCCTGAGGTTGAACACAGTCGAAGCCCTTACCTCTCATGATGTTCCACAATTCCTGAGGTTGAACACAGTCGAAGCCCTTACCTATCATGATGTTCCACAATTCCTGAGGTTGAACACAGTCGAAGCCCTTACCTCTCATGATGTTCCACAATTCCTGAGGTTGAACACAATCGAAGTTCTTTCTGTAGTCTACGGAAGATTATTGTTTGCTACGCCAAATTACATGTTTATTTATCTCCTACCATTTCTAGGTCCTATACTGAACGAGCCTCATAGCTTTTCTTCCTCTTCTTCCTCTTCTTCTTCTTCTTCTCCTTCTTCTTCTTCTTCTTCTTCTTCTTCTTCTTCTTCTTCTTCTTCTTCTTCTTCTTCTTCTTCTTCTTCTTCTTCTTCTTCTTCCAGTTTTTTATCTTAAATTTTCGTATTAAAATGCCCCATGACAGTCGCAATGTTATTTAACAAGTTATAATATCTCTTAAGCCCTATAGTGACAACCTTGTATGTCATTCTCTTCTGGTGTAGTTGTTGGCAGATAGACTTGTATAATTCTGATTTCATTTTCCTTGTTTTAAATCTGACAGTGAGAAACTGATAATTGACTGGACTCCAAGAAGTGCTGAAGACACTGTTTCTGCACGGAGGAAGCCAATCCCGCTCTGTCCACCCTTGTCTGTTCTTGAACGGGTCACCTATTTGGGTTACGAAGTGACAATTCACCACACATCTGTGTTCTGAAATGCAAAGTATATCAGTTTTGATTTTTACTAATTCTTTACTATTCATGATATCAGCTGCTATATTGAGTGTTTTGGGTTTAATAATGTGGTAATTTTCCATTGTTTTCCTCATCTAGAAGGCTGTGAATTGCTGCTTCAGCCTTTATCAATTAAGTTGCCAATTAAATTGGAGTACTGTGTTACTGTGGCAGGATATCTTCTATGGTTCTTTATTGTCATTCGGTGACAAAGTGGCCGCTTTGTTTGATCCCGTGCTTTGTGGATATATTCAAGCATGTTACACTTCAGTGTTTGTTCATTGACTGTGTATACTAAAACAGTGGCGTTACTTTGTGTAACTGCTCTTCGCTTCAACGACCAAGCGTCCCTAGGCTAGTTGTTTAATTATCATCAACACAACAGATCAATACAAGCAAGAACCGTCCCTTTATTACAAACGTACGCAAACAACAAGAATGGTTTCCCTCGTTAACAACACATTTTTGTACGATGTATAATAGTATCTCATGTCGCTCGTTACGAATGCTGATTTTTCCCATGTCAATATTTTGTACTCTGTCCATGCGTGTGTATGCGCTGTTTTTGTAGAGTACTTTTTTATGTTGCCGTAAAACTTGATTTTGTCCTATTGATTTATTGTTTTCAAGCAGGAGAATGTTCAACAACATTTGCAAACAAGATGGACAAACAAGAAGGTAGAGTTTACCCAGCCACCAGTTGACAATGAAATCGAAGGTTGGTCACATTTGAAGTTCAATGCAATGAAAGGTTGTCAACGTGAGAAATGAAATTATCATTTGTAACATCTCGTCTTTATGCTGTGAGATGTGTGCATGGCGAAAGTGGTGGCCCATTGTGCTTGCCGTTGATTAATTCATTGGATCGATAGTCTCAAGAACATACTTGTAATGATGGAGGAGGTCTAATCGCTAATCCTTATATTTGTCTACATTACATATATGTATATGATTCCACCTCTTTACGTGAATTCTCACGAAAGGAGATCGGGTTATCATTTGCTTCATTTATTCTCGTTTTCTTGGTTTCCCCTAATGAGGTTTTAGACCTAGCTGTTGTGGTGCCCTATCAGTTGTGTTTTCCCCCAGTGACGTGTTAGACCTAGCTGTTGTAATGCCCTATCAGTTGTGTTTCCCCCCAGTGAGGTTTTAGACCTAGCTGTTGTAATGCCCTATCAGTTGTGCCCCCCCCCCCCCCAGTGAGGTTTTAGACCTAGCTGTTGTAATGCCCTATCAATTGTGTTCCCCCCCCCCCCCAGTGAGGTGTTAGACCTAGCTGTTGAAATGCCCTATCAGTTGTGTTCCCCCCCCCCCAGTGAGGTGTTAGACCTAGCTGTTGTAATGCCCTATCAGTTGTGTTCCCCCCCCCCCCCAAGTGAGGTGTTAGACCTAGCTGTTGTAATGCCCTATCAGTTGTGTTTCCCCCCAGTGAGGTTTTAGACCTAGCTGTTGTGGTGCCCTATCAGTTATGTTTCCCCCCAGTGAGGTGTTAGACCTAGCTGTTGTGGTGCCCTATCAGTTGTGTTTCCCCCCAGTAAGGTTTTAGACCTAGCTGTTGTGGTGCCCTATCACTTGTGTTTCCCCCCAGTGAGGTTTTAGACCTAGCTGTTGTAATGCCCTATCAATTGTGTTTCCCCCCAGTGACGTTTTAGACCTAGCTGTTGTAATACCCTATCAGTTGTGTTTCCCCCCAGTGAGGTGTTAGACCTAGCTGTTGTAATGCTCTATCAGTTGTGTTTCCCCCCAGTGAGGTTTTAGACCTAGCTGTTGTGGTGCTCTATCAGTTGTGTTTCCCCCCAGTGAGGTTTTAGACTTAGCTGTTGTAATGCCCTATCAATTGTGCCCCCCCCCCAGTGAGGTGTTAGACATAGCTGTTGTAATGCCCTATCAGTTGTGTTTCCCCCCCCCCCAAGTGAGGTGTTAGACCTAGCTGTTGTAATGCCCTATCAGTTGTGTTCCCCCCCCCCCAGTGAGGTTTTAGACCTAGCTGTTGTGGTGCCCTATCAGTTGTGTTTCCCCCCAGTGAGGTGTTAGACCTAGCTGTTGTGGTGCCCTATCAGTTGTGTTTCCCCCCAGTAAGGTTTTAGACCTAGCTGTTGTGGTGCCCTATCAGTTGTGTTTCCCCCCAGTGAGGTTTTAGACCTAGCTGTTGTAATGCCCTATCAATTGTGTTTCCCCCCAGTGACGTTTTAGACCTAGCTGTTGTAATACCCTATCAGTTGTGTTTCCCCCCAGTGAGGTGTTAGACCTAGCTGTTGTAATGCTCTATCAGTTGTGTTTCCCCCAGTGAGGTTTTAGACCTAGCTGTTGTGGTGCTCTATCAGTTGTGTTTTCCCCCAGTGAGGTTTTAGACTTAGCTGTTGTAATGCCCTATCAATTGTGTCCCCCCCCCCCCAGTGAGGTGTTAGACCTAGCTGTTGTAATGCCCTATCAATTGTGTTTCCCCCCAAGTGAGGTGTTAGACCTAGCTGTTGTGGTGCTCTATCAGTTGTGTTTCCCCCCAGTGAGGTTTTAGACTTAGCTGTTGTAATGCCCTATCAATTGTGCCCCCCCCCCCCCAGTGAGGTGTTAGTCCTAGCTGTTGTAATGCCCTATCAATTGTGTTTCCCCCCAGTGAGGTTTTAGACCTAGCTGTTGTGGTGCTCTATCAGTTGTGTTTCCCCCCAGTGAGGTGTTAGACCTAGCTGTTGTAATGCCCTATCAATTGTGTTTCCCTCCAGTGAGGTGTTAGACCTAGCTGTTGTAATGCCCTATCAGTTGTGTTTAGTTTATCTTGCATCTGATTTCTTCTGTGAGTACAGTGCGAAATGTCGTCAGAGAAGTGCAGATCTGAATTAATAGAACTGCTCTACTTCAAATGGGTACCATACAATTGTCTAGGAAGTACAGGAGACCAGCGTGATATTTGGCACATCATCAGTCGAGTGCCAGTTGGTCTAAAAATATGGCAATATAAAATGAAAGCAGTTATTTTTGTGTGGCTCCAGCGAGAGAGAGAGAGAGAGAGAGAGAGAGAGAGAGAGAGAGAGAGAGAGAGAGAGAGAGAGAGAGAGGGGGATAAAGAGAGAGTGAAAGGAAGTGAGAGAGAGAAAACAGGTGCGAGAGAGTCAGAGAGAGAGAGAGAGAGAGAGAGAGAGAGAGAGAGAGAGAGAGAGAGAGAGAGAGAGAGAGAGACTAAATACAAATACAGCGAACTCATAAACGATGAACATAAATCACAGTGAGGAGATGTAACAGAAAAAGCAATAATAATTTTTTTAAATTGTTATATATTATTAAAATAACTTTAAGCCAATATATAAAAATAAACTAAACCACAACACAAGGAATCTGATGTTTCGATCTTAGTAATCTTCTACGGAAACAGCACAAACAGATCTAAATAAAAGATGAAATTAATAAATACAAACGCAAATGCAGAAAGGTATAAATAAGGAACGCTAACAGGAAGGCTACATTTGAGTTAGAATGTGTTGGTGCCAAATCAGAAAATATAAAGCCAAAATGTGGACGTAATATAAAGGAGAAATGAGTTAGTATGTATACATAGAAGTGAGTCAGCAAACTTAAACAGCGGTAACTATAACAGTATTGCTTCCAGTTGGATACATCCCAAAATGTTGATTAAGTGGCTCGTCATTTTGAGTCTAATTAATCTGTTAGAGTAACAACGCTTTAATACAGGGACATACACATTGTTGACTCTATTGTGATCAGGAGAATTGAAATGATTCGAGGCGGGTTTGTGGAGATTGGTGTCGGCGGTCTTGCGTCTACATCTCTTCCAATATGTTTCATGTTACACCTTTAACAAAATATGGCATTATAATACACTAAACATATGAGGCCAGAATCATATTCCAGTATGCATTATTGTCTGAAAATGAGGTCTGTGACTTATTTTACTTAATGCAATGCAAACCGCTTAAAGCGATCTCGGATGTGGCGAATTGGTGTTGTGAAGAACGACATTGTATTGTACGTTGCAAGTGCATTACTATATGCTTGAATTCTTATAAAAGGAATTTCTGATAAGAAGAACTATTTCTTGGGTTCCATGTGAGTTCGCCTTATCAGGTCTGCACTGCATTTGTAAGAGCCGGAAGGAGCACGAATGTATCCTAGCTGACAATACCTAATACCTTAAAGACAATATCCCCATGTACATAGCAGGTGTGTGTACGCTACCAATATAAGACCAGGGTTTATCAAAACACACACACACACACACACACACACACACACACACACACACACGATGGTATGGGTGTTGTAAATCAGAAACACTGCACAAACGATATGTTGACTGGTTGCATTTTATCATGCGCACTCTAGGAAACTAAGCAAACTAGAGGAATTTTAAGGTGGGAAAACTTTGTGACTATTATAACACACAGTTGGAGTATTTTATGACTATAATAATACACAGCTAGGTGAACATGATGAATGTTATAAATCACAACTGGGGAAATGTATGATTATTATAATGCACAGCTGGGAAAACTGTGTGACTAATACAATACATAGCTGGGCGAGGTAGGAGAATGGCTTATGACTATTATAATACACAGTTGGGTGGAGGATTTATGACTATTTATTATATTACACAGTTGGGTGGAGGATTTATGACTATTATAATACACAGTTGGGTGGAGGATTTATGACTATTATAATACACAGTTGGGTGGAGGATTTATGACTGTTATAATACATAGTTAGGGAACTTTATAGTTGTTATAATGTACAGCTGAGGGAACTTTATAACTATTATAATATACAGATATGGGAACTTTATGTCTATCAAAGTAAACATCTGGAAGAACTGTAGGACTATGAAATTAAACAGTTGGAGAGACTGTAAGACTTTTCTCTATGATTTTTAGGACTTTCATAGTTAAAAAGTAGAGGCATTTTAGGACTTTCAAATTAAACAGATGGATAAATTGTATGACTCTGAACCTAACATGAGAATTTAAGAAAAAAGTATAATTAGGGGCGCAGAGAGTGGGATAGAAATATACTGCAATAGACATCGCAGACAAACGCCACTGTTGGCATTCAAGATTAAGTCACAATTTCTGTCAGTCTTATAACACTTGCAAAATTACAAACTGAAACTGCTACGACGAATATTCCTAGACACAGAACTTTAGGAGATAAATAAGGAACATCAGCTCTCCAAGCTGGCATGAAAGCTTAGCATAGTTCTCCTTTGAGTGTGCATGATTCAATAAAAGCAATTTAGGTTTGTATAATGTTGCCTGTTACTTCTCAGCTCCTAAGAAATGGACACCTCCATACACTAAAAAACTGCCACCTCTCCCGACCTACCAGGCACCAAAGCCACGGATCAAGTATTCCGGGGTAAGATTCAACAAGGATTTGCTTACATTATTCCTTTTGTAGGCCAGTTTTGTGCAAACAGAAAGACATGATAGTCAGTTTAAAATTACCGTGGTAGTCAATTGACATTACTGTACGAACATGTGTATATTTCAGCTTGAAGGATTTATCTAGTTATTTTACTTTATGTTTTGTGAATTCTGCAATATGTACCTGACGAGATGCAGCGAAATATGCCAGACAATAAATCGTGCAATCTATGGTTTGTATCTTCGTTATTCAAATTCACTTTTGTGGTTGTGGATCGGGAGGTGTCAATAAAAATATTCGACATGGTGAAACAGATCGCCGCAGGCAATAAATATATGGGGTAGGGGTATTCCCTATCAAAGGAAAAGTAAGGTGCCTCCTTCCCTCCGCTAGCCTACGGG
Source organism: Cepaea hortensis (assembly GCA_963921405.1). Lineage (NCBI taxonomy): Eukaryota > Metazoa > Mollusca > Gastropoda > Stylommatophora > Helicidae > Cepaea > Cepaea hortensis. The sequence goes on from OY992886.1 coordinate 43,105,819, forward strand.
ACACCCTTAGGCACGGTGGAGTACCCGTTTAGCCTCCGATCAGGGTTACGTGAAGCCATGTGTGCAGGTGGTGGATGAAGTTGAAGAGCAGCCAACAGATAGTTGAGGTTATGGTCTCCAGCTTCACGACAGTAGGCAGAGGATCTCTTTTTTTGGGAGACAATGGCTACGGTCATCGACCAGTATGGTCACTGCTAGGAAGGAAAGCAATGGCAAACTACCTTCTTTACAAATGCCAAGATGCAGTCTTATCGATAATCAGAGAAACGGCGTAAATGGGTGCTCCACAGGAGCAGCCTGGCCCGGTAGGGGTAGTCATGTGCATACAAATACCATGGACAGCCAGAAAGACCAATGAACAAGTCCTTCAAGAAACAAATGAAGATCGTAAACTGATTAGAGTCATTAGACGCAGACAGTCAAAATTTTTTGGGCATGTTATGAGAAGAAATGACTTGGAGAACTTGGTGACAACTGGCAAGATCGAAGGGAAGAGACCAAGGGGAAGATCGAGAAGTAAATACCTGGATGGCTTGGCCGCATGGCACGGTCGAGACAGGAACACGGAGCTGATCTACGACTCTGGTGATCTAGTGAGATGGCAGAACATGACCGCCCACGCTTATCGGCATGGCACATGATGAATGAATGGAGTCTTACATTCACTATATGTCCGTGTTTCAATGTTGCTGGGTTTCTTGGATGCACAGAAACACAACTAAAGAAGTTCTAGAATAAGCCAAAATAACCTAATATAGGTTATTTCATCATTGACTGCTGCTCTATTTATTTATATACTGTTCCAGGTTGTATGTTCATTTATCGTTGATCAATATGTTCTACACGAGACCACCAAATTAAAAACTCATTTCAGGCATCACGCCACAACTAACAATTGTTTAAATAGTTACTAAGTGTGAGTCGGTAGTAAACACAACATGCCAAGTTGTGCTGCCCTCCAACGGCCGGAAGGTTGCCGTCACAGCTTAGCTTCCATTCTCATGCTAGATGTTGAAGTAGCATATGCTAAATTCTCCTTTGTAAACAGTGTCCAATTGTCTTTGCAATAAAACCCATCCACGTTTGTTAACCTCTTACCACAGAACCTTTACTGGTATGTGTGATAGCATCAGTGAGTTCTTAATCTAGTATAAGTTCAGGTCTAAGTTATATTCATGTGTTAATTTTGCTCTTTCTTCACCTCATAACCCTTTTATGTATTCCTTTCATCTCTTTATCAAACTATCTTCTTCTATTAATGCTTTGACAACAGAAAGTCTTTTATTACAAAAATCCAGTTTTTAATCTTACTTTTACGAGGGGGCTTCAAATGAAAACCTTTAATAGAAATTAAAGTAACAATGCCATTGTCTTGTAACCTGTAAATATTGTTGTTAAGGATGCCTAGAGGGTTAAGCACGTGACATCACGGTTCCGACGAACACGGTGACGTCATAAGGACAGTTTAAAGATGGTCGCCCCACTTTTAACAAAAATCAAAGAGGATCATCGTTCTGTTATCTGTTTTATAATCAGTGACTGGGTGAAACCTGTAGACATTTATCAGCGAGTGAAGGTCAAGTACGGCTATGCATGCATATCAGTCCAGCAAGTGTATGAGTGGAGTAGGAAGTTTCAAAACGGCATGATTTCTGTGACACATAATTCACGGCCGGGTCAGGCACACCGAGCTGTGACCCCAGAGAATTTTGTTCTACATGAACCCAAGCACTTTATCGGCGATGGGGCACTTGCATCGAACGCAGTTATGACTACATCGAAAAATGATATATTTGTTCTTTACGTTTTCATAATATTTTTTTATGTTGCATATCCCTTACAGGACGTTGTGTCAACACCAGCATTTTTCAGCTGCTGTTGATGTACTTGGTGTCGGATGTATAGTTGATAGCTCAACCCCCAAAGAGATAAGGAATACTAAGTTCCTCTTTCTCAATGTGATCCTGTCTGTTTTAATTAATTTAGCTGTTACTGGCTCAATGGTTTGAGACCATTAAACAGAGTTTCGGAGAACCAAGGAATACCTCCAGGGAAACATTGAAGTTTTACTGAGTATTCCAAATGTCCTTTTGGTGGTTCCTTGCCTCTCCTCTACCAACTAAATAATTATTAACCTAGGGTTGTTACTAAACAAAACAATTTTACAACGACAAGAAAAACACTTAATAGATGACCTAATCTCAATTTTATGATTTAATAAACATAAACTGGGTTTTTGAACAGTACATAAAACAATACAATCCCATTCAATACAACAATATCATCTACATATATTTATAACTGTCCATCATTGATGTGCCAAATATATTTATATCACCAGCTGTATATCTGTCTTTCAATTGCATGCACTGCTCCTCATCTACTAGCAGGTGTGTAATACGAAACAGAACTGGATACAATCCTGTTTCTCCACTTCTAGGTTTGTGGATCCCTTGTGGCAATCTCTTAATGACTATGTTGTTTTCATTTTTTTTTGGGGGTTGTTGTTGATCTGTTCCAGGTCTGAGCAGAATAGTGGCTCTAATTTTCCACTTCTCTACATATACTAAGTAAATTTTGATACCTGTCCTTTGCAGTAGAAAATATTGCAGGTGAATAGGTTTCTGCACTACTCTATCAAGGGCATCACTCAACAAGGTGCTCATTCAACAAGATGCTACATTCACAAAGTGCAGAATTCACATAGTGCTGCATTCACAAAGTGCTGCTTTCAACCTAGTCAGGTCTGGATCTAGATGAATCTAGACATTCCCTGAAATTTCAGCAATCAACATACATCTAATAACATCCTCAATATGACATTATAAATTAAATGCTGTACCTTTCAAGAAAAACCCACCAAGGAAAATACCTAAAAGAATTTTGATCCTAGGAAAAGAAGCAGTGGAGGGTAAAGAGTATCGGTGCTCTAAAGTAGTTATCCACAAGATAACTGGTTATTTTCCATTCCATCTTCTCTTATAAGGTGTTCAAGCTTTAGACTAGCAGATGTGCAGTTTCATCTTCTCCAATGCCTGTCCTTCAGGTCTACAGGTTAAGTAATACCTTGATTGAATTGGAATTGACAACTATGTTTCCCATCCTCTTCTGTACCCAGTTATCTTCTCTTCATCTTCTTCCATCAAGGAAAAAGGGTCTCGTACATTAAGGGTTTTAAAAATCAGTCCCTATTGCAATGAGTAGTTGCTTATAAACAATATAAGTACATCATGGTATCAATTCTTGTATAATATTCAGGTGAATTCTTTTCTAATCACAAGTTTTAAGGCGAGTATATTCCCCCTCTTCACCGTGTCTGTACTATGCTTGTACTTCATTTATCATCATAATTCTCATTCTCATTCTCATTCTCATTATCATCATCATCATCATCAATCATCATCATCATTGTTATTACAATCATCATCATCCTTATTGTTATTACAATCATCCTCTCATTATCATTATATTCATCAGGACACTAGCCCATATGTTGTAACATAAGTGATCTATAATACAAAATGGGGTTTTGCTTAAGACACCAAACCAGATGCTTGTAGTACGCATAATGTAATATGGATTGTGTCGTACTTAGGGCACAAACCGAGATGATGGTACTATGAATGATATATAATACAAAGTGTTGTTATGCGTCGGAGTGCACTAAAAGATTAATTAGTGTTTTGGTTATGTCGAACATGTTCTCTTGTGACAGACAGGGCATTATACATCAAAGTTGCGTTCTATAATGAGATTGACTGTTAGCTTATACTCCTTTTCAGCATGTCTCTTCATCTCACTCATATTCATCAGACATAATATTCATATGTGCAAGGATGATCATTTCACTTATTCATCAGACATGATATTTATATGTGCATGTAAGATCATTTCACTCATTCATCAGACGTGATATTCATATGTGCATGTAAGATAAGTAATTATACTTATGTGATTTCCAAATGATAACTTTAAATGTTAACACCACTGACGCAATGGAATCTCAATCATTCCTCAGACACAATCATATCTGTATAGATGACAATTAACCATATGTATGTGCTTTACACAGAATACATTCACAGATTCAACCACAATGACATCACACTGGAATCTAAATCACTCCATCATCCTTCATTAGAAATTATAATATTTTCCTGGATGATGCTTAGTCATTATTGATGTTGTTCACAAATGATACATTCACACTTGTTTACAAATAATGAAATCACCCATGAATCAATTCTATCAATTACATAGAATTATGTGATCATTAGGCATAATTATGAGATTCACAAAGGTTGATTCCTCATGTTTAGCTATAAAGAACTTACACATGGATCACCACATGCTCTCATCAAATACATAGATGTATGTGATATACTCAATCCACATTCACCCATCATGAATCATAACCATTCTTGCATGGTGGTTAGTTAAGCATTATTATGTGGCACAAATATTCATTCCTCATGTTTAACATGGAAAATGCATTGCCTCACCACATGGGTGCTTTACCCACCACACAAATTTATGATACATATAGAAATCTATTTATATCTCATGTGCTTCATGGAATAAACACTACTTGACTATTACACGTTACACTAATTTCTCTTACCAGTTTGGGCACATGTAAAATAGTTTCTTTACCACTGATCAAAGCATTTTCTTCTACATCTTAAGTTACTCACCAACTTCTAAATTACTGCTGACTGAGTTTACTACATAAGAAATATAATGTATCCTAGGTCTAATGTTTACACATTAAATAAGTTGTTTACTAGAAGAGAAGGAAACTCACTGGGTTGTCCTAATGTACAGTTTATCTATAACTATGATAACTGAATAGTTTAATTAGTTTCTACTAAGTTAATTTCTTAAGAACTAACCACGTGGGCTTACGACACATTGACTTACCACCAATTTCTCGAAAAGGTCTCACTGACTAACTAATTATAAATTAAAACATTGTTTACCTCATTTGAATAGAATGGCTTCACGCCACATGTCAACACCAAGAAGTCCGGCTCTCAGTTTGGTTGAGTTTCCCAATAAACTGGTTGCTGGGTTTCTGGTCCTTCTTTATTCTCTAGACTTTAATTTTCTAACGTGTTCGTAGCGAGTTAAGAAGCAACCATTTTCCGCAGGCACAGTTGACCTTTCTTATGGTCCGTGATGACGAGTTGTGGTTTGTGCAATGATGCCATGAGACCGGTTGTTGCTGGTTTTATCTCAGCTTTTTCCGTTTCAAGTTTTGGCTTTCCCGTGGACAATGAGTCTATCCTTGTAAATTTAGGATTGAAGAAGTGCGGAACAAACTAGCTCTGTTGCGGTGTCAATACTCAATTGTTGTACGGAGAAATATTCCCAGAACCGCTACGGCTTGCGAAAAAATATATTACACTAGGCAAGTTTTATGTACAGTAGTTTGCCATTGCTTTCTGAACGACCGGCTCACATATGCCCGTAAGTTACCAGCGCAGCGCGAACCGCTGCCGATTCTCACAGCTGCTGTTTTCCCCACGTGGATATACGGGATTACGAACAATGTCGTTAACTCCTTGGCCAAGGAGACCGGCTATAATAGAGCCAAATAGCCATAATATATTAACCCCCCCCCCCCCCCCCCCCCCGCCAAAAAAATGAGGTTTTCAGTTGAAGCTCCCTCGTATGATTCTCAAACCGCTGAGTTCTCTGTGTATAAACATTTATTTTTAATAGAATTTATTTCAGTTTTGCTACACAGCTCGTTTGAAAAATTGTCTTGTTGTTTTATGCGTTAATTTCTAATTTCTTTATTTATCTCATTATATTATTTTTTTACCTTTTTAACTTTTCGTTTATCCATCAACTTCAAAATGTCTTCAGTTATTCATTTCTTGTAAGCTGTTTGTTTTATTTCCGGTAATGTCTATGAGTTTCTCAGTGACCCTGAGAGCTATGCCGGCAGTAGCGTAGCTACCAGCAGGGCCTCCCAAGCCGGACAGGTCAAAGGGTAGAGAACAGACAAAGAGAAACACCCTGGTCCTCCAGGTTGGGGGTTTAAGCGTGGGGTTAACATTCCCACCTTTGTAAAAACTATTTTGTTACGAAACGGATAATAAGCCTCGAATTCGGACTGACTTATTTGGACAACGACCTCGGAACGTTAAAGGACTCTTGAGATTTGGAACATGGAATGTACGGACACTATATCGAGCTGGGGCGGCTGAAGAACTAACCCGGAGCTGGTTGAATATCAAATGAATATAACAGCAATTCAAGAAATAAGGTGGCCAGGAGAGGCCATTTATAGCAAAATGGAATTATTGTAATATATGGAGGAAACACCCAAAATAAACATGAATTAGGAACAGGTTTTGTCATTTTTAAAAAAAAGAGATATAGGGGAACGTTCTAAACTTTAAAGCTGTTAATGAAAGAATTAGTATATTACGAATAAAAGGTAAATGGAAAAATATAACGATGATTAATGTACATGCACCTACTTAAGAGAAAGAAGATGATATTAAAGAAGACTTTTATAATGATTTGGAAGATGTCATAGAAGAAACCCCCAAACAGGACATCCTGATTGTGTTGGGAGACTTCAATTCAAAAATAGGTAGAGAGCAAACTCATAAAAAAAGTGGCCGGTATGGAAAGCCTACATACAACTTCAAACGATAATGGATGGAGAGTCATCAACCTGGCAGAAGTCAAAGGACTGCAGATTAGCAGTACCAGACTACAAAGAAAGGATATACACAAACAAACTTGGAAATCATGTGACAAGAGAACATATAATCAAATAGATCACATTTTAATTAACAACAGAAATGCATCAAACATACAACAAGTTAGAAGTTACAGCGGAGCTGAGTGCCACAGCGACCACTTCCTCGTTGGAGCAAAATTTAAAATAAAACTTAAGAGAGCTTTCTATACTAAATTACGAAGATTACACCCAACATATAACAGAGAAAGACTACAAGACATTACAGTCAAAGAGAAATTTACAGATGAAATAAAATGTAAACTTGAAACTCTGCAAAACCCTTTGGAGGAAAGCGTTGACCAAGCTTGGTTGAACATAAAGAAAACAATTCAATCTACCGCAGAAGAATGTCTCGGTGTGTTAACCACGCATAGAAAGAACAAGTGGTTCAATCAAAAATGTGAAGAAGCAGTCATTAGGAAAAAGAATGCAGACATTTATGGTTAAATGACATCAACAACATCCAAAAGGAAGAGCAATATAGAAATGAATGTAAAGAGGCTACAAAAATAGTTCGACAGCAGAAACGAGAATATATGAGTAATATAATCAAAGATATGGAAACTAATCACAAGAAAAACGAATCCAGAAAGTTTTTTAAAGAACTGAAGTCAATGAAACGAGGGCACCAACACAACAAATATGGTTTAAAAGACAAAAATGGGAATATGATAAATACCAATGAGGAAATGTGCAACACATGGAAAGAATATTTTGTTGAATTACTAAATTATGAAGCTCCAAGTAAAACTTTCCCACAGGAAGGGGTTCTAACGGGTGAACCACAAACTGAAGAACCTGCATTTGAAGAAATCCTATCTGTAATCACACGACTTAAAAACAATAAGGCAACTGGGGCTGATGGAATTGCTGCAGAATTTATAAAGGCAGGTGGCCATGCATTACATCTAATTCTATATGAACTAATAATAAAAATCTGGAGGACAGAAGAATTACCCCATGACTGGAAAGAGTCATTATTGATACCTATCTTTAAGAAAGGAGACAAGTTCCAATGTGGAAATTATAGAGGAATATCACTACTGTCCACAAGCTATAAGATACTATCCGCAGTATTACTAAATAGACTAAAACCATATTCAGAAGACATATTAGGTGACTACCAGGCGGGTTTTAGACAGAACAGATCAACAATAGATCAGATATTTATCTTACGACAAAAAGCCGAGAAAAACTGGGAATATAAAAGAGATCTCCATAACATTTTTGTGGATTTTAAAAAAGCTTATGATAGTGTCCGTAGGAATAGTCTATGGAATGTTATGCAGGAATTTGGAATACCAAGGAAGTTAATCAACATGACCAGACTATGCATGGAAGATACTTATAATATAGTAACATATAATGGCAGGAAATCAGACCCTTTCCAAATATCTGGCTTGAAACAGGGTGATGTACTATCGCCGCTACTCTTCAATCTGGCTCTAGAGAAAGTTGTAAGGAAGGTAAAGGAAGAATGTGATATTGGAGGAACATCCAAGCTGCTTGGTTATGCAGATGATATCGATATTATAGGGGAAAATGAACAAAATACATTAGAAATATTGACTCACTTAAAGGAAAAAGCCCAACAGATGGGGCTGGTTATCAACCAAGATAAGACAGAATATATGGTAATTTCAAGAGGAGGAATGGCTAAAAACTCTGGCCACATACAAATAGATAATATGACCATTAAAAGAACGGAAACATACAAATACCTGGGTACAATCTTCAACTGCTCCAACATCATAAGGGAAGAAATACAAACTAGAATCAATTCTGGAAATCTATATATAAAACAGAATGTATGTATGTGGGTGGGTGGGGATGTATTTGAAACGTTCAATAACGGTCCATCCGATTGAGATGAAATTTTATACATGTTTTCTTTTCATTCCCGTGCAGCCAACTGTCATAGTTTGGTACTGTGCAATCAGCTATTTACTTACTACAATTTAATTTTGTATTTACCTGACTTAACATAAGAAAATTTATATAAAGGGACATAACTTTTAGTAGCATTGCTATATCTTAGGTTAAGTCCCCTGGCTATAGACAGACAGACAGACAGACAGACAGGCAGACAGACAGACAGACAGACAGACAGACAGACAGATAGATCCCCGCCAGGGCCTGTGCGAAGCCGGGCCAGGTCAGCTAGTAAGATATATTATGCACTACAACATCTACTAAAATCAAATGCGCTATCTCGTAACACCAAAATCACAATATACAAAACACTGATCAGACCAGTTGTGCTGTATGGCTCTGAAACCTGAAGTACAACGAAAGGAGACGAAGCCTTGTTACAAACCTTTGAGAACAAAGTTTTAAGACGTATCTTTGAACCCATTAGGGATACACAAAGTGGAGAGTGGAAAAGAAGAGGTAACAAAGACATTTATGATCTGTTTAAGTCCCCGCTAATCACTGGTATCATGAAGGCTAATACTAATAGACTACAATGGCTGGGGCATATAGAAATGGAAGATAATAGGGAAACAAAACTCGCTTACACTCAGGAAATAAATGACCGTAGACCCCTAGGTAGACCAAGAAGACGATGGAGAGATAATATATATACAGACCTACAAGCACTTGGAATCAACGACTGGCAAGAGAAGGTCAACCAGATAGACGAATGAAGACGGATTGTATCTGCAACAAAGAACCTCAATGGCTCGGAACGCTGAAGAAGAAGAAGAAGAAGAAGAAGAAGAAGAAGAAGAAGAAGAAGAAGAAGAAGAAGAAGAAGAAGAAGAAGAAGAAGAAGAAGAAGAAGAAGAAGAAGAAGAAGAAGAAGAAGAAGAAGAAGAAGAAGAAGAAGAAGAAGAAGAAGAAGAAGAAGAAGAAGAAGAAGAAGAAGAAGAAGAAGAAGAAGAAGAAGAAGAAGAAGAAGAAGAAGAAGAAGAAGAAGAAGAAGAAGAAGAAGAAGAAGAAGAAGAAGAAGAAGAAGAAGAAGAAGAAGAAGAAGAAGAAGAAGAAGAAGAAGAAGAAGAAGAAGAAGAAGAAGAAGAAGAAGAAGAAGAAGAAGAAGAAGAAGAAGAAGAAGAAGAAGAAGAAGAAGAAGAAGAAGAAGAAGAAGAAGAAGAAGAAGAAGAAGAAGAAGAAGAAGAAGAAGAAGAAGAAGAAGAAGAAGAAGAAGAAGAAGAAGAAGAAGAAGAAGAAGAAGAAGAAGAAGAAGAAGAAGAAGAAGAAGAAGAAGAAGAAGAAGAAGAAGAAGAAGAAGAAGAAGAAGAAGAAGAAGAAGAAGAAGAAGAAGAAGAAGAAGAAGAAGAAGAAGAAGAAGAAGAAGAAGAAGAAGAAGAAGAAGAATAATAATAATATCCATTTACTTTTGACAGATTAGATTTTAGCTGTATTTCCCATTTTTCATTCTTATTTTGTATTTTAGGTATTGCATGTAACCTGTTTCTCACAAACTTTCTTAACTGTCCTTAAATGTTTTTATTTACTCTTAGAATATCTTTATCGGGTCTAATGGTTTTTATCTCTGTTTATGTTTCTCTTTTAAATCTTATATGTATTGTTCCACATAATGGAGCCTGATCACTGGTTTTGGTTTTGCCATCAGAAGCTTGATGGCGGTTAGATATAACATGTGACTCGTGACACTCGCGTCAGACGAGTATGTCCTAAGACATCAATTAACGTCGTTCTCTTACTATGAACAGAATGCTGCCATGCGGTTAATCCTGGGGTGCACAAAAGACACACCAATTATATGCATGAGGCATATCCTGGCGCTACCTACAATGATGGATAGGCATAGGGTCCTTCAGGCCAAATGGTACCTGAGAGTTGCCGCAGACAGGGACCACCCGCTGCATGCAGCAATGGACATGGTTAAGGGTCACAGACTAAGACGAGGCAGGTCCTGGATGGCACAGACAGAACTTTCTTTAAGTCAGGTGTGTGATCTAGAGACCATCAATCGTGAAAGAGAGTGGGTTGAAGTTGTGGAAGATATGACGGACTGGCACAATGTAATAGTAACACTGGGTCGTGAGTGCAGAGAGTGGTCAGCGAGCCGCACTGAGATTTAAGTGCAACAGCTGATCCAGAGCAACACACATCAATGTGACATAGTCATCTACACCGATGGGTCAGTGGTGAGAAACAGGCGTAGTGGCTGGGGCTTTATTGCAAAGGCTAATGGGCGAGTCTTGAAAAAAGAGAGTCTCGCATATGAGACTACGACCTCCAGCATGAGAATGGAGGTGGAGGCAGTAACAGCGGCATTCCGGTGGCTAGAGGAGACTACTGCAACACACGTTGTGTTCATTACGGATTCAAAGAGTATGCTTAGCAAGGTGGAGAAAGGAATGTTTCGTGTGGAATGGCTCTCGTCGCTTCAGACGTCACAGATTGTGAGAATTGTATGGATATTTTGCCCTGGCCATGCGGGGGTGCGGGGGAATGAACAGGCTGATAGGCTAGCAGGGAATGCACCTCTTGGTGGAATTTTGTCTCTGGACAAGGGGGAGGTGGTCGTGTGCTTGTGGGACCAGGTGGAGAAGGCGGAGGAACAGATTGAGAACCCATATGTGGAAAGAATGAGATTGCGGGGGATCGGCAGGGGTTCTGGAAGACCAGGAGAACTTTTAATCAGATATCGGTGGGAACGATTAGTAGTATGACTCTTCGCTGGCTGTTGAACGAGGGGACGGAGCACGTATGGGAATGTCCTAGGTGCAGTGATGTCGGTTCTTAACTCGACTCAACTCAACTCTCTTACTATGATCTGTTTTGATTCATGAAGACTTGGGAAGATGATGTGGCGGTTTTCCATTCACTTCCACATTCACTCGAGGGTATATTACCTCCTCCTATTATAACAATTTCCGATTGTCTGGACAAGTGAGTGCCTTATTCTGCTTAGTTTCAGAGCTTTCCACTTATATTAGTGGTTGCTTGGACCCCAGAACCCCGTTTTCCACACAACTGTATTTCATATGTCAGATCTTAGTTAGATATGACTGAGCTACTGAATGATAGTAGACGGTACTACCTGCTTATGTTAGCGCCGAATGTTGGGCGACGCTTACAAAACCCGACACCCCACATTATACCAATTGCTTCGGGCGTAGGAGCGCAAAGGAAGGGTACAAGCCTTATTCTAGTGCGAGGACATGCAACCTGAAGACTAAATGTCATGGCCAAGCAGACCAGGTCCTAAGCCTTGGTTGGCAACGGGTCTAGGATCGAAGCTCCGACAGGCGGACAGTTAGAGCATTGCTTTGCTGATCCGGCAGCTTCTGCAGCTTCTCTTGTTCCAGGCGTATTGGTGTTACCTTCCCTCTGGAGTACACTAGACAGTCCGAGAGAGGGATCACGCGGCATGGGCAACAATTGGTCTCTAAATTCAGCCCAGGCTTTGTGTTATGGAGAGGTATAACTCCATTTTACAAACTATCGTCTATCAAGACGGCAAGGTGCCAGTCACTCTAGTCCCATGTCATAGATCACACAATGGGGATCTCCCCACAGTGCACGAGCTCCGTCGCGCGGACGTTGGCTGAAAATTGGCCACACCATAACCACATAAGCTATAAATCTTGTTATATGGAAGTGTTTTCCCATTTCCAAGTGTTCACTTCTTGTGAGAGGTATTGTGGAATATATTATTTATTGCACTAACATCAGGCACCCCCGCCGGGAATGAGCATACCCTCGCCTCACACCAGCAGCAGGAAGAGGAACTGGGCGCAGTACTCAACTTCTCAGGCACAAGGCAAGCTTGGAATGCCCGACTTTCCGGACCATACAATGCCAGATCGATGTGTACTGCCGCCCCTTGTAAGTTGCTGTGTATTTCTTCTTCTTCTTTGCGTTCATCCGGAGTGATTTTTTCAGATGTGATTGCGGTGTGTCTGGTTAGGCACCCTCGGGTCGAAACCCTCAGGCCAACACATCCGACTTTTAGCGTGCATTTTTGACCAGGTTAGCAATCCTGGGAGACTCTCACTTTTGTGGTACCGTCCACATCTCAGCTGGTCTAGTTGGAACAGTCGAAGACTACACGGTCATCCCTCAAGTGAAGGCAGGGACAGTCCATAGCATTTTCCGCCATCCTGGGTGGCTTCCATAATTGCAGAGCCGGCACATAACGCTCTGGTGCTGGGTTTACCGAGGGAATCGTCACGTCCTGCTCATGGCTGTTTTAATTCCTCACTTCAATATATTGGGCATTTCGCTCGCCCTGGGCCGTTCCTGCACAAACCAGTCAGCTCTGCGGTTGGTTTCCACTAAGCGAGTTTTCGGACATGTGCTTGTCCCTGTACCCATCAGAGCTGTTCCAGGCACGGCGGACATTCGGAAAACTACCTAGTCAGAGCTGTTCCGAACAAGAGCGGCATTCGGAAACTAGGTAGTCAGAGCTGTTCCTAGCACGGGAGACATTCGGACGAGACATTTCACTCGGACGTAAATGCGTAGTGTCAATTTTTAGTTTGCCACCCGTAGGACGACACTTCCGACTTCCGGCGGGCATTTTTTAGTGAGGTTAGCCTTCCTCTGGTTTCGAGACACGTTAGACTGTTGTAATGTCACCCACATCTCAGCTGGTCAGGATAGAACGATCAACGATATCGTGGTCTGCCCTCAAGGGAAGGCAGGGGCATACCATGGGCATTATCTCGCTATCCAAGGAGGCTTCCATAATTGCAGAGCCGGCACATATTGCTCTGAGACTGGGCTCACCCAAGGAGTTTTCACGTCCTGCTCATGGCTGCTTTAGTTCCTCACTTCCATGTGTTGGGCATCCCACTTGCCACCGATCGCTCAATCACACACCAGGAGCGGTCAGACTGCGAGTGACATCCACTCGGTAAGCTTTTGCTTGTGACTTCAGACCACGCAATAGGTTCGCTCGCCGTGCGTTCCATTTTGCGTTGATGAGACATTATTCCACTTTTGTCTACACTCTCTATGAGTTAGATACAGACAGTTTCTGTAACCCTTCGACTGGGGCACTTTTCTGACTTTTTTGTACTCGCTCACGAGGTAGGCTACATGTGCTGCCGGCTCAGCACCTTACCTTCGTGCAGCAGTGAAGGGGAAACGGCCAGGCCCCTTCATCCGGGAATCTCTCATATCCCCCAGCTGGGAGCCTTCGAACATGTATCAGACCTGAGCATGTAGCTTGCTCAGTATCATGTTTCTATTTTCCGGTAGACGGGTATCAGCCTGGCTCTAAGATCCGAGGGTTTGTGGCTTAGAGGCGTTCAGCCACAGCCCTCGACAGGGAGCCTTAGGAGTTTTGTCCGGACCAAGAAATTCTGCCTTTGTGCACCTCATTTAAATTTTGACTGCTATCCTCAGTCTATGCCTGCAGAGCAGCAGGTTGTGTCTCTCTTAGTCTGGTCCCTATCCCATAAGCTGTCCGATATGTAATTTTTCACCCATCGGCAAGCAAATGGGGTCTATGGGACACGCAAGCTCCCCCACCACGTCAAGGTGGAGACACATCGGGGGAGGCTGTGTATTTGATAACTGCTATATAGCTAATAGCATCACAACAGCCAGACATACACGTTCTTAAGAGTAAACATGTATCCATTCTCCTCGAAAGATAGTTACAACACAAAGAACTCACATTTTAGTACACCACGAGCGATAGTTACAACACACAGACCTCACATGCTAATTGGCCACAATTGCTAGTTACAACACAATAATATCGACATGGAGAGCTCATATGTTGGTACACATAAAGGATAGTCACAACACAGAGTGGTCACGTGTGGTCCCCACAAACGATAGGTATACGTAATAATATTAAAACAGGATGATAATTTTGCTTGTTAGACGAAGAATGGAGAGGAAGCAGAGGAAGGAGAAGGAGCAGCAGCAGAATTACAATTGTGTAAGAAAAGGAGGAAAAAAGAAGGGGAGAAGAAAAGGAAGCAGCAGGAGAAATTGAAATTCAATTTCAGAACAAGGATACGAAGAAGATCAAGCGATTAGAAGAGTTCACAACAGCTTCCCTGGGATGACTTCAGATCTGGGACTGGGACAATTTCAGTCTACGACCCCACCAGTCTTCGGATACCTATCTCTCTCACAACCAACCAAGGGACGTTACTCTTTCAAACATCATCCTGAACATATGATGCAACTCTGGCATCTACAAACTCAATAACAAATGTATTGTGCAAAAGAGTGAAGATAATGTGGATGTAGTGCAGATCTGTCTGTTGTGAGCTACTCGCTACAAGACAGATTTAGTGGAGGCAGACACATGAAGAAGGTCATCACTGTACAAATGTCAGAGTTCCACATAAGAAGGGAATGTCACTTATCTTCTCATTGTAGATCCTCAGTCTTTGACCAGATATCACCTCCTCCGAGCTGTCAGCAAGTCAGGATAATTGACACAAGGACACTTGAGCATGTATCTAAATAGTACTATGAATTTCCATCCTCATCCGATTAGGTAAACGCCTCCATCATAGGTCTAATTATAGTAGCACAGTTTCTCAGTTAAAGTTCATAGAAGTTCAAAGTTCATAGCCAGAGTTCCATTAGACTAAGAGTCACAATCAAAAACCAAAGTCCGGTTGAACCAAGTGTTGCTTGATATAAAATGAAGGTGAGTGGGGTCGGCAAGGTAATCGAGTACACAGCTTGACGATCACAAGGACACTATACTCGCCCGGACTCCCTCATCATTACATGGTTGATAAGTCATCTTGGAGGTACTTTGAGGGTGTATACGACTGACCGCATGGTGGGCAGTAGGATCACCTCACGTTAGCTGGTCTGTCCAGACTGCTGATGTTGATACAGAACGATGGTTTTACTGACTGTCCATCACTCCTCTCCGGAAGGTAGAATCTGGCAACATGACAAAGAATACCTTCTGTGAGAATCACATGACCATAACCTACCACATGGGGATACACTTAAGCGGTACTCAGATAGGGAATCACCTCCCTAAGAGGGGTGGTGGTTCCATTACAGGCCATGCCTCACGGTCAGAGGAAGAATAAGGTCTGGAGTCCGACAAGTAGCTGAATAGAGCACCTGTTTCCCTGGACAGTGAACCCACGGGGAGTGGTCATGAATGTCAGCCCCCATTTCCCCAGAGGAAGTCTTCTAATTACATACAGGGTTAGCGGGTCTACAGTACCCATAGGCGGAATGGCCCTGAAGGAGGGCCGTTGGCAAAACCCCTTTCCAGCTCTTCCCAGGTAGTCCGGCTTTCCCCAGTTCATCACCCCTGTAACTTTAGAACATGTCTGCCGCATCATTTCTCCTTCTTCCCCCTCCCCCTCCCTCTTGTACTCCTCACAGGAACCCACTATAGATTAGGATGATAGTCCGTTAAGGAGACTGATAACATAAAGTGTATGAGGAAGGCAAAGAAAAACTAGTGGTCGCCCCACCAAAAGATGTGAACCTCGACACACGTGGGATCGTTCAAATGACCTCCGATTCGATAGAGGACGTTCCAACGAGATTCGTCTTGTCCGGCCGATTCGCCCGATATCTTACACGATAGCTTTTAGTTTCGCCGTCACCGACTTCCGGTTTTGTAGACTACGCCGGAGTTCAAAGGCAGCCCAGTAGTGCCCATATTGCCAACATTCAGGCCCAGCCTAATTTTCCCCTAACAATTTCTTGGCAGGCGATACTATGCAGTCCATACCTGCAATTTTTACAGCAGTTCAGATTGTTTGACGCAGGCCCGTAATTGGGTCACGTCAACATGCCTGTTCCGGTAGGAAAAATTACAGGCTCGCCCTTGACCTACGGGTGAACATGGCTGCATGCACTATGCAACATCGGGTGATTGGGATTTCGACACGAACCGATTTAAGAATGGTAGCATTCTTACCTTTTTTATTCTGTCAGGCAGTTAGAAGTATGGAACTACGTCCAACTTGGGGACTTAATGTCTACAGTCTTCAAACGGTACACTGGCACTGGTCCAATTTCTTCCTGTTACTGCAGCCAGACAGAAGTTCTTGCCAGCTGGGCTAGAATAACAATCCTCCTCCCCGGTTCACAGTCAAGCCATTGCGACTGCGCAGTCAGAACAAGTTCCGGTACACACATCTCTCGAAGCGTCCCGAACACAAGGGCGTAATCCTCTACTCCCTTAGGGGTAATGGATTACTGGGGTTATCTCCTCTGACCACAAAAGTTGCTGTAGGCCGAGAGATGGTGTGAGTCTGGCAAATTCCACATCTCCTGGCCGAATTCTCCAGGTATTCTGTGACAACACTGTCCGTTGAAAGACAGTCAACACCAACACCTTTCTCTGAACATTAATTGACAAGGAAATATTGATTCCTAGGGTAAACCAAGTGTCAACGAAAATTACAATTATCTGTGAAGACGCTGGAATTATCACAAATTTTGAATTGTTTGGCAATATAAATAATAACAGTGGGGGTTATTTAGAAGGAGTCTGGCTATATTATACTGAAGCACATTTTAAAACGCACCACTATTATATACACTGATGCCGAAAAGTTGGGAAGAGAATGTGTGCGAATGGATTTTCCCCTGGTTGTCATGAGGTAGAGAGCGAATGGCTGCTGGAATGGAAAGTGCATCATTAAACCCGCGTGTTTGTGTACAGACTACATGAAAACAATGGCAGTTACACGTGCAACACTATTTTCAACAGCTATGACCATGAAAATGTATACGCGTTGTTGCAGTATAAGTTAGTTGCATGTAATTTACAGGACTGTAGTCAACCCCAAAAATTTTTTTCTGTTTGTGATATCTTGGCACGTTTACGTTCGTTAGTTTTGTGGCAGTGCCATTGGTATGTTGGAGACCTGAATACTCGCGGACCATTGCCAGAAGGATGAATTGCCACCACGGTACTATTGTATGTCTCAATGAATGTTACGACATCACTGGAAGTGCCCGTGATAGACTTCGGAGTGGCCAACGGCGAGTTAATACTTCAAAAGATCGTCATAATGTACTGAGTCATCTAAGGAATCGTTTTCTCTAGGCAAGTCAAACAGCAACAGAAATAGTTTGTAGACGTGGGCAAGTCTCTCGACTGACAGTCATACAACCACACAGGGATACAGACCTTACTGCAAGACGACCTTATGTTGGGCCATACTTGACTCACACACAGATCTTCGCCGGTAAAGATGGCGGCGGACAGTTGTGTGATGTTGAAACCGCTCCTTTTTTCACGTAGGAGGTGAATAATTTTATCTCGTGCGTGAGATTTCTGCGCTGGGATGTAAACCAGAAGTTTCTTCTCAAGATTTTCGCCGGTGCTACGGGGTTCATGCATTTCAATCCTTGAGTGTTTTCCGTAGCTTGTTGGTTTATTGTGTTATTTTCTGGATTCATTCAAAATGACGGACGAGCCTGTGTGCCCCGTACATAAGGTAAACAAACCTTTTCGACTTTTAAGGCTCGGTCCGAGGCATAAGAGACAAGGTAGACGGGCCGGTGCCAGACGCCTCAGGCGCAAATACGATTGACTGGGCCTCAAGTACACGCGTATTCTATATTGGAATTGTGCCAGCGCTAAATAACATGGCCCTATCTTGGAAAGCCTGGCATACAGGAACGATATAGTTGCTCTTCAGGAGGCGAGACTGCGCGTTAATAATACACCCCATAAAGCCGGCTTCAAATGTTTTTACAACAGGCGACACCTGGGAATGGCGATTCTGATTCGTGACAGTATAGTGGTTTCAGGGCTGGATATGTCCAGGTAGGACAGTGACGAGATACAATTACAGGCTGTTAGAGTTCACTCCGGTCTACCATTCGTGTTGGTGAATGTTTATGCCTGTAACGCGAGTGTGGATTCCCATAAATGGCAGTGTTTGAGTGACATATTATGTCACGAGAGAAATGTCATTTTCCGTGGCGATTTCAACGCTAAGGGTAAATCATGGGGTAAAATTTCTTACAACACACAGGGGGAGAAGCTCGAGGCGGCACTGCAAACCAGTGACCTTGTGTGTATCAACAGTGGCTGTGTCACCAGGATAGCAAGTCGTCCAGGTGACGAGAACGGTGTTATTGACCTGGCACTGGTGTCTCCGTCACTCACTACAGTGTGTAGATGGGGTGTTCTAGGGCACCATAGCAGAGATCACAACCCTTGCAGTTTATTGGTGGAGAACGACAGAACCAGGCAGCACAAGTCAACAGTCAAGAACTTTAAGTATGACAGTTCAGGGCAAGATGTTGTGAGTAAAATAAGGAGTGACAAACGCAGGAATCATCATGGCAGAAATAAAAAGCTGGGAACAGCCACCTTGGTGGAATTGTGAGATGGAGAAGGCCTGGGTGGATAAGTGTGGTGCTGTAAGGAAATGACAAAACGCCAAGAAGAACAGAGCTACCCATCCTAGTCTTATTGTGCAATTGGAAATAGAGATGGACATCAAAGTTAGATATTTAAAAAAAACATTGGTTCAAGTGATGAAATGTGAAAAATGATCAGAGTTGTGTCAAAGAATAAACACAGACAGGTCACTGAAATTGTTCTGGAGACTACATAAAAGTATGAATGGGGTAGTCAAAAATAACAGTGTGCCTGACTTCCTAAGTGCTGAACTTATCTAGCAGAGCTCTGACGAGAATAAGGGCATAGCCCTTTTCGAACGCTATCTAGAGCAGAGCAATTGGACAGACACGAGAGGCCGGAATTTTGCCAAAGCGGTTACCGCAGATAGGTGTAAGGCCCAGAACATTGCAGTAGAGGACACAGTGACAGTGAAAAAGATCAGGGCTGTGCTTCGACGAACAAGAAAAAGCGCACCAGGGCCAGATGTTATAAAGTATGACATCAGTATGTGTACCGACAACGAGCTAGAGGAACTAGCAGATATGTATAACAACAGCATAGAGAGTGCTAGCATCAAGGAAGAGTGATCACACAGCTATATGATTCCATTGCCGAAGCCTGGCAAAGACCACACAAATATTCAGAGATACCGGGTAATAACCATGCAAAGTTCGATAGGCAAGCTGCTGGAGGAGTTAATTGCCAGGAAAATATCAAGCCAGCTAGAGAGGCAAGGTTGTTTCCCATCTACCCTTGGAGGGTAACGTCCACACAGAGAAACCTGGAACAACGCAGCAGTTGTTGCCCATGATGTCTATGAAGGTTTTCCACTCAGGCATTGTGCTGCAGCGATTGATCTTGGGGATGCATACAACAGCGTACCTTTGGAGTTCTTAATGTTTCAGCTGTTTGAACTCAAGATAAGTCCATTCCTCCTTAGTTGGATCGCTGCAGCCCTATTCCAACGGAAAGTAGTTTTTAGACGTGGCAGCTGGACTTCTGAACCAACAACAATATATCCGGGCCTGCCACAGGGATCACCATTATCTCCGGTGCTTTTCAACGCCTACAATGTGAGTCACTGAGCCGGGGAGGACATTGTCATATACCGACAATGTGTTAGTGTATCGTCAGGGTAAGGATAGTGATCGGGTTGCTGTGGAACTACATCTCATCATCTCATCTCATCATGTTCCTCTTGCACCTTGCGGTGTCGAGTTGAAATATAAACATCGTGAGAGTGCCCGATTATGGGCTTCATGTATCGATATCCCCATGGACTCTGCTATTCCCTCCGTCCAACGTTTACGTGGTTGGCCTCTTTCTCTGTTTCCATCTGGTCTGTACATCATTGATTATCGCAGTATGCTGTTTACTGGTAACCTACTTGTATGGCCAAACCATTTGACTTGCTGCTTTCTAATAAAATCTAGTGCTGCTATAACCCGCACTTTAGTCCTGATTTCTTCATTTATGATCTTATCTCTTCTTGATACATTGAGTTTTCTTCTCAGGAATCTCATTTCTGTTGTTGTGATATTTTTTTTTTCTGTCATTGTCCAGGTTTGGCATTGTTAGCATAGAGTTGGTAGGAAGATTGTGTTGTAAAGTGCTTTCTCGGTAGTTATTGATACATGTTTGTTCTTTAGTATTGGTGCCATTTGTCCAATGAGTTGGTTTGCCTAATTGCATCTGTTTTCGATCTTCTGATCTGCCATTTGATGATATTATGCTTCCTAGGTACTTGAAACTCTTTACTTGTTTCAAGGGATGTTCGTTTAGGTGAATTGTTGTTGTTGTTGTTTCTTCTTTAGTTATAGTCATTACCTCTGTTTTACTTGTGCTAATTTTCATGTTATGTTCCCTACATATTTCGTTTAGACTATCCACGTGGTCTTGTAATTCAGCTTCTTCTTCTTATTTGCGTTCATCCGGAGTGTTTTTTTTTCCTTCCAGATGTGATTGCGGTGTGCGTTAGGCACCCTTGTGTCGAAACCCTTAGGTCAACACATCCGACTTTTAGCGTGCATTTTTGACCAGGTTAGCATTCCTGGGAGACTCTCACTTGTGTGGTACCGTCCACCTCCCAGCTGGTCAAGTTGGAACAGTCGAAGACTTCACGGTCATCCCTCAAAGGAAGGCAGGGACAGTCCATAGCATTTTCCGCCATCCTGGGTGGCTTCCATAATTGCAGAGCCGACACATAGCACTCTGGTGCTGGGCTCACCGAGGGAATCATCACGTCCTGCTCATGGCTGCTTTAATTCCTCACTTCAATATATTGGGCATTTCGTTCGCCCCGGGCCGTTCTCGCACAAACCAGACAGGTCTGCAGATGGTATCCACTCAGCGAGTTTTTGACGCGGACATGTGCTTGTCGTTGTGCCTGTCAGAGCTGTTGCAGGCACGACGGACATTCGGAAAACTATCTAGTCAGAGCTGTTCCGAACTAGAGCGGCATTCTGAAACTAGGTAGTCAGAGCTGTTCCTAGCACGAGAGACATTCGGACGAGACATTTCACTCGGACGTAAATGCGTAGTGCCAATTTTTATTTTGCCACCCGTAGGACGGCACTTCCGGCTTCGGCGAGCATTTTTTAATGAGGTTAGCCTTCCTCGGGTTTCGAGGCACGTTAGACTTATTGTTGTGATGTCGCCCACATCTCAGCTGGTCAAGATAGAACGGTCAACGACATAACGGTCAACCCTCAAGGGAAGTCAGGGGCAGGCCATGGGCATTCCCTCACTATCCAAGGAGGCTTCCATAATTGCAGAGCCGGCACATATTGCTCTGATACTGGGCTCACCCGAGGAGTTGCCACGTCCTGCTCATGGCTGCTTTAGTTCCTCACTTCCATGTGTTGGGCATCTCGCTTGCCACTGGTCGCTCAAGCACACACCAGGAACGGTCAGACTGCGGGCGACATCCACTCGGTAAGCTTTTGCTTTTGACTTCGGACCACGCATTGGATTCGCTAGCCGTGCGTTCCATTTCGTGTTATTGAGACGTTTTTCCACTTTTGTCAAAACTCTCTATGAGTTAGATGCAGACAGTTTTCGTAACCATTTCATTCGACTGGGTTCTGATTTTCCTATTAGTGCTTGGTCGTCCGCAAACAGGAGTTCTCTAATGTTTAGATTTGCAGATGCATCTTCTTCTGTGTTCTCGTCATGCGGTGTTCTTGCTATGGAACTATAAACAGAACTAAATCGCATAAGCACTTGGTGTGTGGAATCTGGGGCAAAGGTCAGCCCAACGGAGGCAGCAGTGATATGGTTCTCTTTGAATGATCATATTGTCATCACTTCAACACCAACTGTAAATCTGTGCTCAGAGACTGTGGAAAGAATGCAGGTAATGAATTACCTGCGGATACGTTTTGATCGAAGCCTTGCTTATAATGAGCGCATAGACCAGGTGATAACAAAGGCCAAACGGGGTTTGGCTGCGATGCGGGTGATGGAGGCAGCAAACTGTGAGAAGCGCCATCTATGTCTGCTATACGAGGGTCTGGTCATGTCTGTTTTGAAGTATGCGATGGTGATCCTGACTCTCAGCCGTAAGCAGTTGGAAAGGATGGAAAGGATACAGAACGAAGCTATGCGTATTATTCTTGGATGTACAAGAGAATACAGCATGCAGGGCGATGCGCTATCTTCTTGATTTTCCAACCATTGGAGACAGAATACAAATTTGCAGAGCACGTGCCTACCTCATATTCAATGCAAACACATAACATCCTCTGCATAATAAAATTAAGAAGGTAAAGAGAAGCAGGTTAAACAGAGGAAGGTCGTGTATGGATCAAGCCGAAGATATTCTTCAACAATATGTGTTCACTTGAGGACTTGGAACCTGGCGAGTAGTGGGTACGAATGCCAACAGATTTTTGTACGTCCTTTTCAGTTTGCATCCAACTAGACAGAAAATGCAGACAAGAAAATCCGGCTGCTGTGGAGGCGGAAGTATAAGCGTTGATCTTCGAGAATTCGTTAGACGGTGATGCTGTCATTTACACATATGGATCGGTCGTTCGACGAGTGAGAAGTTCGTGGGCCTTTACGACTCAGGCCGGAGGGAGAATTGTGAAGGAAGATTCTGGTGCTTTTGCTTTGACCACAAGTAGCCAGACTATGGAAGTCATGGCAGTAAGTAAAGCAATAACATGGCTCGAGACACAGACATTCACTAGGGCATGTTTCCTTAGTGACTCAATGAGCATGCTCAAGAAGATAGAGATGGGATGGATCCGAAGTGAGATGTTGCTGTCTCTGGAGCGGTCTCAAATGGCAGAGATTAGTTTCATTTTCGTGCCAGGGCATGCGGGTGTGCAAGGAAATGAGTGGGCTGACAAGCTCGCAGGTAATGCTGCTGTGGTGGGCGGACGCGCCATGGACCAGGCTGACATTCTGAATGCTTTACGAGAAGTAAATCGTTCGCAAGAACCAAGTGATGACAGTGAATCTACAACCATGGTCAGGCTGCGAGAACAGCAAATTACAAGAGGTGTGGCCAAACAAGAACACTAAGGAGGAAGCCAAGGAAGATTGATATATCAACACAGAACTAGTGTCGTTAGCCGCTAAACGATGCGGGATTTACTGAGGAAGGGATCCGAGCACTTATGGACTGAATGGTCCGATGTGCAATGAGAATGATCTGTCGACTAACTAACTAGCTGACTCAGACATCGTCGGCAGTGCCTGCAATAGGCAAGGCAATATGTCAGAAGGACTAGACTGCAGTGGATTGCTGTCCTATTCACAGACGAGAGCAGATTTCAACCTATCCTTTACTGATAGATGTATGCGGATTTGGCGACGGTGTGGAGAGCAATTTGCAGATTGGTGTGTTCATCAGCACAACAGCTTTAGAGGTGGAAGTATTCACATTTGGGGATGATTCAGTTTTCACCATCGCTTGCCTCTGAAGGTCTTCCGTAGAAATGTTAATACCATGACATATCGAGATCCATTGGTTGCTTCTGCATTCACAAATTATCCAGACTTGCAGTTTCTCCAGCTGGATAACTCGCGTGCGCACACCGCATGTATTACGCAGCAATATCTACAGCAGCAGAACATTGTGGCGATTGACTGGCCTGCCCTAACACCAGACATGTCCCCTATGGAACATCCGTGGAACGAGCTTGGACGCAGAGTCTACAGGCAGGGATCTGCAACTAATCTGCGACAACTCGAAGCTATTCTTTCACGTGAATGGGACTTGATTCCCCGGAATTTCTTTCAGAGACTTGTGTGTTCCATGAAGAGCCGCTGCCAAACTTGTTTGTAAGCACACGGTGGATATACCAGATACTAAGGATAGTATGAATGAATTTTATTTTTTTTTATATCATAACAATGAATTTAATGCCAATCAAAGTCAAATTAATGACCAGCGTGGATTCATAGGAAAATTAATAAAGATTTCAAATGTGTAAACTTTTCAACACTTATATTTACATTCCATACTATGTTCCTGAGTTATTTAGGTAATGCGTTTTTAATACCCTTTAGTATATAATTCAATGGTGATCCACTGTTGGCAGTGGCGCTTTATATATCCTGTGGAGTACCCATTCAGGTTTAAGGCATTCGTCATCGTTTCAAATGCCTCTGTCAGTGTGTCCTGGGTGCATATCTTCCTAGCACGGTCAAACAGGGTCTGTACTAAGCCCAGTTTGTGCTGGATAGGTGTGAATCTCTGAAAATTTAAGTATTGGCCAGTCCATGTTTCTTTGCGGTAACCGATCTTTGAATTGTGCTGTCTGCTCTACGTCTCATTAGGATATCCAGAAAGGGCAACGCTTCGTTGTGTTCGTGTTCCATAGATAGAGAGGTGTTTTTAATCGTCATGTTCATTATGGCCTGGAACGACGTTGCTTGCAGCTCGTCTGTGGTGATAATTAGTATATTGTTTACGTAACGACGGTAGAAGATCATGTTTGTAATGTCTGAGGATCTCTTTTCTTCTAAATGTGCCATGGAGATGTCCGCTAGAATAGGACATACTGACAGAAGAATTTGAAACTCTGAAGAAAGCCTTACACCTGAATGGGTACTCCACAAGATTTATAAAGCACCACTGCCAACAGCCCAAACCAAAACCAGAAGAAGCTACAGTTCCTAAACTCAAGGTATTCATCCAACTAACCTTCCGAGGGGATGACGTACAGTCGGCCGTACATTCTGTGCTGCAACTTCAGTTATCAGGTACAGAACCACACCGATTCCCATCCCAGCAGTCAAAGAACCTGTAGCTTTGTACGCCAAATCCAATTGTATTTACCAATTTACATGCAGGCGCGAGTCCACCTACATCGGCAGAACAGAGTTGTTGAACACATTCCTAACTGGATCGACAAGATACTACACACAGGCGATGGTAGCCTATGTAGGCCGACACACCGGAACATTCCCACTTCATCGATCGCGAGGCATGTTCTCGATAGCGGCCATGTGATTGAGAGAGACAGTGCCTTCCGTGTGTTGTTCAACACACAGAGTAGTCGCTTGTAAATGTTTGCTGAAGCCATAATGATTAACCTACAAAAGCCGGCTTTGTGAAAGCATAAAGACATGTTAGTCAGTTTAAAATTACCGTGGTATACAATCGACATTACTGTGCGAACATGTGTATATTTCAGCTTGAATGAGTTATCTAGTTATTTCACTTTATGTTGTGTGAATTCTGCAGTATATACCTGACGAGATGCAGCGAAATATTCCAGGCAATAAATCGTGCAATCTATTGTTTATTGTCTTCGTTATTCAAATTCACTACGGAAAAACATTGTTTTGAACATCACCGGCAAACAAGTAAACGTAAACATGTTGTGATCAAGCATCTTTCCTGTGGCAACACACCGTGAATCAATGACCATTTCACAAACACTAAAGAAGAAAATTGAGGCTTTCTTTTAAACTTAAATGGTACGGGAACATTCTGAACATATTGTGGATTTAAGAATAAAAGATGTACTGACATTCTACCAGATCTGGACATCGATACAAGTGTGCTCATAAATAGCGTGAAGTCTTGGGAACTAAAATACCACACCAAACGTTACAGGAGTTTCAGAAACAACAGCAGCTGACGACATTGTTCATGGGAAACGAGACAAGGACTGATAACAAGACCATGGAAACATGACACTGAAGACACCCTGTGTATGACAATACTTGAGTCGGGTGCAATGGTACAGATTCAATAGTCTTTTCGGTGGTCAGTGATAAGAGCAACATCTTGCAAAAGACTTGTTGACTGATGATCATCGCAAGAATACATAGGGAGATTTCAGTACTGGCGTGAGTGGAAGAGACCTCTGTGTATGCGTGTGTGTGTGTGTGTGTGTGTGTGTGTGTGTGTGTGTGTGTGTGCGTGCGTGCGTGTGTGTGTGTGCGTGTGCATGCGTGTGTCGTGTTTATCGGACATGTTTATTGTCTCGTATTCAGTCACCGAAACCCCGGGTACCCATTCAGATGGAAACTGTGGCAACACTAGACACCCTCCACAACCTGACTGTCCACATCAATGGCGCTTCCAAGAACATCCCGCAGGAAGCAGACGTGCAGGTAAGTAGAGTCTCACAAACTTAGCACGGTCTGCTGATGTGGGCCGCATTAATAATAATCAATTTGATAAAAGTAACCAGCTGATCAAATTTAGCGACAGTTTAAAGAAAGAGCTGGACAAAATCATCCATGCGACAATTAACAATAACTACAGCTTAAAGTAAAACACATGTCCATATGTACTTATAACTGACACGGTCGACAAGTGTCACTGGATTTGTTATACCCAACCTTCCCTATAGTTAAAGGGATAGTGAGACACTTCTTCTTCTTCTTCTTCTTCTTCAGCGTTCCGAGCCATTGGGGTTCTTTGCTGCAGATACAATCCGTCTCCATTAGTCTCTCTGGTTGACCTTCTCTTCCTTAATTCCCCGGGGTTGGACATCAGCCTGTGGGATGTCGCTCAGATATTAGCATATTGGGTGTCATGTCCGGGTATGTTCTAATGCTTTTACCACTAGATCAAATGTCTGTGGTGGGGGGTTGGGGGTGTCTTCAGACACAAACTTAGAAAATTAAAGATCTTCTCTGCACTTTGACCATCTCTCGGCAAATGGATGTCGTAAAAGATGGGCGAGAAGAAACAGGTCTGATTAAGTGTTAAAACAAGTGAAGAACGTGGAAAGGAATATTGATAGCGGCTCTGGCACACACATACTGTGATCCTTGACGGTGCTCTTCTGGCGTGTACTAAGCTGAGAATCTTCTATTGTGACCTCGAAGAAGGCATGGATACATTCATGTATAATTTCAAGTGCGCTGGTGGTTCTTGAATCCAATTCAGCAAAACAAATGTGCATCTAGCCTAATCGCAAGGGAGGAAACTGGTCTTGTGACAAATTATACATAACAGTGTCAGAAGTCTAATAGACAGCACACGTTGCATTCAGTGTGTAGACAGACAACAAGTAGAATGTTTGCAGCTTTAGTTGGTCCTCAGATTATCCTCATCGCACATCCGACCATTCAGTCCATACTCCATTCAGGAGTCTGATGCCCTCCTCAGTATCTCCCTGCTTAGTGCTCCTGTCTGGTTCGACCCGTATTCACCTGATGCCCGTGCCGTCTGGTCAAGATTGCAGATTCACAGTAGTCTCTGACTTGTTTAATCGCCCTACCTCTCTGATGGCATTGACTATGTAGACCTGGTCCACTGCTCATCCGCTTTCCACAGTAGTCCGGTCCTCAAACCTGTCAGCTTGCTCATTTCCTCTAACACCCCCGTGTCCTGGCGCAAAAATAAATCTGATTTGTATTAGTCTTGACCTCTTCAGGCTCGTCTAGAGAATGAATCCCGGGAAACTATTGCTGTCTGCCTACAACCTAAGTGATCATGGTTGCAGTAGTTGAGGACGACACAGAATCAGATGTATATATTCTATCCAGCTTAGAGAATACAAGTGCATAGCTGTGCAGGCGACTCACGTTGCTCGATATCTGAAACGTAACCCCCCCCCCCCCCCCCGAACATCCCTCTCCCCTCTCTAAATGCCCGCTTGACGCTGTGACGCAGTACAGCTAGTGCACAAAGAATCTTCTATATTCCTGTGACGCAGTACAGCTAGTGCACCAAGAGTCTTCTATATTCCTGTGACGCAGTACAGCTAGTGCACAAAGAATCTTCTATATTCCTGTGACGCAGTACAGCTAGTGCACCAAGAATCTTCTATATTCCTGTGACGCAGTACAGCTAGTGCACCAAGAATCTTCTATATTCCTGTGACGCAGCACAGCTGGTGCACCAAGAATCTTCTATATTCCTGTGACGCAGCACAGCTAGTGCACCAAGAATCTTCTATATTCCTGTGACGCAGCACAGCTAGTGCACCAAGAATCTTCTATATTTCTGTGACGCAGCACAGCTAGTGCACCAAGAATCTTCTATATTCCTGTGACGCAGCACAGCTAGTGCACCAAGAATCTTCTATATTCCTGTGACGCAGCACAGCTAGTGCACCAAGAATCTTCTATATTCCTGTGACGAAGTACAGCTAGTGCACCAAGAATCTTCTATATTCCTGTGACGCAGTACAGCTAGTGCACCAAGAATCTTCTATATTCCTTTTTCGGGGGTGGGGAGGGGGGGGCGTTGCTGAGAGGTTATGATAACCACCTTCTGCTCAGAGGCTCGATCCCTGCATGCGATTGGGAATTGTTCCAAGAACCATTGGTAGCTACAGATATCACACGTTCCCTGATCTCTCGAACAGTACGATCCGACACCGTAGCTTCACATATAAGGGCGAAAAGCGGGATGTTACTGTGTGCAAGTTGTGTACGTTAACAATCCCATAGCGGTTGAAAATGGCGGGTAGATAGAGCTCGTGACCTTGGATGGAATCTGTCTAGAAGAAGTTAACCT
This sequence comes from Cepaea hortensis, assembly GCA_963921405.1. NCBI lineage: Eukaryota > Metazoa > Mollusca > Gastropoda > Stylommatophora > Helicidae > Cepaea > Cepaea hortensis. Next base: position 43,134,811 of record OY992886.1, read on the forward strand.
TGCACTCGTACGTGCTCTAGTCTCTGACACCGACCATTCAGGTACATCACTTGGTGTGACGCACTCCTCTCAACAGAGGGACAAAGACGAAGATGAATGATGTGTCTAAGGTCATGAACTTGCAGACAAGTCAGACAATAGCGCTCCTGATGTCATGACCACCACCGTTCTATGCTCGACCAGACATTTTGCTGACCGAACGTCCCGACCAGAACCGCTCGGTAAATCCACAAATCAAGCCCTAACTCCGCCATTGCTTTCAACTTTGCGAGTTAACAATGACTGCTGCACTGTGTGGTGGCCACAATAAGGAGCACCATCAATTATGATATTTCAATGCACAAAAAGGACACAACAGATTCAAATTCTTTACGAAAGTTAAAATTGTTTATGAATGAAACGTGAGAAAACGACAGATAGGCGGCCTAGATGCTCACCTACCGACACGGGAGTTATGGGTTCGAATTCTCATCACAGCAGATTTTTTTTTTTTTTTAAATTAACCTGGTCTCCCAGACCAACCTAGAATAAAATGGGTACCAGGAAATGTCTGTGGAAGTAAATGCGGCCGGTGTGATACTGGCGACATCAGATACCGAGTGCCGACCGCTGTATGCACAAAATGGGTGCACCCACACCGTATGTATAGTGCGCCAAGCCATGACCGTATGCATAGTGCGCCAAGCCATGTACAGGGGTTTTTCTTTGCGCTCGATCGCTTTGAACTCAAGCGTAGTCCATACACACTATTTATAGTTGTGATGGACTGAATTTTGTGTGTGGATTAGCTTCCCCTATTCACAGTGTCCCTCGCCATCAAGCGAACCCACTCCGACTTCAGAGGTACTTGTAATTTACGCCCCCAAGTCAAGGGCGACAGGTCAACATTTTAATCCAGCTGTTCGGTGTAGGGGCTGAACCGCTTACCTCGGCATCAGCACACCGGATGTTTAAGAGCACGGGTTCTTATTCAATCGGCCATGCGGACCTGTTTTTTGTTTTTAAACGTACTTACTAAGTTGAGAAAATATTGTTATAAATGTAGATGCGGAGGTTCTAACACGTGGCTAGATATCGCTGCTACTATTGAGGAACATGTGTGTGCTGATCGTCTGGAGACTTGCGCGTCCTTGACTGTGAAAGAATCCTGTTACCTTACCAGCATGGCGTATGCACAGATACTCTTGTTGTCTCTGAATTATGCGCGCCAGGTAATCGCGAACTGACACTACACTCATACAACCGACATTTATGAATGTGCTTATATCAAGTTAAACATGGAATAATTCGCCCACTTACATACTGCATGTCTATCATTAATTTACAGCTCTTCGTATGTTGGCATCACAAGCCTCTGGGTTTCTGATTACTAACTTGTTATGAGTCACTTGTTAATTGCATTCTTCTTCGTCTTTCTCCTGTCATTAGCCATCGTGGCACAGACCCCAACCCGCTCACTCCAAGATATTCTATCCTTAGTTATCCCATGCAGCTACGTCGGTGTCCACCCCATATTCTTGTCTGTTTCTCTTCTCCGCGTGCTTTCATGTCTTGTTCTACCCCATATTCTTGTCTGTTTCTCTTCTCCGCGTGCTTTCATGTCTTGTTCTACCCCATATTCTTGTCTGTTTCTCTTCTCCGCGTGCTGTCATGTCTTGTTCTACCCCATATTCTTGTCTGTTTCTCTTCTCCGCGTGCTTTCATGTCTTGTTCTACCCCATATTCTTGTCTGTTTCTCTTCTCCGCGTGCTTTCATGTCTTGTTCTACCCCATATTCTTGTCTGTTTCTCTTCTCCGCGTGCTTTCATGTCTTGTTCTACCCCATATTCTTGTCTGTTTCTCTTCTCCGCGTGCTTTCATGTCTTGTTCTACCCCATATTCTTGTCTGTTTCTCTTCTCCGCGTGCTTTCATGTCTTGTTCTACCCCATATTCTTGTCTGTTTCTCTTCTCCGCGTGCTTTCATGTCTTGTTCTACCCCATATTCTTGTCTGTTTCTCTTCTCCGCGTGCTTTCATGTCTTGTTCTACCCCATATTCTTGTCTGTTACTCTTCTCCGCGTGCTGTCATGTCTTGTTCTACCCCATATTCTTGTCTGTTTCTCTTCTCCGCGTGCTTTCATGTCTTGTTCTATATTGTTTGCCATGTGAATTCCAGACAAATACCTTCCTTGTTATATTTCTAACATTCAAGGTGCCAGTTCTGTTCATTTCCCCATGTTTCTAACATTCAAGGTGCCACTTATGTTAATTTCCCTATGTTTCTAACATTCAAGGTCCCAATTATGTTAATTCACCTGCGTGAAAGGAATACAATCTGCAATCAGGACCTAATGTAGCGTTCTCCGCATGACGTCATACGTCTTCTAGAGTAGCCTCCTTTCCTCTTGGTTGGCTTGGTTCATTGTTTGTTTCTTTATCTTTGTTTTTTTTTTCCGGCTCTGTGGCGATGGATTACGGGGGCAATTCGTAATCTACCACGGTTGAATCACAGCTGCGAGAAATTTGGGAGCAGACCGCCTTGCGTTGGTTTCCATACAATGGTACGAGTCCTGGTTGTTCAGAAAGCAGTGACAAACTACTGAATGTAAACTTGCCCAGGAATGAATCACAAACAGCTAAAGAATGGTGGGGCTGACTGCTACGTCCTATAAAGGATATGCAACTAACTTAACTAACTTGATCTTTGGACTTGTTGATGATTGGTTGGATGTTGCAGCGAAAGTTTTTCACTGGAATGGAGAAGCCAGCCTCACGTCCATCCCTCCTTCGTGGCCTCTTACGACCTATATAGCAGGTTACAGTGTGATGCCATTCTTTGCTCCCTTTGAAGGTCCCGGTAACACACGGGTGGAAAACTCTTATGACGATATGATTGGTAGGCTGCAGGGGTACTATTATTTGCTTCACTGTACAGTCCTGTTAACACACAAGGATAACTAGAATTAGTTAACAAACAAGTGTGAATAGAATTAGTTAACAAACAAGTGTAAATAGAATTAGTTAATCCATCCAACCATCGTGTGCAATGCCGATTAGAGTGGGATGTCATGATTCGTTATTTCCCTCGATCACCAGAGTCGTGGATCTGATCAGTGTTCTTGTCACAACCATGCCACGTGGCCCAGCCATCCAGATATTTACTTCTCTGTCTTCCCCTTGAACTCTTCCCCTCGATCTTGCCAGTTGTCACCAAGTTTTCAAATGTATTTTTTCTCGTAACATGCCCAAAACATTTTGACTGTCTACGTCGAATTTGTTTAATCAGTTTACTATTGTCATATATTTCTTGTAGTACTTGGTCATTGGTTTTTCTGTCTGTCCGTTGTATTCTTTGCATTTTCTTCAGAAACCACATTTCCACAGCCATCAGATGTTTTTCAGCTTGACTGATCATTTTCTACGCTTCACGGGCGTACAAAAGTACAGTTCTATGTAGCACCTCAACACTCTTTTTCTCGTACCAGTTGACATCCTTTTATTGGTCAGTGTGTTCTTCATCTTGCAAAAGGCTATCGTCGCCATGTAGATTCTTGTTCTAATATCATAAAGGCATCTCCCATCAGATGTTATGACTGTTCCGAGATAATTGCACCGATTCACTTGTTTAAGAATATTTCCATTTACATTGTGGTATTTCCTTCTTCCTAGTGACGATCATAATCTGTGTTTTCTTACAATTTAATTCTAACCCCAGTTGTTCATTTTGTGCAACAAACTTATCTACTAACTGTTGCAGATCTTGCTCATTGTCTGCAATCAATACTGTATTATCTGTATATCTAATGTTATTGATGTTTCTTCCTCCAATGATGATTCCTTTAATATCGTGTACATTTCTTAAAATATTTTCAATATACAGGGAAAACAGATCTGGAGACATTACACGTCCCTTTCTCGCACCTCTCTTAATAGGCTTACATTGAGTTAATTCAATATATCAATTTGTAGATCTGCAAGCATCTCTATCATGTTGACATGTCTTACTTTAACGAAAGCCTTTGTGTAGTCAATAAAGCAAATATGTAGATCTTTGTTTTCTTCTATAGAACGTTCAATTACTGTTCTCAGCAAATACACAGCATGTACTGTATCCTTGCCTTCTTCAAACCCACTGAGCCTTATGGGATAAAACCCGGTGCAATGAAGTCGACCCTGTCGACTTTTTAAACCCACACTGCTTTTCTCCTATTTCAGGTTGTATTTTCTTCATAATTCTTTGCACGATAATTCTTAGCAAAATCTAGGCTAAATAGAATTAGCTCTTGCATATCAATATATTGTTTCATGTATATGGTTGTTTCCGGTCTCTCTGGTCTAGAGGTTATACGACTTTCTCCGTAATTTCGTATACTCTCGTAAGAAACGTGACATTGCGCGAGAATTGGTAGCGGTTCTCTCCGCGTCGGTAACTTACGGGGCATGTGAGCCGGTCGCTCAGAAAGCAATGGCATACTACTGAGCGTAATCTTGCCAAGAAATCAACAATCAGCTGAAAGATGCTGATGTTGACAGCGATGTCCTGTAAAGGATATGCAGGAAAAATAAAATATGGTTGTTAGTTTGTGTTGTAGTAATGTAGATTACCACGGTTATCTCCCTGCCACACGTTACAGGTGACTTTGGTAGAAGGTTACGTGCCCCTGGAGAAACGCGCAAGGAAAGGTAACTCTAGTATTGTGTTGTGCGTCAAAATAAGATTTAAAATGCTCCACGCCTTTACAGGACGTTGCGATCAACCCCAGATCTATCCAATAGGCAATTTTACATTCAGTAGTTTACCATTGCTTTCTGAACAAGAAATCAGTCTTGAAGCCCAACGAGCCCTTGTAGTGAATAAACCCACTACACTTCCATCAGGGCACGAGAAGTGTATGAACGAGCGCTCTTTAAGTAGACAATGACAAACAACAGCAGCCAGTAAAATATGTTCTGGTTTTATGTAACTGTAATTAATATGAGACACGCGATAACTATCATTATTATTGTGTATCATGTCGGGTAAGGCAATCAAACCCCAGCATTCATTTATTGGCTGCTGGTGATTTTAAAGGTAATTTTACGTACCGTAGCTTGCCATTGCTGTGTGAACAGTCGACTCTCCTGCCATTGTAAAAATCAACGCAAAGCGGTCTGCTCCAAAATCGCCAGTGGCTGACTTTGAACCGGGCATGTCTGGATTGTGACATTGCAATCACTGCCCCTGAGTCACAGGGGTCGATACTACTGTTGCTGTTGCTGCAGCTGCTATTTCTGCTGCTTGTGATGTTATTACTACTGCTGCTACTACTGCTACTACTACTGCTGCTACTACTGCTACTGCTACTACTGCTACTACTACTACTGCTGCTACTACTACTGCTGCTACTACTGCTACTGCTACTACTGCTACTACTACTACTACTGCTACTGCTGCTACTACTGCTACTACTACTACTGCTACTACTGCTGCTGCTACTACTGCTACTACTGCTACTGCTGCTACTACTGCTACTACTGCTACTGCTGATACCACTGATGCAACTGCTGCTGCTGTTATTACTACTACAGCTGCTACTACTACTGCTGCTGTTGCTACTACTATTGCTGCTGCTACCACTGCTGCTGCTACTATTGCTACTACTACTGCTACTGTTTCTACTACTACTGCTACTATGTTACTAGTACTACTACTACTACTACTACTACTACTACTACTACTACTACTACTACTACTACTACTACTACTACTACTGCTACTACTACTACTACTACTACTACTGCTGATGATGATGATGATTATGATGATGTTGATGATGATGATGATGATGATGATGATGATGATGATGATTATGATGATGATGATGATGATGATGATGATAAAGTTTAGAACTGTTCCTTCCCCCCAAACACCGTAGTGCAGACTGCATGGTACAATTGCAGCCTGTCTGTTCTATGCTTATTTGTCTAGTGTTCAATATTTGCAATGTCCTGGCTCATTCTAGGGCCTGTTGTATAGTTCTTGTCTGACCTTACCGACGTTGTTTCAGGTCAATGGGAACATGGTCGGGAGAGAAGTGCCACAAGAGCACGCCAGAGCAGGTTGTCCAAATTCAAACACAGAATCAGTATGACTTCTTTAAATGAAGAGTCCAGTCGTCTGATCGCTGGTACGCTTGCAACCAAACAACCTACGACAATGGAATATCTATGCTCTAGAAAAACAAACATATTTCCTATGTAAGGACGTAGATACAGTGTAGTGTGTACATCATAAACGTAAACACAACGCGATGTGATAAATACAAAGTACGGTGCATAGTGTGACATCTTGACTCATTGTGTTGTAAAGTTAATGTAGTGGTTAGTACATCAGAGCACTCAGGGCAAACCAAGGGATAAACTTCCTTCTGATATATTGCTATCTAGCCGATATAATCGGCAAGTTTATTTGTAAGTTGTTCAAGTGACGACCATCAACTGAAGTTTCTGGCATATTGTTTTAGACCTCGTTATATGCTTACTATGCAATTAACACATATCAGGGAGTAGTAAACATCCTTGTCTTATACCCTTCTCTATGCACTGAAATATTCCTAGATGGTTGGTGATTTTAACAACCATAGTACTCCTTCAATAAATATTCTTTATTATTCGCAGATTTTTGCCATCAGTGTTCGATTATCCTACTGGCTTGATTATTTCTCGTGTTTCGCGCTTTCGGGTAGTCTATGACGCTCAAGTGCAGATATGATTTTACTGGTATAGTTCTTGTTATTAATGTCCTGAAAATGTATATCAATTTTTGTGTGTGTTCTTTCTCTCTACAAATTCACACTGTTCTTCACTAGTTTCGAGTTTTATCGTGCTTCTTACACTTCTCACCATTATCCTCAGTAATAGCTTTGTTATATGATAAGTAAGACTTATTGTGCAATGATTTTCACATTCTAAAGCACATAGGTTCTTTGCCAGAGCTATAAACAGACATTTTAAAAGCTAATTAGGAATACACCTTCCATAACAATTGCCATTTTAAAATGTTATTACTTTGATTCCAAAATCTCCTAAGGTCCCCTTTTCCCCCAACGTAATGTTATCTGCTTCTGGTACCTTTCTTTTCCTTCTTTAACGCGATGCATCCTCAATGTATACAATAAGTACCAGTGGACTTTAACCATTATCTTCAATAGTTGTATCCAGTCTGTTGTCATCACATTGCGATTATAAGTATGCTCTCCATCTTTTAATTATATTATTTTGAACCATTACTACTGCTCCTCCTATGATTGTAAACGTCTACAGGTACTTCGTATGTCCCTGTCTGTGTATGTGTATGATAAAGTAGACACGCAGTCTCAGCCCATATTGAGGAGAATGCCTCGGACGGCGACCGTGTCGCTGCTATATAAAGAGGCAGTGAAAGAACTAAAAGAGTACCTGCCTGTGAGCTGTAACACAGAATCTCAATCTACAGTCACGAATGAAACTACCACTAGAAAGAGCGACGACTACCCAACACAGACGAGAGCAAACACTGTTGCGAGGAAGGAGGAGCAAGACACCAGAGTCAGAAAAACCGAATCAAAGACAGTCAGATGGGTGGTCAAGCGGATAAAAGTGGAGATAGCAGATGAACAAATACAGAAGCAGCTGCAGGAAGAAAATCTTCACATCAGAATCCTGAAGGCGGAGCGGATTCTGACTTACTCGGGGATTCCTACAACGCTGGCGGTGGTGACTACTGAGGACAGCGAGATACCACAACAGGTTTCGATACACCAAAAACTAAAACAGCCCGAGGTATTCCTACCAAAAATCACGCACTGCTCCAGATGCCAGAGGGCCGGCCACAGCAGAGCAATATGCCGCAGCAAGACGGAGATCTGCCGGTACTGCGCCGGTCATCACGCTTACAAAGAGTGTCCGCTGGCCAAGCTGGACACGGACTTCAGAGCGCCCAACAGCAAACGAAAGTGCGCCAACTGCCTGGGCGAACATGGAGCACGGTACTTGGGCTGTCCGTACCTCCAAAAACACAGAGACGTGTCAAAGATCGCCATTGTCACCAAGACACTATTTAAAGAAGCAATGCGGAGGTGCGAGACAGCCACAGGCATCAAGCAAACTGAAAGAGCACAGCTGCAGAGGGAGATCGACGAGCTGAAAAACAAGTCAAGCTTCTGCAAAGACCGGCACCGACCAGCGACATTGAAAAGATACTTACCGAAATAAAAGAAACTCAGAAAAACATAAAACAAGAGGTAGAGTACATGGCGCTGACAATAAAGAAGAACGAAGAGATACTACGAGCAATACAAGCCGAGAGAAAACTACTAAAATCAGAGAGAGAGTCAACCCAAATTAAAACAACCAAAGACGCGGAAAAGAACACAGAAGAACCACACGATAAAGCTCAACAAGAAACCATTGAAAAGCTGTTAAAGACACTACATAGAAAAGAAAGCAACTACACGCACGATGAAGCCAAGCCTATGTAAAATGTAAAACCCCAAGAAGAAGCCAGCAACCCATTCACATTTACGAATAAATTCAAGAGAAAGCCAGTCTTCAATCGGAAACGTGACACAAGCCTAGTCAGCCTAGATGCGACAATCACTCCTGTAGAAAGTCTGCAGATTACCTGACTAGACCGAAGAAGATAAACAAAATGCTGCCAAATTCACCAGGGGTCAACTACAAGAAAGCAACATCAGACGAGCCTGAAGCCTATGCCAACAAAAGAAACCATATCAAGAGATACACTGTAACGGAAAACTAACTTACCAGAACCAGACATCATTCGTAAGAGAGCACAAGACAGAAACAGCATAACACGCCCACAACAACCACGGATCTCTATTCTAACCAACGTTGAAAAACGCAGATTGAAAAAGTCCGAGTTTGGAATTTTTGTTTTGGAATCAAGTCAAGTCAAGTCAACTAAAAAACGGGGGAAGCAATGAGTTCTAGAATATAACTTCATGTTAGACGAATACAATACATGAAACTCTTTTTCTTTGTTAATTTAGGCTATTTCTCAACAACTCATAAACTTTTTTTTTTTTTTTTTTTTTTTTTTTGCGTATCCTTTTTACAGGACTTAGCTGTCAACAGCAGCATCTTTCAGCTGTCTGTTGATCTCTTGGCAAGATTACGCTCAGTAGTTTGCCATTGCTTTCTGAGCGGCCGGCTCAGTATCCGCAAGTCACGAGCGGGGGTCGAACCACCTCAGTTCTCGCTCCGCTGCGAGACTCTGCGTGATAAACGGGATTACAGAGAGAAAGTGTTGTAACCCCACAGCCAGAGAACTACGGTAATTAATTTAGACTATTTCTCAACAACTCATAAACTACGGTAAGTTAGTATATTTCTCAACAACTCATAAACTACGGTAATTTAGGCTATTTCTCAACAACTCATAAACTACGGCAATTTAGGCTATTTCTCAACAACTCATAAACTACGGTAATTAATTTAGACTATTTCTCAACAACTCATAAACTACGGTAAGTTAGTATATTTCTCAACAACTCATAAACTACGGTAATTTAGGCTATTTCTCAACAACTCATAAACTACGGTAAGTTAGTATATTTCTCAACAACTCATAAACTACGGTAAGTTAGTATATTTCTCAACAACTCATAAACTACGGTAATTTAGGCTATTTCTCAACAACTCATAAACTACGGTAAGTTAGTATATTTCTCAACAACTCATAAACTACGGTAATTTAGGCTATTTCTCAACAACTCATAAACTACGGTAATTTAGGCTATTTCTCAACAACTCATAAACTACGGTAAGTTAGTATATTTCTCAACAACTCATAAACTACGGTAATTTAGGCTATTTCTCAACAACTCATAAACTACGGTAAGTTAGTATATTTCTCAACAACTCATAAATTACGGTAATTTAGGCTATTTCTCAACAACTCATAAACTACGGTAATTTAGGATATTTCTCAACAACTCATAAACTACGGTAATTTAGGCTATTTCTCAACAACTCATAAACTACGGTAATTAATTAACAAAGAAAAAGCGTTTCGTATACTGCTTTTGACAAACATGATTGATTGATTTATTTTGACAAACAATAAGCAATTGTTCAAATATCCGATACACCCATCTGGTGATCATCCGCCACATCCTGCACCCATCTTCTCTTTGGCCTTCTTCTTCCTCTCTTCCCAGGCATATACCCCTCCATTATTGTTCTCTCCAAAATTTCGTGACGTTTCAAGAGACCAAAATATTTCAATTTTCTTTATTTTATCGTCTTCGGTGCCGGTCTCTCTGGCTGTGGGGTTACAACACTTTCTCTCTGTAATCCCGTTTATCACGCAGAGTCTCGCAGCGGAGCGAGAACTGAGGTGGTTCGACCCCCGCTCGTGACTTGCGGATACTGAGCCGGCCGCTCAGAAAGCAATGGCAAACTACTGAGCGTAATCTTGCCAAGAGATCAACAGACAGCTGAAAGATGCTGCTGTTGACAGCTAAGTCCTGTAAAAGGATACGCAAAAAAAACATTTATCGTCTTCGGTATTCAGATTTTGAAGTATGTGTGCATTTGTTCTTTTCTTTACCCAAGATATTCTTAGAACATCTTAATTAACAAGGAAAGAAGCGTTTCGTATACTGTTTTTGACAAACAATAAGCAATTGTTCAAATATAATGAGTCTATTGCAATTAGGCTGCCCCACCCGGTTTTGTGCAAACAGAAAAATTTCGTTTTCAATTTGAGATTACCTGAGGCTAACAGATGCTCGACAATGGAACACTACCTGTGGCTATGCGTGTTAAACATTTCAGCCAAAGTCTGATTCATTTAATTACATCCTGTAATATGTAACTCTGCAGTAGGCACCTGACGAGATGCAGCGAAATCTGCCAGGCAATAAATCGTGCGACATATTGTTGGTGGCTTCTGTGTCAACAATAGGCCACCTCCAAATGATTCTCCATATATTTAGTCTATAGAAGTGACGGTCGATATCAACTGTCAGAAACCATCTTAACCCCCCCCCCCCCCCCTCCCAAAAAAAAAAAAAATTAAAGAAAGAATGAAATTAGAAAAACTTCTAGAACAATAACATCACAGTTAGATCCGCAAAAACCTTATAGAACAATAACATCACAGTTAGATCCACAAACAACATCCTAGAACAATAACATCACAGTTAGATCCACAAAATCTTTCTAGAACAATAACATCATAGTTCATCATCAAATGCCGTGCCGACTGGCGTAGGCATTCATGACTCTCCACAGATCTCTGTCCTTGGTTTTCTGGATCAAATTTGATGTTGATATTCCTCCATGCCGCCGCCGCAATCCATCCAGCATCATTTCTCGAGGTCTGCCTCTTCCTCTCTTCCCCTCGATCTTTCCAGTTATCACGATGTTCTCCAGTGCCTCTCTTCTCATCACATGACCAAAGAAAGCTGTTTATCTCTTGCTTATTGTTGTATATAATGTTATATTTTCCCCAGCATCTTTAAGGCATTCTTCGTTAGTTACTTTGGCAGTCCAAGGACTTCGCAACATTCGTCCCGAATGCTGTGATGTCGGTTCCTAAATCAATCAATCAATCAATCAATCAATCAATCAATCGTCTAAGGAAAACATAGTTAGATCAACAAGAACCTTCTAGAACAATAGCATCACAGTTACATCCACAAAAAACTCTTAGAACAATAACATTACAGTTAGATCCACAAACAATTTCCTAGAACAATAACACCACAGTTAGATCCACAAACAATCTCCTAGAACAATAACACCACAGTTAGATCCACAAACAATCTCCTAGAACAATAACACCACAGTTAGATCCACAAACAATTTCCTAGAACAATAACACCACAGTTAGATCCACAAACAATCTCCTAGAACAATAACACCACAGTTAGATCCACAAACAATCTCCTAGAACAATAACACCACAGTTAGATCCACAAACAATCTCCTAGAACAATAACACCACAGTTAGATCCACAAACAATCTCCTGGAACAATAACACCACAATGAGATTCACAAACAAACTTCTAGAACAATAACACCACAGTTAGATCCACAAACAATCTCCTGGAACAATAACACCACAATGAGATTCACAAACAAACTTCTAGAACAATAACACCACAGTTAGATCCACAAACAATCTCCTGGAACAATAACACCACAATGAGATTCACAAACAAACTTCTAGAACAATAACACCACAGTTAGATCCACAAACAATCTCCTGGAACAATAACACCACAATGAGATTCACAAACAAACTTCTAGAATAATAACATCACAGTTAGATCCACAAACAATCTCCTAGAACAATAACACCACAATGAGATTCACAAACAAACTTCTAGAATAATAACATCACAGTTAGATCCACAAACAATCTCCTAGAACAATAACACCACAGTTAGATCCACAAACAATCTCCGAGAACAATAACACCACAGTTAGATCCACAAACAATCTCCTAGAACAATAACACCACAGTTAGATTCACAAACAATTTCCTAGAACAATAACACCACAGTTAGATCCACAAACAAACTTCTAGAATAATAACATCACAGTTAGATCCACACACAATCTCCTAGAACAATAACACCACAGTTAGATCCACAAACAATCTCCTAGAACAATAACATCACAGTGAGATCCACAAACAATCTCCTAGAACAATAACACCACAGTTAGATCCACAAACAAACTTCTAGAATAATAACATCACAGTTAGATCCACACACAAAAACTTCTAGAACAATAACATCACAGTTAGATCCAAAAACGACATTCTAGAACAATAACATCACAGTTAGATCCACAAAATCCTTCTAGAACAATAACATCACAGTTAGATCCACAAAACCTTCCAGAACAATAGCACCACAGTTAGATCCGCAAAATCCTTTTAGAACAATAACATCAGAGTTAGATCCACACACAAACACTTATAGAACAATAACATCACAGTTAGATCCGCAAAACCTTCTAGAGCAATAACATCACAGTTAGATCCACAAAACCTTCTAGAACAATAGCACCACAGTTAGATCACCAAAATAATTCTAGAACAATAACATCACAGTTAGATCCAAAGAATAATTCTAGAACAATAACATCACGGTTAGATCAACAAAAACCTTCTAGAAAAGAAAATCACAGTTAGATACACAAAAAACTTCAGGATCAATAACATCAGTTAGATCCACAAAAACCTTCTAGAACAATAACATCAGTTAGATCCACAAAAACCTTCTAGAACAATAACATCAGTTAGATCCACAAAAACCTTCTAGAACAATAACATCAGATAGATCCACAAAAACCTTCTAGAACAATAACATCACAGTTAGATCCACAAAATAAGGAAAGTAAACATGAACGTGACTCGGTGTTATGAAGGAACAAATGATATCGGTACATCGGTTAAGGATGAGTTGCATGCACCACACGAAAGATGAAAAAAGCTGAAGGTCATAGAAGAAGCTATTAAAGTGCCATATAAACACCTTAACAGAACCGTTTCACAAATTATAATTTAGCAGAGTCTGGGACACGGTATAAATGTCAGCGGACTGGAGAGAAGGACATCTGGTGCAGCTTCCAAACAAAGTAGACAGCAGAGATGCGAAAATTACTGAGAAATAATTTTATTGTCAGTTTTGGGGAAATATTAAGCAGAATCATTCTGAGATTAACGAATGTCATAGAAGAAAAAAATAAAACGATTATGCTTCATTATTTTTAAATGAATAGAAAGAAAAAAGAAATGACGAAATAAGGACTAAAGTGTTGGTAATAGGAACGTTATATTTTATTAGAAAACAGCAGGTGAAATGGTTCGTTCAGGCAACACAGCTACCAACTGACAGTATACCACAACAAGCAATGATGTACACACCAAATAGAATCAAAAGAACAGACCGACCATGTAAGCCAGTGGTTCGCGACCGTTTTTTGGCCCATTCACCCCTTCACCATATGCACAGAACGTCATCCTCATTTCCCCCCCCCCCCCTTTTTCGTATTTCATCCATATAAATTTCGCCCCTTCCTGCCCCTACACAGTATACATAAAAGTGGAAGCTAAATTTAATAACACATTCTAGAACAGATCTACACGTCTACATAAAACGTGATTTGCAGATCTATTTACGTTCGTTATAAAACGAAACCGTTGCTGCAGCGATCGATCTTGAGGACGCATACAACAGAGTACCACTGGATTTTTTAATGTTTCAGCTTCTCGAACTAAACGTAAGTCCATTCCTCTTTAGTTGGATCGCTGCAGCCCTCTTCCAACGGAAAGTAGTTTTTAGATGTGGCAGTTGGACTTCGGAACCAACAACAATATATCCTGGCCTACCACAGGGATCACCATTATCTCCGGTACTGTTCAACGCCTACACAGTGAGAATCACCAGTGAGCAGATCACTGGACCTGGCAGGACATTGTCATATGCCGATGATGTTTTAGTGTATCGTCAGGGGAAGGATAGAGAGGAGGTTGCTGTGGAACTACAACCCGAACTCAATCGCATAAGTACTTGGTGTGATGAAGCTGGGGCAATGGTCAACCCAACAAAGGCAACAGTGACTTGGTTCTCGTTGAATAATCATATTGTCAACACTCCAACACCAACTGTAATGCTGTGTTCAGAGACGGTGGAAAGAACGCAGGCAATGAATTACCTGGGGATACGGTTTGATCGAAGCCTTGCTTATAATGTGCACATAGACCAGGTGATAACAAAGGCCAAGCGGGGTTTGGCAGCGATGCGGGTGATGGCGGCAGCAAACTGTGAGCAGCGCCATCTATGTCTTCTGTACGAGGGGTTGGTCTTGTCCGTTTTGGAGTATGCAATGGCAATCCTGACTCTCAGCCATAAGCAGATAGAAAGGATGGAAAGGATACAGAATGAAGCTATGCGCATTATTCTTGGATGTACAAGAGATACAGCATGCAGGGCGATGCGCTACCTTCTTGGTTTTCCAACCATTGAAGAGAGAATACAAGTTTGCAGGGCACGCGCCTACCTCAGAATTAACGCAAACACACAACATCCACTGCATAGTGAAATTAGGAAGGTGAAGGGCAGCATGTTAAAAAGAGGACGGTCGTGGATGGGTCAAGCCGAAGACATTCTTCAACAGGTGTGTTCACTTGAGGACTTAGAACCTGGCGAGGAGTGGGTGCAAGTGCCAACAGACTTCTGCACATCCTTTTCAGTTTGCATCCAACTAGATAGAAAATGCAGACATGAAAATCCGGCTGCTGTTGAGGCTGAAGTACAAGCGTTGATTTTCGAGAATTCGCTAGACGGTGACGCGGTCATCTACACAGATGGGTCGGTCGTCCGACATGTGAGAAGCTCATGGGCCTTTACAGCTCGGGCCGGAGGGAGAATTGTGAAGGAGGACTCTGGTGCTTTCACTGAAACCACAAGTAGCCTGACCATGGAAGTCATGGCAGTAAGTAAAGCAATAACATGGCTCGAGACACAGACATTCACTAGGGCTTGTTTCCTTAGCGACTCAATGAACATGATCAAGAGGATAGAGATGGGGTCGATCCGAAGAGAATGGTTGCTGCCTTTGGAGCGGTCTCGACTGGCAAAGATTAGTTTCATCTTCGTGCCAGGGCATGCGGGAGTACAAGGAAATGAGCGGGCTGACAAGCTCGCAGGTGAGGCTACTGTGGAGGGCGGACGCGCCATGGACCAGGCCGACATTCTGAATGCTCTACGAGAAGTAAGACTTTTGCGAGAACCAAGTGATGACTGTGAATCTACAACAATGGCCAGACTGCGAGAGCAGCAAATTAAAAGAGGGGTGGCCAAACAAGAACACTACGCAGGAAGCCAAAGAAGATTTATAAACCAACACAGAACTGGCGTCGTTAGCCGCTACACGTTGCGGGATTTGCTGAGGAGGGGATCCGAGCACTTATGGACTGAATGGTTCGATGTGCAATGAGGATGATCTGTCGACTAACTAACTAACTAACTAACTAACTAACTATAAAACGAATTTCAGAAGGGCGAGAAGTACAGAAAAGTAAAGTATGGAGTGAAAAACAATATCAAGTAATCGGCTCTTGTATTAACGCGATCTTAAAATAATCTTCATTCCCTCTCCCCACCCCACCCCCTCCCCCTTTTGAAACCCTAAAATGGGGGGGGGGGGGTTCCCCACCGGTTGAGAACCACTGATGTAAACGATGTTCAAAGATAATAACTGAGTTCATGGAAATCCCGATATATGAAAACACGCAAACAGGTACACTCGCGATGTTTATGCTTCACCTCGACACCGCACGGTGCAAGAAGAACAAGATGAGAAAAAAAATGTTTTGCGTATCCTTTTACAGGACTTAGCTGTCAACAGCAGCATCTTTCAGCTGTCTGTTGATCTCTTGGCAAGATTACGCTCAGTAGTTTGCCATTGCTTTCTGAGCGGCCGGCTCAGTATCCGCAAGTCACGAGCGGGGGTCGAACCACCTCAGTTCTCGCTCCGCTGCGAGACTCTGCGTGATAAACGGGATTACAGAGAGAAAGTGTTGTAACCCCACAGCCAGAGAGACCGGCACAAGATGAGATGATTAACAAAAAGACGAAGTGATGAATAGGCAGACTTCCGACCAAACAGATCCTATATTGAACAGAAAGCCACATTATGTATAATAATGAACCAAGCATCGGACTGAACTCACTGGTTTATATTGGGTTTGTTGTCTTCGTCTTTCTTCCGTTGCGATCAATGTTTGTTTTACATCTATTTCTGAATAGATCACTAGCGGGATGAGGGTTCGTTTGAGGATATTTGTTTTCTATGAAAAGGCCTATGACAGTACTAATATGGGAGCTCTTTGAAAATTAATGAGGCACTATTGGATCCAACAGAAATCCATTAACCTAATAAAAGCAACATGTAGAGACATAAGATAAAGCTTTTCTAATGTCTTCGGATCGCTTCGCGTTGGTTACTTACGGGGTATGTGAGCCTGTCGCTAAGAAAGCATAATCTTGCCAAGAACATCAACAACAGCTGAAAAATACTGGTGTTGACTGCAACACCCTATAAAGGATATGCAACTTTAAACAATAATGTCTTCATTAGAGGGTTTCTCACAGGTGATATCCAGCTCAATTTATAGTTAAAGTTAATTGTGTATCCTTTATAGGACGTTGCAGTCAACACCAGCATATTTTGTTGTTGTGATCTCTTGACAAGTTTACGTTCAGTAGTTTGTCAATGCTTTCTAAACGACCGAACCCATACCATTTCCAAAAAAACTAACGCAAAGCGGTCTGCTGCCAAATAGCCCGCAGCTATTTTTCGAACGCGGATATACGGGATTACGAACTGCGGCCGTAAGCCCCTAGCTCAGCTTCTGCAGGCTGGATATAAGGAGGGGCTTTCTGAACTTGTCCATTCAAAGGTTCCTCAAAGTATTCAGACCATTTGTTTACTTGGGCGTCACTGGGACAGGAGCCTGTCCTGTTACTAAGCGCGTCCACCGGGTGGAAGAAGGTGGAGTGGACTCTAGATATTTGGTCTAGAGCAGTGGTTCTCAACCTTTTTTGGCCCATGCACCCTTTCACCATATGTTCAGAATGTCACCCTTCCATATTTCCTTCCTATAAATCCCCCCACCCCTCGCCCCTACAGAGTAAACGTAAAAATGGCAGCTAAATTTAATAACACATACTAGAACAAGTCAAGGCGTCTACATAAAACGTGATTTGCTGGTCTATTTACGTTATAAAGCGAATTTCAGAAGGGCGAGAAGTACAGAACTATAAAGTACGAACGGAAAAACAATATCAAGTAATCGGTTCTTCTATTAATGCGATCTTGAAATAATCTTAATTCCACCCCCACCCCTCCTAGGGGGGGGGGGGGGGGGATTCTCCACCGGTTAAGGATCACTGGTCTAGAGGTTAGCTGTGAATATGTTAAATAATGTGCGAGTCCCCGTGGCGAAGTGGTCAAGCTGTCTGCCTCGCGCTCTGAAGATTTTTGGTTCGATTCCGGGCTACGTCTTTTGGTTCACGAGTGCATTTTTCTCGGAGACTCCTGGGGGTCGTCGCTGGAGCTACGGAGTTTGTGCTTTGTGCGACGCTTTCGGTAGGCCGGCCTACTGAAAGATACCAAGCCAAATGGGATAAAACATGGTCAATGAAGTTGATCCTCTCGACTTTTAAGACGTGTTTATGTTAAATAAGCCTGCGTGGACCAACACATGTGGTGGTCACTGAGAGGGGGCGAGTTTGGTTATGGGGCAGCGATCTCTATAAAATATCTGAAAACTCTATGATGATACCGCATGAAGAAAGGAAAGTCGCCTGGTCCAGACAATATTACATTGGAGGAAATTGGGATTCTACGAATGTTTTGGAATCGAAATGTTGACAAAGTTTCTAAATTAAATCTACGCTAGTAGGTACATTCCTAGTGACCCATAAAAATCAACCCATCTTAATATCTCTGCTAAGGAAACCAGGCGCTTTAGAATACGAAGATCATCGCACAATAAGTCTTATGAGTCACATGACAAAGCTGTTACTGAGAATAATTGTGAGAAGAATAAGAAACAAGATTAAATCATAAATTAGTGATAAACAGTGGAAGGAAAGGGCACAAACATAGTTATATATATTCTCAGGACACTATTAGAAAGAGCTATAGAAGTAAAAACATATATTTTCTTATGCTTCATAGACTGCACAAAAGGGTTTGATAATGTGAAACATGAGGAAATAATCAAACTTCTAGAACAACTAAACATTGACGGCAAAGATCTGCGAATAATATTTTTTTTTTTTAAAAGAGGCAGCAAACAGCAGCCATGAGAATCAATAACCTTTTAGGAACATTTCCGTGAATAAAGAAGGGCGTCAGACAAGGTTGTGTAATGTCTTCTGCTGTGTTATATTGTATTGTGAACATTGAATGAGTTCAACAGAAAATATGTCAGGGATCCTGGTTTGTGAACATAACATAAATGACTTATGTCATGCTGTTGACATCGTCTTGATAGCAACAAGTCAGAAAGAACTACAGGAAATTATAGATGCAGTGTTTGTAGAAAGTGAAAACGTGAGCCCTAACTTTGGTAACAGAAAGACGGGAGTCGTGGTGATATCAAAGAAACAGACTGTGCCATTACGTACAATTCTTCTTCTTCTTCTTCTTTCGTTCGCCTGTAATATGTCTATAACTGCCATGTTTTCTCTTGTATGAATTTAACAGTCTTTTTTTTTTAGTTCACACAGCGGTCCATAGAGTATTGTGTTGTTTGTCCATCAAGAATGATGATGACCATTCATTTCATCCAGTGGGGTTGAAAGTATGGAGCCGTGAGTTCTAAAATGACTGATAAGGCCTATTTTGGCTCGAAATGTTCTTTGACAATGTGGACAAAGAATGCTTGACGTTTCTGGAGGAGGATTTTCTGCAGTGGTTTTTCTGTTCTGTCTTTTCTTCACAGCTAGCTCTTGCAGTCCTGGTTGCCTCACACATGACTGCGCCCTTGCATAATGATGCACGCCACGAATTTCGGTCTCTGGCTGCAGTCTCCCAGGTGTCATGATGAATTCCAAAAGCATTCAGTGAAATTTTCAGTGTCTTTAAAGCGTTCCTCTAGCCGCATTGGGAGCGTTTACCACAACGCAACTCGCCGTAAAAAATTCGTTTAGGGAGCCTGTGATCTGGCATGCGAGTCAAGTGACCAGCCCAGCGAATCTGATTCTTCATTAGTAGAGTGTGGATACTGGGCATGGACGATCTTTCTAGGACTTCAGTGTCTGGGATCTTGTCTTGCCATTTAATCTTCAATAACTTCCTAAGGCAGACTGTGTAGAAGTGGTTTAATTTCCTAGCGTCCAGGTTTCACAAGCATATATCAATCAATCAAGCATGTGCCATGCCGGAAAGCGTGGGCGGTCATGACTCGCCATTTCACTCGATCACCAGTGTCGTGGATCAGCTCAGTGTTCCTGTCTCGTCCATGCCATGTGGCCAAGCCATCCAGGATATAGCATATAGCAGTGTGGATAATACAACTGCTTTGTAGACTTTTAGCTTTGTTTGCAGGCTTATTCCATTTCTGTCCCATACATTATTGTACAGTCTGCCAAAGGCCGCGCTGACCTTTGAGATTCTTGCATTCACATCATCATCAATTGTGGCAGCTTGTGACACAGTGCTGGCAAGATAGGTGAATTTATCCACAGCACTTAAACTATGACCATTCACTTTGATATTCGGCACAGTGTGATTATTCCCTGGAGTTGGCTGGTACATAACTACAGTCATCTCCAAATTGATATTGAGCCCGAAGTTGGCACAGGCATATGAGAAAGCTGAAATACTATGTTGCATGTCCGCTGCTGAGTTGGTCCGTAGAGTACAATTAAAGTAAACGACGTTATTTTGGGGCTAGCGCAGAAATTAAAATATCTAGACACACTGATCACATCAGTTGGAAGATGCATCACAAAAATAAGAACAGAAACGGAAAAACAAAACTTGCATTCTATCAAATGAAGAACAAAACAGTCGAAAGGTATCCAATATCCCGAGGAATTGAGCTGAATGATTTATAATGTAATGGAAATCAGCCAATAGTGGACATAAGTGAGCAATTGAGAGAGCAATTCATAAACAAAACTAAGTGAATGCCAGCACAAAGATTTCATACTCATGTTCTGTTAACGGGGTTTATTATGTCGGTCAGGATAAATTACAATATGCACACATGCACATCTACATCTGCCTGTGTAGAATGAACCATCAGCAAGTGCCCAGCCGACTGGCGTGGGTGTTTATGCATCACCACAGATTCTGGTCCTTCGTGGTCTGGATCATTTCTACTGATGATATTTCTCTATGCCACAGTCCAGTCACAATCAGCATCATCATCACTATCATCTGTGTGTGCGTCTGTCTGTCTGTCTATCTGTCTGTCTGTCTGTCTGTCTGTCTGTCTGTCCTTAGCTTTTCTATTGCAGATCATTCCAGCCGTTACAATGTTTTCCAGTGGCTCTCTTGTCATTGCATGACCAAAGACCACCGTGTCCTGCTGCTATGCATATAAACTATTCTAGTTTCATGAGC
The DNA here is from genome assembly GCA_963921405.1 of Cepaea hortensis. Classification (NCBI taxonomy): domain Eukaryota; kingdom Metazoa; phylum Mollusca; class Gastropoda; order Stylommatophora; family Helicidae; genus Cepaea; species Cepaea hortensis. Next base: position 43,155,935 of record OY992886.1, read on the forward strand.
CTTTTCCAGGCATTCGTTGTTAGTTACTCTGGCAGTCCAAGGTATTGCCAACATAGGTCTCAGACAGCAGGTGTTCCTTGCCTCCATGACTGTTCGTTGACGTTCAAAGATTCAGTATCATGGAATAGAACAGGTTCTATATAACATTTCAGCTCTCTCTCTCTCTCTCTCTCTCTCTCTCTCTCTCTCTCTCTCTCTCACACACACACACACACACACACACACACACACACACACACACACTTTGCCATTCAATTATAGCGGCTTATTGCATATAAGATGGTTTTCATTTTCTGAAATACTGACTTTTCGTTGCCTATTCTACTTTTAATCTCTGTTACGCATCTTCTGTCAGATATTATGATTGACTCCAAATATGTGAATGTACTGACTTAGCATTTTCCCATCTATTGTTAAACCACATTTTCATGGTATCTGTTTCTGTGATATACCAATTGTTTGTATTCTTGATATTCAGAGAAAGTCCGTTATGCACTAGCTGATCCCTAATGTTCAACAACTGTTGTGGATCGGTTGCGTTATTAGATATCAATACTGTTTCACTTGCACACAGTAGATTGTTTATATTACAACATTCAACGCCTACACCTGGCCTCTGTTTTAACACTCTCATTATTAATTCACTACAGAAAGAGAGAAAAGAGCATGTGACAAAACAGATCATTGCTTTACTCCATGCTTTATCTATTCATACCTCCCTTCTTTATTTCAGTTTTAATAATATTTGTTTCCATGAAATGTTTTTATTATTCTATTTCTCCCACCAATTCTAATACCTTCTAAAATGTTTACCATTTGATTATTATTCACTTCACCAAATGTTTCAGTATAATCTGTGAAGTGCAAATATGTCTTTATATATTTCTTCTGATCTCCCTATTAGTGTTCGTAATGAATTATTTCTGCCTCTTCCTACCGTAAATCCAAACTGTTGTTCATTAATGTCCATATAACTTCCGTGAAATTGAAACCCTGCTTAACATCTACACTAACTTTCTATTATCATCATCAAGTACCCTGCCAGCTGGCGTAGGCGCTCATGGCTCTCCATAGATTTCGGTCCTTGGTTCTCTGGATCGACTCTGCTTATGATATTCCTCCATGTCACCGTCTCAATCCATCCAGCATCATTTCTCTTGGTCTGCCTCTGCCTCTCTTCCCCTCGATCTTTCCAGTCGTCACGATGTTCTCCAATGCCTCTCTTCTCGTCACATGACAGAAGAAAGCTGTTTGTCTCTCTCTTATTGTTGTAGATAATATTCTAGTTTCATTAACCTGTTTCGGGCATTCGTTGTTAGTTACTCTGGCTGTCCAAAGAATTCGCAACATTCGTTTCAGGAACCACATCTCTGTTACTTCTAATTTCTTCTTAATTTGTTCATTTACGTTCCAAGATTCACTGCCATACAGCAAAACTGGTTCTATATATCATTTCAGCACTGTCTATAGAATTTAATATAAAACAGTATGCAAACTGTTGGTATTAAATATCATTCACAGAAACCAGCGACGTGTTTCGCGTCACATACAATTACAATCACTTGTTTGAATGCACAGTGGGGCAAACGTGTAGGTCAAAATAGTTGCACATAACAACTCTTCCTATAATACACATATTACATGTGTTGAACGGACTATAGTTCGTGTCCTTAAACGTGGGGTCAGTGCGGCCAGCGGGCTAAAATATCCATTGAATCCTAAGGAAACCCTCCGACATTGTCTGATTAAGGCCGAGGTGAAGCTCAGCATTACCGTAATGTCGGTTGTGTAGGATAAATCCACTGTGCGCTAAATATAGCACTCAGTGAATAAATCTGACCCACTAACATTATTTCTTCTTCCATATTCATGCGCGTATGTAGGTCCATGTAATGTGCCTGTATGTCAGCCATAGTTCACAGGAGCATATATTATGTGTAGGCGGGCTGCTTCTCCTGTACGCTTGTGTCTGTGTGTCAGAGTATTTGTGTATGTGCGTGTTTATGAATACAAGTGACTGAACGCTTACATTATGTAAATACATCACATTACATCTGCATCACCTCCCTTATAAAACTATCAAAAACACTACCAGAATCTACATAGAGTGTGCCTAAGGAAAACTGCAGATACGCGTTTATTTTACAATAACACGGAGACTGGAGGACACCAGTCAATATAAACATATCAATAAATACTTTGTGGATATGTGACGCTTTGGGCATGACTATTTCTCGCTTCCCAACGTCTAAATTAAATTAATAACAGAATGCGATTCGCTCTATGCATGCCAATACACATTTGGTATAGGAAACGTCCATATAAATGAACAAGCCGTATTTAAAATAAAATTGGCAATTAAACATACGACTTCAACGATTATTATGATTTAGCACTCATGGACCAAGCAAATCATGCGTGGAATGCCAAGTATGTTCAGCCTTCGCCAATCAGCTGATGGCGACTCACTTTGCAATCGTTAATTTTTATGTATTAAATACTTCATTTAAAGGAACTGCAGGATCTGTTGTAATGAAACTACCTGCAGTAATTCGCTTGCTGTAGAATGAGTGCACGTCAAGTATGTGTGCAGTTCACACGTGAGTAGTCCGGCCCCTTTCTTTTAAAGGCCGTGAATTCGATTTTCGATATTCAGGGCCTCAGGTGGAGAACTGCTTTTAACTGTAACTTAACTCTGCTTTAAAAACACTGGGCCGCAAGCGAAATGTTAACGACAGCCGCTGTTGCTGTGTATGCTGGTGAAAATCTACAGGCCATTCTGTGAGATGTAATCACAACAACAGCACGGCGGAAGGGAACGAGCCAACGGAGGTGTTAGATGGTCCGGAGGTGGAAACGTCGCAGGCTTGCAGTTGCACGAGTCTAACGGTGACCAAATGGATTCTGAACAACATAAACATTCGGACAGTCACAGAACTGACAAAAGACGTGCTTCACAACAATCTGCTGGAACCTCGTCGCTTCAAACATCAGCAGGGACAGAGCCTGATAATAAATACTACGAAGTGGAAGAAATCCTAGATGGCCCAAGGAAACGGAGGGAACATCTGGTAAGTCAGTGCCAGGGCTCTCAGAGATTATAATGCCATGTTATTTGTTTGTATATCGTGCACTGTTTTGTTTTAAACCTTATCTGCAGATGAAATCATAACTGCGAGCCACCATTCTTTCAATAAATACAGTTTATTTATGCGGAAATAGTGCAGTCTCAGCTATGTGTGTGTGGTTTTTTTAAACAAGGATTCTTTCGCTGAAATTAGCTCGCAGTTGAAATATCGATTCGTTTTCAACGGAAAATCTGTAGGCTTTAGCCAACCTTGTTAGGCAAGTGCACAAACCTTGAGCTGCTGTTAAATATAAATCAAATTATGGTAAACATTCTTTAACTTGTGAGGTATTTCATAACCTCATGTGGTATTGCCCATTGCATTCATTCTCAAACCAAACAGCTGCCTGACATAAGCTGAAGCCTGTTGCACTAGTTAGTATAGAGTATTATAGTGTTAGTTTCTGTTTCTATTTTAAGTATTCCTTCAACACAAGAAGCAGCAATAACAACATATGGGATATGCAGGATACATTAATGTCAGGAGTAGACAAAGGTACTAATAATTCAGGAGCTAATTGAATTATTCTAATTAGTAATTCCTTTTCTCATGTGTATTGTTTCTTTCTCCAAATATAGAATAAAACACCCATGAATTATTCAATATCCATCCCCAGCTGCCATGGTGACCAGGAACCCTGTATTGTCTACCCCTGACTAGTACTATCTCCAGATTTTTTAATTTCACTTGTATTCTGTGGCACAAAACGAGCAAATAAATTAAACTTTGTGAGAGCTTACATCCTTCCTTTGGTAGTAAATACAGAAAGTTGGGCCTTTTGAACTAAAGTTACAAATTCTTAGAATACTGGATATTAAAGAAGAGGGAAAAAACAACAAGATTTTAGATGAGCTGAAGGTCGAAGTAAACTGCCATATAAACAGCATTAAGTATTAAGGCTTGGAAATGGACATACTGTGGCCATATTAAGTATCACAGGGGTTTAGACAGAGCTAATGGAAGGCTTGGTTCCTGAGAGAAGAGGCTGGGATCAAGCAGGGTGAAGGTGATCAGAGGACATTAAAGACACTAGACACCATGGGCATGCTAGTGCATGAGGTAGGGGAACTAGTGCAAGATGATGAGTCCTGTCTGCAGGCTGTGAAGACAATTACATTCTGCAAACTGCTTGCTACATGAGCAGCACAAGACAGTGCACACATTTACTCACAGATGTATTCATCTAGGAACCGTCATCACAGCATTCAGGGCATTCCCATAGGCGCTCCGTCCCCATCCTCAGCAGCCAGTGAAGAGTTCCAACACCAATAGTATGCCATTCAGTATTGAAGTATCTGTGATATCAATGAGATATCAAGTAAATATTTATAGAATGTGTGTACCCTCACCACACCCATCACATCAGAGATATTGATCATTGCTGAAGAGATATTGATCATTGCTGAAGAGATATTGATCATTGCTGAAGGTTCACATGTAGACAGATTTGGTTTTCTGTACATGTTATTAGTGTCACTGTTATTGTTTGTAGTTACAGCACTGGTAATGACTCAGCTTATGAGTGTGCATTGTTATTTGATCAGGTTATGTGCACATTTGAGGTTGTAGATTTGATCAGGTTATGTGCACATTTGAGGTTGTAGATTTTTTTTCTAATATCTTCTAGTTTATTATAGCTAATTAGCAAGCCCATAAGTGTCACGTGTGAACCATCATAATGAGTGATTCTGCCAATGTTGTTATCTTACCTCACTCGTTCTTTTCAACCTATGCTATAGACACCCATCACAATACTCATTCATTCATTGCACACTTTCTGCAGTGAAGTACCTGAGCACTAGATTTAATTCAAATGTTTTGTATTGGTCCAGTGCTACATCTTACTCATTATAAAATATATTTCTGTGCTATCTGCTGTTGGTGCGTATGCCCTTATTTCTGATGACCAGAGCTTGGCCATCAAATGTCACCTACAACAGCCTGAGATTGTTCAAAACCCTTTAACAGTTTTGGCACTTTCTGACCTATATTAGTCAGCTCTTGTATTATATTCATCCCCTCCTGCTTAAATAATTATGTTTATCTAAATGTTTTTATCTTGCCCTGGGCTTTCACCTTACACTAATACCTACAATATTGTGACATTCATTCATAATATCCAGGAGTAGAAAAATCTAAACAACATTCAGGAGCCAGCATATTTTTAAAAAATATAGGCTGAGAAGAATTCATAGATCACACTCAGATAAAGGTAGCTACTTCGATTCAAATTGCCAAATTTAACCGGAAATATATTTGCGGATTTGTTCGGCAACTATTTTTTGTGTCTCAGATTTAAGTAGGCTTAGAATACTCATGATGTTAAATTACCCGATTATTTCAAGATCGAGTTAAAACAAACCGATTACTAGATATTATGTTTCCCTCCACGAGCTACGAATCTATACCTCTTGTCTTCTCAAATTTGTTTACTGGACGAAAGTACAAACTGACTTTATAAGACGTAAATACAGCCGTAAATTCCATTTTAACTAGACTTTGTGCATTGTTCTAGTATGTTGTATTAAATTTATCATCCATTTTCTTGTATGATTATGTAGTTTTTGACTATTAGAGTTGGCAATTCCATCTCAAACTGAAATTATAAAGATGGCATGCTGTATTGTGGTATTTCAATGGCGGGACATGGCAGTTTTCATCCACCTATGAACATTTAATGTTGTTATAGAATATTCATACCAGTAGCAATGCCAATGATTGCATGTTTGCATTCAACACCAATTATAGTATGTATGTGTAATTTGTTATCACTCTACACGGACTACATTGTTGATAATTTTGCAATTTTCCTATGGGACTTCTGTGGTCAAAACACCCAAAATGGATATCCGCCTCGCGGCCTTACGCTAACAAGACTGCGCGTGCTGTCATGAGCGTGGTCTGACGTCATCACAGCATGATGCGGAGATGTATATATCTGTGTGTGCATGTATGTATATATATAAACTGGCAGAGGTTATCTGTCCTTGAGTTAAGGAGCGTCGTTGGTAATATCCCTTGGCGACAGTGTAACCGACAGTGGTGTGAGTGTGTAGGTAGGTCACAAAAATTGAAAGGGTCAGAATCTTTGTTTTTGTATGTTTCTATTAAATGATAAACTGACACACAAACATTAATATCTCGGCTTATAATTGACCCACAGACTTGAGTAAGGTACCGCTGCATTTGTTTTTTCAAGAGGTATCCAACTATGCAGGTTATATAATTAAAAAGCAATTTAGAAAATGTTACTAAAGTGGCTAGATAAAGGTACATATATTGAAATATGTCTGTAACACATAACATTTATATATAATATCAACCCTTCATCATCAGATCTGACTGTTGATCCATCTTGTATGATACTGACATAAGCTTTTCTTTATTGAACATCTCATCTCTTCATTAAGATATAAAGCAGTGTATGGAATAGTTTACACTGTCATTCATATACTTCTCTGAATATCACATTTAGCTTGGTTAACAATGCAACTAAACCTTCAAAGTCAGTGTAGAGTCTATTATTTTTGGCATTATATGATATGATGCTATAAATACTTTATTCATATGTTGCAACATATTAGCATCTATCTTTTGACACACTTTGCTACCGGAACACATTGAGCATTCTTCTGTGTACTGTCAGCTTCCTGACACCTGATTTTTTAAATATTGTTTTAAGTTTCCAGTTTAACTGGCCCTGAAATTACACAGACAACTTTAAATTTTGGTCGGCAATGTTCTCTTTTTTTGCACACTTCACAATTCATTCTTCATAGAAAATCATGATAGTAATTCCAGCCAAGATTTCTGAAATTTACATTTGCCCAACTAAGGGGATTTAGAAACACTATCTTCCATTTCAGATGTTTCATTTTGGTCTTGAACACAGTAATTTATTTTTTGCTAAACATGTCTACAACTGCAAACGGCTCTTGGATCAGCTGGCTTCCCGCCATTACTCTCTTCTCTATCACTTCATACTACAATTAAGGCAAGGTAGGCCAGCTTAAGCAGAAATGTGCAAGAATATCTTGTTTTACTTGCACCAATCAGTTTACATAGGACACATAGTTTACAGGACATAATATAAATAACTTAGTTTTCTTCTTTGACCACAATTTTTGAAAGTCCAACACTACAGCATAAAACAAAATACAACTGAATGCAGACGTTAATGATGCTTGGGGTGCATGTGACGCTGGGGTGGACAAATCTAAACATGATTCAGGAGCCAACCCCTTTTCCTCAGAAGCCACCATATTGTTTTTTAAAACACGTACAAAGAAAAACACGAATTAAACTCGGATGAAGCTACATATTTTAAAATTAGCTGTTAAATTCCTTTATTGGAGACTCAAAGATATCATCATGAGAACATTTCTGTTAAGTGCCCATCACTTGTTGCATCTTTCAGTGGTACAGTAGGAAGAAATGTCTCCTTCATCTTCCCTTCTCTGATAAAACAAATATATAGCATCAGCCCCTCATCACATCTGTCTGCATCTGCATCAAGTAAGATACTAACATACGTGGTTTCCTTTATTTCACATATCACATCTTTATGAAGATATGAAGCAATGTACAAAATTAATTTGTTACTATTTTGTCTTTTCATTCACATACTTCTCTGAATTAATCACTTTTAGCTTAATTAACAGTACATCTACACTAGTGGGTACATTCCCTAGTTTCTTCTTCTTCTTCAGCGTTCTGAGCCATTGAGGTTCTTTGCTGCAGATATAATCCGTCTCCATTCGTCTCTCTGGTTGATCTTCTCTTGCCAGTCGTTGATTCCAAGTGCTTGTAGGTCTGTATATATATTATCTCTCCACCGTCTTCTTGGTCTACCTCGGGGTCTACGATAATTTATTTCCTGAGTGTAAGCGAGTTTCCTTAGTGATCTATTAAAATCCATCTGTATAGCTTTACCTACAAAACCAATCGCTTTAGAAAGTGAAGAGCATCACACAATGTCTTATGTGTCACATGACAAAGCTGTTACTGAGAATAATTATGAAAAAAATAAGAAACAAGATTAAACCAGAAATTAGTGAGGAGTGGTGTAGGATTTGTGGAGGGAAAGAGCACACACAACTCTGTATATATTCTCATGACACTAGTAGAAAGAGCTATAGAAGTTTTTAAAAAAAAAACAGATCTGTACTTACTACACAAAAACATTTGACAATGTCAAATATGATGGAATAATAAAATGACTAGAGTAACTGAACATTGACGGCAAAGATCTGCAAATAATAAAGAACATATATTGGCAGCAAGCAGCAGCCATAAGAATCAACAACCTGATAGGAACATTTCAGTGTATAAAGAAGGGCATCAGACAAGGTTGTGTAATGTTTCCTGGTGTTCTCATTGTACAGTGAATATATAATGAGATCTACAGAAAATATGTCAGGGATTCTGGTTGGTGGACATAATATAAATAACTTAGTTCTACTGATGACACAGTCCTGATAGCAAGTCAGAAGGAACTGCGTGAAATTATAGGTACAGTAGTTGTAGAAAGTGAGAAAATGGGCCTTAGCTTGACAAGTCATGGTGGTATCAAAGAAACAGATAATGCCTAAATGTGCAGTTAAATAAATGAAGTTATTTTGTGGCAAGTGCAGAAATTCAGATATCTGGGCACAAGGATAACATCAGATGGATGATGCATCACTGAGATAAAGAACAGAATAGGACAAGCAACAACTGCATTCTCTCAAATGAAGAATGTTTTGTGCAATAAGTCATTGTCCTTGAAAGTTAGAGAGTTCTGAAAATTAATTGGACAGCCGAAATGAGCAACCTAGACATTTTGAGTGAAGCTAAGTCGCAAAGACAACATCACAAACATCAGAAGGAGGCAGTCATCGTTTTTGTTTGGCCACATTATGAGAAGACAAAAACTGGAACATGTCGTGACAACCGGAAAGATTTGCAGAAAGAGAGATAGAGGAAGACAGCCGGAGATGATTCTTGACAGTCTTGTGTGGCACAGAAAGAAGTCAACACACAAATTGATTCATGCCATCAGAGATCACAATTTGTGGAGAGGCGGGATCGCCCACGCCATCGGCAAGCACTGAATGATGAACAATGCCATCAGACCTTCAGGGCCAGTGTAGGGTCTATTATTTTTTTCAGTACAGCACAGGCCATGAAATGTGCATTCATATGTTGCAATCGCACTTCACTAAAAGGGCACATTCAGGATTTATCTTTGTTCTTTCAGCCTCCTGACGCTTGAAAAACTTATAGGATTTTATTTTCCAATTTAAATGGTCCAGAACATCCGAGCATAACATTTGAATTTTGGTCTGCAATGTTGGGAAACTTACTTCAGTTCCAGCCACTGTTACTGAAATGTTCATTTGCGCAACTGAGGGTATTTAGACACACTATCTTCAATGTAACACCATCAGTTACCAGCACTGGAGCTACATCAAAGATCTGATATTAGAGCAAGAGGATGCCTAAACAGAAAATGGATTGATATCAAAGGCATTGTACACACACATAGAATGACACTATCCAGTGCCAGCCATCAGTCGTTGTAATGTCAACTATTCCTCCCCACAACTGGCAAAAGTGGAAGATGGTGATGACGATGATGATCTTCAAGTTTAGGTATTTTATTGTCTCAAACACAATAATTTGTTTCATGCTAATTATTCTCATTTCACCTCATCTTGTTCCTCTTGTACCTTGCGATGTTGAGGTGAAGTATAAACAGCGATAGAGTGCCCGTTTATGGGCTTCATGTATCAAGAATCCCATAGACTCTGCTATTATCTCCATCCATCATTTACGTGAGCTGCCTCTTCTGCTTCCATTTGGTCTGTACAAATGCTGATTATTATCATCTTGAAAATTACAAACAGCGCTTGGACTGGCTGGCTTCTCGCCTTTCTCTTCTTTTTATCTTTGTGGTACATTGTCAGGCAAAGTAGGCCTACTTAAGAAGAAATCTGTAAAAGTACTGTTTTATTGACTTTCACCAGTCAGTTTACACAGATTTGTTCTGTTCTACAATTGAAGTGTAAAATATTTCAGCACAGCTTCATGCAAACTAACAAACATTGATTGCGCGGGGTGTGTGTGGCATATTGGTAGATGCTAAAACGCCGGTCTCCCTGGCATAGGGTTAATGTCTTTCTCCGGAATCCTTTGTATTCTTGTGAGTAACACAGCTGCGCGAGATTCGGTAGCGGATCATGCCGCATTGGTTACTTACGGGGGTATGTGAGCCGGTCACTCAGAAAGCAATGGCAAACTACTGAGCGTAATCTTGCCTAGTACATCAACAGCAGCTGAAAATGCTGGTGTTGACTGCAATGTCCTGTAAGGTATATGCAACATTTAAAAAAACTGCTATTGGAAGCAGGATGAACTCTGTCATCCCAGTACAAGAAATTTATCGTTAGCATTAATGTGGCCAATTAGGGATACACAAAGTGGAGAGTGGAAAAGAAGAAGCAACAAAGACATTTATGATCTGTTTAAGTCCCGCTAATCACTGGTATCATGAAGGCTAATAGACTACAATGGCTGGGGCATATAGAAAGAATGGAAGATAATAGGGAAACAAAACTCGCTTACACTCAGGAAATAAATGACCGTAGACCCCGAGGTAGACCAAGAAGACGGTGGAGAGATAATATATATACAGACCTACAAGCACTTGGAATCAGCGACTGGCAAGAGAAGGTCAACCAGAGAGACAAATGGAGACGGCTTGTATCTGCAGCAAAGAACCGCAATGGCTCGGAATGTTGAAGAAGAAGAAGATTAATGTAACACATCACTGTGGAAATCACAAATCAGCTTGCAGTGGTGCAAATATGTATAGTGGCACATTTATTATTCTGATTTCACAGTACACAAGTACAGAAAACACATACAAAACATCTACAGTACTCAATTTAAAAGCATGTAATGGACATGTCAAATAGGGGAACTCGAAATGTTAAAATAAATATTTCTAGAACTGAATTTGAACATTCAGGCAGCAGGTAAAAATTTTCAGGCGCCATGGCAACAGGTTGCCTGGATTTTCAAATGCATATGAATAAATGTATTTGTGTGTGTATGAGGGAGAGAGACTCCTGTGTTGTTGTCAACACCAATAGTGAAGCTAAAGTGTTCTCTCCAGGGCACAAGCTTAGGCATGTCTGTTTGGAGAACAAGCTTTTAGGGCATGTTCACTTCCACATTGTTAATGACAGATTCAGAGGAATGATAAGTCAGTACTGTTCAGTATCAGTGATATTGCTGGAGTTAATGTATTATTGAGATCAATAATAGACTGCCTTTGAGACTTCATCTTCTGATTTTTTTGTCCGAGTTTACCCCTGAAGCCTTTTCCTTGTACACAGGTATCCTACAAAATAGCAGGGATTAACCTTCTCCTAGATGGCCTCCAAAGGAGGTTGAGTTCCATCTACCTGAAACAACAGGATGTTTAAAGCCACTAGTGTCTTGCCTCTCGACCCTTCTGCTAGTAGAAACAGTTCTGCGAGGTTAAGAAAAGGGCCACATGTAGAGCCAGACATTTTACTTAGTCATCAGAGGCTTCTGATTCTGCATGTCTAGGGAGCATTTAGTAGAGTGGAATCTTATCCTGGCTACAACCCCTGGCAGTGACAGCCCTTTGGAACCAACAAATTATATCTAGAACCTAATGACAGAAGTCTAAGTATATACATGTTTTCCTGAGGAGAATCTTAAGAAATTGGTTACAGAAATAGACTTCTTGCATTCTTTCTTAGATGTCCAATCCAGATTCAGATAGAAACTCTGACTCTTAGTCTGAGTAGAGTTGAACAGAGTCAAGACCACTCAGGACATTCCCACACATGCTCCATCTTCTTCTTCAATGGCCAGTGAATAGTCCCAATTCTAATGGTACCAGTAGCAGTCTGATTGTGTGTCCATCTGGCCTGTCTTCAGTGTCCTGAGTGTCGGCCAGATCCTCTGGTCACTCCCTGCAGCACCATACTGCCACATTGCGTTTAGACATAATGACGTCATCGGAAAAGGTGGTAGAAAATCATATAAGGAAAACCCCACATGAAACTAAGAAACGGTTGGTAAACAACACAAAGGACAGTCACGTCAGACGACAACAGAGAAGGACAACGGAGAGGACCTTGTGTGATTCGGCTGAGGCGCGACATATTTGGTGGAGCCGTGGGCGTTCAGAGATTTTGGTTGTAAGGATTATCAGGTGGAGGATGTCTGACGAGAAGACTGTCAATATCGAAGAGAAGACCCGTGGGCACGGAATACCTAGACAATCTTTCAGATGAGAATGGCGGGATAAACGGCGATCCGAGGTAAAGTCAGATAATACGTGGATATAGTTTGCAGATATTGTGTAAATGCTATCCCTGTGTTAAAGGGGAACTTTACGGTCTGGACGACCACTGTATTGATCTAGCACCACAAATAAACGTGTGTGTAAGTACTTTCACTATCGGAATGGCGTCGGTTGATTCTTCGCATTTCATTTGCAAAGTTTGATGTGAAACTTTAACTGTTGTTGAGCCAGAGCTTTGACGTTGACTTTCCAGTTAATTGTTACGGGAGTAGTTGACTCATGGCAGATTCCCTGGTCACTCCCTGCAGCACCATTCCCTGACCACTCCCTGCAGCACCATTCCCTGGTCACTCCCTGCAGCACCATTCCCTGGCCACTCCCTGCTGCACCATTCCCTGGCCACCCCCTGCAGCACCATTCCCTGGTCACTCCCTGCAGCACCATTCCCTGGTCACTCCCTGCAGCACCATTCCCTGGTCACTCCCTGCAGCACCATTCCCTGGTCACTCCCTGCAGCACCATTCCCTGGTCACTCCCTGCAGCACCATTCCCTGGCCACTCCCTGCTGCACCATTCCCTGGTCACTCCCTGCAGCACCATTCCCTGGTCACTCCCTGCAGCACCATTCCCTGGCCACTCCCTGCTGCACCATTCCCTGGCCACTCCCTGCAGCACCATTCCCTGGCCACTCCCTGCAGTACCATTCCCTGGCCACTCCCTGCAGCACCATTCCCTGGTCACTCCCTGCATCTCCATTCCCTGGTCACTCCTTGCATCTCCATTCCCTGGTCACTCCTTGCAGCACCATTCCCTGGTCACTCCCTGCAGCACCATTCCCTGGCCACTCCCTGCTGCACCATTCTCTCCAAGCCACGATGATCTATCTGTTCTTCTGCACTATACACACAATCCCAAAGGGGCGCGACTTTTAGTCTTAGGGCTGTAAAATAACTGTACAACTTTTTTAATGGACCATAATAAATGAGGACCATATTTGAAATCTCAGATGTATTCTACATACAAGGGGCTTCTCATAAGTCTTTAGCTTGACCATGAAGGAGTAGGCGGAGCAAATTGAAATTTAGCACAGTGCTTATTCCTTCTCAATGTAGCCACCACCCGAATTTATGCATTTCTGCCATCTCTGCATGACCTTGAAAAGACCTTCAGAGTAAAACAACCTATTTTTCTAACTAAACCAGTTATTACAAGCCAGTATGACATCTTCGTCACAGTCAAAACAATTTCCTTTCAGCTGTTTTTTTTAAAAGATTGGGGGGGGGGGGGGGGGGGGTAGTCTGGAACCAAATCTGGAGAATATGGCGGGTGTGGAAGAATTTTAATATTCAAATCGTTGGCAGTTTGCAGCACAAGCTGTGCTTTATTCATTCATTCATTATGTGTCATGCCGATAAGCGTGGACGGTCATGTTCTGCCATCTCACTCGATCACCAGAGTCGTGGATCAGCTCCATGTTTCTGTCTCGACCATGCCACGTGGCCAAGCCATCCAGGTATTTAATTCTTGGTCTTCCCCTTGGTCTGTTCCCTTCGATCTTGCCAGTTATCACCAAGTTCTCCAATTCATTTCTTCTCATAACATGCCCAAAAAACCTTGACTGTGTACATCTAATGTCGCTAATCAGTTTACAATCTTCATTTGTTTCTTGAAGGACTTGTTCATTGATTTTTCTATCTATGCTTTATGGGCGTGCGCATTGTCTTGAAGCAAAGGCAGAATTTGTGTACACGCTATCCCTCATTTTCTGGTCACGGTCTTTCTTGGTTTGATAAGATCTGCATAGTACTGCCCATTAACAGTGTTGCCATGAAGCATGTAATCTTTCAATGTGACACCTTTGACGTCCCAAACAACAGTCAGCATCACTTTTCTTGCAGATTTTTGTGCTTTTGGCTTGACATGTGTTGGCGAGCCCGGGGTTTTCCACTGCATGCTGGCAATTTTGGATTCTGGGTCATAATGGTGAATCCAAGTCTCATCTACCGTCACCATGGTCGTCAACATGTTTTTTCGACCACCACATGTTGAGCAACTGGCCACAACAATCATCCCGTGTTTGTTTCTGTTCACATGTCAGCAGGCACGGGACCCAGCGGGCACACACTTTTCTCGTGTTCAGTCTGTTGTGTAAAATTCTAAAAACTGTACTCTTACTCAGTTTTGCTGAACCCGATATCTCTGCAATTGTCATTTTCCTATCATGGTAACTTTTGCAGCATTTGCATCATTACACTCTGAGGATGGTCGTCCTGATCTTGGCATATCAGCAGCTTAGGAACGGCCACACTTAAACTGCAAACACCAATTCTTTACAGAAGCATATGAAGGACAGACTTCCTCAAACACTGGCTCCATCTCCCTGTGTATTTCTGTAAATGTTTTTCCATGTAACATCAAGAATTTTATCAGTCCTGGTGTCTGATTTCTTCATTGTTCTGACAAACAGTTGAATGTGCAGATCTGGTCAATAGGGTGTGTTGTGCTGTGCACTATATCAGGAAAACCAGTTGAGGAGGGAAATTCATAATTCATGTCCATTAAAAATTGAATGAGCTATACATGCCAAATTTCAATTTTCTCTGCCCACTCCTTCATGGTCAGGCTGAAGACTTATGAGAAGTATGTTATTCTTCAACATAAATATTTCTCAATTTATTAATTAGATTGCAAAATAGGCTGCAGTCAGGTTTGCAAAACTGTAAACTGTAGCAATGCCATTGGAGCTGATGTGCCCGTTAACACATATTGCCTTTGCTCAATATTGAAACAGCTAGATAAATAAAATGGCTTCTAATATAACTATTGTTTGCTTGTAGCAAATATTTCAAGTATTTGTTCAGATCATCAGGCTTTGGGTTATTTTCATTGTGAATGTTACCCTCAAGTCACAGGTTAGTGAGACAGGTGTTGGACTTTGTTGGATGCGCATTAACTTAATCAAATGACAGGTTAATGAGATAGCAGGCATTGGACTTGGCTATTAACCGGTTCACTTCAAATCAAATGACAGTTAATGAGATAGCAGGCACTGGACTTTGGCTATTAACCTGTTCACTTCAAATCAGATGACAAGATGAGATAGCAGGCATTAGAGTTTGGCTATTAACCAGGTCACTTCAAATCAAATGACAAGATGAGATAGCAGGCATTGGAGTTTGGCTATTAACCAGATCACTTCAAATCAAATGACAAGATGAGATAGCATGCACAGGACTTTGGCTATTAACCTGTTCACTTCAAATCAAATGACAAGATGAGATAGCAGGCATTGGAGTTTGGCTATTAACCAGGTCACTTCAAATCAAATGACAAGATGAGATAGCAGGCATTGGAGTTTGGCTATTAACCAGATCACTTCAAATCAAATGACAAGATGAGATAGCATGCACAGGACTTTGGCTATTAACCTGTTCACTTCAAATCAAATGACAAGATGAGATAGCAGGCATTGGAGTTTGGCTATTAACCAGGTCACTTCAAATCAAATGACAAGATGAGATAGCAGGCATTGGAGTTTGGCTATTAACCAGATCACTTCAAATCAAATGACAAGATGAGATAGCATGCACAGGACTTTGGCTATTAACCTGTTCACTTCAAATCAAATGGCACGATGAGATAGCAGGCAATAGAGTTTGGCTATTAACCAGGTCACTTCAAATCAAATGACAGTTAATGAGATAGCAGGCACTGGACTTTCGCTATTAACCAGGTCACTTCAAATCAAATGACAAGATGAGATAGCAGGCATTGGAGTTTGGCTATTAACCAGGTCACTTCAAATCAAATGACAAGATGAGATAGCAGGCATTGGAGTTTGGCTATTAACCAGGTCACTTCAAATCAAATGACAAGATGAGATAGCAGGCATTGGAGTTTGGCTATAAACCAGTTCACTTCAAATCAAATAACAAGTTAATGAAATAGCAGGCAGAGGACATTGACTAGAAGCCAGTTTGTAGTTATTATTAAAATGCTCTAAACAGTCACATTCTCATAAAAAATATTTTAAAGACAAGATCACCGAATGTATATTGGCTGGCACCTTGACCATATAGTTACTTGTTATATATAGTTTTGTTATACTGTACTTAAATTAAGGCATAATAACAACCCATGACGACAATGAATGTTACTGAACAGACCAATTTGCACTGTAAATGTTCATCCACAATGATTTAACCCTTTACAGGGCAGATGTTTGTCCATTTTTTAGCTCTGGACAGGCAAGATTTTTCAGGTTCGGTAAAATTTTGGTTACATTAGTAAAAACATCACATCTAAGGTGTTAGTCAACAGATTTTAGTTAAATAACAAAATGAAGGAAAATGCATGCAGATTATTTTACTCGCATGAATAAGTATGTTGAATGTTGCTGGTAATCCACACATGAATACAAATATTTACAAAATGCAACATATTGTTTGTGACTGTCAGCCATTTATACGGCAAATTACGGCCCGATAAAGAAAGGGTTAATACCCAGTATTCTTCACAGATGGTGCATATTAGAGCTGTTAAAACGTTTCTCTTGGTGTAAGTTAGACAGGTTTCATTGCCACAAAGACGAGTACAAAGGATACAGGCTTGATAGACCAGGATTTTTGTTTTGGCAGAAAACTGTTTTTCACAGATTTGTAAACCTGTTTGTTTATTGTTGTTGCTGCCTTACCAATCCTGATATTGATTTCTTGATCATTGGATAATTTATTATTGTCCTCTGATCTAGATGTATAAAATGGTCTACCATCTCTAGCTCTCCGTCAATAAAAATTGATACCCTATTTTCACCTTAATATGTGTCTTCTTTTTTGTTAATTGTTATACTAAATCATAACAAGAATTGGAGAATGCAGACAGTAGACATTGTAATTCTTCCTCAGAGTGGGTCATAATTGCATCATCTGCAAAAAGCAAGTCTGATCAGTACCCTCCTAATTTTGGTATTTGCCTTGTAGCATTGTAGATGTCGCCATCTGAGCATGAGTGAATATTTATATACCACCATTCTGATCATGAAAGGCATATTTCAATAGATGTGTAAAGTATATTCCAAAGAGGGTGGGGGAAAGTATACAACCTTGCTTAACTACTCTTGATTTCAAACTCTTCTGAAGATGCACCTGCATACTTGATTATACCTCATGTCTGTGGGGAACGATACCACAATGGACAGAAGATTTGGGAAGCAGCTGATCTTCTTTAGCACTTTGAATAGACCCTATCGATGAAAGCAATAAACAGTGGTTGATTCTGTTCATGGCATTTTTCTTGTTGCAATGAGAATATATCAGTGGTAGACTAGTTCTGTCAAAAGCCACAAGCAGTGATTCAGGGTAGATGTGTCCTCCTAGGACTTTAAGTCTGCACAGAACAATTCTGGCAAATATTTTCCCAGTGATACATAGAAGTGAAACACCCATATAGTTCTTAGTCACTCCGATCCCTCTTGTTCTTGTACAGAGTTATGCTTGAATCTTTTAAATCCCGTGTTTAAATCCTCTGCAACCTGTCCTTCTTGTCATCATAGATCTCTTAGATGGTGGATCTGTATAGTATGTCTTTCCCACTCCTGATAAACTCTATTAGAATTCCATTCTTGCCTGGAGCCTTACTAGAAGCAAGTTCACAGATAGCACACTCAACTTCTGTTATGGTGGGAAGTGAGGGCATCATCCGCTAGTTTGGTGTCGACTGAGTAAATAAATTTCCAGTTAGTGCCCTATCTGCTGTTTTATCAGTGGTTTTGATAGTTAAGGTTTTTAGTGGTGCACTTCTTTTTAAGTATATGACACCAGACCTTATTTATCCCTTCATGCATGCCTCTAATGTTTCCCTTATTATTTGCACTTTTAATGCACTCACACAACTTGATCCAGTAGTCGTTTTTGCAAAGACGTGGCTGTCTTTTGCACATCCTTCCTAGTTCATTTCAGCTCATTGAGAATGTTTTGCTTTATTTCCTTGTTTCTAAAGAGAGCTATCTTCTTTCTGTCAGTCAAGGGTTGCAGTGTCTGGCGGTTTGCCACACACCAGTCCTGCCACTTATGATCCACAGTGCCATAAACCCCTACCGCAGTTTTATAGTTTCCTTAAGTTTACCCCATTTTTCATTTGCTGTTCAATTTTCTGATGTATCAGTGAGAGCATCTTCAAGTTGCTGTTGGAACACAAAGCACTTATCAGGTACTTGGGTGTTAATATTAAACCTGCGGATAGATTTATATTCTGCTGTGTAGATTCTCTTTGGTCTCAATCTAATTCTTGCAACAACTAAAGAATGATAAAAAAATCAGAAACTTTGAGTTAATTTTGTCTCTGTGTGATTATGAAGTCCAGCTTAATAACAGTGGCAGGATCTTGGGTTTTTCCTTGTGACCTTGTGTCGCTCGTTTGTTTAAAAAAAAAATAGTTTGTGATACATAGATCATTTCTGGGGCTATGCTCCAGCAGCCTTTGTCCATTTTCACTCATATGACCGCTGTTATATATCCCAACACACGCTGGCCATGAACTAGAGTCCTTCCCACACAAGCATTGAAATCGACCATATCAATGTAGTCGGATTCTGGTACTGCCTTGGTCATAAAATAACTCCTCGTAGAAGGAACCCTTCACATTGTCAGAGTGTTGGTGCATGTGTAGTGATAATGGTGACAAAACCACAAGAAGTTGCCAAAAGCAGAGATGTCTTTCATTACCTCCAGTTGTAATTTCAATCATTCCCAATAGTGATTTCTTCACTGCAAGGCCCACTCCATATTGTCTTTCTTCTTTCTGCCCTCCACCCTTCCAGAAATGGTGTAATAGGTTTTCTGAGTGACCCATCCTCGGAGAGGCAAGTCTCGTGCAGGCCAGCAATATCAATGTTAAAACGGTTGCGTTTGTCATAATTCACAGCCGTTTTTCTCACTTCGTCAATATTCATCAGGTCAGCGTAAAATCTCGACACATGATTCTTCTGGTCCAGGTTGAAGCCTTTTGCTTGAGGTTTCTGTTTTTCTGTTTAGTACCTGGTGCATTGGTTTTACAGCCTGAAATTCAAATTTTGTCCTAGCTCCATGCACTTATTAAAGCAGACAGGCTGAGGCAAATCAGCACCCAGTTGGGTGGAGGTTGCTGCCCAGCTTGAGGTAGGTGGTAGCTGATCAGCGACGCCTGTGGGTGTCTCCCACTATCAGAGGCAACAGGTTGCCTCTGCTTACGCCAATTGACACCTCGCTTTCATTCCGAGACCATTTAAGGCCAGGGATGGACTTATAATTCTCCATAGCACAAAGCTTGGGCTGAAATGTAGAGACCATCCATGTATTGCCCAGGCAGCATGATCCCCCTCTCGGCCTGCCTAGTTTACTGAGGAAAGATAGTACCAATACATCTGGAACAAGACAAGCTGCCAAGTCAGCAAAGCCATGCTCTGTCCGCCTGTCGGACCTTCAACCCTAGTCTAGTTGCTGACCAAGGCTTAGGGCCTGGTCTGCCCTGCCATGATATTTAGTCTTTAGATTGCATTTCTTTGCACTAGGATAAGGCTTGTACCCTCGAGGTTGCGCTCCTCCACCCATAACCATTGACATAATGTGTGGTGTTGGGTTAGGTGAACCCCATCCAACATTTGGTGCTAATAGAAAGCAGGTAGTACTGTCCACTGTAGCTCAGTCATATCTGACTAAGACATGACACCTGAAAGTAAACATTTCTATTCTTCTTTGCGTTCATCCGGAGTGTTTTTTCAGATGTGATTGCGGTGTGTCTCGTTATGCACCCTTGAGTCGTGACCCTTAGGCCAACACATCTGATTTTTGCGTGCATTTTTGATAGGTTAGCATTCCTGTGGGACTCTCACGTTTGTGGTGCTGTCCACATCCCAGCTTGTCAAGTTGGAACGGTTGAATGCTTCACGATCAACTCTCAAGGGAAGGCAGGGACAGTCCATGGCATTTTCCGCCATCCAGGGAAATCCGCCATCCGCCATTCCATAGTTGCAGAGCCGACACATAGCGCCCTGGTGCTGGGCTCACCAGGGGAATCGTCACGTCCTGCTCATGGCTGCTTTAATTCCTCACTTCGATATATTGGGCATATCGTTCACCACGAACCTTTCCTGCGCTGACCAGACCGGTCTGCAGACGGTATCCACTCAGCGAGTTTTCAATTCGGACATGTGCTTGTTGATGTGCCCGTGAGAGCTGTTCTGGGCACAACGAACATTTGGAAACTAGCTAGTCAGAGCTTTTCCGGACACGAGCTGTTCGGATAACTAGTTAGTCAGAGCTGTTCCTAGCACGAAAGACATTTCACTTGGACTTTTTTTGCGTTGTGCCTGATTTATTTGCACCCGTAGACCAGCACATCCGACTTCAGCAGGCATTTTTATGGGTTGGCCTTCCTGGGGTTTCGAGAGACGTTAGACTGTTAGTGCTGTGGTGTCACCCACATCTCAGCTGGTCAAAGTAGAATGGTCAATGACATCACGGTCAACCCTCAAGGGAAAGCAGGGGCAGACCATGGGCATTCCCCCGCTATCCAAGGAGGCTTCCATAATTGTAGAGCTGGCACATATTGCTCTGAGACTGGGCTCACCTGAGGAGTTGCCACGTCCTGCTCATGGCTGCTTTAATTCCTCACTTCCATGTGTTGGGCAATTCACTTGCCACTGGTCGCTCAAGCACACACCAGGAACGGTTAGTCTGCGGGTGATATCCACTAAGTAAGCTTTCGCTTTGGACTTCGGACCACACAATGGATTCGCTAGCCGTGCATTCCATAGCCGTGCATTCCATTTCGTGTTATTGAGACGTTTTTCCACCTTTGTCTTAACTCTGTTTTCGTAACCATTTTCATTCGACTGGGGCACTTCTACCTTTTTATACTCGCTCACGAGGTAGGCTACATGTGCTGCTGGCTCAGAATCTCACCTC
Organism: Cepaea hortensis; assembly: GCA_963921405.1. NCBI lineage: Eukaryota > Metazoa > Mollusca > Gastropoda > Stylommatophora > Helicidae > Cepaea > Cepaea hortensis. The sequence continues at coordinate 43,177,330 of OY992886.1, forward strand.
CATTTTTCGGTAGGTGGGTATCGGCCAGGCTCTCACATCCGAGGTTTATGGCTTAGAGGTGTTCAGCCACAACCCTCGACAGAGAGCCTTAGAGTATGTGTCCGGACCAAGAACGTCTGCCTTCGTGCGCCTGATTTAAACTTTTGACTGCTATCCTCGTCTGCCTGCAGAGCAGCAGGTTGTGTCTCGCTTAGTCTGGCCCCTATCCCATATACTGTCCGATATGTAGTTTACCATCCATCGACATAGCACATGGGGTCAATGGGACATGCAAGCTCCCCCACCACGGCAAGGTGGAGACACATTGGGGGAGACATTTCTGTTTGGTGTGTGCTATTATATTATATTATATTATATTATATTATATTATATTATTAGTAATTTTTTTGCCATTATGTCGAAAGTCGACAGGGTCGACTTCATTGCACCGGGTTTTATCCCATATGGCTTGGTCTCTTTCCGCAGCACGGAAAGCGTTGCACAAAGCACAAACTCCGTAGCTTTTAGCGACGACCCATTTTGCCATTATGTAATGTATGTTAACACTGGTTCCAGTCCTCAAGAAGGCAAGGGGTTTCTTTGTGTTAGTTATATTTTTTTAAAAATGCTTCCCATCAATGCTTTTACTAGTACTTGTAATTTGTCAGGTTATATGGTCAGATTAGTTGATAAACGAGCATTTTCTTGAGGCATAGTCATACTTTGATGCTCCAATAGAGGTTGCTAGTCTAACCATTGTTTTTTCTTTTCCAGTTTAAATACTGCTATAAAGTTCGATGGAAAGGGTATGGATCTGAAGCAGACACATGGCAACCTGTAGCAGACTTGGCCAATGTTCAAGACATGATAGAAGACTACAAGAAAGAGAGGGCCATGAAGCAACGTGAAAAGGGCAAGAAGGCAAGATTCCCTTTACTTTAGGACATGTTTTTTCTTTAAGATTTATGTGACATTTTATAGTAAACAGAAGATAGATAGGTACAAATGTAAGAAGGCGACGAACATAATTCTTTGTCATGTAATGAGAAGAGAAACATTGGAAAACATCAGAACAACTGGAAAGATCTGTAGTACAAGCTGCAGGAGCATGCTGAGAAATCATGAATGGACTGGGATTATCATCAGTGGAAGAGATTCATTACACTAGGGGCTGAGATCTGTGATGTGTGAATGTCTATGCCAGCTGACAAGGCAAATGATGATGAAACAAAAATGACAAAATTATGTACAACTATACAACAACAGGTTATTCTAAAGAAGCAATAAATACTGTACTCAATTCTAATTTTAACACAGCTAGGCTAGCTTTTGAGACATGTTAACAGCTAATTTTAATACAGTTAGGCTAGCTTTTGAGACATGTTGGCCAAGAGTGCCACTGGATGTCTTTTGAGTTTGCAGATTGTGCTCCAGGGGGAAGTTGGTTAGCAGAATATTCAGGAATTGAATTTCCTCAGGAATCTGATGTAACAATAAAATGATTGGTAATAAGTATCTGTAACAGCTCACAACTAATAGAAAATGTTGACATCTGGGTGAAATAAACACCATTTGTGGAATTTGAGCATTTTAGTTTCACAGAGCTACTGGGAAACCTGTTTAGAAGGTGACTTAAAATGTGTTTTCTGCTTGTCTTGAAGCTCACAGACTCAACACAACTCTTTATGAGTTCCCAAAGCCATCCTTGGATCAGTCTAGAACAAAAAAATTTAAAGTTTAACTTTGTCTTTGAGTGGTTATATTTTCAAGTGTTTGTTCTCAAGGTATCGCGAGAGCCGCACTGTGGAAGGGTGAGAGACATTGCTCACAATAGACAAGCAATATCTCCTGCGGTAGCTCTGGCGGGCCTATTCTCGCTGGTCGCGGGGTCCGCTAAAGTCAGGTGGAGAGTCTGACGATAGTGCACGCTTTACACAGGCCCGGACACTTGTGATTGACAGATGTGCGCGCCCTTATCGTCCGGGCTCGTACGAGGCCCTCACCTGTGGGACTTTGCTGAACGCCTCTAAGCCGGGTCCCTTGGGTGTCAGGGTCTGGCCATCACTTGCCACCTGCTCGAGGTGGCGAGGTCCTGGAGGATTTGACGCTGTGCCGCCAGCGTCTGCAACCTACCTTGTGCCAGACATATTGGTTACCCATTCCTCTGGAATACACAAGAATTAGGTCGAGAGAGGGATCATGTCGTTTGGGCACCACATGTTTCTCTGAAGCTCTGCCCTGGCATTGTGATGGAATATTGGCCACATTCCAACTCACATACTTTAGTCTGTCAAGACTGCAAGGTGCCAACTACTCATTCAAGTAACATAATAAGCTGGTTTGTAATTTGCTGTTGTTGCCTTTTTTTCCTTTTGCTGTCTGCATGTGACATTCGATGTGGTCTGATGGCGATTGAAACATTGTTGGGGAGTTACTGTATCTGGTTCCAACTATAACAACATCAGTACACATGCCATTTCTGCATTATTTGTGGAAGACTTGAGTACATTTGAGTTTTCTTTGAGTGCAGAAGTGTAATTCTTAACAAGTAATGTCATTTTCTTTCATGGTATTAAAAATCATAGTTTCTGCTTTATTAAAGTTTTGCCTTGCTAGAACAAGATTATCTTTTCACTTTCAGAAGCCTGAAGAGAAACACATTGGCATTCGGACACGCGGTCGGTCAAGCAGCCAATCACAAGTGGTTTCATCTGATGATGATGACGATTCGAGTGAAGATGATAAGCAGTACGATCCAGTTTATGGGACCGTGAAAGACAAATTCTGGAAAGATCTGGAGTTAGGACGCCACCAAAACCATGCCCAGCTATTCTCCGGAGATATGTACTCAAAGGTGAAAGGTTGTAGACGTGCAGCCCATGCTGATGCAGTAGCTAACATTCAAAGGCAGCAGCAGCAGTTCAGCAAAACCCACCTTATATCAGATCAGCCATCTTCATCTACATCAGAACCATCACCAAAGCCCAGCACCTCTGGCAGTCGTCGGTCTACATCAGAATCCCATTGCTTGTCTTCCGAGTCTGCTCACACATCCGGAAGATCAAAATCTCCCAAGCATTCTCCAGTCAGCAGAGTGAGGAAAAGGTCAAGTGATCCTTTCAGCGCCAGAGGCTATACATCAGCTAAAAGGTCACGGAGGTCAAAGGAGACTAAAGGTGGGATTGTTGCACCGGGGGATCAAATAGAAAGCTTGAACACAGAGGGATCTGAAGCATTGGCTACAGTCCCAACCTCCAGCTCTGCCACTTCACCAGATGAGTCCATGACTGATACAGAGACAGATACAGGCAGCTCATGTGTTCTCCCTTCAGATCAGATCAGTGCTGACCCCTCACAGTTAGCTACAGGTGGTGAGTGATTTTCACTTTCTTTTCTTTATTGCCCCTTTGGGGCATACACTGTCAACCAAGTCACCAGCATCTTTTCTTCACCTCTTGATTCACTGGTATTGTTCTCTCCAAGAGTTCCACACTGGTATTGTTCTCTCCAAGAGTTCCACACTGGTATTGTTCTCTCCAAGAGTTCCACACTGGTATTGTTCTCTCCAAGAGTTCCACACTGGTATTGTTCTCTCCAAGAGTTCCACACTGGTATTGTTCTCTCCAAGAGTTCCACACTGGTATTGTTCTCTCCAAGAGTTCCACACTGGTATTGTTCTCTCCAAGAGTTCCACACTGGTATTGTTCTCTCCAAGAGTTCCACACTGGTATTGTTCTCTCCAAGAGTTCCACACTGGTATTGTTCTCTCCAAGAGTTCCACACTGGTATTGTTCTCTCCAAGAGTTCCACACTGGTATTGTTCTCTCCAAGAGTTCCACACTGGTATTGTTCTCTCCAAGAGTTCCACACTGGTATTGTTCTCTCCAAGAGTTCCACACTGGTATTGTTCTCTCCAAGAGTTCCACACTGGTATTGTTCTCTCCAAGAGTTCCACACTGGTATTGTTCTCTCCAAGAGTTCCACACTGGTATTGTTCTCTCCAAGAGTTCCACACTGGTATTGTTCTCTCCAAGAGTTCCACACTGGTATTGTTCTCTCCAAGAGTTCCACACTGGTATTGTTCTCTCCAAGAGTTCCACACTGGTATTGTTCTCTCCAAGAGTTCCACACTGGTATTGTTCTCTCCAAGAGTTCCACACTGGTATTGTTCTCTCCAAGAGTTCCACACTGGTATTGTTCTCTCCAAGAGTTCCACACTGGTATTGTTCTCTCCAAGAGTTCCACACTGGTATTGTTCTCTCCAAGAGTTCCACACTGGTATTGTTCTCTCCAAGAGTTCCACACTGGTATTGTTCTCTCCAAGAGTTCCACACTGGTATTGTTCTCTCCAAGAGTTCCACACTGGTATTGTTCTCTCCAAGAGTTCCACACTGGTATTGTTCTCTCCAAGAGTTCCACACTGGTATTGTTCTCTCCAAGAGTTCCACACTGGTATTGTTCTCTCCAAGAGTTCCACACTGGTGATCCTTAACACCATGTTAGTCCTTCTGTTTTGTGCATGCACCAGTTAATAAATGGTTGTAGTTTATTAGTAATCAGTTCAGACATTCTTTTTCTAATCCATAGAGTAGTACTGATTTAACCTTTGAATTCAATGTTCTAAGTGTGGTGCTAAGTTTTTCTTTTTACTCTCTTTACTCTCTTTTTCATGGTTGGTTGGATTTTGCAGTTTTTCAGTGGAATGAAGTTGCTCCCACGCCCAACTCTCCTTTGCCTCCTCTTACGACATGTATGGCTAGTCAGTGTATTACTTAACTTTCCTTAAGCCTTGGTAATACATGGGCAGAAACCTACTTAGCCACCTCTCGTGACATACAAAGTAGGTTACAGAGTGACTGTTTGCTTGCCCATGGGGTTCTGATAACACACTAGCAGAACTATTTTATTCATACTTGGTAGGTTAGTGTTGCTGTTTTGTTTCCCTTGATCTGAACATTGGGCATGAATACATTCTGATACCTAATGTTATGTTCTATAGACTATGACAGAGTACAACATGAACGATGAATTACATGCCTTTAAGATATAGGAGTAGATGGAAGGGACATCATACTTATTAGCATAGTAACATGTACTGGGAACAAGTAACTATCAATTAGATACAGAAATAATTACTCGTCACCCACTGTGATAAAAAGAGGAGTATGGCAGGGATTTGTGATGTCCCCAAGTCTCTTTAACTTATACACAGAAAGAGTTTTTAACAAGACAAAATGCCTGGACTTAACATCAATAGAAAAATCATAAACAATCTTAGGTATGCTGATGATAGTGTTACTAGCAGAAAGCAAGCAAGAGTTACAAAACCTAGTGGAACAAGTAAATAGGCATAGTGCAGAATGTGGCTTAGATATTAACATCCAAATAACAAAAACTATGACAATTAGCAGTGGAAAGGAGAAGCCATCAATGAACATCACAGTAAACAGAGTGATACTATAGTGCATTCACATTTGTTTGCCTCAATATAAAAATCCATATCTCAGTAACCGAGGGAAAATTATGAGATTTAGCATATAACCTTATCATGTCCACCCAACAAAAAACTTTTTGTTCTGTAGAATGTACAGCAGATTTCAAAGTTTGTTTATATGCGGTATACAATTTACGGGTCACAGATGAAGTGCACAATATTAGAAGTATTAATCTCACACCGAAACATTAGCGTTGAGTGGTTAATTTTCTTGTGATTCACGGGATTGGCCTTATGACAAGAACCCCGCGCAGTTTAAAATGAGATTGTTCATAGGTGTCGACAATATGTGGGTACTTTCATGTATCCTGAATTATTTTTTTTAAATCTTGCCACTTATCGCTAACATCTGAATGTGTGAATATTGTTCAATGGGACTGAATATGAACTTTTGTACACTTGAAAGCATCGCTATGAAGTTGTACACAAAATTGTTGACAAGCTGATTGCAGGAAACTGTATCAAACTGTTACAAATCCCGAAAAAGGAACGGTGCATACATTGAGTTTGAGTAAACGGTTATTTAGTCGATGGGTGCAAGAATCTGGAATGAAACCAACACATGATACAGTGTTGACAAGGATGTCATAAGGCGAGCTATTATAAAAATGCTGGATGCCAAAGAAACAGTGACTGTAAGAAAACTTAGGGTTTAATTGAGAAATAACAACATAGGGCTATCCAAAAAACTTTGTGGAAAATTATAAGGATATTAGGCTTTACTTTTAGAAAGTACAAGGGAGGTAGAAATATCCTTTGCGAGCAACCGCATTTAGGAGCCATGAGAAGCAGATACCTACGTGAAATAAGGGAAATGAGCAAATAAAATTATGACATAGTGTATTTGGATGAGACGTGGATCAGTGCGCACCACACAAGTGAAAAGTAATGGCAATCAGTGGATGGAAAGTTACAGCGATGTTTGCCCAGCGTTTGGTCACAGCTGATGCTGGTAGTAGGCATAATGGCTTACTACAGAATCCTGGACTTGTGTTCGTATCAAAGCATACAGACAATAGGGACTATCATAATGAGATGAATGGTAATGTATTTAGAGATTGGCTCGAGAATACAGTGCTTCCATCCCTAGATAGGCCATCTTGTCTAATCATGGACAATGCATCATATCACAATGTTGTTGCCCTAGAAGACAAAATACCTACGGCATCGAGCACAAAGGAAGCAATAAAGATATGGCTCCGAAGGGAAGATATACCATTTCCAGAAACATATTTCAAGCTACAGTTGTTATCTCTTGTAAAACAGGTACAAAAAAGCAAGAAATATCAAATCGACAAGTTGATAGAAGAGCATGGCCATAGGTCTTGAGACTTCCCCCGTATCATCATTGGCACCTTGCCGTCTTGACAGACGATAGGTTGTGCTTCAAAAAGGCATAATAACTATTACCCATGGCGGTAGTGCATGTGACTTATAAGGCCAATTCGCGCTGTAAATGTTCATCCACAGTAGTTGCATGTGAACACACGGTCATTTCCACCATCATGCACCATCTTACGTCTCACACGCTCTGTGTGTGACATCTGCAATAAATTTCTCCTTTGTCTTTATTCCATTTCTGATATTTGCCCTCCATTCATCACGCTCAGCGGCAACTTGCTCCCAATGTGCATTATCAATGCCTGTATCAATCATGTCCCGCTTACACACATCTTTGTATCGTAGTAGAGGCCAACCTTGAGATCTCTTACCCATCTGTAATTCACCAAAAAAGATGTCCTTTGGTATTGTACCATCATCCATTCTCCTAAGATGTCCTACGAAGACTGAGCATGGAATAAACCGTTACACATCCTGATCTTTCCAATACTTCAGTATTTGTGATTTGATCGGACGATTCCAGTAGGTTGATGACTGCACTCGGTTGCATAAAATTCAATCCATCCTTTCTCCAATAGTCCTCTTCCTCTTTCAACACATGGTCCTCACATTTTTTCCAGTAACTTTTATCAGTATTTAATAGCGCGGACTGGTCCGCCGTATCATCATTTAAACCCTATAGAACTTGTGTGGGCTAAAAAGGACAGGTGGCAGCTGACAATACTACATTCAGATTGTCTGACGTCAAGATACTAACCCAGTCCGCGCTATTAAATATAGCTGTCTTTTTATAGCTGTAAATAGTGTTCTGCTTTCATTAGCCTGTTCTAAGCAACAAGAATCATGTAAATATGTATTGACTCATGTAATTAATCCTGACCTCTGACACATTGAGGTCATTTCAGTGACTGTTCTCTTGCTTCTGTCAGGTCTAGTCCCCGTTTCCTAATACTCTGCTCCAGGTTGCTGCAGAAAACTTTTAGATGTCCTGACAACTATATCTCGACTTTGACCTTCCATTCCTGTTGTAGTTACCATTTGTCTACTATTCTATCTGGCTGATTTTTGCTCCTTGTTTTGTTTTCACGCTCTGCATACTTACCCATACATAAATTATAGCCTGTTGCACTGAAATGAAAGTCTGCTGCCATTTCTGAGCCTAGTAAACTAACAGATCATCCTTGCTGAAGAACAAACTGTAAACAGTTGCATTTGCAGTTTTAAACAAAATGTATTGTAATGATAGTATACACATCTATCTGATTAGATTCCCATCTTTTTCTTACATTTTGTTGTAATGTACAAGTGGAAGCATCAAGTAGCAAGAATCTTTGTCAATAACTTTTGTACAATAGTGTGAGCCAGAAACTGTGTTGTTTCTCAACATAGTTTCTTCCCCCCCCCCCCCCCCCCACCACCAACAGAGAATCTCCTTTTGTCATGGACCAGCTGGTCTGCCTGTTCACTGTATCAGTTGCCTCACTTTGCAACTCTCCCAATATGCAGTTCATCAGTGACATTTGTCTTTCATTTTGAAATCTTTCTACCTATTTATACTCTCTCCCCTGACTCAAACAACTGTCTCCATACTGAACTGTCATTCTTATGTAGGTTTCACACCCTCTGATCACAAAGAAAAACATAATCCCTCGTTCTTCCACAGTCAAATCAATAGTGGGGCAGCCAATTTGTAATCGCTGTTGCATATGTACATAATAGCTCGATCTTCACAACCTTTTCGGGTACTGCTAACAAGCCAGTTTGTGTGCTGAAATATGATTTACTGTTGTCCATACTCATCCATGCACCTCATAATTCCTGTTACTTCATGACTTTCCCTCATATTTCATAATTTAAGGTAGTTTGTGTATGTGTGTGGATAAAGCTTCATTGTTGCTCTCATGGAGGTGCTACTAACTCCACAGCAGAAAGTAATACTGTGGAAGTCACGATGGACCCTGCTGTTAAAGTCACAGAAAATGCTGCTACTATTGCTGAAGTCACAGATACTATTACTATTGCTGAAATCACAGAGGATTCTACTTCAACTGTTGAGGTCTCGGGTGTCCCTGCCAGGCCAGATGACAGTGATCAGAACAGTGTTCCATCAGCAGTTCAGTTGTCTACTATTGCCAAGAGTACAGGTGTGGATTCAGCAGAAGAACCACTGGAGGAGCAGCAGCTTACAGATTCTGAGAAAACAGTGGCTGTAGACAAGGCAGCGGATGTTCCATTAGTGGAAGAATCTTCTAGAATTACATCAGGTATTTCCTAATGTTGTATGCATTTTAGCATGTCTTTGATAACAAACTGTTTACCATAGAATGTAATGATTACATGTAAAGTTGTGGCAACAACCACTGTGCCTATAACTGAACACCAACATCACACTACAGATCTGCCCAACCTTGCTCAGCAGACGTTTTAAGTCAGGTGATGCCATTCTCATATTCAACAGTGCAGTTATAACTGTTGCACACCATTCATGTATATTTGTGTGAGTCCCACTGGAGCTACAGAGTTCATGTTTCTGCCAGCTGACAGAGACTGAGCTAGATGGGGAACGTCTGGTGCAGTCTGGTGAATCCTCCTGCCTGTCAACCCTGTTTTGTATTAGTCCTGTAGTGGGAAACCAAAGTCGAAGAGAGCCATGACTGTTTACCAGTTAGCATAGCACTTGATTATGTAGTAGTGGTTAGCAAAGGTGTTAATTACAGTGATTGTGTAGTAGTAATAATCATATTAGTAGAAGTTAGCAAAGCACTTTATTATGGTGATTATGTAGTAGTAGTAGTAATCATAGTAGAAGTTAGCAAAGGACTTTATTATGGTGATTATGTAGAAGTTAGCAAAGGACTTAATTATGGTAATTATGTAGTAGTAGTAGTAATCATATTAGTAGAAGTTAGCAAAGCACTTATGGTGATTGTGTAGAAGTAGTAGTAGTAGTAGTAGTAGTAGTAGATGTTAGCAAAGCACTTTATTATGAATCACCTGAAAGATGCTGATGTTGACAGCGATGTCCTGTAAAGAATATGCAAACAAAACACACACAAAAGTGATGGTTAGCAAAGCGCTTATGGTGATTATATAGTAGTAGATTTGTAGTGTGTTTGTAGAAGCTAGCAAAACACTTTATTATGTTGATTATGTAGAAGTTAGCAAAACACTTTATTATGTTGATTATGTAGAAGTTAAGCACAGCACTTTATTATGGTGATTATGTAGAAGTTAGCACAGCACTTTATTATGGTGATTATGTAGTAGTAGTGGTTAGCAAAGCACATTATTATGGTGATAATGCTGTAGTGATCAGCATAGCACTTAATTATGGTGATTATGAAGTAGAAATAGTCAGCAGCAGAAGTAAGCAAAGCACTTTATTGTGTTGATTATATAGTAGTGTTTTAAGAGTATAATTTGATAACTTTAGTAAATAAGTCATAAAACCTTGACATGTTCGTCTTAAAAAAATGTTAAATGTTTTTACAATGCAAATATTTTATATAAAATGAAAATTGTCAATATATTTTACAAAGCTAGTCTATCCAATGCTTTAAAGTCTCCAATGCTTTGAAACGTATGAGGAATATGTGTTGAATTTTGTGAGATCTACATCATCATCATCATGTGCCATGCCAATAAGCGTGGGCGGTCAAGATTCGCCATTTCACTAGATCACGAGAGTCGTGGATCAGTTCAGTGTTCTGGTCTCGACCATGCCACTTGGTTAAGCCATCCAGTATTTACTTCTCTGTCTTCCCCTTGTTCTCTTCCCCTTGATCTTGCCAGTTGTCACCAAGTTCTCCAATTTATTTCTTCTCATAACATACCCAAAAGATGTTGACAGTCTATATACAAATTCAAAATGTTAAAAATGTCCCAAATTAGTTGTAGCAAACTGTGATGGGAAAGCCCTGTAGACACTGGTCCTGTAAGTTTGCATATGATTTCTGCTGTAAAACGCTGGTTGTGTGTGTTTGATGATCTAGTGCCAGTTTTGTCATTGCCAGGAGACAAGGATGGTTGACCTGAATAAACTCTGGAAGATTTGTGCCAGTTATTGGTCACTCATGTGACATCCATTGCTTGAAGCTTCATGTAACCCACACAGCCAGTTCAGAAGCCTTGTCCATACTGTGACACCTGTTGGACATCTAGTGCTGGCTTCAGTTTGGTGGCCCTTGGGTGATGTTGTCAGTATCATGCCAGCTTCCTTGACTTCCCTGCACATGTCCTGGTACTCTGACTGGCAGCCCATGTCCTGGTACTCAGACTGGCAGCCCATGTCCTGGTACTCAGACTAGGAGCCCGTGTCCTGGTACTCAGACTGGCAGCCCATGTCCTGGTACTCAGACTGGCAGCCCATGTCCTGGTACTCAGACTGGCAGCCCATGTCCTGGTACTCACTTAGACTGGCAGCCCATTTCCTGGTACTTTCAGACTGGCAGCCCATGTCCTGGTACTCACTTAGACTGGCAGCCCATTTCCTGGTACTCAGACTGGGAGCCCATGTCCTGATACTCAGACTGGCAGCCCATGTCCTGGTACTTTCAGACTGGCAGCCCATGTCCTGGTACTCAGACTGGCAGCCCATGTCCTGATACTCAGACTGGCAGCCCGTGTCCTGGTACTCAGACTGGCAGCCCGTGTCCTGGTACTTAGACTGGCAGCCCATGTCCTGGTACTCAAGATTGGCAGCCCGCATCCTGGTACTCAGACTGGGAGCTCATGACCTGGTACTCAGACAGGCAGCCCATGTCCTGGTATTCAGACTGGGAGCTCATGTCCTGGTACTCAGACAGGCAGCCCATGTCCTGGTATTCAGACAGGCAGCCCATGTCCTGGTACTCTCAGACAGGCAGCCCTTGTCCTGGTACTGACTGGCAGCCATTGTCAGTGTTGTTGTTAATCCTGGTCTGGGGATTCGAACACGTGACCTCTGTCAGATATCAGCCTGCTAGCCACTGGCTGCTGCTGCAGTTCCCAGCTGTAACAGAGCTGGAGTGTTTGTGACAGAGGGACAAGAGATTCCCCTAGTCAATCTCTGGTTTGTAGGTTTCAGTTGCTCAAACCACCCGATATATTGTCAAATGTTAATGTTTGAGATCTTGTGGTTACTCTCTTGACAATATTATTCATATTTACCTAGTTGTAGTTAGTAATGGATATTCACATAGTGTCAGTTTGCCAATATGTCTGTGGCCTTTCTCAGGGTAGTGCATTTAAAACTTGACATAGCTAGCAACACAATCATAAAAACAGTCTTTCTATGTGCTGTAACGTCCAAATAATGTATTGTTTTATAAGTAATATCCTATTCAACACTTCTGGGTTATAATTGGGGTATAGTGTCTGTTATTATTTCTGTTAATGGACTCTTTGTTTGTTTGTCTTCTGTGCAGTTATGATAGGAATGTTGTGATTTCCACCTTCTTTATAGACATTTGTAGTATTGTACTTTTGCATTTGCATTCAAAGTTAGTTGCATGTCAACCTCAACATTTATTGGCTTACTATGCTGAAATTTTACATTCAGCAGTTTGCCATTGCTTGCTGGACGGTCAATACCTCATGCCCTCAAAATCAGTGCAAAATGATATGCTTCCAAATCACTGTTGCTGATTTAGATTCTCCCCCCCCCCCCCCCTCCCCCAGCTAAGTATGTCGGAGAATTGTGGAACTGTTTTTCAATTATCCATAAGCCACAGATGTCATATTGTGTAGGTATATAATCATTGGTTTCACTTATCAAATGAATGTCATTATGTTCCACAGATGCTGGTTGCCTAGTCCATGTATCAAGTGTGAGTGTGGGTGCCAGTGGAGGTGGCCAGGAAACCATGTCTGGGCCTTCATACGATGACAGGGGTGCTACCTCCAGTGGGACACTGATTGGGCCGTCTGTGATAAGAAAGGCTCTGTCTCCTAAGCGTTCACCTTTAGATGCCCAGTCTGAGGCTAGTGGGGCTGTGGAGAGATCGCACGATGAAGACTGTTTATGGAATGGAGCATGCAATCGCTCTGACTGTAAATCGAATCGCAGAAGAAATATGAAAAATGGCCAGAATAATGGGGTAAAAAATACTTCATCAGACAATGTAGACCAGACTACAGCAAATGAGAACACAAACGATGACCATCAGAGCAACAGCTGCAGTACTGTCACAGATGATGGGAACTGTGATAGAAGCCAGAACAGTTTGCTGTCATGTAGCAGTGGCCAGGTGGATGTTATATATAGTGATACTAGTGCTCTCGAGCATCAGGGAGTGGAATGTCCCAGTTCTTCAGGAATTTTCAGGAAATCTTTTGCTGATAGTTTACATGTTAGTCCCAGTCAAAGCAGCTCTTTAGTATGTACTTCCAATCAGCCTAGTACATCTGCTCAAAAAGACAGCTCAATCTGCTCACAGACTCCGAATTTGAAACATTCTTCTCTACAGCCCACAGGTAAAGCAAATAGAAGTACAGTGTCATTAAAACCATCCTTCAGTTCACATTATCATCCACAAGGACAGACATGTCGCTCTTTATTCTCCTCTTATGCTGAAAGCTCAGACTCCAGTTTTGATGAGAGTCCTTCAGTTGGTGCACCTCTAAGCAGGGAGATTGTTAGTGATTCCTTCTGCCATGTTGATACCCTAGCACATTATCATGGACAGACACCAGCAGGTTCTAACACTGGTCGGGCAGTAGGTAGTGATTCTTCACCCAGCTACGGATCACTAGGAGGAAACACATCACAAAGTTTTAAGGAAATTAGAAAGGGCAGTACGGAGGTGGAAAGACCAGGGTTATTCAGCGACAATAACAGTGCTTTCAGCTTTACCAGGCAAGACTCTGGGTTTTCTGGAGGTTCTGGCTCTGCTACCCCTGGAGAACAGCATGGACAGTTCACACTTCCCTCGCCGACAGGCAGCATTAATCTTTGTTCTCCTGGGAAAGAGAATTTCAGCAGCCCTAACACAAAATCCACCGGATTAACAGTTCCTGGCCATTACAACAGGCTGCCTATATCCATGGGTGTAGACATACCAAACACTAATTCTGACCTGCCCAGCCAAACACACAGCCAACCACGAGTGTTTTCTGAGCCCTCAGAAAACCGTGCAATCAGGAAAAGGAACAGTGAGGTGTCCCAGCCACTGGAAAAAATTCCATCTCCTAATTCGCGAGGTACGTAATCAATGCATGTTCGCATTGTTTTATCATCCCAGTTGTAACATGTTATTACTGTCACTTTCAATCTGTGTTTTATTGCTGACACTATAATCTTGTGTTCTATTACTGGCACTGCAATCTTGTGTTTTTTTGCTGACACTGTAATCTGTGTTTTATTGCTGATACTGCAATCTGTTTTATTTCTGACACTGCAATCTGTTTTTTATTCCTGACACTATACTCTGTGTTTTATTGCTGACACTAATCTGTGTTTTCTACCTGACACTGTAATCCTTGTTTTATTGCTGACACTGTAATCCTTGTTTTATACCTGACACTTTTATCCTTGTTTTGTACCTGACACTGTAATCCTTGTTTTAAACCTGACACTGTAATCTGTGTTTTATTGCTGACACTGTAATCTGTGTTTTATTGCTGACACTGTAATCTGTTGTATTGCTGACACTGTAATGTTATATACCTGACACTGTAATCCTTGTTTTATACCTGACACTGTAATCCTTGTTTTATACCTGTCACTGTAATACATGTTTTACTATTGTTACATAAAATAATGCATAAGAGCTTAGCTGCACTACCCTTTCAGCTATGCTTCAGCATGGCAGCATTGTACAAAGCAGTCTGTCAGAAATATAACCATATGTAATTTCTGGATAAACAATATCAGCTTTATTGAAGCTATGTTTTCAAAACCAGTTCTTTGTACTCCCTTAGTCAGGTCAAGGATGTATCCAAGTTGACATCACTTTAGCATGCAATTTTCCTAGGATCAGTCTTTAAAAATCTAGGGTCCTTTACTTTTTTCTTGTTTTTGAAGGCCAGTATCGTAGTATTGACAGTGTTTGGTGCTCCTAACACTGTATTTTTGGCGCACGAGCTTATGGCCTATTTCCAATTATAAATTGGCCCTGGTTTGCAACTTACATAGCTTGAGCAACAGACCTTCTGTGTTTCACCTTTATCTGAAAGGACTTGGTATTCCATCTCATTCCAAAGAGATCAAGGGAGCATGGGATATTAGACAAATGGTTCTGGTAATAAATGCCCAGTCTTCTGCTGGAAGCAACCCCAATCAGTCTGGGGGAGACACGGAAACTTCTCATCTCAGCCACACGGCCTCTGCATTGTTTGATCAATATTGTTGCAAAGTGCACGAGTCAGTCTTGTGTTAGAAAGCAGCATATGAAGACAGCTAGAAAACAGCATTTGATGACAGCTAGTAACTGTTTCTGTTGAGTGCATGTTAGTCACTGTCTCTCTTATCCATATAAGTTCGTTGTTCCTAAATGACATTGTTTATGCAAATATTTCAGATACGGACCTCGACAGGCAGATCAGTACTTTAACTTGTGATGAGTTGGAGGATTTTGCTGAGCAGGTATTTATGTTTAACAGATCTGCCTCATGTTTATACAGCTGGTTTTGACATACAAACATGTTGTAGCATGTACATTACTAGGAAAATTCCCAAATCTGTACCATCAGAAAGGGAGATCTGTGATCATTGTCGTTGGCTTTCTATAGTTTAGGTTATACATAGCTATAGCCATTCTATTGCCATTTGGGGCCAACATTTGTCACAAAGCATTGAGCGAATCTAAAATTTAACAAATTAGGTAGGTTGGTATGCTGTAAGGATACATCCAGTGCACACTGATACTAAAACAACTGAAGTTGGGATATTAAAAACATTTCAAAGCTGCCAAAATAGCATGTACTAGTGGCATCAATATCTTTTTCATTTTATCTCAAGTGTCCTCTACTATGTTTGATACAAAGATTGGGTTTACCCCTGACTGAACTGTATAACGCATTTGATCAGTTGGCATTTTGTTTTGTTACGTCAGTATTGCTGACATTACATTTAAACGGGAGAGGAAATGGGTCACAGGTCTCCTCCTCTTTTGTGTTTTTAAAAGAGGTTTAAAGATGGGAGGATCAACTTCATTGCACTTGGTTTTGCCCCATGTGGCTCGGTCACTTCCTGCAGAGCAGTCTACTGAAAGCATCACATACAGCACGAGCTTTGTAGCTCCAGGAGTTTCAAGAAGACTGCACCCTTGAACCGAAGGACTGAGTCCGGAAACAAACCCATGGCCTGTAGAGTGCGATGTGAGTGGGTTCGCAATGGTGATTCCAATTTTTGTGTATGATGCTAAACACTAGAGAATGGGTGCTCAGTATTTGTATTTCCATGTGGCCTGGCTCAGGACAGTTCATACAGTTGTCTGGTCAACAGCAGTGAAAGAATAGTCCTATTTGCCTAGTTGTCTGGTCAACAGCAGTAAAAGAATAGTCCTAGTTGTCTGGTCAACAGCAGTAAAAGAATAGTCCTAGTTGTCTGGTCAACAGCAGTGAAAGAATAGTCCTAGTTGTCTGGTCAACAGCAGTAAAAGAATAGTCCTAGTTGTCTGGTCAACAGCAGTAAAAGAATAGTCCTAGTTGTCTGGTCAACAGCAGTAAAAGAATAGTCCTAGTTGTCTGGTCAACAGCTGTAAAAGAATAGTCCTAGTTGTCTGGTCAAAAGCAGTAAAAGAATAGTCCTAGTTGTCTTGGTCAACAGCAGTGAAAGAATAGTCCTAGTTGTCTGGTCAACAGCAGTCAAAGAATAGTCCTAGTTGTCTGGTCAACAGCAGTGAAAGAATAGTCCTAGTTGTCTGGTCAACAGCAGTAAAAGAATAGTCCTAGTTGTCTGGTCAACAGCAGTGAAAGAATAGTCCTAGTTGTCTGGTCAACAGCAGTGAAAGAATAGTCCTAGTTGTCTGGTCAACAGCAGTGAAAGAATAGTCCTATTTGCCTAGTTGTCTGGTCAGCAGCAGTAAAAGAATAGTCCTATTTGCCTAGTTGTCTGATCAACAGCGGTGAAAGAATAGTTCTATTTGCCTAGTTGTCTGGTCAGCAGCAGTAAAAGAATAGTCCTATTTGCCTAGTTGTCTGATCAACAGCAGTAAAAGAATAGTCCTATTTGCCTAGTTGTCTGGTCAACAGCAGTGAAAGAATAGTCCTATTTGCCTAGTTGTCTGATCAACAGCGGTGAAAGAATAGTTCTATTTGCCTAGTTGTCTGGTCAGCAGCAGTAAAAGAATAGTTCTATTTGCCTAGTTGTCTGATCAACAGCAGTAAAAGAATAGTTCTATTTGCCTAGTTGTCTGATCAACAGCAGTAAAAGAATAGTCCTATTTGCCTAGTTGTCTGGTCAGCAGCAGTAAAAGAATAGTCCTATTTGCCTAGTTGTCTGATCAACAGCGGTGAAAGAATAGTTCTATTTGCCTAGTTGTCTGGTCAGCAGCAGTAAAAGAATAGTTCTATTTGCCTAGTTGTCTGATCAATAGCAGTAAAAGAATAGTCCTATTTGCCTAGTTGTCTGATCAACAGCAGTGAAAGAATAGTCCTATTTGCCTAGTTGTCTGATCAACAGCGGTGAAAGAATAGTTCTATTTGCCTAGTTGTCTGGTCAGCAGCAGTGAAAGAATAGTTCTATTTGCCTAGTTGTCTGATCAACAGCGGTGAAAGAATAGTTCTATTTGCCTAGTTGTCTGGTCAGCAGCAGTGAAAGAATAGTCCTATTTGCCTAGTTGTCTGGTCAACAGCAGTGAAAGAATAGTTCTTCTTCTTCTTCTTTGCGTTCATCCGGAGTGATTTTTTCAGATGTGATTGCGGTGTGTCTGGTTAGGCACCCTCGGGTCGAAACCCTCAGGCCAACACATCCGACTTTTAGCGTGCATTTTTGACCAGGTTAGCAATCCTGGGAGACTCTCACTTTTGTGGTACCGTCCACATCTCAGCTGGTCTAGTTGGAACAGTCGAAGACTACACGGTCATCCCTCAAGTGAAGGCAGGGACAGTCCATAGCATTTTCCGCCATCCTGGGTGGCTTCCATAATTGCAGAGCCGGCACATAACGCTCTGGTGCTGGGTTTACCGAGGGAATCGTCACGTCCTGCTCATGGCTGTTTTAATTCCTCACTTCAATATATTGGGCATTTGGCTTGCCCTGGGCCGTTCCTGCACAAACCAGTCAGCTCTGCGGTTGGTTTCCACTAAGCGAGTTTTCGGACATGTGCTTGTCCCTGTACCCATCAGAGCTGTTCCAGGCACGGCGGACATTCGGAAAACTACCTAGTCAGAGCTGTTCCGAACAAGAGCGGCATTCGGAAACTAGGTAGTCAGAGCTGTTCCTAGCACGGGAGACATTCGGACGAGACATTTCACTCGGACGTAAAATGCGTAGTGTCAATTTTTAGTTTGCCACCCGTAGGACGACACTTCCGACTTCCGGCGGGTATTTTTTAGTGAGGTTAGCCTTCCTCTGGTTTCGAGACACGTTAGACTGTTGTAATGTCACCCACATCTCAGCTGGTCAAGACAGAACGATCAACGATATCGTGGTCTGCCCTCAAGGGAAGGCAGGGGCAGACCATGGGCATTATCTCGCTATCCAAGGAGGCTTCCATAATTGCAGAGCCGGCACATATTGCTCTGAGACTGGGCTCACCCAAGGAGTTTCCACGTCCTGCTCATGGCTGCTTTAGTTCCTCACTTCCATGTGTTGGGCATCCCACTTGCCACTGATCGCTCAATCACACACCAGGAGCGGTCAGACTGCGAGTGACATCCACTCGGTAAGCTTTTGCTTGTGACTTCAGACCATGCAATAGGTTCGCTCGCCGTGCGTTCCATTTTGCGTTGATGAGACATTATTCCACTTTTGTCTACACTCTCTATGAGTTAGATACAGACAGTTTTCGTAACCCTTCGACTGGGGCACTTTTCTGGCTTTTTTGTACTCGCTCACGAGGTAGGCTACATGTGCTGCCGGCTCAGCACCTTACCTTCGTGCAGCAGTGAACGGGAAACGGCCAGGCCCCTTCATCCGGGAATCTCTCATATCCCCCAGCTGGGAGCCTTCGAACATGTATCAGACCTGAGCATGTAGCTTGCTCAGTATCATGTTTCTATTTTCCGGTAGACGGGTATCAGCCTGGCTCTAAGATCCGAGGGTTTGTGGCTTAGAGGCGTTCAGCCACAGCCCTCGACACCTTAAGAGTTTTGTCCGGACCAAGAAATTCTGCCTTTGTGCACCTCATTTAAATTTTGACTGCTATCCTCAGTCTATGCCTGCAGAGCAGCAGGTTGTGTCTCTCTTAGTCTGGTCCCTATCCCATAAGCTGTCCGATATGTAATTTTTCACCCATCGGAAAGCAAATGGGGTCTATGGGACACGCAAGCTCCCCCACCACGTCAAGGTGGAGACACATCGGGGGAGGAATAGTTCTATTTGCCTAGTTGTCTGGTCAGCAGCAGTAAAAGAATAGTCCTAGTTGTCTGGTCAACAGCAGTGAAAGAATAGTCCTATTTGCCTAGTTGTCTGATCAACAGCGGTGAAAGAATAGTTCTATTTGCCTAGTTGTCTGGTCAGCAGCAGTAAAAGAATAGTTCTATTTGCCTAGTTGTCTGGTCAGCAGCAGTGAAAGAATAGTCCTATTTGCCTAGTTGTCTGGTCAACAGCAGTGAAAGAATAGTCCTATTTGCCTAGTTGTCTGGTCAACAGCAGTGAAAGAATAGTTCTATTTGCCTAGTTGTCTGGTCAGCAGCAGTAAAAGAATAGTCCTAGTTGTCTGATCAACAGCGGTGAAAGAATAGTTCTAGTTGTCTAGTTGTCTGGTCAACAGCAGTAAAAGAATAGTCCTAGTTGTCTGATCAACAGTGGTGAAAGAATAGTTCTATTTGCCTAGTTATCTGGTCAGCAGCAGTAAAAGAATAGTTCTATTTGCCTAGTTGTCTGATCAACAGCAGTAAAAGAATAGTTCTATTTGCCTAGTTGTCTGATCAACAGCAGTAAAAGAATAGTTCTATTTGCCTAGTTGTCTGGTCAGCAGCAGTAAAAGAATAGTTCTATTTGCCTAGTTGTCTGGTCAGCAGCAGTGAAAGAATAGTTCTATTTGCCTAGTTGTCTGGTCAGCAGCGGTGAAAGAATAGTTCTATTTGCCTAGTTATCTGGTCAGCAGCGGTGAAAGAATAGTCCTATTTGCCTAGTTGTCTGGTCAGCAGCAGTGAAAGAATAGTCCTATTTGCCTCATGTTGTGAAAGACAAACCGTATGGGATACAACCTGGTGCGTCAAAGTCAGTTTTGCCTTTAAAACAAGAGAATTCAATTAAATTTACTGTAAACTGCATATGCATATGTGTTTGTTGATTGGCACAAAGTATTTATCAGAATCCGCTGGCTGCTCGCAGTTGTCAGTTCCTTATGTGTAGCTGGTGTTGCTTGTATGTGAATTTCTGAGCGTAACGAGCAGCATTGGCTTGTCTGCATCAGTGCAGTCTGATTTCATCTTCTTAAACAACCTAATCTCATTTACAGGGAGAAGAACGCTGCAGTCAGAAAGACATGGCTTTTGTGACAAATGGTGAGTTTTTTTTTAATTATTACTAAGTGCTTAAAATTTCATGTCAACATCTGAGGTTTAAACAGTGCTCATGCTGATCATTATCTGATACACACAGCTCATGTTTGGCACAAAACCACTTGTCATGTTACTTCTTCTTCTTGCCGTTATCAAGGAATCACATTTTGTCAGATAATTGAATACTGTCATGACTTGAGCACAGGTTGGTGTCATGGTTGCGATGGCATGAGCATGGTTGGACAAGAGTTTGTCATCTCTTGTTGTTCGCTGCAGGGGGGAAAGACTGGCCACCTATTCCTGCATGCACTCAGGCCTACACCATGTGATGTGCTGACACATCACACACCCACAGCAGCTTCCTGCCATTGGGGCTTATTACCTGTGCAAGTGTGGAGCAGTGTACTGTTGCTGCATAGGACAGCACTAGGCTAGATGGTTACTGTGCCATTATGTGACATGGGACAAGATATCTTTCCATCCACTGACACCACTTGTGCCCATCACGTGCACGGTTACATGCCCGTGATGAGCTGCTAGCTTCACCAGAGACAGGCATGATGGCATCACACACATCATTGTTTAGTTCAGGAGAGCTTGGCATATGATACCACAACCTCAAGTCTGAGAATGGAAGTGGGGGCTGTTACTGCAGATTTACACTGGATGGAGATCAAACTGTATACGCATGTTGTGTTTGTAACTGATTCACAAAGCATGCTGACAAAGGTGAAGATTAGTATGCTTGTGCAGAAAGGCATGCATCGATTCAGAGGTTGCAGGTTGTGAGTATTTGCTGGACCTTTTCTCCGGGACACTCTGGTGTGGTTGGAAATGAACAGGCAGACAGATTGGCTGGTGGCACATCATTAAGGGGTGATTTGATGCATGATAAGGGAGACGTGGTGAAGGCCCTCTGGGAGGATGTGAATATTGCAGAACAGATAGACTATCATAGTCTAGAGAGAATGCGGAGCAAAGGGGTGGTCAGAGGACAGTTGTCATTCCGAGGTAAAACCTGATGGACATATAATCAGATTGCAATGGGCACCACTAGTATTGGAACTCTTCACTGGCTGTTGAAGATGACTGAACTATTATGGGAATGCCCTGAATACAGTGATATCAGTTCTTGACTCAACTCAACTCAAACATATAGGTGCTGTTCCTTGTACTGGATTTACTGAGAGACAAAGTGGTCCAGACATCTTGTGATAAAGCCCACATGGCTACCACTGAAAAAGTTCTGGCAAAATCTAGAGCAAAACCAAGAATCAGATAGATTTTGTGAAGAGTCCTGTACAAACACACTCCAGGAAATCAGGTTAGCGTATGTGGCTCAACATGGAAATTACAAGTCATCATTGATATGGCTATGATGGATGGATGGATACTTACATAATACATGTATGAGCACGCATGCATGCATAGTACATACATGCTCACATATGCATGCATAGTACATACATGCTCACATATGCGCGCACACACATACATACATACATACATACATCCTCACACATACATACAATGCAGATGTTCTTGCATACATGCGGACAGACAGAAACTGGTTCATGATTTTATTGTTGACACTTCACACCAGCCGATCTCCTGCAAGCTGTCAATCTGAGTAAAGCTGAGGTTGTCAAGCATGCCATTACACAGTTCCAGCTGACTGAACACAAGCTAGACTTTGAACAAGCAGACAATGCAGGTGTCACATTGCTCATGAGAGCTGTGCAGAAAGGTATGGTCACCTGTTCACATGTAAAATAATTACATCTAGGTGCCATGTTCTGTCTCAAATAGTGCATGTCTGTAATGAAGCATTTTCATTTTCCAGGATATCTCATATTGTTGATAGTATAAGCACATTGCACTACTGTGTATATAGTTTACCTAGATTCCAGGCACTATGGCTATTGTCTGAAAATCAAAATGCTTTGTTAGTATGTGATGAATGTACAGGACTGCTGTTGTCCTACATATATGCACGTCTGCCATAAATGTAGCATCTATAACTAATGTAACCAACATAGGTTTTGTAAAGTAAAGAACAGTAGACATAGCTGACTGAAAAATTATAATTATTAAGATATGTAAGTACATTGAATATATTACAACAATTTGGTTTTGTTTTTTTATTACACTGAATGCAAAGTTTATTCTTTACTCTATTTCAGCTTACATTACACTTTTATAACTAAGTTTAATCATTAAATCTTTGAATAGTTTTATGAAGTTTGCACCCGGGAAGTTTAACCTGGTGAACAAATGCATGTAGAAGTCTTGTTGGCTGAAAGGTGCCAGTATCACAACTCTGCTGTAAATAGGCACAGTGCAATTACATCCACAACAAATCATGTCGGATGAATGAAGTTTTATGAATTCTCTTTTGACATCTATCTATTGTATGGTGGCATGGAGGAATATCAACGGCAGAGTTGATCCAGAAAACCACAGACCGAGATCTGTGGAGAGTCATGAACACCTACGCCAGTTGACACGGCACTTGATGATGATGATCTATTGTATTATTTTAAAGTTATAAACCGTGACGTGTTTACTTAGACCTAAACTAATCACATAGTAATCATGAGACACAGAAAGTGTGGACTGGCTTAGGGGCAAGATGCTACCTGTTTATCCAAGAGTACCAGGTACAAGTCAAGGTGTGAGCAATTATTGTGACTGAGTAAGACCATGTCATGCTCCACCATATGTAGACTTCCTTTTCAGACAGGGACTGACAATGAGGATATCTCGCGTGCATGTTGTGAATGATACATTTTCTTGCTACTTGGAAGCTGTGAATGTTGAATGCATGTGAAAGCTGTCGTGGGTAGACTGAAGAGGTTGTTCTCAAAGCTACACCTGAAGATGTACCGGCGGCATGGTATTTATAGCATGTTGTCATTTTTAGTGCAGTAAGGATGATCCATGAATGCTGTCAAGCATTATACAAAGATTGTAAGTTAGTTAGTCGACAGATCATCCTCATTGCACATCGAACCATTCAGTCCATAAATGCTTGGATCTCCTCAGCAAATCCCACAGCGTGTAGCGGCTAATGACACCAGTTTTGTGTTGGTTTATCAATCTTCTTTGGCTTCCTGCATAGTGTTCTTGTTTGGCCACCTCTCTTTTAATTTGCTGTTCTCGCAGTCTGGCCATGGTTGTAGATTCACAGTCATCACTTGGTTCTCGCAAAAGTCTTACTTCTCGTAGAGCATTCAGAATGTCAGCCTGGCGCGTCCGCCCTCCACAGTAGCTTTACCTGCAAGCTTGTCAGCCTGCTCATTTCTTGTACTCCCGCATGCCCTGGCACGAAGATGAAACTAATCTTTGCCAGCCGAGACCGCTCCAGAGACAGCAACCGTTCTCTTCGGATCCACCCCATCTCTATCCTTTTGAGCATGCTCATTGAGTCGCTAAGGAAACATGCCCTAGTGAATGTCTGTGTCTCGTGCCATGTTATTGCTTTACTTACTGCCATAACTTCCATAGCCAGGCTACTTGTGATCTCAGCAAACGCACCAGAGTCCTCCTTCACAATTCTCCCTCCAGCCCAAGCCGTAAAGGCCCATGAGCTTCTCACATGTTGAACGACCGATCCATCTGTGTAAATGACAGCATTACCGTCTAGCGAATTCTCGAAAATCAACGCTTGTACTTCCGCCTCCACAGCAGCCGGATGTTATTGTCTGCATTTTCTATCTAGTTGGATGCAAACTGAAAATGATATGCAGAAATCTGTTGGCACTTGTACCCACTCCTCGCCAGGTTCTAAGTCCTCAAGTGCACACACCTGTTGAAGAATGTCTTCGGCTTGACCCATCCTCTTTTTAACCTGCTGCCCTTCACCTTCATAATTTCACTATGCAGTGGATGTTGTGTGTATGCGTTAACTCTGAGGTAGGTTCGTGCTCTGCATATTTGTATTCTGTCATTCAATGGTTGGAAAATCAAGAAGGTAGCGCAGCACCCTGCATGCTGTATCTCTTGTACATCCAAGAATAATGCGCATAGCTTCATTCTGTATCCTTTCCATCCTTTCTATCTGCTTACGGCTGAGAGTCAGGATTGCCATTGCTTACTCAAAAACAGACATGACCAGCCCCTCGTACAGAAGACATAGATGGCGCTGCTCACAGTTTGCTGCCGCCATCACCTGCATCGCAGCCAAACCCCGCTTGGCCTTTGCTATCACCTGGTCTATGTACTCATTATAAGCAAGGCTTCGATCAAAACGTATCCCCAGATAATTCATTGCCTTTGTTCTTTCAACCGTCTCTGAACGCAGATTAACAGTTAGTGTTGGATTGTAAGATTTGTAACACACTGACCAATGAAGATGATTACAAGCTGGTGTGTGTAGCATCAGTAACAGTTGAAAGGTGGTCAGACAGTAGCTTCTTGCTGCTTAAGGGCTACAACACTGTAGCAATGATGGCACATGTGCTTGTCCATACATTCAGTGTGCAATAAGACAGAGCATGGTAACTTGGAATATGCTGATAATAAAGTGTTTCTTTAACTGACCATGTTTAGACAGAAAGATATTGGTACTATTTTTCTGCAGGGACGCTGGCCATTGTGGAGATGTTGCTGGGGCATGGGGTGAATGTCAACGCCCAGCAGACTAATGGCACAACCTCCCTCATGATTGCTGCTGAGCAGGTCAGCACATTTGTCTGTGTCTGTGTTCATGCAGACATATTTGCCATTCTTTAATGCCTTGTTACTTATTTCAGATAACATCGCACATATGAAGCTGCTAAAGAAGCTTGGATTCAGATATGTAAGGAAATATAGGAACTAGAAATAAAATACAACACAAAGGAACTTCATGAAAATTTAACATGAATTATAAAGAAGAATCATAACCGGAAACAGTTGTTTCAGAGGTAATGATTGAAAAATTATAGCTGATAAAACTGATCAAATAAAGACATAGGCTGAATACATAGCAGACATTCTGAGGCATCAGATGTCGTAAATGACCCAAGCATATTAAAGACTGAAGTAGAGAAGGCTCAGAATGATGAAATAATTAAACAACAGGGCCTGAAAAGTTGGCAGATATGATTACATGACAATGCATCTTCGTATTCTATTATCACAGAAATATGTAATGACTTATAAATTGGACACATCCCCAGCAGTTGAAAATATATACTTCCAACACCCTATCCTGAAAACCAAGCTTGTGAAGACTATAGAACTATTAATTTCTGGGGAACCCTTGAATTGGTATTGATGGACACCCATAGAATTAGAGAAAAGAAATAAAAGATTAGGAGAGTTGCTATATACAGATTGAAAGATAATTACCACACCAGAATTCAAAGCTACTGCTTCCAGATAACAGCACCTTGTTTGTTAGTTTGTTTGTTAGTTAGTCACGGTTCCAACTTCGCAGCAACGAGTCGTCCCAATAATGCTCCATTCCTATGCCAGTGAATATCATACAGAATGCTCCTTATTGCCGCATGTGAAAAGTCAAATAGACAGGAGCCTCAACAAACCAACAACCCACACGGCATGCTATGCAGAATGCCGCTGTCAGAATGCCAACACAAAAGTCCACCATGAAAAATCATCTCATCGTCGATGAAAGCGACAGTCACTAGAAAACCAGCAGCGACAGTCACTAGAAAACCAGCAGCCACACTTTACTGCATAAGGCAAACTCAGTTACTTCAGCAACCAGCCGGCTACTATTTTTCTGAACATGCAGTTCACGATACAAACAACCACGGACAGATGTAAAAGCCCTCCACACGAAATCAACAGCTCACAGTGTCGCTCCACGCACTTAACTCAGTAGCTGGGTGACGGAACCATCCACTACCAGTCTAACATGAGGAACATGTGCCAGCAAACCTTCGCCAAAAGCATAAACACTCCAGAGGCCTTAACAGTGTCATCTTTAACTAGGTCTATCATCTATCTGAACACAACTATAAAATATAGATACAATTTGTATCTAACCATTGAAATAGCACCATAGGTTTCAGACATTGGTGTCAATCAAGCATTGGTCAAATAAACACAGAAATACATCAGGCCGCAATACTAGACCTTGTATGAGTATATACAGAAGAGACATGATTGGTTGGTTCCTGTGATATGTAACACAGAAACATCATTTGTTGGGAAATCCTTGATGCCATTGAAACAGCATAAGAAACAAATTCAGAAGTAGAGGGACATGCTAGACAATATAATTATGTCTGCGTATTATGTATGCTGCCGGCTTCCTGGCCTAGAGGTTAGCGACTTTTCTCCGTAATCTCGTATACTCTCGTAAGTAACGTGACGACGGTGAGAATCAGCAGTGGTTCGAATCGTGTCTGTAACATACGGGGTATGTGAGCCGGCCGCTCAGAAAGCAATGGCAAACTACTGAGCGTAATCTTGCCAAGAAATCAACAATCAGCTGAAAGATGCTGATGTTGACAGCAATGTCCTGTAAAGGATATGCACAAAAAAAAAAAAATTAAATTATTATTATGTATGCCACAACTTTCTTTAAATGTTCGTAATATACTAGACTCTGTATTATCAGCTTCTTCTTCCTCTTCTTCTCTGCTGCTACTTCCTTTTTTTTCATCGTCCTCATTTTTTAAGTTTACTTCTAAATTCTCTTGAGCATATCCATGAGAGAGAGCTTTAGTGCTGTAGTGACTAGACAGTTGCCAGCCAGCCTGGCAGTCATGGGTTCACATTCACATACATGCAGATTTTAACAATTGTCATAGGTTCCCAGATCGACTCAGCCTAAGATGGGTATCAGGAAGTGTCTTAAATTTTTGTTTTTAGTTAGTTTTGTGATAGAGCTTCGCTGATGTAATATTACAGCATTTACAAATGCCAGAGGTAGATGTTTTAATCGTGGCCATTGTGTTGACAACCTTGTTGCTTACTTCAGAACGCTGTCTGTCTCGTGGCCATACTTCTGAAATATGGAGCTAACAGTAGCCTGTACACAGTTCACACAGACAGGGCAGAGACTGCTCTCATGAAGGTATTATATTCCATAATGTTCTGCTAGTTAACATATTATTGTCTGTTGTATTATACAAGGAAAGTCATGAAGTAACAAGAATTATAAAATGCATGGAAGAGTATGGACAGAAAATCTTATTTCAAGACACAAACTGGCTCTTTAGCAACTCTTTGAAAGGGTTGTGAGGATTGAGCTGTTTTTGCAATTACTAAATGGCTGCCCCACTTTCGACTTGCACCATGGACGAACAAGTCGGTAGTAGTTTTTTGTGTGCGCCGAGAGTGAAATCTTCAGAAGAATGATGGTTCAGTATGGAGACAGTTGCTTGAGTAAAGGGAGAGTGTATGAATGGGTAGAAAGATTTCAAAATAGAAGATAAACATCAATGTACTGCATAGTGGAAGAGCTGCAAAATGTGGCAACTGACAGTGATACAGCAGATCAATGCTTGGTTGATGACTACTCACTATTGATAAGATAACTGTGGATTTCAACACGAGTCATAATGCTGCTTAACACTGTCCATGGATACCTCAGTTTCAGGAATGTGTGTAGCAGTTAGGTCCCAAGACCTATCCGATGATCAGACGTGCACGGTAGAGGGTTTCTCTGGAGCATTTGGATCATCATGCGCGATAAGGAGATGCTTTTTTTTTTCCCCATCAAATGTGACGGGATGAGACCTGTGTGCATTATTATGAACCAGAGTAAGAGGCAGTTGATGCATGGGAAACACCCGTTGTCTCTGGAATCTGCTGGGAAGGTCATGATGACCATCTTTTAGGATATCAGGGGCCCTATATTTGTTCATTTCCGGAAATGGGGTGAAACTATGACTATTGCTAAATACAGTGACATGCTAGTGAACATATTGAAGCCCGCAATGCATTTGATTCGACCGGGACGTCTCCCAAAACGAGTGTTGTTACTGCATGATGTTGCCTGCCTTCATATGGCTGTGCATGCAGTGCTGTGAAATTTGAGATCTTGAAATATCTAATAGTCCAATCTTTGCATCTGCAGACTTTTGCTTGTTTGAATGAACCCTTGAAAGAACATTATGGTGTCAGGTTTGCAGATAATGAGGTAATAGAGGCTGTGCAAAATTGGTCTTAAGGCCACACTAAGAAAACATTTCCCTGGAAGACATGAACAAACTAGTGGACCAAGTGTGTTGCCAGGAAGTGGGTCTTTGTTGAGAAATAACGCGCACATAATTTTTGGTTCAGAATGTTGTATACAAGTTATTTGTTAAATTCCTGTAACTTAATGACTTCTCATAGTGTATTACATTTTGAACACCTTGATTTAATTGTAGTTTGTGTGTTATTAAATTGTCTAGTATAACAAGTAGCATAACACATAGCATATAAGCTTGTCACTTACTAGCAACTGAAACTGAAAGCTAATTTCTTTAGTGTGACATTTCAGACCATGCTCAATCTCTAAATTACATTCTGCGTTGTGAAATCATGTTTGTTGCATCAAGCTGTGGCTGCTTTTATACATAATATGCAATGTATCGGTAGGCAATCAAGAGACAGCACCAGGAAGTGGTGAACCTGATGCTACGGGTAGGGGTCAATGTAGCGGCCCCAACATGCTCCAGCATATCTGCTCTGGAACTGGCGGTTGAACGGAGAAACTCGCACATTGAGAGAATAATTCGTTTCCATTGTCAGCAGTAAGTATTTCTGTCTGTCAGCCTCTCTGCATCCTGTGTAGTACGTAAGGGGTTGTAGCCACCCTTGTAACCCCTGGTCACAAGTTTCTTGACTTAAAATCAAAATAATCTCTATAGTCATCCAGTACTGATATCCCAACCCCTGGTCACAAGTTTCTTGACCTAAAATCAAAATAATCTCTATAGTCATCCAGTACTGATATCCCAACCCCTGGTCACAAGTTTCTTGACTTAAAATCAAAATAATCTCTATAGTCATCCAGTACTGATATCCCAACCCCTGGTCACAAGTTTCTTGACCTAAAATCAAAATAATCTCTATAGTCATCCAGTACTGATATCCCAACCCCTGGTCACAAGTTTCTTGACTTAAAATCAAAATAATCTCTATAGTCATCCAGTACTGATATCCCAACCCCTGGTCACAAGTTTCGTGACCTAAAATCAAAATAATATCTATAGTCTACCAGTTCTGATATCACAATCCCTGGTCACAAGTTTCTTGACCTAAAATCAAAATATCTATAGTCTACCAGTTCTGATATCACAATCCCTGGTCACAAGTTTCTTGACCTAAAATCAAAATAATATCTAGTCTTCCAGTTCTGATATCACAATCCCTGGTCACAAGTTTCTTGACCTAAAATCAAAATATCTGTAGTCTTCCAGTTCTGATATCACAACCCCTGGTCACAAGTTTCTTGGCCTAAAATCATAATAATATCTATAGTCTTCCAGTACTGATATCACAACTCCTGGTCACAAGTTTCTTGGCCTAAAATCAAAATATCTGTAGTCTTCCAGTACTGATATCACAAACCCTGGTCACAAGTTTCTTGACTTAAAATCAAAATAATCTCTATAGTCTTCCAGTTCTGATACAACGTTCTGGGCCTGCCCATGTATGCTCCGTCTCCTGTAGATTTCAAGAGTTTGAATATTTACAGTTTCTTTACTATCACTGTGTGAGAAAGCTTATATCTTGCTGTTGAAGTCAGACACCTCTAACACACATACTGAACATGGATACAGGTCAGTTGCTATTGATAAAAAAAAATTACCAACCCGTAAATGAATGCATGGTCAGCAGTGTAACAACTGAATCTGACATTAAGTATAGTACTGTGAATCTGGCATTAAACATGATACCGTCTCTCACATTGAGCATGACACTGTGAATCTGACATTAAACATTGGTGATGTGAATCTGGCATTAAATATGGTACTGTAAATCTGGCATTAAACATGGTACTGTGAATTTGGCATTAAACATTGTTACTGCATGGAAATATCACCTGAGTAATATGTATAGGTGTAGACAGAACCAGTAAGCGACAGCCTACCTACATATCCATTTATATCTAGTGTGAGTTACGCAACATTTATTAGTTAATTCCCAGCAGAAATTGTGCTGGTTCTCCCCAATGTTCAGAACTTGTTCCAGTGAGAAAAATGCTCCATTTGCAGTGACTAAATGTTTAATATTGATATAGCAGCTGTTGGTGCAGTGTTGACTGTCAACATAAACATTCAGATTGAGTTTGGAATGCAGGTGTTTTATTTTGTGAACTGTTGCTCATCTGATTTTTGTTTGTCATTTTTTCAGGCTGGAGCAAGCATTTCAGTGTCGAGTTCTTGCAACTTTGGAAGGAACTGCAGAGCTAGTGGAGCCATTGTTTCCTTTACAGTGCTTTCCTCTCAGAGAATGCCATCAGTTTGTTGTGAAATTCATCAGCAACATTCATGCCATGTCACCAGGTACATGTTTGACTTGTTAAATAGTCATTAAATTCAATTCAATTCATTTCAACTTTGTTTTAAAAGGGTTACAAATTGGGCACGTAGGCCCGTCTTACATTCGGCCCTTCCAATCACTCATCTTTCATTCATCAATAGTGCATGATGAATTCACATAGGAAAATACATTGTCAAATGAAGGTTGTAAACATAAACAATGCATATTACAATGTTATGAGACACATCCCTCACCCACTCACACATCCCCCTCCCGCCCACACATATCCCGCATCCACCCACCTACACACACTTCACCCACCCACACATATCACCACCCATACATACACACCCTCCATCCGCCCACACACATCCCCCAACCCACCCCACCGTTGGTGAGCAGGTGTTGTGTCAACGTAAGTATTAAACTACCAGGCCATTATGTTGGTAAGTCATCTTACATGCTTACCATCACGCTGATTTATGCTGAAGTAGTACAAGGGGAAAATCACGTCTTATCCTTGACTATGGAGAAACAAAAGAAAGTGGATACTGGGCATACTCTCAAGTTCCTCATACTTGCACATAATGAGTGAAGTATACATTTGTTTCCGCAAAGCTTTCTTTCACTATTGTGCATGTGCAACATATCCTATTAACCAGAACTGCTGCTGCCATGATTTTCAGAAGAATGAAGTGGGCAGGATTGTGATAAAATTCCTGACATTTCAGGGCAAAACGCCTATAGAAGTACACTGGGAGATGGAACAAGAATTTCATGATTCCTGACCTTCATATGCTTCATTTTATTTAAACAGTTCTTTTGACTTTAATTGTACAGTTAGGCATGATCTGGTTCTTTTGATATTAGCATTGCATCTGTCACCCTATTGTTGAAGCTGAGGCCTTTTTTCTCTTTCTCCAGCCACTGAATATGTCAGTCTCTGTAGTTCCTTTTGACTTGTTGCTATTAACAGTGTCATTAGCATGACATCAGATATTATTATGGACACCAACATGATCACCATTAGTACTATCAGTAGATCTCATGTGTTCCCCTTATAATGGAAGCCATTCAGGGGACGGTACACATTCTTATATGACACCAGTATTTATGCACTTAAATGTGTCTTAGTGCTTGTTGATTCTCACAGCTGCTGGTTGCTGCCAATATATCTTCTTTATTGTTCAGATATTTGCCTTTGTTTGATTGTTTTAGTACTTTATTTCTTCATCTTTAGCATTGTCAAATGCTTTTGTGCAATGTATGAGGCATAAGTACATACTTTATTTTTTACTACCATAGCTATCTAATAGTGTCCTGAGAATATATATAGCTTTGCCCTTTCCCTCCACAAATCCACATTGTTCATCACTAATGTCTGGTTTAATCTTGTTTCTCTTCTCATAACTATTCTCAGCAACTGCTTTGTCATGTGACTCATAAGACTTATTGTGCAATGATCTTCACATTTTTAAAGCACTTAGTCTCTTTGGCAAAGCTGTAAACATGGATTTAATTTGTCATTAGGAATGTACCCACTTTTATAACTGTCCTTTAAAAATGTCACTATTTTGATTCCAAAATCTCCCATGGCTCAGTTTCCTCCAGTGTTTTGTTATCTGGTTTGGGTGTCTTTCCTTTCTTCATGTGATGTAGTGCATCCACAACTTCTGCAACAAGTATTGGTGGGCCTTCGCCATTGTCTTGAGTATAGGCATCCGGTTTCTTATCATATAGCTCTTTTATTAATTCTGTCCATCTATTAACTTTATCATCTTGTCCCATTAATACTGCGCCATTCGACGATATTAATATATCCAGTGGTATTACGTCTTTTCCTACCTGTTAGGGTGTATATTTACTGATACACAGAATTTGATATTTTCTGGAGATTGTCCCAATCTCTGTTCTTTGTTAAATCAGCCAGATTTGTGTAGCCTCTTTGCATGTGTTTATTATTTCTTTTTGTATCATTATATTCTTCCTTATCATTCTTTTCTTTCCTTCTTTATCTGCAAAATTTCATGAGCCATCCATTTTTCTTTAGTAGTATGGTCCTGTTTATTATAGCTTTTAAATATTTTGCTGGCAGTGGACAAAGGCATAGTTACAGATGATTATTTAGTGAAGCCAGATGAGGTTGCTATGAAAAATAACAAAGTGAATTGTTTGAGTTACAATTCTGTGTGTGTGTGTGTGTGTGTGTGTAAGTGTAAGGGGATTATATGGTTGCATTACGGATGGTTATCACCATGATCAGTAATTGTATAGTAGTGTTTATGGAGAGACGTAATTATCTGTCATTTGTTTTGAGGAATAAATATGCAGTCACCTGTTTCTATACTGATGAGGTCAGCATGGCCGAATGGATACTTGCTTTCGTTCTTAAACATATGGTGTTTGTGCTGAGGTTGCAGGTTCAACCCCTACATGATTGAACTAAAATGTTGACTTCTCGTCCTTGACATGGGGGCATAAATTACTATTACCTCTGAAGGAGGAGTGGGCTCGCCTGATGGACACTGGTAATCGGGAAAGCTAATTCACACGCAAAAGTCAGTCCAGTACATCAGAAGTAGTAGCACATGGGTCGACTATGCTTGAGTTTGCATCCAGTGAAAGCAAAAACAAAACTTATACTGATCTGTTGTCTGACATTCTCAGTTTAGCACTTTCTTCACACATTTGTAATTAATGTTTCCATCATGATTATACACCCAGTAGTTTGGTAACTAAACTTTATGTATTGTTGTTGCAAACCTGTAATGTCATGTTGATCATTGTGATAAAACTGACTAGTGCCAGGTTATTACTGTTTCCTGTTTGTCTATTTTCAGGAGAAGGATTTCTTCTCTTCATTGCTCACACCAAGATTACTGACAAAGGAGTTCGGTGTCGCTTTCATGGAGGTTGCCCAATAGGTTCTGTCACACTGAATGGGATCACACAGACTCCTCTGACCAAGGTTGGTGTTTGAGCTTGTCTCTCATAATTCTCTCTCTCTCTCTCTCTCTCTCTCTCTCTCTCTCTCTCTCTCTCTCTCTCTCTCTCTCTCTCTCTCTCTGTCTGTCTGTCTGTCTGTGTGGGTTGGTTGATCGGTTGCATGTGCAAAAGTGATGAGTAATATTGCTTATTTGTGTGCTTTGTGCTAGTTTGGGAATTCTATTTGTAATTCAAATGACTGTATTTATATATAGAAGATTAGATAGAAAGGTAGAAGACTGGCATTGCCAGTTTTCTGTTGCCAGAAATACTGTCCTGTAAACTATTGTGATAATCACATGTTGAATGCTATTTCCTGGAAGGTTAACCTGGTCAACAAATGCCCTCAGAAGTCGGATGTGTCGGCCTAACGATGCAAGAACGCTGTTCTGTTGTAAACAGGCACAATGCAATCACGTCCAAAAAAACCTCTCCGGATGAATGCAAAAGAAAAGGAATTCAATTTATCATTTTTAGTGGTAACCTGCAGCACAACTGATTTCCATAAACATGCACAAATATCCACATAAACATTGTGATCTTCCATGGGACTAATAGGACATGCTGTTTTAAGAGACGTTTTAGTAAATGCTGACAGAGGCTGGAGGCTTCTGATCTCTCTGCACATCAATCCATAATTAGATGTGACTCACGGGGACAATTATTTCTGTTTTTGTGCTTTGTGTACCTGTTTGTCCTGTTTCATGTTAGCTTCTCATTTTTGAGTTTTCTGTAAATTTGCAGTCACCTAATTCAAATATAAGCAATGGCAAACTACTGAACAAAAACTTGCCAAGAGATCACAACTGCAAAAAATGCTGCTGTTGACCACGACATCCTGTAAAAGATATGCAACTAGAGAGAGAGAGAATTCAAATATTGTCCACATGTTGTTCTAGATGTTGTTGCTTTATAAGATGTCATTCTGAACTACATATTTTATTTCATGCAGGAAGTACATTTTGTCACGTCATGTCATCCGATTGTTCCTGGCTGCAACACACTGATCATTTACAAGCTGGCAGACTACACATCAAAAGTAAATATTGTCTTTAAGTGTGTATGTGGTGTCATGCTGTTAAGACTACACATTAGATATGTGCTCTCTCTCTCTCTCTCTCTCTCTCTCTCTCTCTCTCTCTCTCTCTCTCTCTCTCTCTCTCTCTCTCTCTCTCTCTCTCTCTCTCTGTGTGTGGGGGTGTGTGTGGGTGGGTGCATGGTGTGTGGATTGGCAGGGGATGTTTGTGTGGGTGGGGGAATGTGTGGTTGGGAATGTGTTTAGCTGAGTGATTGGGGGTGGATGGAGGATGTGTTGGTGGGCGATGTGTGTGTGTGGTAGAGGAGGTGGGGGGTGTGTGGGGGCATATATGTTTGCCTGGGGTGTGTGTCATAACATGGTATGCATTGTTTATGTTTATGATTATGTAAGTCAGTCAGTCGTGTTAGTCACATGCTGTAGATAAACCAGTAGTAAATACCGCCATAGAAGCACGAGTCACATGCTGTAGATAAACCAGTAGTAAATACCGCCTTAGAGGCACGAGTCACATGGTGTAGATAAACCAGTAGTAAATACCGCCATAGAGGCACGAGTCACATGCTGTAGATAAACCAGTAGTAAATACCGCCATAGAGGCACGAGTCACATGCTGTAGATAAACCAGTAGTAAATACCGCCATAGGGGCACGAGTCACATGCTGTAGATAAACCAGTAGTAAATACTGCCATAGAGGCACGAGTCACATGCTGTAGATAAACCAGTAGTAAATACTGCCATAGAGGCACGAGTCACATGCTGTAGATAAACCAGTAATACCGCCATAGAGGCACGAGTCACATGCTGTAGATAAACCAGTAGTAAATACTGCCATAGAGGCACGAGTCACATGCTGTAGATAAACCAGTAGTAAATACCGCCATAGAGGCACGAGTCACATGCTGTTGATAAACCAGTAGTAAATACCGCAATAGAAGCACAAGTCACATGCTGTAGATAAACCAGTGGTAAATACCGCCTTAGAGGCACGAGTCACATGCTGTAGATAAACCAGTAATAAATACTGCCATAGAGGCACGAGTCACATGCTGTAGATAAACCAGTAATAAATACTGCCATAGAAGCACGAGTCACATGCTGTAGATAAACCAGTAATAAATACTGCCATAGAGGCACGAGTCACATGCTGTAGATAAACCAGTAGTAAATACCGCCATAGAGGCACGAGTCACATGCTGTAGGTAACCCTGTAAGAAAACACCATCCTAGAAGCACGAGTCACATGCTGTAGGTAACCCTGTAACAAACACTATCATAGAGGCACGAGTCACATCCTGTAGGTAACCCTGTAACAAACACTATCATAGAGGCATGAGTCACATGCTGTAGGTAACCCTGTAACAAACACTATCATAGAGGCACGAGTCACATGCTGCAGGTAACCCTGTAACAAACACTATCATAGAGGCACGAGTCACATGCTGTAGGTAACCTTGTAACAGTCACAGCCATAGAGGCATGAGTTAGAACATGGTGTGGGGCTATCTGCTGTCGCTGTGAAAATACAATGAATAAATCAACAATACAAAGTCAAAAAGGTTGGATTTCTTCTTCATATCTTCTTTCATCCTCTATTGGGACATAGGCCCTCAGACAACTCTCCAAGCCCTCCAACCCTTAGCTATCTCATGCCGCTCCCTCCGTGTCCTCCCCAAATTATACATTTATGCCACTACTTTTCGTCCCCGTGTGTTTTTTGGTCTTTATCTATTTCTTCTGCCCAGTGTATTTGAGACGGAGGCTTTTCTGTGTATACTATTGTGATTTTCTCAATAAATACCCTATCCAATACCAGCATATTTTATTAATCTCTTGATTCATTTTTTATCTAGTTTTATTTATGAGCTGTACATTGGTGATTCTGTCATAACATTTAACTTCTTGTAATATGCCTGGGCAACAAATAATCCACGCTTGTAGTTTATTTTTAATCATTCTAGTCGTTATCATGTTTCTGATTCATACAGTAGTGCTGATGTAACATTAGAATTAAATATCTTCAGTTTCTTTTGATGGCTACAAATTATCTAGTGACACATTATCTAGTGTTACAACAGCTTCTCTGTCTTTGTGTATTCTTTTTCTTTATCTATTTGTTCCGCATGTTTGTCTACATTGCTACCTAAACAGGCATATGATTCTGCCTCTTGAAGTGAGGTTTCACCCAGTTTATCATTTGCCTCTTTCCTCTGAGTTTTTTAACCTAATTGTCTTGACCTCCCATCCAGTGTTTAGTTTAACTTGCGTCTAATTTCATATGTGAGCTAACTCCATATC
Organism: Cepaea hortensis; assembly: GCA_963921405.1. NCBI lineage: Eukaryota > Metazoa > Mollusca > Gastropoda > Stylommatophora > Helicidae > Cepaea > Cepaea hortensis. The sequence continues at coordinate 43,214,488 of OY992886.1, forward strand.
ATCAAGCTGTTTTGTCAGAGAAGTCATTGAATTCAATTTCTGGCAGTCTTCACAGGAAAAACCTTCTTGAATGTGTCTTGTGCGGGAGCCACAAAAGCACACATTTGATGGTGTTATTAGTAAGATTTGCTTTTCAGTAGATTAATAAATAGCAACTTTTGATTTTTAGGATAAAGTATGGAACTCGTTTGGGAGTGTACCAATGAGACTGGAGTTATTACCACTTGATGGTTTCCGATTAATGCATCTTTTGCATTCCCGTGCTCAGATATCTGCCGGTTCAGTTTAGTCCGCCAGTGAGTCATGTATCCATGGTGTGTTAAGAAATCTTGCAGGAGTTTCCAAGACAACCAGCAAGAATACTCATTGTTTCTTCTTCTTCTTTCGTTCGCTTGAAATATGTCTATATCTGCAATGTCGTCTCTTGCATGAATTGAACTGTTTTTTTCAGTTCACACAGTGGTCCATAGAGTTTATCTTCCACTCATTGTTTCTTTTCTTTCTTGTGGCAAGCTGGCGCATGCAACATGAGTACATGGCAATCCTTAGACCACCACTCCAGCCAGAACTTCTACTCTTGCCTGTGGTAGAAGTCACCACAGCACATACATGACATGTAGAAAGTGAATGTTCTGAATGTGATATGAAAACAGCATACGATCATCCTTTGAGTAATAAACTATGTGGCAGATTATGAATTGGGGCAGGCAACGTCTAGTCATGTTTCTGTCCATTGAAGGATTAGATAACTATATGAGGACATGGGAGAGGCCCTAGAGAAGCACCGTACATGCTTGACAATATGCACAAATACTGGAGGTGATCCCATTATTGCTAGCTCAGCACTCCTACAGAAAGTTTTCACAAACTGGGAAACCAGGAGTTAGTACCCTGTTACATCATCATAAGAACCATGCATTTCAGTTTAAATTTTTTATGGACATGGGGAATTTCTGTGTGCCGCCATAGTTTTCTCCTTCTTTGAGTTTTGATATAGGTAAAGTGTAGAGTCAGTTATTTCCAAAGTAGTTTATTTTCTTTCAGAATAACTTAAGTTATAACGGAAATATTTGTCATGTATAATCAGAACACTGAGATGTCAAGTTTTCTTACTGGCCATGTCTCTATAAGAAACATCAGGCAGCAGATGTGTTCACCATGCATTATGTATGCAGCAAATTTACAGTGGATGTGTTCATTATACAGTATATATGAAGCAAATTTACAGTGGATGTGTTCATTATACAGTATATATGAAGCAAGTTTACAGTGGATGTGTTCATTATACAGTATATATGAAGCAAATTTACAGTGGATGTGTTCATTATACAGTATATATGAAGCAAGTTTACAGTGGATGTGTTCGTTATACAGTATATATGAAGCAAGTTTACAGTGGATGTCTTGACATTTCTGATTTAGCTACATCCACTGTTGCCTTTCTTCTTGTGGTACTGAAGTTGTTCATTGCAGTAAACGTCTCGTTTAGTATAATGTTGTATGTTCTCACAGGCCAAGCTCATAGTACAAGCTTTCCGAGCTAAGCTGTTGCCTTGTTAACCAGCTGTCATCATGTCAACTACAGCCCTGGGGATGTGTGTTATCTCTACTGCATTGGTATCAGGTGATCATTCTCTGGTGACAGAATGTGTAGCTCTTTCTTTAGTTAACTTGTTTCTGTCCCTGACAGTTGTTACTTTATAGTAATTACTGTCTGGGACAGGACAGGTTGGCAGTTACTGTCTGGACATAGTGCTGTATTTGAAAAAAATATGGGATACGGTAAAAGCTCCCTGGATGTGTGTCCAGTTCACAACTTGGATGGCGTGAATTTATGTAACAAGTAGGACAGTATGGATGATTGACAACTAGGACAGTGGATGAATATAACAACTGGGACAGTATAGATGAATGTAACAACTGGGACAGTATATATGAATGTAACAAGTGGGACAGTATGATTGAATATAACAACTGGGACTGTATAGATGACTAACTAGAACCGTATAGATGAATATAACAACTGGAACCGCATAGATGAATGTAACAAGTGGGACAGTATAGATGAATGTAACAACTGGGACAGTATGGTTGAATATAACGACTGGGACGGTATAGAATAATTGAACAACTGAGACCGTATAGATTTATTTAACAAACGTATACAGTGGATAAATGTAACTGGGACAATATAGATGAATGTAACAACCAGAACAACACGGTTGAATGTAACAACCAGAACAACATGGATGAATGTAACAACCAGGACAATATGGTATTAGTGGGAGACTAGAGGAAGATTACAGTTTGGCACTGGTCTATTAGTAGGAGACTAGAGAAAGAGTTAGTGTATGAAAAGGAACCAAGCTTTGAACAGCAATGATCTAAAGAGATCAGTTGTAGCTGTGTAGCAGTCTAACATTGCATTGACATAACCATCACATTTTCTATAGATCATTACCATAGTTCTATCTGTTACTTGTATTATGTCCGTGCTGAGTTTGTTTAAAATTTAATATTATTTATAAATAACATTTTTTATACTCTTGTGATTGTGGTATTGAATTATGTCCTTTTTGCTAATTGGAACACTCAATTTGTCTTGGTGTTAGTTAGAGAATGGTTGCTGGCTAACATAAAACACTGTTCTGTGTTGGTGAGTGATTGCTATTTATTAGAAATAATGAAAGACTGGATGAAATTTACTGCATGTATATTTTGTATTGTATCCTGTACATGAAATTATAAATTTACATAAACTTATCTCTACACATAAATATTTATATTTATTTGGTGAATTCTTGATCATTTTTAATCTATTGTTACTGATTGTCTGGCATGTCTTATCATTTAGAGTGCATTATATTTAACAGTTAGCAAAATTAGAGGCCACTTGCTGAGGTCAATGTGTACATACTTTGCTAGAGTCAAGTGGGCAGTGGTTGAGGGTGTAGCATAGTCTGTCTCATTACAGCTCATTTAATCATAGACGATTCTGTGCTGGGAGATTATTCTCTAAGAAACTTTATAAAGTTGATAGTCGTGATCTTGATGTTTCTGTGACAATGTATAAAGTTTACACTTCTGTGCTGGCAGATGCTGCTCTGTCACACTTTACATTTGCTATTCTTGGTCATCATTTATACGGTATTAAGTGACATTCTGGCCTTGACCTATATACTGTTTGTGAAGTATGTTTGCTGATCCAAGTTCTGATTTTTGATTGTGTCACTTCACACTATGAATCTCTTTTGTCTTGACATTGTGAATATCCTTGCTTGCTTGCTTGTGTTCGCTGGCTTGAGCTCCAACGTGAAGTCCTGTATGTCGGATGAAGGCATCCTGTTGTCCAACATCAGTGTGATGTCATACAGGACCTGAGGTTTGCGTGAGTATCCGTTGTCCCATGTCTGGCTTATTGGTCTGCAGACTGGTGGTTCCTCGCCGTACAGGCAGACACTCTCCGACTTCGGAGAAGTGAATATCCTTCACTTGGCATCTTGCCTTCACCTTGTTTAGTCTTATTGTCTTGCTGGAACAGGTTTGCAGCATTTCAAGTATCTGCAATGGATGCAGTGATGAGGTGTGGTGGCCTGAGTGAGCTAGACTGGCCACGAGATGTTCATGTGATGCCTGTACTGGCCTCAACTCTTCATCTCTAGGAGCACCATCAGGTCTTTCTCTCTCCAGTTTGGGGTTGTATGTCCTATATATTGGACAAAATCAATGAATTCTCTGAAATAATTTACATTTAAATTAAAACATTGTCATGAAGATAAATTTTTAAATAAAACCATTGTAGCAAGAAGACTTTTTAAGAAAAATATTCATAATGATAGGCCGCAACACTGCCATGTCTCCAATTGTTCCAATGTTGGCCAAAGGATAATGGAAAATATATGTGGCCAGAATTACATTAAAATGAGAATGGCAATCATAACTGCTTTGAGGTAGAAGTAGAAACTGTTGCAACAAGAAGTGTACATATTGAGTGTACAAAAGAGGAATTGTTCAAACACGCACATGACCAGGAGAAATGATGATCCTCAACCAAATTGAGAGGCATTGACATGTGATGTGATGTCTTAGAAATCAAAGACTAAGCTGGACTTGTAAAACTGCCAAATGGTAATATCCTAGGGAAAATTCAGCAACATAAATTGCTTTGTGAGGAGACAATAAATGACTGTCATGGAGGTGTATTCAGGAAAATCAATGAAGGCAAAATCCTGGGCAAACAATGAAGAGGTTGACCAAGAACAGTTTACCCAGTGCAAACATGCAGTCACCTGTCACTGAACACATGTGCAGACAAGTCAGCAGCACAGGACAGACACTGTTCGTAAAGCATGACTGAGGAACTTGAGACCAGCACCAGGCTTGAACAGTTTGATGATAGTGTCCATGTTTTCAGAATCCTGTTAACATGTTCAGTAGTAGTATTTTATTTAGTATCATCCTTTGTTAGTAATAATTTGACATTGAAGATCTCCGTTGGATTAGGGCAAGTCTTTACTGCACTGTTCTGGTGATGATGTATGTTGTTGTGTTCACCATTGCTGTTTCAGTGATTCTGATTGTTCATTTATTCCCTAGCTAAAACGTTAACTGTTTCAGTGATTCTTATTGCCTGTTTATTCCCTAGCTAAAACTGTTTCACTATTCTGATTCCCTGTTTATTCCCTAGCTAAAACTGTAACTGTTTCAGTGATTGTGTTTCACTTTGTGTTTATGCTTCACAGGGCTGTTTAAATGATCATGTAGTTTGCCTTTGTTTGTTGGTATGTTCCTACACTGTATCTGTCAGTGTTTGTAAAAATTGAAAAGACTTACGAAGTATGAGTATTGTTGAAACTGACTGCATGCTTTTACAAAAAATATTCATATACAATAATTTCTGGTTAACTTGTGTGTTTAGTAAATGTTGTGCTAGAATATTTTAATTCTGTAGTCATGTTTCTCTGTAATGGTCATATACCATTTCACAATCATTACAGAAGAAAAGCAAGGCTTTTGAACCTACATTCTCAGAATTCTGTGGATCCATTAAAAAAATATTCTTCAAAATTTGAACCTCAAAGAAAACTGGCCCATAGACAGCCTCATATCTAGAAAACAGAAACACTTGGTCACATGAAAGATCAGTGGTGTAGAAAGGTCAGTGGCGTAGAGAGATCACAGTGGCGTAGAGAGGTCAGTATTGGAAGGCATGGTCCCCGGAAGAAGTGGCAGAAATCACCCATCACGAAGGTGGACATGGGACATTGAAGACAACCTAGGCATGGACATTGATGAAGGACCCAGAGCCTCTCCTGTCACTTGTGATGAGAGCAATGTTCTGCAGTAGACTTTCTGTGAGATGATGAATGGGGTTTTATTTAGTTTGGTGTCACTGTGAGATGATGAATGGGGTTTTGTTTAGTTTGGTGTCACTGTGAGATGATGAATGGGGTTGTATTTAGTTTGGTGTCACTGTGAGATGATGAATGGGGTTGTATTTAGTTTGGTGTCACTGTGAGATGATGAATGGGGTTGTATTTAGTTTGGTGTCACTGTGAGATGATGAATGGGGTTGTATTTAATTTGGTGTCACTGTGAGATGATGAATGGGGTTGTATTTAGTTTGGTGTCACTGTGAGATGATGAATGGGGTTGTATTTAGTTTGGTGTCACTGTGAGATGATTAATGGGGTTGTATTTAGTTTGGTGTCACTGTGAGATGATGAATGGGGTTGTATTTAGTTTGGTGTCACTGTGATATGATGAATGGGGTTTTATTTAGTTTGGTGTCACTGTGAGATGTCTTGCAGCTTTGTGTTGATTCTCCATTCTCCATAAGCATGTAACAGTGGACTCTTTGTGTACTTGAAACTGCAAAATACATTGTCCATGGTACAGATCAGCTTAAGTTATGCTCAAAATACATTCACACATGACAAAACAACTTTTGTACTGACAATTTTCTTTAAAAGGACACCGGTATTCTGCCATGTTTTGGTGTAAGAGTTGCCTCCCACTTTGAGTGTCACATTTTGTTCAAGGCTAAGAGTCATTTCTAAACTGCTATTAATGTGATACGTGACCAAGTTGTACAAGACAAGATAAATATAGTTGCTGAAAGTTACAGCCGTGAACAATGACCTCCCATCACAAACACTTGAAAATAGGGCAAATTAGAGGCACTGAGTTACGAACACTTGAACATAATAGCCTGAAAAACTAGCCAGTTGTCATAAATACAAATAGATGGATATATCAGCCTCAAATAGTTGTCTGTTGTCATAAATACATAGATATTTCAGTCGCCTGTTGTCATAAATACATGGACATATCAGCCTAAAATAGTCACCTGTTGTCGTTAACACATGGATATTTCAGCCTCATTTACTAACCTGTTATCAACACATGAAAATATCAGCCTCAGATACTGACCTATCATAATTTTGAGAGTTAAATACACTTGCAGACCAGGGCTGGCTGGTGTAGGAATGGATGTACATATTATTTAAAACCTGACATGTGTTAATTATCAGTCTGTTGTTTAATCAAGGAATGAGACACTTCTGATTGAACTGTTAAACTCTGAATGTCCTCCATGCACTCAGGTCTGTACCATGTGATGGTCTTAACACTTGACACACCCACAATGGGTTCCTGCTGTGGAACTCCAGAAGATGATGTTGACTATTGGCATCTGACATGACTAGAAGCAACAGTTTCTGCTTCATGAACATGTACATCTCACATCCACTGCAGCAAGAAGTAGATTGTTGTGAGGGTTGTCACACAGCTAGCATGCAGGGCATTGCCTACCCTACTACTGAGATCATGCAGTGTGCTATACACATGATTGAGGCTGTTTGTTCTTGACTGCTGCAGCGTAGTCAGGGGACACCAGTGAAGTTGTTCACATTTCAACAGCCATGCTTCATGACATGTTCTGTTTTCTTGCAGGGTGTTGTCTGTTATAGATGTGACTACAGAGATTACAAGAGCCTAGAACTCACGTTATTGCTTGTTCTATGATCCATTGGCTTTATATTGTTGAGTTTTAGGGTGAACCAATAGTGTTATCACAGTTGTTAGTGTTGTTACTTTAAGCTACTTTATAGGAGTCCAGAGGCAAAAATTCATATGTGATAATTCAAAACTGTTAATGATTTGTTGTGGCTTGTCTATAATTGTATGTTTGCTTTCAATGCATTGTTGTACATTTGTTTGGTGCAAAATTAGCTACATTGTATGGACTGACATAATGACATTGTGATTATATGAGTTTCTTTAATTGCACTGTGATCAGATTACTTGCTTAATTTGAATGCATGAATAACAATTGTACATTGATGTTATATTCATTACTAGCAGAAGTAGCTCATATGTGATATTGTGTGCACTTATATGAAGTAATAATTCTTTACACTTTTACTGTTAACACGAGATACAGAAGTGGTGTATGTGTGTGGACTGTTGTGCATATGTTGGATGTTTCACAAGATGTTTGGGATGTTAGACAAGAAGATCTGGTTTAACCACGCGTACAGAGTGGCCATATGATATACTTACATGGAGATGTGTTCAAGATGTCAGTTTGTCACTGATGCAAACTATGATAGCTGTTCTGTAGACTTAATTTAGCAGGAAATATATAGCTATGTAATTGACAGGTTTTGTTTTCACAACTTCCTACTGTAATTGTTTATTCAAATATGTCATTTCATAAATGCAGTAGTAACCATTAATGAAGTTAAAACTAGTATCCGAGTGTCTTTGCTGTCATTCTGACATTGTTTTAGTGCATATGTTGTTTCAACTCCAGCTATATGAAATCATCACTGGTACAGTGGTTTAGCTGTCTCTGCCATATGTTCCTGCATTTACAACAAAACTATGACCAGCAAAGAGAGGTACCTGTCTTTTCTGTGTGAATGACTTTCTCTTATTTATTCAGTTAAAAACTAGGTCTGTTTGCAGATAGACAAGTTTTCGAAACCACAGTTTCAGCTGGACAGACAGCTGTTTGTTTGCCATAGATTGTATATATAATTAGATTATATTGTGTTTCTGCAAAGAATAATGCAGACAAATTGTCCACTAACAGAAAGGCCGTTAGATAAACCATGTGTACATCCAGACAAATAGAGGCCATGGCTTTTGATATGGTGGTGTGATCACATTTATTGTGGGTTGTTTGTGTACTGGTGCTGAACATGTATTTATTTCATCAAGCCTTGTATTATGTTACATTATGTTTGTTTGTAGGACATTTCAGATGTGAGTGTTCACATTTTCCCATCATTACATTACAACTAGGTTGTCAAACATTTTTATATGGTGAATATTTGAGTTTACATGAAACCTTATTTACAGTGCAGAAAATTCCATATGCGAAACATTTTCTCTCTGGAAAGCTGTAGCAGCATGCCAATCATGAGTGCAGCAAGTATCTGTCCACTCTGACCTATCACTCTCCAGTTGTGAATGCACTCTTTAATGTACTTAGTGACCATGAGAATTCATTTGTTGTACTCTGTAGATCTGTAATGTACTTACAATCACCATGAGAATGCATCTATTTTGTTCTGTAGTTCAAAGGCAGCTAATTTTGAATATATTCATAGCACAACGTACTACTGGTCGCCTTTGCATTTCTTTCTGACAACATACAGTTTGAGCAACTTCACTCTGGTGCAAGAAAACTGAACTTCAACACAGTTTCTGTAGACGTCATATTCATACATGATTGATTCGTAGTGGTGATTGTTCACACTAAACACATCTGTATAGTTTGTCACCAGTTCTTGAACATATTATTCAGTGTGGTTCAGAACTGGTATGGGGTTTGCTGTAGGGCTCAACTATCTTTTTTCTCAAGTGAAATAAGGCAGCACCTGCATCAGCATTTTTTCCTGTAGTTTATTAAGTGCAATTTTGTGTGAGGTTATCTCTGTAGAAGTTTTGATTAGAGATGATTTTGTTAAGAGTGGTGTCCACTACCTGGACAATTGTTGGCTGCTAGCCTCGGTATGTGGTGAAAGTCAGTGAAGGCCAGTCGGGAGAGCATGCGATTCATTTGTTTATCTTTATACAGTTTTGTTTGCAGTTTGTGTTGGCCATAGCCAGTACTTAAGCTGTGGCAAATCTTGTTGATAATTGAACATTGATGTCAAAACATACTACAATATCATTACATTTCTTTCTTCACCTGTTCTTGATAATTTTTTTTTTTTTTTAGTAGTTATGACCTGTTTGTGAATTTGCATTCTTTTTCTGTTGTAGTTGTTTCTGTGAGTTTCTGTACTTAGATGTTGAAGCTGCATGCAGATGTTTGGGGTTACCTTCAGATTATGAATCATTTGGTATTTAGTGGACATTAAATACAATGAATAGATATACCGCTCACGAAATGTAATTTCAGAAGATGTCTTGTAATGAGAGTATGAGTTCTAGCATAAACCATACTGAAAAAATGATCATGAAAAACTTCAAGAGATGTAGTCAGCAAGAAAGAATGCATATTATCTTCCCTTCTTTGTCATCTCTTTTCCCATTACTACATCTGCTTGTTAGACTAGGGCAGTCGTATCTGACCATGTCAGCATTGTCAGGAAATTGTACAGTTTAAATTATACTGTTTTTGTTTGACTTGTTTTCACATCATATTCTTCACATACATGCAAGCTGAGTGGCTAGATTCTTTATTATTGCAGTCAGATTTTCCGGTAGACTGCATATTTTTTTTCATCATGAATCATATGATTCCTCTGTATCTCTCCTGTCTGACATTCCTCTTCTCTACTTCGCTTTCTGTCCCAATGGGTAATCAGAAATTTCCAACTCATTGCTGGAAACAAATCAGGCATCCTATCAGCTTCTGGCAGACTAAAACCTCTCAGAAATGTTCTCAACACTTAAACCAGTCCTGGAATCTTCAGCATGAAATGAAGCATACTCTCTGGAATATATTTGCACACATCTATCCGTCATTGAACTAACTTGTGAACTAATGCATGTCACTGGACTCAGTAGAGATTGTTTACGCCAGTAGCTTCAGACATCTCTTGTGCTCCTTAGTATCATCACGTCCTTAAGAAAAAAACCAGTGCAACACACAACATATGTCTGCATTGTGTCTGAGATTGGAGTAAGTGTACTAGAAGGAGGCTGGGTCTGTGGCGAAGTGATCAAACCGCTTGCATCACAATGCAACATTTGTGGGTCCATTTTCAGAATATTAAATTCACAAGTGCAGTTTTTTTTTTTTTTAAACCCTGGGTGTTGTCACTGGAGCTTAAGAGTTTGTGCTCTGTGTGATGCTTTCTGTAGGCCGTGCTGTGTGAAAGAAGACCAAGCCATATGAGATTAAACCTGGTGTGGCGGAGTTGACACTCTTGCCTCTAACCCCTTTTCAAGGAGACTGAGCTTCTAACCAGATAACAGCCACAGTGTATTCACAGCTGTAGCAGTATTTTGACATTCCTGGAGCTTATTTTTTTCATTTTCAGCTGTTGATTAAAACAGGTTGTTGTGGTCTAATTTTTGCTTTTGAAGATGACAGAAAACAGCATTTTGTTTTGCTGGTTTAAGGTTTCACACGATTTAACCTACATCTGAGGCAGCCGCTGGCAGAGATTCTTCTAGAACTGTACCAACATCAGTATGTTATTGTCTGTTCATGTCATCATCTTAGCTTTACTGTCAGTGCTAAACATACTTTTGTCACGGGTCACGTTGTCAATATAGTTAGTGATATGACAATTGTCGTGTGCTCTGTCCTTTGATTGTTGGTGTTGTCATTGAGATCAGGCATGCCCGTGTCTCTTAGACCTCACCACCAGTTCCCCCATAACCAATGTCTGTTTCTCAACTGTAAGTTGTCTTTATCTGCAAGCTTAGCAACAGTGATGGTCCTCAAAAATATATCAGTTGTGATTGGTCTATACAAAGCTGAGCCTAACACCATATACCTTGTATGCCTCATGCCATGGCCAAGGGTTGTTTACTTTAAAAAACAATCTATTGCATAAAAAAAAAATTCATATTGTTTCATCTGTAGCTCATGCTAGACAGAAAAGTTTATATAACTATTTCTTTGATAAAGATGTTTGTAGAATATATCAGCCAAACTCATCAGCCCTTGTCAGATTGAGTATAAATGAGTCTTCTGTACAGAGCATGTGGAACATTTGAGATGTGTAAGAAATTCATTAGAGTTGTGTAATTGCTTTAAACAACAAGCCAAAGAATAGTTGTGATGGATATTCACTTGTAGACAGTTGTCACTATTGTGTAGACAGTTGTCACTATTGTGTAGACAGTTGTCACTATTGTGTAGACAGTTGTCACTATTGTGTAGACAGTTGTCACTATTGTGTAGACAGTTGTCACTATTGTGTAGACAGTTGTCACTATTGTGTAGACAGTTGTCACTATTGTGTAGACAGTTGTCACTATTGTGTAGACAGTTGTCACTATTGTGTAGACAGTTGTCACTATTGTGTAGACAGTTGTCACTATTGTGTAGACACGTGTGCATTAACTGCAAGCACATGCAGATATAAATATATGTAGACCAATCAGTCATTGAGGGTGATGTAGTCACATGACCGACAGGCCAGCCAGTAAACCAGCTAGTCGCTGCACTTCTGCAGCCCCTTGTTATTAATATACTCAAGGTACATTTGTTTAGTTTGTTTATAACTGCCATATAGGTTGGATCATGTGCCAAGAGAGATTTCAGGGGAGAGGGGGAGGGGGGCTGCATGGCTAGAGGTGAGGTGTGTGGTGAGGAGGTAGAGCACATTTTTCACTCATGAGCATGTAGATAAGAGTTTGAACACTAGATATGTGTAGTAGATGTTTGTTAGATGGCTTTGGCAGTGGGATGCAGACTGATATTGCTCATCTTTTTACACTGTGCTGACCCTGAATGATGTGCATGAGCATTCACTTTGATGTTGTCTAAACTTACACATATGTGTATATATATGTATTAGCACCAGTGTCTGCCTGAATAATATATCTATACGCATGTGAGCTTACTGCAGCCAGCCCTCATTTAATAAGTCTGAGTTTACCACACCCAATTTGGTATTTAAAACACCTGCCAGTGAATGGATCTACGTCATTTTGTAGTGTACTGCAAAGACTATGTGCAGCAGTTTTATTTGTTATTTCTATTGCCTTTTCTTTTCTTGTTTCATTTCACTGTATAAATGACATCTGTTTAATAGAGTGATAAATATCAGTAGCACTGTGTTCTCTGCTAAAATCAGTCATAGTATTGCTAGACTTCACAAATGTGTATCATCCAGTGTTGTTTGTCCACTGGAATGGGCAGCACTTGTTGATGATTCTCCCAAGACATGATTGGTGTATTGATAGTTGACTCCGCTGTGACATGTTGAATCCAAACCCTCTTTGTGATGACAGTTATTAAAAGATATTTGTGAAATTGTCTGTATAGTCTTTGCATGGGGGAAAGGCTCCTGTGCTGTCTGCGAGTTGCTGGGGGATGTTTTGTTCAGTGTTGGTGATTGATCATGATGGCTTACTGCATAGAACTGTCATTGTTCCCTTTACCACCAGTCCGCAGTATCCCTAGTTATGTGCCTCAGTTGTGTTGTCAGTTCAACTCGTGCTCCTGTGTTGTTCTTTTTCTAACTATTCTGTGTGATTATATTTCTCATTTAATCACTTTCCAAAATTATTACATTAGTTTTCATTGTTTTGTTTGTTATTGTTCTGAGCCTTCTGAAGGATGATGTTCCAATAGTTTCTTTGACTCATTAGTCACTGCCACAAGAGTTGACATCTCACTGACTTCAGTTAAATGGCTCTCACTGTCAGATCTGTAGAACTCTGCAATTAGTCTCATTTTTGTGGAACAACACATTTCTATTTGTCTTCTAGAATTTGCCGATTTATGTATGGGAATTCATTATCATACATTTATGAATTTTCTCAAATAGTGTTTAATTGTGCTATGTTATTTGTCTTTCTATAAAACAATTTGTCTAACATCATGGGACTATTGCATTCACTATTGTTTTTCTTTGTATCCCTTGTCTTCAGTTGTTTGGTTATTTTTTTTAATGCTGGTGGCTCTTCTCTGGGACATCCGCTGTTATTTGTTTCTATTAGTATTTGGAACTGACATTTCATTTTCCTAATCTGGTAATTTTAAAGAATAACACCAGAATTTAATCCACTGTTCCCTTCTATTATTACTATTAACAACTGACAATTTCTTCAATTTACTGGGTAATTTTTAAAAAACAGTCATGTTACTCCAAAGCCAATTTTAATGGATGCAGTTTCAGTTTAGATACACTTTTTTGAAAACTGATATTAAAGGGAAAACTTCAACTGCTGTGTTTTCATGGTTTCACCACTGTTGGTCTGATGTTAGGCACTACGGCCATAAAAACAGTGAGTACCTACACTGCCACATAGTGTTAGGGAGACTAGACTTGTACCGCACAATGTTGGGTAGACTGGACTTGTACCACCCAGTGTTGGGAAGACTGCATTTGTACCAAACACTACAGCTGCGGGGTTATAAAATGAATACTGAATAATTTTCTAAATTTGATGAGATGAAAAGATGGGGAGAAACTGGGCCGATGGCCTCACATTATTATCCCATAACCTATAAGTGGTGATCGTCTGCCTGCAGTACCTGCCATGAAACAACCAATCCCATGGGATGTTGACTTGTCAGAGATGTAGCTTCTTCGTCTGCACCAGCTGAGGTTTAGTGTAGAGCGGCTTTAGAGTTCCCTGTGTATCCGGTGGTTTTCTGATCTCATTGGTCCTTGTGATTGACCAATGAGATGGTATTGTTGTTCAATGTTTCACTTACTTTTATTGTCATTGTTACATATTTAATAAAGAAGTTTGTGTTTTCATACAGGATTGGTTTATTCTTCTTTCTAAGTGTACTGTCTGTTTGTTACTTGCTCAGTTGAACGTTAGTTTCATGTGGTGACATATTTCTGTTGACAGCAAATAATTGTCTGTATTGTAACATTACAAGCTGGAAGCAGTCCTGCATCTTCATACAGCTTGATGTGAATGTACTATAACAGCACACAGAAAACAACGTTATGAATACATTAGCTTCATGTTTATACTTTGACAAAAGAAAATGCATCTTTAGACTGCAAAGATGATTACAATGTCACGTGACACAACTAATATTGAGAATAGTTGTGAGAGGAGTCAGAACCAAGATGATTACAATGTAACGTGACACAACTAATACTGAGAATAGTTGTGAGAGGAGGCAGAAACAAGATGATTACAATGTCACCTGACACAACTAATACTGAGAATAGTTGTGAGAGGAGTCAGAAACAAGATGATTACAATGTCACATGACACAACTAATACTGAGAATAGTTGTGAGAGGAGTCAGAAACAAGATGATTACAATGTCATGTGACACAACTAATACTGAGAATAGTTGTGAGAGGAGTCAGAAACAAGAAGATTACAATGTCACGTGACACAACTAATACTGAGAATAGTTGTGAGAGGAGTCAGAAACAAGATGATTACAATGTCACGTGACACAACTAATACTGAGAATAATTATGAGATTAAAACAAGAATGCAGGTCAGCATGGCCGAATGGATAAGAACGCTTGCTCTTCAATTTCTGAAGTGCTGATGGATCAACCCCTACACCATCACTTGGACTAAAATGTTTACTTCTGATTCTTGACTTGAGGACATAAATTACAAAGTTGGAGTGGGTTCGTCTGATGGTGAGGGACACTGGTAATACAGGAAGAAAATCCACAAGCAAAAGTCAGTCCAGTGCTCCAGAAGTAGGAGCACGTATATGGACTTTGCTTGAGTTCATATCGATCAAATTACCAAAACAAAACACACAAAAGGAAGAAGAAGAAAAAATCTTCCTCAGCTGGTCCATGTTTCCCGTCCAAGTGGTCTCCATATTTTTCATTTATGTCTACTTTTCTTTAATTTATGGATCCCCTCTATTTCTTTTAGCCTGCGGATTCCACACAAAGAACTTTTTAGTTATACTATCCTGAGGTTTTCTCCTTACATCGTCTGCGTCTTTTCTTCTCCTCTTGATTCCACACAAATAAATTTCTAATTATATTATTCCCATGTGTTCTCACTGTGTGTCTTTACCATCTGGTTATATTATCCCCATGTGTTCTCACTGTGTGTCCTTACCATCTAGTTATATTATCCCCATGTGTTCTCACTGTGTGCCCTTACCATCTGGTTATAGAATCCTCAGGTATTCTCACTGGGTGTCCTTACCATCTGGTTATATTATCCCCATGTGTTCTCACTGTGTGTCCTTACCATCTAGTTATATTATTCCCATGTGTTCTCACTGTGTGTCCTTACCATCTGGTTATATTATTCCCATGTGTTCTCACTGTGTCCTTACCATCTGGTTATATTATCCCCATGTGTTCTCACTGTGTGTCCTTACCATCTAGTTATATTATTCTCATGTGTTCTCACTGTGTGTCCTTACCATCTGGTTATAGAATCCTCAGGTTTTCTCACTGTGTCCTTATCATCGTCGTCGTCTTTTCCTTACCTCTTGATTCAGCGTTATTGTTCTGCGTTCATCCGGAGTGTTTTCTCAGACGTAATTATGGTGTGTCTTGTTATGCACCCTTGGGCCAAAACCCTCAGGCCAACACATCCGACTTTTGCGTGCGTTTTTTTTTAAAAAACCACGTTAGCATTCCTGGGGGACACTCACTTTTGTGGTGCCGTCCACATTCCAGCTGGTCAAGTTAGAACGGTCGAAAACTTCACGGTCAGCCCTCAAGGGAATGCAGGGGCAGTCCATTGCATTTCCTGCCATTCAAGGAGGCTTCCATAATTGCAGAGCCGACACATAACCGCCCTGGTACTGGGCTCAACCGAGGAATTGCCACTTTCTGCTTTAATTCCTCACTTCCATATATTGGGCATTTTGTTCGCCACAGACCGCTCCACGCACGACCAGTAACGGTCAGTCTGCAGACGACTTCCACTTAGCGAGCTTTCGGTTCGGACGTGTACAGACGTTGTGCCCAGAAGACTAACTAGTCAGAGCTGTTCTGGCCGGAAGACAAGATAATCAGAGCTGTTCCGGGCACGAGGGACATTTCACTCGGGCGTTTTTGCGTTGTGCCTATTTGTTTGCCTTTAGGCTGGCGCATTACGACTTCTGCGGGCGGTTTTGTTTTTATTTTAAAAATCAGGTTAGCCGTCCTGGGGGTTTCGAGGGACATTCTGATTCTGTTGTGGTGCCGTCCATATCTCAGCTGGTCAAGGTAGAACGGCCAATGACATCACGGCCAAACCTCAAGGGAAGGCAGGGGCAGACCATGGGCATTCCCCGCCATTCAAGGAGGCTTCTATAGTTGTGGAGCTGGCACATTATGCTCTGGTACTGGACTCACCAACGGAATCGCCACGTCCTGCTCATGGCTGCTTTAATTCCTCACTTCCATGTATTGGGTATTTCGTTCGCCACTGGCCATTCCCCACGCAAACCAGGAACGGTCAGTCTGCAGACTCAGCAAGCTTTCGCTTCAGACTTCCACGTAATGGATTCACTAGCCAAGCGTTCCATTTCGTGCTAATGAGACGTTTTTCCACCTTAGTTTACAGACGACATCCACTCAGCAAGCTTTCGCTTCGGACTTCCACGTAATGGATTCGCTAGCCAAGCGTTCCATTTCGTGTTAATGAGACGTTTATCCACCTTTAATTACGCTCACTCAATGAGTTTTTTTTTTTTGTTATAGAGACTTGGGCATCGTAACCATTGCGTGCGATTAGAACGCTTTTTCAGATTTAGTTACGCTCTCGAGGTAGGCTACATGTGCTGCCAGCTCAGCACCTTACCTCCATGCAACAGAGAGCGAGTAGCGGCCAGGCCCTCTCATCAGGGGGATGCCTCATATCCATCGGCTGAGATTCTTCGAACAAGTGTCTGGACCAAGCATGTATCAGGCTCAGCATCTCACCTCCTCTTTTGCAGTGAGTGAGTATCGGCCCGGCTCTCACATCCGACGGTTAATTACTTAGAGGCGTTCAGCCATATCCCTTAGCAGAGAGCCTTAGTGTATGTGTTCGGACCAATAATTAGTGGCATCGTGCGCCTGATTCGGACTTTGACTGCCTATCCTTAGTCTACCTACAAGGCAGCAGGTTGTGTCTCTCTTGGTCTGGTGACTATTCCAAGACCTGTCCGACATGTAGCTGTGCTACCGTCGGCATAGCTCTTGGGTTCACTGGATCACGCAAGCCCCTCTACCACGGCAAGGTGAAGACACGGCAGCTACATGCTTAGTTCAGATACTTGCTCGAAGGCTCTCAGCTGGGGGTTATGAGGGATCCCCGGATGAGAAGGCCTGGCCGTTACTCGCATCATTGATGCACGGAGGTAAGGTGATGGGCCGGCAGCACCTGTAGCCTACCTCGTGAGCAGGTACTAAAGGTGTAAATAGCGCCCCTGTCGCACGAAATGGTTACGATGAAAGCCTGTATCTATACTAATAGAGTGAGCGTAGTCGAAGGTGGGAAAACGTCTCACAAATACGAAATGGAACGCTGGCTAGCGAATACATTACGTGGAAGCCCGAAGCAAAAGCTTGATGAGTGGAAGTTGTCAGCAGACTGCCCGTCCCTGCTTTGTGTGGGGAGCGACCAGTGGCAAACGAAATGTCCAATACATGGAAGTGAGGAATTAAAGCAGCCATGAATAGGAAGTGGCGATTCCTCGGGTGAGCCCAGTCTCAGAGCACTGTGTGCAGGCTCTGCAATTATGGAAGCCTCCCTGGATAGCGGGGAATGCCCATTGTCTGCCCTTCCCTTCCCTTGAGGGTTGACCGTCATATCTTTGACCGTTCTACCTTGACCAGCTTAGATGCGGGCGACACCACAACAGCAAGAGTATAACGTCCCTCAAAACCTCGGGAAAGCAAACCAGTAAAACAGCCCGCTGATGTCAGATGTGCTGGCCTAAGGGCGCAAATAAATCAGGCACAACGCAAAAACGTACGAGTGAAATGTCCTTCGTGCTAGGAACAGTTCTGACTATCTAGTCTTCCGAATGTCCTTTGTGTCCGGAACAGCTTTGACTAGCTAGTTTTCCGAATGTCCGTCGTGCCCGGAACATCTCTATTTTGTTTTCTGGGCACAGCGATTAGCACATGTTCGAACCGAAAGGTCGCTTAGTGATGCCGTCTGCAGTCCGACCGTTCCTGGTTTGTGCGGGGAGCGGCCAGTAACGAACGAAAGGCCCAATACATTGAAGTGAGGAATTAAAGCAGCCATGAGCAGAACGTGGCGATTCCCTCGGTGAGCCCAGCACCAGAGCGCTATGTGTCGGTTCTGCAACTATGGAAGCCACCCTGGATGACGGGTAATGCCCATGGACTGTCCTTGCCTTCCATTGAGGGTTGATCGTGAAGTATTCGACCGTTCTAACTTGACCAGCTGGGATGTGGACGGCACCACGAAAATGAGAATCCCCCAGGAATGCTAACCTGGTCAAAAACGCACGCAAAAGTCGGATTTGTAGGCCCAAAGGTGCATAACAATACACCGCAACTACATCTGGAAAAACACTCCGAATGAACACAGAAGAAGATTATTGTGCAAAAGTACCAATTAATGGATGTTTGTAATTTATATTTGTAATCGTTTAGCCGCTCTGCATGTTTCTTATCAATACAGTACATTACAGAAAATGAGAGATAGGTGGTTGTAGAAAGTGAAAAAAAAATGGCCTTAGTTTGAATAATAGAAAGCCAGAAGTCATGGTGATACCAAAGCAACAGATTGAGCCTAAATGTGCAATAAATGTAAATGATGTTATTTTGGGACGAGTGCAAAAGTTTAGATAGCTAGGCACATGTATATCATCAGATGGAAGATGCATCACTGAGATAAAGAACATATTTTTTCCGGTCACCAACATGGCGGTTAGGCGTTGAACCGTTAAAGCCTGTGGCGTGTTTATGCTTGCAGCTAAGGTTTGCAATCGCATTTTCCTCATGTTGGTTCCGTCGCCCTGCTACTGAGTGAGTGCGTGGGCGACACTGTGAGCTGTGAAATTCGCGGGCAATACTTTTACATCTGCCCTGTACAGTGACCTGCATGTTCGGAACAATGGCTACCGGATTTTTGCTGAATAGACTGATTTACCTTTTCGGTCCACGAGTGCATTTTTCAGGAGACTCCTGGGAGTCGGCGCTGAAGCTGAGGAGTCCGTGCTTTATGCGACACTTTTGGTGGGTCCCCCTGCTGTAAAAGACCGAGCCATGTGAGAAAACCAGGGTCGATGAGATCTTTCTGGTGACTGCTGAGTCCATCGACGATGAACTGTGGTTTTCGTGGATTAATTTTGTGTTGGCATTCTGGCAGCGGCATTATTATGCACAGCGTACCCGTGCGAGCTGTTGGATTGCCCAGACTTCTGCCTATTCCACATTGGACAGTGGGGAGCATTTTGTGTGATATTCACTGGCACAGGAACGGAGCATAATGGGGACGACCCGTTGCCGTCAAGTTGGAATCTTGACTAACTGACTAACTAACTAACATATTTTTTTTTGTTCGCATATCCTTTACAGGACATCGCTGTCAACATCAGCATCTTTCAGCTGATTGTTGATTTCTTGGCAAGATTACGCTCAGTAGTTTGCCATTGCTTTCTGAGTGACCGGCTCACATACCCCGTAAGTTACCGACGCGGAGAGAACCTCTACCGATTCTCACGGACATCACGTTACTCACGAGAGTATACGAGATTACTGAGAAAGTCGTGTAACACCTAGACCAGGGAGACCCGCAAAGAGCATAATAGGACAAGCAAAAACTGCATTCTATCCAATGAAGAACATTTTTGTGCAATTAGTCATTGTTCTTGAAAGTTCTTACGTGTTATTTGGAATCAATTTTAACATACGGCTGCGAATCCTTGACAATTGTTAAACAAGTGAAAATATCCATGGAAATCTTGGAGATGTGGTTTTATAGAAGAATGCTGAAAATTAATTGGACAGCCAAAATGAGCAATCTGGACGTTTTGAGTGAAGCTAAGTTGCAAAGACAACTTATCACAAAGAGGCTGTCATCGTTTTTTTGCCACGTTATGAGAAGATGAAAACTGGAACATGTCGTGACAACCGGAAAACAATTCATGGAAAGAGAGGAAGACATCGGGAGAAGATGCTTGACAGTCTTGTGTCATGGCACGGAAGGGAGTCAACACACGCATTGATCCATGCCGTCGGGGATCGCAATTTGTGGAGAGGCATGATCGCCCACGTCAGACGGCAAGGCACTTAATGATGATGACAGTGGTAATTATGTGACGTTAGAGTTGAATATTCTAAGTTGAGTGCTAAGTCTCATTTTTTTTTTGTAAAGATGTAATGTCAGAGTTGAGTATTCTAAGTTGAGTGCTAAGTCTCATTTCTTTTTGTAATGATGTAATGTTAGAGTTGAGTATTCTAAGTTGAGTGCTAAGTCTCATTTCTTTTTGTAATGATGTAATGTTAGAGTTGAGTATTCTAAGTTGAGTGCTAAGTCTCATTTCTTTTTGTAATGATGTAATGTTAGAGTTGAGTATTCTAAGTTGAGTGCTAAGTCTCATTTCTTTTTGTAATGATGTAATGTCAGAGTTGAGTATTCTAAGTTGAGTGCTAAGTCTCATTTATTTTCGTAATGATGTAATGTCAGAGTTGAGTATTCTAAGTTGAGTGCTAAGTCTCATTTCTTTATGTAATGATGTAATGTCAGAGTTGAGTATTCTAAGTTGAGTGCTAAGTCTCATTTCTTTTTGTAATGATGTAATGTCAGAGTTGAGTATTCTAAGTTGAGTGCTAAGTCTCATTTCTTTTTGTAATGATGTAATGTCAGAGTTGAGTGTTCTAAGTTGAGTGCTAAGTCTCATTTCTTTTTGTAATGATGTAATGTCAGAGTTGAGTATTCTAAGTTGAGTGCTAAGTCTCATTTCTGTTTGTAGTGATGTAATGTTAGAGTTGAGTGTTCTAAGATTGATTTATTTGGTTGTTTCGGGATTTGGAGTTAGAAGATTGAGCACAACTGGCAAAGCCGATCGTATTCCGGTACGAACCTTGGGCCTTGTCTACGACAGATTGGAAGCACTCAACTCGAGTTTCGCTCTGGTTTGAGCTCATCTGTTCGGGACCGAACTCCAGATAACTGACGGGTGTGGAACCTCTGACCACACGACTCACGCTAGACGCGACCAAATTATCACATTAGAATATCACCCATTGTAGGCTATAGCTCAAAATGTTTGCAATAGCCGCGACTGACATCCGTCAATCGACGTGGCCCCGAATGATTAGATCTTCTCGACATGGCAAGGCACATTCATTTCTTTTTGTAATGATTTAAAGTTATTATAAGTTTAGTACTAAGTTTTATTTCTTTTTGTAATGATCTAACGTTACATTAGAGTTAAATATCTAAGTTTAGTACCAAGTTTCATTTCTTTTCTTTTTTTTCCTCTCTTTTTTTTTTTTAAATGATTTAACGCTTTATTAGAGCTTTATTAGAGCTGATTATTCTAAGTTTAGTACCAAGTTTCTTGTTACTTCCATAAATGTCCTCGTGCTATAAAAGTTCTGCTTGCCTTCTCTATACTTATTTTATCTTTATCTGTCAACATGCCCCCCCCCCCCCCCCCCCCCCCAGCCAGCCAGAACACATGGTACCACTCTCTGATTGTTCTCATTTCTGGCAGTGCTTGTTGCTGTCTGTGGCCAGCCAGAACACATGGTACCACTCTCTGATTGTTCTCATTTCTGGCAGTGCTTGTTGCTGTCTGTGGCCAGCCAGAACACATGGTACCACTCTCTGATTGTTCTCATTTCTGGCAGTGCTTGTTGCTGTCTTTGGCCAGCCAGAACACATGGTACCACTCTCTGATTGTTCTCATTTCGAATGCTTCTGTTAATTTTCCCTCATGGAGAACTCAGTACCTCATTTTTATTTCCATCCATCCCTCATGTGCCTTGCCGATAAGCGTGGGCGGTCATGTTTTGCCAGCTCACTCGATCACTAGAGTCGTGGATCAGCTTCGTGTTTCTGTCTCGACCATGCCACGTGGCCAAGCCATTCAGGCATTTACTTCTCTGTCTTCCCCTTGGTCTCTTCCCTCCTATCTTACCAGTTGTCACCAAGTTCTCCAAATCACTACTTCTCGTTTCTATTTACGATGCCTTTATTAAGTTAATAGTTTTCTGTGGAATGTCATAATGCCTCATTAATTTCCAAAAAAAGATTCTTTACCAGTGCTATCAAAAACATATTAAGTCTACAAATCCAGTATGAAGCAGCGAATTCAATTCGATGCTTTGCTCTGTTATTATGCGACATTTTACTATCCTGTCAGTGAGATGGAAGATGTCTGACATTTACAACCTACCTGCAGAATTATATCTGGCAATGGCTTCATTTCGGAAAATGAAAAGTATCTTAGCCGTGTGCAGTAAGTCACTGTCAAATAAGTATGAGAAAAGTAGCATTGAAATGGGATGTAGAATCTGGCTGCGAATTTCTGAGTCCGAAGGAACAGATAAGGGTTTGGAGGCAGCGGAAACTTGGTTTCTACGAGAAGTGTTCCAAATGCCCTGGACTGTGAATAACTGACAACGATTGACCTGAGAAGACAAATGAAGTAACACTAGTATATTAACAAAGCATGTCCAACAACAACAACAACAACAACAACAACAACAACAACAACAACAACAACAACAACAACAACAAGACACACACACACACACACACACACACACACATTAACATATTCTAGGTGTCGACATATGAGGTGTGGTGGCCAGTTACATTCCGTGTTGGCTTTACTTTCCAGACATTTTCCAAAACATGAACACCTGTGTGACTCCGGGCCACTCCAGAGCTGTACTGATAACACCTGTGTGACCCCGGGCGACTCCAGGGGCTGTACTTACCACAGCTTGGGCCTGAGTCCCGACCACTTTCTTGACAAGTCAGCTCACTAACAACCTCAGTGGTTGTGGGGAAGTGTTACACTGTTACATACTCTACAAGCTGATAATGATATTAGTGATATACATAGTAGTGATAGTGCCGCATCATATATATACTTTTCAAAAGATCACAACAGCAAAAAATGCCGGTGTTGACTGCGACGTCTTGTTTACAGGATATGCAACTATCTTGGCATTGCTTTCTGAAAGACCTGCACCCAAACCATTTCGTAAAAAACCAACGCAAAGCGGTCTGATGCCAAATCGCCCACAGTGTACTGTAAGTATCCTATAAATACTATAATTACTATTATTACTATTACGAACGCGGGTATATGGGATTACGAACTGCGTCCGTAACCCTTTAGTACAGTACAGAATTAAAATTCTAATTACGAACAGATAATAACAAATAACAGATTTCTGGAGTAAAAGACAATTTAACAGGTCTAACTTAAAACATGTGCTAAACAGGTACTCGTTACTCTATGTAAACATTAATAGACACATAATCTCTAGAGGGCCCTGTGGCGCAACGGTAGCGCGTCTGACTCCAGATCAGAAGGTTGCGTGTTCAAATCACGTCGGGGTCAGCTACATTTTTGTTAAATAATTTTTTTATTTTTTTTGCTGTGCTCTTCTTACTCTTTCGTTCGCTTGAAATATGTCTATATCTGCAATGTTGTCTCTTGTATGAATCTAACAGTCTTTTTCAGTTCACACAGCGGTCCATAGAGTTTATCTTCCACTGTCATCTCTCTAGGCCAGAAGGTTTGCCTAGATATGTTATATTTTAGGCAGTCTTGGAGTATGTGCTCTGCTGTCTGCGAGGCCAATCCACATGTGCACATGGCTGTTTCACCAATCTTGAATTTTGTATATATGTGGTTGCGTAATCTATTGTGCCCTGTTCTGAGGCGCAGAATAATGACTTGTTCTGGTCTATCCATAACGTGGTAGTCATCTTGAGCAGGTTTTGGTGGCTTTCTGACTGATTTGATCATTCTTTTCTTTTGGTGGTATGTAACGGCACATCAGCCCGTTCTTCTTTGGCTCCTTCCTTAGCCAATTGATCCGCTCTGTCGTTTCCGGGTACTCCACAGTGGGATGGTATCCACTGTATGGTGACCTTATGCTGACTGCTAAGTTCAGAAAGTAGTGTCCTTAGTACTGGCAATTTCCCAGACAGGAGCGCCTCGAGTACTGATTTTGCATCTGTCAATAGCACCACAGGTTGTGTACCATTGCTGGTATTTAGTAATTTCTCTGTTGCTATCTTGATTGCCTCAATTTCAGCATCATAGTTATCGCAGTACTTTCCTGTCGGTACTCTGGCTGTGTCCCTAGTATTATTTGGGTATTCTATGTACACTCCCGCTCCTCCATTTCGAACAGCATTTTGTGCTGACCTATCTGTGTAGACTCGGATCCAGAGGTCTTGTGGGTATTCTTCATCAAGGAATCTGAGAGTGGCTGTTCTGCGCTACACACTGTTCTGTTCTTCCTTGTCAAATATTCCTCTCACTTTTGTCTGGATTTGTAATGATAGTCTATGCTCATCTTTCCATGGAGTTCGCTCTGGAATAGTTGTTAGGGGGATACCAACTGTGGGCAGATCGGTGGTTTCTCTGCAGAGTCGTTTGGCCTGGTGGATAAAACTACTTCTTTTCAACCGCCCAATAGCTAGGTTTTCAATTCTGTTCTTCATAGGGTGGCCTGGCAAGCTGAGGAACTTTTCTGCTTGTATTAGCGTTTTCGTATCTCTGCGCTCACAACTAATACTGAGAATAGTTGTGAGAGGAGTCAGAAACAAGATGATTACAATGTCACGTGACACAACTAATACTGAGAATAGTTGTGAGAGGAGTCAGAAACAAGATGATTACAATGTCACGTGACACAACTAATACTGAGAATAGTTGTGAGAGGAGTCAGAAACAAGATGATTACAATGTCACCTGACAATTAATACTGAGAATAGTTGTGAGAGGAGTCAGAAACAAGATGATTACAATGTCACGTGACACAACTAATACTGAGAATAGTTGTGAGAGGAGTCAGAAACAAGATGATTACAATGTCACGTGACACAACTAATACTGAGAATAGTTGTGAGAGGAGTCAGAAACAAGATGATTACAATGTCACCTGACAATTAATACTGAGAATAGTTGTGAGAGGAGTCAGAAACAAGATGATTACAATGTCACCTGACAATTAATACTGAGAATAGTTGTGAGAGGAGTCAGAAACAAGATGATTACAATGTCACCTGACAATTAATACTGAGAATAGTTGTGAGAGGAGTCAGAAACAAGATGATTACAATGTAACGTGACACAACTAATCCTGAGAATAGTTGTGAGAGGAGTCAGAAACAAGATGATTACAATGTCACCTGACAACTAATATTGAGAATAGTTGTGAGAGGAGGCAGAAACACGATTATTACAATGTCACGTGTGACACAACTAATACTGAGAATAGTTGTGAGAGGAGTCGGAAACAAGATGATTACAATGTCACCTGACACAACTAATACTGAGAATAGTTGTGAGAGGAGGCAGAAACAAGATGATTACAATGTCATGTGACACAACTAATACTGAGAATAGTTGTGAGAGGAGTCAGAAACAAGATGATTACAATGTCACGTGACACAACTAATACTGAGAATAGTTGTGAGAGGAGTCGGAACAACTGGCGCCGAAATCTGCGTAGATGCTCAAACGTCTACGCTAGCTGGTAGGTAGGGGCACATCATGATGATGATGATTGTATTTATTCTAGGAAATAACCTGTTCAACCCTAGTAGTAGTGGTGTATATTATTATATCAGATAGTGGAAGTGTATGTGCTACACTTTTGCTATTTCTTGTTGGTTTAATTACATATATGCATGTCTTGTAGACAATTTCGATGTTCACATTATGCTACGCATTTTCATTCCAGTAATTTATCTTAAATAAAGAATAACCGAATTAAATTATTAGTATTTTACTTTGCAATACTGATATCATCATCATAATCATGTGCCTTGTCGATAAGCGTTAGTAAAGTTTCGCCACCTCCCACGATCACTAGTCCTGGAGTAGCTTCTTCTTGTGATGATGCCAACTGGTCAAACTCTCCAGGTGTTTGTTACCTCTCTGTCTTTACCCTGCGTCTTTACCCATACATTTTATCAGTTATCACTAAGTTTTGAATGTAAGCATTGTTCTCTTGTGGTACATAATTGAATGTTCCTGAGCCGTTCTCTGGACCTACCTATCTTTTCTCTCTGTTGCATTGGCATGGGCCCATTGCAGTGGGGGTTTATGTATTATATAATCATCAAGTGTCATGCCGGCTGGCACAGGCGTTCATGACTCTCCAAAGATCTCGGTCTTTAGTTTTCTAGATCAACTCCGCTGTTGATATTCCTCCATGCCACCGTCTCAATCCACCCAGCATAATTTCTCCTGGTTTGCCTCTGCATCTCTGCCCCTCGGTCTTTCCTGTTGTCACAATGTTCTCCAATGCCTCTCTTCTCATCACATGACCAAAAAAGCTGTCTGCCTCTTTCTTATTGTTGTATATAATGTTCTAGCTTAATTAACCGCTTTCAGACAGTCGTTGTTAGTTACTTTGGCAGTCCAAGGAATTCGCAACATTCGTCTCAGGAACTACATCACTTTTGCTTCCAATATCTTCCCAATTTATTCATTCACATTACAAGACTCACAGCCATACAGCAAAACAGGTTCTATACACCACTTCGCCACTCTCTTTCTTACATTCAGTGATAGTAATTGCATAAGATATTCTTCATTCTGAAATGCAGCTTTTGCTTGCCCTATTCTGCTCTTATTATCTGTTGTGCAATTTCCATCTGATGTTATAAATGCCCCTAGGTATTTTAAACTATCCACTTGGTTAATAATTTTCCCTTCTATTTCTATATCACAATTTGGTGTCACCTCTTTCTTTGATATCACCATTGTTACTGTTTTTTTTTTTTTGCACTCTGTTACTACAATGTCCAACAACTGTTATAGATATTTTGCATTATCCGCCACCAATACTGTGTCATCTGCATAGCTTGTATTGTTTATATTATAACCTCCGTATACTATTCCGGGCTTCTCTTTGATCCCTCTCATTATTACTTTGCTATAGAGGGAGAAGTGATCCAGTGACAAAATGCAGCCCTGCCGTACTCCCAGCTTTATTTGTTCATAATTGCCATCTTTATTTCCCATTTTAATTGTTGCTACATGGTTCCAGTAAATATATATATTTTTTTTTTAATTCGGAGATCTGTCCCTTGAATGTTATTATCTTCCAACATTTTAATCATTTCATCGTGGTTTCCTTTATAACATGCTTTAGTATAATCTATGAAGCACAAATTTATGTCTTTCTGTGTCTCTATTGATCTTTCTAATAGTGTCCGTAATGTATATAATTTATATATTGCTTTGTTTGTATCATTTCCTTCCACAAACCCTTCACCAATTTCCAGTTTTATTTTCTTTCTTATTCTTCTCATTATAATTCTGAGTAGAAGCTTAGTGACATGATTATATATATATATATATATATATATATATATATATATATATATATATATATATATATATATATATATATATATATATATATATAAATAGTGGCACCCTATTTAGTTCATATATTTTGCACTATAGAAAATATGCAACTGCACTTTTGACATTCAGAACAGTTGCCATATTTTAATAATATAATTAGCCAGTCCAAGTTGTAGCCTATGTAATGTTTTATTGCATGAAATTGCAGGTTAATCTGTAGCCTACATATTCTTGGTGAATCATTCCAGAGTTTGTAATGTTGTCTTATTGTCATGCGTACCTCTAGTCTTCTCTTATCCCTTGGGTAATTGGGGATGCAGCTGTCAATTCTTCCCGCGCTGATATCCTCGCGATTAGCACTGAACATCCTCTGGTGTTTAAGTGTGCAGTTGCTGTGAAGTTTTACTCTGGTGTTTAAGTGTACAGTTGCTGTGCAGTGTTCCTCTGGTGTTTAGGTGTGCAGTTGCTGTGAAGTTTTACTCTGGTGTTTAAGTGTACAGTTGCTGTGCAGTGTTCCTCTGGTGTTTAGGTGTGCAGTTGCATTGCAGTGTTCCTCTGGTGTTTAGGTGTGCAGTTGCTGTGCAGTTTTACTCTAGTGTTTAAGTGTGCAGTTGCTGTGCAGTTTGATTCTGGTGTGCGGGTGTGCAATTGCTGTGCAGTGTTCCTCTGGTGTTTAGGTGTACAATTGCTGGGCAGTTTTACTCTGGTGTTTAAGCGTGTAGTTGCTGTGCAGTATTCCTCTGGTGTTTAAGTGTGCAGTTGTGCAGTTTTACTCTGGTATTTAAGTGTGCAGTTGTTGTGCAGTGTTCGTCTGCTATATCTGTTTTACTAAACAGCTTTTTTGCTGGTAGCGCAGAGACTAGCAAGTTTGCCTGCTGGTCCGGTGAATATGTGCTCAAGTCTCAATCAAGGCGGACTATTTACAATGGACCCAGGCTCCCATGTCGACCCAGCCTAAAATCGGTGCCCGAGGAAGCACACGTGGCCAGTATGATATTGATCACGTGACACAACTATTACCGATTGGTCTATAACTATAACTCGTGCATCATTTAGTCAATACTTCTCGAGTCTGGAAATGGGTCATTGACCTTTACTTTCATAATGTGTATTTAAAGATCTTTGATTCTTCAGATGTACTATGCTATTTCACGTTGTTGGATTGGATATGATTTCTGTATTTGTGTTTCTAAATTCGGTTCACATTCAATTAAGGATAAATTAAGCTGGAGGGGTTTTGTCTGAGATGGCTTTAGAAGTGTGACGCAATACGTTTCGGCGTGTTTTCAAAATTCCTCAACGGCTTTGCAGAAGTTTAAAGGGGGTATAAAATACGTAAACAATGCGCGGGTGAGCAGTTCAAACAACACTCAGTTATAACCCAGTGAACGCACCAACGCGTGAAAAGCTCATAACAATGCCACAACCAACAAGTTGTCCCCCGCGAGGCATCTAGTGCCACCGTCAGCGACCTCGGTGGTGTGGCTTTAGATGATATTTCTCGAATGTTCTTGCAGGGTCCTCCAGTTCGCAGTGTTGACGGCCCTGGCGCACATTTCCTCCTTTGACAGAATGGCTTGTTGGGACGACACCGACAAGTGACAGTAAAGGTTGTTCCGAGAGCCTGATTAGGTCGTTATCTGAAGGCTGAGCCACGGACCATCTTGTTGGGACGACAAGTGACAGTAAAGGTTGTTCCGAGAGCCTGATTAGGTCGTTATCTGAAGGCTGAGCCACGGACCATCTTGTTGGGACGACAAGTGACAGTAAAGGTTGTTCCGAGAGCCTGATTAGGTCGTTATCTGAAGGCTGAGCCACGGACCATCTTGTTTAGGACGACAAGTGACAGTAAAGGTTGTTCCGAGAGCCTGATTAGGTCGTTGTCTGAAGGCAGAGCCACGGACCATCTTGTTGCGTCCATTTATTCAATTCGCCGCTCCAGTTGTTCTGTAAACAGCACGAGACTTTCTCGGTTCTTTCAGCGTCCTAGTCCTCTATTGTCCTTTCAGTCCCAATTGCTTAAGCAGATCATGTGCGTCTACCTCTAGAGTGAAGAGATTGTGTGCATAATTCTGTTGTCTCAGACCGCCGAGTAGGTAATTGTGCTTTTTCGCCTTGAAGATGCACCCTGAAGATGCACCTTGAAGAATTCTTCTCCGCGATATTAGAATCATCATCCTCTTTGGACAACAATCACCTTCAAATTAATATCTTATTAGTGGCTGACTCGGTCACATGATTATTAATCTGAACCAGGCGATGGACCGTAATATAACTTCACTTCTGAGATTGAATGGCGTAGGGTTAATAAAATAAAAGTCGCTTAAAAGTCGACAGGGTCGACTTTATTGCACCGGGTTTTATCCCATATGGCTCGGTCTCTTTCCGCAGCACGGAAAGTGTCGCACAAAGCACGAACTCCGTAGCTTTTAACGACGACCCACAGGAGTGTCCGAAACATTTAACTCGTAAACCGAAAGGCGCGACCCGGAATCGAACCCACAACCTTCGGAACACAAGTCAAACGGCTTGACCACTTCGCCACAGAGACATCCCAGGGTTAATAGTAGAATCAAATCGAAGCTCCGTGATGCTGGATTTGTAGGGAACAGTGGGCTCGGCTAGCGTTCCCTACCGAGCGAGAAGGAGTGCATCACAATGTCCGGTGTTTTCTGAGTCTTCCGGATGATGTCAGGATATCCGCCATGGCTCTTCAGACAGTTTACATTGCAGTTGACTTCACCTGGTGCTCTCTGTCCAGCTGTGAGAAAGCACATCGACTCATACCTGGCTTTGATTTTCTTGTTCGCCTGTAGTCTCGCCACATCCAGCGTGACTGCCAGCTCAGTGAGCACTTTTCCCGACTACACTTCGTTGTCAGATCGCTTGAAGATGCCCAACCATCACCTACCAGCCAGGTCACTTAACAGCTCCCTACCATCACCTACCAGCCAGATCACTTGACGATGTTCTACCATTACCTGTCAGCCAGATCATTTGACGGTGCCCTACAATCACTTACCAGCCAGATCACTTGACGTTGTTCTACCATAGTAGTAAAATTAAGTGGAACTGCGGTAAAGCTGTGAAAGTGTAAACAATATAAAATGACACAAAGTAGTGCAGCTTTACATAACAGAGTTAAGACACACACAGAACGTTGCGGCTATTAGCCTTCATCAGCAAACAAACACATTCACAAACACAACATACAGTCAAGAAGATATCCTGTGACTACATCAGAAGGTGACGACAGGGCGAGAAGAACAAAAGCAAGGAAAAGTGGAAGCAATGAAGAGAAAATGAGAATTGAAAAAAAATGTTAATAGAAAAGAATGTTGGTTGAAGAAAATGTTTAATTGATAAAAATGTTAATGGAGAAAACGTTAGTACTCACCTCGCCTTACGGATCTGTAAATGACTAAGAAAATCTCCGATGGATTCTGATACCTGGTGACGGGTGTTACGGTTCAGTGAGCACATAGAAGGAAGGGGGCGGGGCAGGAGGACGTTGACTGGTCGATAAGGCTGAGGGTGGTACTAACCAAGACTCCATTGTGTTGTTTATAGGGGCGAGTCTTAAAGTCTGGGTGGACTGATATGCGTGAACGCGCATACCGACATAGGCATTCTTCGATAGACAAAATGCTAGTGTATGTGGGCATGTGCAAAGTACATGTAAGAGAGAGAGAGAGAGAGAGAGAGAGAGAGAGAGAGAGAGAGAGAGAGAGAGAGAGAGAGAGAGAGAGAGAGAAAGAGAGAGAAAGTGTCTGTGATATACCACATGAGGTATGTGGAGTACGTCGGTCTACACGTACAACGTTCCACTCATACTGTACTCTATGAGACAGTCAGTATGGTTGGTTGTTATACAACATATTCAGGGATCTACTCGCCCAGTACTTGAGTTATTGGGGCTGTATATGATCCAACCACTGGTAATACACGTGAAGTAGGTAGGCACAGAGAAGCAAGATGTAAGGAGAGAGAGAGAGGGAGGGAGGGAGAGGGAGAGGGAGAGAGAAAGAGATAGCGAGAGAGAGAGAGAGAGGTTGCAAAGCTGTCTGCGAAATACCGCATGAGGAATGCGGATGGGTCAGTCTACACCTACGAGGCTTCACTCGTACTGTTCCTTATGAACTAGAGCCAGTAAGGTTAATTGTTATATACCGTATTTGACAACCAAAATCGCCCAAATCTCTCTCTCTCTCTCTCTCTCTCTCTCTCTCTCTCTCTCTCTCTCTCTCTCTCTCTCTCTCTTCCATCTAGCTTCTTGGTGCCTATATATTACAACTATATTGCTAGTGGTCTGATTTTAACACAACCACTGGGTGATTTGATCCTCAAATACGTTGTATAACAATCAAACTTACTGGCTCTATTTCATAGGGAACAGTATGAGTGAAGCCTCGTATTTGTAGACTGATCGACCCCGCATAAATCAGGAGTGTGTCTTAGGCACTTTTCCAATCTCTCTCTCTCTCCCTCTCTCTCCCTCCCCCTATCTCTCGCTCTCTCTCTCTCTCTCTCTCTCTCTCTCTCTCTCTCTCTCTCTCTCTCTTCCATCTTGCTTCTCGGTGCCTACATATTCCAACTATATTGCTGGTGGTCTGATTTTAACACAACCACCGGGTGATTTGATCCTCAAATACGTTGTATAAAAATCAACCTTACTGGCTCTATTTCATAGCGAACAGTATGAGTGAAGCCTCGCATTTATAGACCGACCGACTCCACATACATCGGGGGCCTGTCGTGGGCATTCTACTAATCTCTCTCTCTCTCTCTCTCTCTCTCTCTCTCTCTCTCTCTCTCTCTCTCTCTCTCTCTCCATCTTGCTTCTCGTTGCCTATATATTCCAACTATATTGCTGGTGGTCTGATTTTTAACACAACCACTGGGTGATTTGATCCTCAAATACGTTGTACAACCATCAACCTCACTGCCTCTATTTCATAGGGAACAGTATGAGTGAAGCCTCGTATTTGTAGACCTACCCACTCCGCATACCTCATGTGGTATGTCACAGGCAGTTTTCCAACCTCTTTTATTTTATTTTATAGTTAATTTTTTACTCTCTCTCTCTCTGTCTCCATCTCTGTCTCTCTCTGTCTCTCTCTCTCTCTCTCTCTCTCTCTCTCTCTCTCTCTCTCTCTCTCTCTCTCTCTCTCTCCTCATAATCTTGCTTCTCTGTGCCTACCTACGCCATGTGCATTACCAGTGGTTGGGTCTTACACAGCCCCTATAAAATAAGTACTGGGCGATTTTGGTTGTCAAATACGGTATATAACAATTAACCTTACTGGCTCTAGTTCATGGGGAACCGTACGAGTGAAGCCTCGTAGGTGTAGACTGACCCATCCGCATTCCTCATGCGGTATTTCGCAGACAGCTTTGCAACCTCTCTCTCTCGCTATCTCTTTCTCTCTCCCTCTCCCTCTCCCTCCCTCCCTCTCTCTCTCTCCTTACGTCTTGCTTCTCTGTGCCTACCTACTTCACGTGCATTACCAGTGGTTGGATCATATACAGCCCCAATAACTCAAGCACTGGGCGAGTAGATCCCTGAATATGTTGTATAACAACCAACCATACTGACTGTCTCATAGAGTACAGTATGAGTGGAACGTCGTACGTTTAGACCGACGTACTCCACATACCTCATATGGTATATCACAGACACTTTCTCTCTCTCTCTCTCTCTCTCTCTCTCTCTCTCTCTCTCTCTCTCTCTCTCTCTCTCTCTCTCTTCTTACATGTACTTTGCACATGCCCACATACACTAGCATTGTGTCTATTGAAGAATGCCTATGTCGGTATGCGCGTTCACGCATATCAGTCCACCCAGACTTTAAGACTCGCCCCTATAAACAACACAATGGAGTCTTGGTTAGTACCACCCTCAGCCTTATCAGACCAGTCAACGTCCTCCTGCCCCGCCCCCTTCCTTCTATGTGCTCACTGAACCGTAACACCCGTCACCAGGTATCAGAATCCATCGGAGATTTTCTTAGTCATTTACAGATCCGTAAGGCGAGGTGAGTACTAACGTTTTCTCCATTAACATTTTTATCAATTAAACATTTTCTTCAACCAACATTCTTTTCTATTAACATTTTTTTTCAATTCTCATTTTCTCTTCATTGCTTCCACTTTTCCTTGCTTTTGTTCTTCTCGCCCTGTCGTCACATTCTGATGTAGTCACAGGATATCTCCTTGACTGTATGTTGTGTTTGTGAATGTGTTTGTTTGCTGATGAAGGCTAATAGCCGCAACGTTCTGTATGTGTCTTAACTCTGTTATGTAAAGCTGCACTACTTTGTGTCATTTTATATTGTATACCATAGTAGTACGGGGGAGGTAACTAAGTATTATTTATAGATCCGATCCATCGTGATGACGTCATATATTGCTCTATGAAGAGTATGGATCCAGATTCGTGACGTCAGAAACTGGATCCATATTTTTCAGAAATTGGCGGGAGATATTTTGGGTACATCCGGTCCATGGTGTGTGTCCCCAACCCCGCCCCCTGCCCCGCTCCCGGGACCGCTCGAAGACAGCGAGGCAAGCTCGGGCACGTGGAATACTCACATGTGTAAGTAGACCAAATATGCATCAAGTACCGGGTTCGAGTCCCATTGTGTGTGTGTGTGTGTGTGTGTGTGTGTGTGTGTGTGTGTGTGTACGAGGTAGGCCGATGTGAGGGATGAGAGGGAATGGAACCATACCCCCCAGAGGGAGGCAACCAAACTCATATCAAGATATGAAAAATGGTGTTCACCAAGACCCCTGGCCAGACCAAGAGACAGTAGTAGACTCTGAGCTTAGCCAAAAGACCGAAAAGATTTGAGCCAAAAGGAAGATCGGGCAAATTCAACTTTAGGAAATAGCCTGAAGCCAGATTATGCTATATAAATACTATCGATGATGTAATATATCATTAAATAATACCGGTAATAGCATACATAATTGATTTATTTCTAGTAGGTGTAACAATAAAGATCAGTCTCAAAATTATACATTCAATTTAAATAACATAATTAGTGAATTTGGCAAAATAATCATTAAAATATTGTTTTTAAAATAACGCTTGTTATTTCCCTTTGCATATTTTGGAATAAATTGTGTCCCTTGATACCACCAAGCCCTGGGATAGTTTTCTGCTCTTAGTGTAATATCGCAGTGACCGATTAACGCACGATAGTGACATTTTGAATATAGCAGTTTTAAATGGGGCTTAATCGACTGAACACATCGCCGAAAGTGTAAACAAATATTCTAAGGCACCTTGCTTGGGTGCCAATGAAGTAATCACATTAAAAAGTTGGGTAAATGGTAACACAAAACTACAATTTATGTCAGAAATTGTACATATCGAAAGGCAAAACCTGTCGGTATGCGTGGATTTTGACAAATCTGTTTTAGTTTGCAGTAATCTCGCAAAAGCGTTAAAAATTATGCACCCGATAGTGATAAAAGAGACGTATTATACAGACATCAATGTTATCACAACACCCAGGTATCTTGTAAAAGTAAAAAGAAGTCTGACGTGCCTTTAATCACATGTGCGTGAGCCCATTCCGATAGTTTGACATAATTAGCACTTATGTGTGAATGATAGTTGTACGGGATGTTGTAATCGAGTCGTATTTCTGGTTCGACCCAGAATCTGAAATAGTTTCTTATAGCGCTTATGTGTCACCACAACAAGCAATAAGAAGCTGAATTTTCAAAGCTCAGGATTTAGGATACATACCTACTTCCAGTTTTGTGT
This sequence comes from Cepaea hortensis, assembly GCA_963921405.1. Lineage (NCBI taxonomy): Eukaryota > Metazoa > Mollusca > Gastropoda > Stylommatophora > Helicidae > Cepaea > Cepaea hortensis. Next base: position 43,249,890 of record OY992886.1, read on the forward strand.
AGTTAAAAACGTAAAGCTGTAATTATTAAATGTAGTATATAAAACGTGGTCTATTTTGATGTGTAAAGTGAAAAATAAAGATGGCTGCATGGGTAGGAGGTCTACCACTAACAATTTCAATGCATATTTACGGAGTCGATCGTCAGAAGGCCTTGGCTTTTTCCTGCTATGTCTATTGTAAAGTAACCGATTATATATTGTAATAGCGTTTATTACTGTCAGTAGCGGATGGGACTTAAACACTGTCATCAGAACAATGGCGAAGTGGTAGAGACACAAGACTCGTTCTTGTATTGTGTGATGGTGTACGACCATTTACAGGGGCACGTATCTAAGGAATACAGCCGATCACACGTGGTTAACTGCAAAACCAGACCACGTGCACACTGGCTAAAACAGGTAAAACAGGGCGCTCCTTCCGGTCGCATGTGTAATAGTTACAACCAGACCACGTGCTCACTGGGTAAAGCTGGTCAAAGATGGTGTCGCATCTGATCACACGTGGTAATGGCAAAAGAAGACCACGTGCTCACTGGCTAAAGCAACCACGTGCTCACTGGCTAAAGCCAATCAAAGATGGCGCTGCATCCGGTCACGTGTCTAATGGGATGCAATCGAAACACGTGGCTAATGACTCAACCGATCATAAATAACGATTATTCCAGTAATATGCATGACGATACACGTGGAACACGTGGCTGATGACTCAACCGGTCAAAGATGGCATCGTATCCTGTCACATGACCAGACAGTGATAAATCTTTCACATTTTCGTTGTGTTTATCCAAGTAGGCATATGGTTAACCTAACAATACTAGTATAATACATGGAATATATGGTGCTAGATGCATATAACTGAAGAGACAAGTCATTTCATCCTATAGTATGGAAGGCTGGGTCGACATGGAATATAGATGGCATTTGAAATTTTGAACACAGCGCTTTGGTGGTACCATAATAATATAGATAGTAGTGTGTATTCGTAGGGGAAGGTGAGAGTGTCTTGCGAGGTCTACATACCCATTATCGATAGTAATATATGGAATGTTTAACAGAGAGTGCATGGTAGATACATAGCTATTATTTATAATATGTATATCTATAACGCTGTTATAGTACCTTATTCTTATCTGTTTTACAGATACCAATGCCCACGAAAAACTAATTATGGAACTGTGGATCATACTAAGAGCGGAACCATACAGCTATTGCATGGCATGTCTTAATTTCCCACCCAATGAAGAAGCCGAGAATACATTCATTCATTCTTGTGATTATGGTGATGGTGGTAGTTTCGCGGACCTAGTTACTGTTCGATTGCATGATATACTACAAAAGAACTTCACCAAAGAGGAAATAATCATATTAAGCCTCAGTAGAATTGAGGAGTGCATCCTCGACTATAATCGCCAACAGGATACTCCAGAACCATCCCCACCCAACATCGAGTGACCATCGTCACCGAAAACCTTAACCTTTAGTCAATCCACACTAGCGGACGACGCAGATCATTTGACGATGTTCTACCATCACCTGTCAGGCAGATCATTTGACGATGTTATACCATCACCTGTCAGCCAGATCATTTGACGGTGCCTTACCATCATCTGTCAGCCAGATCATTTGACGATGTTCTACCGTCACCTGTCTGTCAGATCATTTGACGGTGCCCTGCCATCACCTGGCAGCCAGATCATTTGACGATGTTCTACCATCACCCGTCAGCCAGATCATTTGACGATTCTCTACCGTCACTTACTAGCCAGATCACATGACGATGGCTTACCATCACCTACCAGCCAGATCACTTGACGATGCTTTACCATCACTTGATTGATTGATTGATTGATTTAGGAACCGACATCACAGCATCCGGGGCATTCCCATAAGCGCTCTGTCCCCATTCTCAGCAGCCAGCGAAGAGTTCAAACACCAATAGTACCAGTAGCAATCTGATTATATGTCCGTCTCGCCTTTCCTCTGAGTGTCGAGCGTCGGTCAGATCGCCTCGTCACTCCTCGCTGTCGCATTCTTGTCAGACCATGGTGATCCATTTGCTCCTCCGAGGTGTACAGGGCTGCAACCACGCCTGCCTTGTCATGCATCAATACTCCACCAAGTTTTGCAGAGCCAGCCAATCTATCCGCCTGTTCATTCCCCAGCACACCAGCATGCCCCGGAGAAAAGATCCAGGCGATGCTTGCCACCCCTGACCACCGAAGCGAAGCAAGCTACTCTGTCCGAAGCTTGCCTGTCCTCACCTTCCTCGTCATGCTTTCTGAGTACCATCACCTACCAGCCATATCACTTTATGATGCCCTACCATCACCTGCCAGCCAGATCACTTGACGATGCTGTTGGATATGTTGGGAGAACCTCAAAGTGATAGAGGAAAGCTGAAGTTCCTCTCTCCCAATGTGATCCTGCTCGTTGCAATATTAGCCTTTAATGGCTCAATTGTTTGAGTCCATAAATAGAGTCTCGGAGAACCAAGGAAGTCCCCAAGGCGAATAATAATAGTCTTGTGGATTTTCCCTGCCCCTCCTCTCACAGCTAATTAATTAATATCTAAGGTATATTAATAAATGACAAGAATAAAGTAAACAATCAAAGAATTCTTAAACACTCACAGTGGAAATAAAATATCTTCATATTTAATAAACACCAAACTGGGGTATTGGTTATTCTGTCAAAGAAAACAATAATCTCTTTCAAAGGCCATGATATAAATATATAACATTAATGCCCCGAACATTCCCTCCAACAAAATACCAACATACATCTCAGTTCCCCAGCGGGTTGAGTAATATGCATATCTTTGTTGAGTTATTGTGACGGGACACCTCGGTCAGCATCAGAATTTCACAAGTTTGGAAGAAATTTAAACGTGCACCAGAAAATAATCTGAGTCCCCAACCAAGGAATAAGGAAAATGTAATAATGATTGAGAACAAGAAAAAAGTACATAGTCACAAAGAGTCAGCGCTATAATTTCTATAACGCTACATTGTGCTCGTAGATAGTAGATCAAAGCAACGTCTGGTCTCCCCATCTGAGGAATTTTCACTTTGATGTTCTGATTAACCAGACATCGCGGAGCCAGTCAGCGGAGACTGACGTGTTAGTTTACATGCCTGCGGTTGGAATAGGACAGATGCCTACACCTTACGTTCAGCTGGACTTAACATGTGAAGCAGCAACGGCAATTTAGGGGGATAAAGAAAGCAAGAATGTAACAGCCGATTGCAACTTTTGCATGTCGTAACGTCACGTACATTCCAGGGGAAGTGAAATGAAACATTGTTTCAGACACGTGGCGGAGAGGTAGTTAATTTGATTGACAGATGAAACTACAGTCCAATGTGGAAAATAGGCGGAGTTAACGAGACTGAACATAGCTAATTAGCTCACGTGAAAAGGGTAGCAGTGAGGACAGAAATCTCGTCACGGGAGAACATAATATAACGGCGAAGCATGGCCTACACTCCTCAGACGCCAACGCACATATAGCATTCCTAGGATACCTACATGGGAAGATGTTAACATCTTGTTCCGTCTGACTTAAAGACTTAAGTCAAGTGACTGGATTTCCTAAGCTATAAACTCAGGTAATACCACCTTATTAGTCTGATCCGTTTTTCTGCTAGTCTGAAGCCTGTGTTGTTTTCTGTTTCTGTGTATCCTCCCAAAATTTACATTGGTGGATTTTCTTTGTACTTAATGTTAAAGCTCTGGCCTATACTATTTCACTTTGACTTTGTTTTATTCTCCTGCTTTCACTCGCTACTATGTCTTCTGATTTGTTGTATGTGATAATTTGGAGAAATCCAACATTATCCAAGCTATGTGAGTGTGTGGTGCCATATAGTGCGTGCAGGCGAGATGACGTCATAGAAGAAAAGGGAGAAATCTCGATAGAAAATATACGGGAAATCTAGGAGACACTTGGATACCGAGAAATACGTCAGAGGACAACTTGGGATCACAACAGAAGAACACGGACTGGGAATGGAGGAAGGAGGCCGTGCAAATCCAAATGTTGGCTCTATGGATTAGTGTTGGCACATAAACCAGTGGCTGCGACTATACTAGCAGGAAAAGAAGATAGTCCGTGATTACTACAAGGTGTCGCTACAGAACCAACGGGCTGACCTAGACATATGTATTGTACAGAGCAGCAAAGCGAACGATGGGCAGAGCGACAGAAGGTCGAGTGAAGATAAATGAAAGGATGGTTGTTATTTAAGCAGGTTAGTTATTGTAGATTATCAACATGTTCCTATCAATAGATCCTAGACCCAGCCTGGCGGTAACAGGCCCCTAGGGATGGACTGTATTGATATCATTTAAACTTAACTGTGAACTGTTATTAAATGATATTCCGATCCAAATCTTCAACATGACAGTTGGCTTCGTCATTACCCTGCTATTCCAGTTTTCAACTTTGCTCGTTTACTTTGACAAGTTTGTGTCGAGCCGAAATTATTGATCATTCTATTTGGACAATTTGCGTTTAACTGTTATGAATGCTGGAGTTATAGCATGGCATGTGGCTTATTAATGTACAGGAGAGGCATTTAGATTCATCCTGTATGAGGTCACCACATTGGAAACTGACTACTTAGGAGAAATTCCTGAGATCAAACAGCTTATTGATAGCGTTCAGATTAACATGGTTATTTGGACCAACACTTTGAGTGCCTACCAAGATTGGGATGAAACCACATGGAGAGGGAAATGTCATTTGTTTACCTTGTCTGCACTATGTCTGCATGAGGGCAGACATGACTTAGGACACTCAATATTCCAGACAAGTACATGGAAGGCATTTTAAGTTCGACGGGAAGAATGTGCGACCGAAGCCCTTCCGACAAGACGGAATGAATGAATTAGAAAGGGAGAGAGTAAGTGAGGTGAACTTATATGGGAAACACTCCATTGCATAGGTGGAGGTGAATATGTATGTTTTGAGTTATAGATATTCTAAATGGTTTTATGAATATATATAAATGTATATATAAACAGGGGTGTAAAGATGTATACTACAATGCCCTACCATCACCTATCAGCCGGATCACTTGTGTATGCCCTACCATCACATCACCTGCCAGCCAGATCACTTGACGATGCCCTACCATCACATCACCTGCTATCCAAAAATCACTTGACGATACCCTACCATCACCTGCTATCCAAATCACTTGACGATACCCTACCATAACCTGCTATCCAAATGACTTTACGATACCCTACCATAACCTGCTATCCAAATGACTTTACGCTATCCAAATCACTTGACGATACCCTACCATAACCTGCTATCCAAATGACTTTACGATACCCTACCATAACCTGCTATCCAAATGACTTTACGATACCCTACCATCACCTACCAGTCAGATAATTTGACGATACCCTACCACCATCACCTACTAGCCAGATCACTTGACGATACTTTACCATCACCTGCTATCCAAATGACTTGACGATATCCTACCATTACCTGCCAGCCAGATCACTTGACGATGCCCTACCATCACCTGCTATCCAAATCACTTGACGATACCCTACCATCACATATCAGCCAGATCACTTGACGTTGCCCTACCATTACCTGCCAGCCAGATCACTTGACGTTGCCCTACCATCACATCATCTGCCAGCCAGATCCAAGTGGGGAAAGTCCAATGATGCGACTGGCCCTCTGTGGACAGAAGCAGACTTTGAAATACGTGTTGTCCGTATGCAATGTCCTCCTTGGAAATCCCCATTAAGATGGTGCAATCCAAAAACGTTGGTGCAGAAACGACTAGGCGAAGCTACTGGGGGGGAAAACGCCTCGTGCTGGCGCTGGAACAACCGAAACTGTAGACGGACAAGATAAAGAGACCAATCAACGAGGAATTCTTCATGTTATCGAAGTTAGAGGAGCAGTGCATTCTCACAGAAATCATATGATATAATTATAATAAGAACGTAACAGCCAATAGAAACGTGCACAACTATAGATCCTGGATTCTAATCAACATGATGACATCAATTCTATTTGTTTCAATCAATATTTGTGAGTTTATTTCTAACATGTCTGTAATTATCTTTATGTTGCCCGACAAAAGACTCTGTGGGAATCACTACCAATGTTCGAATTCCCACAACAAATATTTCGTGTTAGTTATAACTGATCTTCGACAACATGACAAGCAATGCTGGGGGAATATTTGGCAATGTATCATAATGCAGAAGCTGCTGATAGTTTGATTTTACGTAGCAAGCCACGAACATTTCTTGATACATGGGAGTTCATGACCTCCCTATGTGAGTGACAGAGAGACTGGCGTTTACCCGACTGTGCTCTAGACTGTGCATTGAGAATTCTCTTGGTCACCTCAGAAATGTCATCTTCCCATGTCTGCCGCGGAGTCAGCCGGTCGTTTGACCTTGGACGCCAGCCAGCAGGTATGTCCAAGTCCAGGTCTAGCTCACACACTGCTGGAGTTGAATCCCTACTTTCTAGATTGGCATTGTCTCGAAAGCCCGCAACACTTAACGGTCGTTTCTCATCACGAATTTGACGTTCCTGAACTGTTACATAATCTAATTCAACGTAATGTGAGTTACATGCATTAGCTGAACTTCTGTAGGCAGACATAGGTCTTTGGAGGCGTTTTCGTTTCCTATTCCATATTCTCTCACCATACATGAAGCACGGACTTGTCTGCAACAGGTGAGAATCTCCATGGACATCCGACTCTGAATGTTTGGCCTCGTAGGTATGTCCACTGGACGACTGAATGTAGACCATGGACGTAGAGATGATTCTGATATCCTGTCATGAAATGAATAACTATAATCAGAAATGAGAAAACATCAATAAATATGCAAGACATATACAAACTTTTAGAGGGCATGGATTGGGGGGAGGTGGAAATGGTAGTGGTGGTGTATGTTCAGGGCGGGTATTTTCAAAGGCTTGTGTCAATAAGTCAGTATTCAGGATCGACGTTTGAATGCTGTAATGACGAAAGTCAGTGTTAGGGATTTATGCTTGAAAGTGCCCACGGAGGAAAGTCGGTATTACGGACCTATTCTTGAACGTGCTCATGGAGGAAAGTCATTATTAAGGACCTATGCTTGAAGGTGCTCACAGAAGAAAGTCCGTATTAAGGACCTATGCTTGAAAGTGCTTACGAAAGGGAAGTCAGTATTAAGGACCTTAGCTTGAAAGTGCTCACAGAGGGGAAGTCAGAATTAAGGACCTATGCTTGAGCGTGCTCATGGAGGAAAGTCAGTATTAAGGACCTATGCTTGAAAGTGCTCACGTAGGCGAAGTCAGTATTACAAATCCATAATTAAAATCAGTATTCAGAACTAGTTTTGAAAAGCGTTAGCGGTGGGAAGTAAGCATTTCTGGCCATTGACATTTACCGAAAGTTTTTTTTTTCTTTTTTGCACTGATTAGTGTTTCAATATTCTCGTTATCATCACGAAAAAGATCAATATGCAATTGAATAGGCACTTGGAAATAAAAACTCTTCACCTGTAACACCGTACGAATGCTCTTTAAGATACCACAAGTCCTGGACAGACAGATAACAACCGTCACCTGCTTTCAGTTGTCACATGCTATAGATGTAGCAGCGTGTGTGTCAGTCTGTGGTGTCTTCCCTGCATGTGTTGTGTACGAGTTTAAAACTGTCAGCCATATACACGCACATTGTGTTTTCTGGGGCATATCCACACATGCGTAATGACATGTTACTAGATCCCGATCTTCAGAGAAAACATACTCATACATGTCAATGCAAACGTGGTGGTGGTTTAGACAGACTTGTATGGGAGGGCATGGTCCTGGGAGACAGACATGAAATGACCACCAAGAAGGGATATGAAGGATGCGTCAACATGACAATGCACGAGGCAGGGTTATTGGTGGTGGATCGAGAGTGACATTCCCGAAGTCATCTGCTACGTAATGATGATTCACAGTTGGCACGACTTGTAAAATCTAATTACGAAAGTTATATACTAAAGCCAGTATTTACGAAAACATTTCCTTCAACCGACTCTAGATCACAATAATAATTTAGGAACGGTGAATAACGTCTATGATGGAACTTAAATGAACAAGTTAGGAATCTCTTGGAATCAACGGAGATGAGGTTCCTGGGACGAATGTTGCGAATACCTTGCACTGGCTGAGTAGCAACAATTGCCTGGAAATGCATACTGATAGTCGAATATGATATACAATTACAAGGAAGAGACAAACAGCGTTCTCTGGTCCTGTGATGAGAATAAGGACATTAGAAAACATCGTGACGTTTGAAAAGATCAGTGAGAGACGAGGCAGAGACAGCCGAGAGACATGATGCTGCATGGGCCAAGGAGGGGAGAAGAGATAGAGACATGCCGAGAAACATGATGGATGGGCCGAGGCGGGGAAAAGAGACATAGACATGCCGAGAGACATGATGGATGGGCCGAGGCGGGGAGAAGAGACAGAAAGACCGAGAGACATGATGCTGGATGGGCCGAGGCTGGGAGAATAGGAAGAGACAGACCGAGAGACATGATGCTGGATGGGCCGAGGCGGGGAGAAGAAGCGGAGAAAGACCGGGAGACAGACCGAGAGACATGATGGATGGGCCGAGGCGGAGAGCAGAGGAACAGACAGACCGAGAGACATGATGCTGGATGGGCTGAGGCGGGATGAAGAAGCGGAGACAGACCGAGAGACATGATAGATGGGCCGAGGCGGGATGAAGAAGCGGAGACAGACCGAGAGACATGATAGATGGGCCGAGGCGGGATGAAGAAGCGGAGACAGACCGAGAGACATGATAGATGGGCCGAGGCGGGATGAAGAAGCGGAGACAGACCGAGAGACATGATAGATGGGCCGAGGCGGGATGAAGAAGCGGAGACAGACCGAGAGACATGATAGATGGGCCGAGGCGGGATGAAGAAGCGGAGACAGACCGAGAGACATGATAGATGGGCTGAGGCGGGATGAAGAAGCGGAGACAGACCGAGAGACATGATAGATGGGCCGAGGCGGGGAGAAGAGACAGGGACAGGCCGAGAGACATGATGCTGGATGGGCCGTGGCGGGGAAAAAAGACAGAGACAGGCCGAGAGACATGATGCTGGATGGGCAAAGGCGGGGAGAAGAAGCGGAGACAGACCGAGAGATATAATGAATGGGCCGAGGCAGGGAGAAGAGGCAGAGACAGGCTGAGAAACATGATGCTGGATGGGCCGAGGCGGGAGTTTGGAGGAATATCATCCACAGCTGACCCGGTACATCAGGGCGTAAAATCGGTGGTGGGACACGAACGCTTACGCCAGGTGGCAGGACACATGACGATGCTGGAGAGTAACATCTGGCATGACGTCAGCAGGTCATAAAACAAGAGGGGCGAACAGAGATCTAGTCAGGTGGAGAGAACAGGATGTGGGACAGGTGAAAGATGGCGTTATATAAGGATGGGAGGGAGGAAGACATCAACGGTTGGCCGCTGTATGAGGAGTAGCTAGAATATTCCCATATCATCGGTTCCTTTCTAGAAAGACCCCAATCCCCATGCAGAAGAGAATTATTATTATTCATCATCCATCATCCATCATCCATCATCCATCATCCATCATCCATCATCCATCATCCATCATCCATCAATCATCAATCATCAATCATCATCATCATCATCATCATCATCATCATCATCATCAATCATCAATCATCAATCATCAATCACCAATCATCAATCATCAATCATCAATCATCAATCATCAATCATCAATCATCATCATCATCATCATCATCATCATCATCAATCATCAATCATCAATCATCAATCATCAATCATCAATCATCAATCATCATCATCATCATCATCATCATCATCATCAATCATCAATCATCAATCATCAATCATCAATCGCCGCCGCCGCCGTCGCCGCCGCCGCCGCCGCCGCCGCCGCCGCCGCATCCGCCGCCGCCGCCGCCGCCGCCGCCGCCGCCGCCGCCGCCGTCGTCGTCGTCGTCGTCGTCATCAATTTCCACTTTCCCCGTCAAGCGTCGTGGGGAGGAATACATGACGCTCCAGCACCGGATGGGTGGCATTGGATAGTGCATTCCGTGTGATTGTACAATGTCTTTGATGTCGTTAATCCATTTTCTTCTTGGGCGTCCTCTTGCTCTCGTCGCAGATATCTTTGATGTAGGGCCAGTGATGGTAGTTGATGGTGTTGCATTCTAACGACATGGCCAAACCACTTGATCTTCTGTCTTTCAATAAATGTGGCACAAGGTGTTGATCCCTCTGTCTGTCTTCTTCTTCTTCTGCGATCATCCGGAGTTTTTTCCGGATGTGATTGCGTTGTTCCTGTTTACAGCAGAGCTGCGTTCTTGCGCCGTTAGGCCGACTCATCCGACGGCATTTGTTGACCGGGCTAACCTTCCCGGGTGTCTGTCTGATAACAGCATTTCTTACTCGGTCTCGGATTGTTAAGTTGGCAACTCTTCTCAGTGTACTCGGCTCGCGATGATGTTGGATGGAACTCTGCCAGAGGGCGCGGACTGTCTGATTGGTCTGGAACTCTGGGAGTCGTTCCGACCCCAGTATAAAAGGCACCTGCGCAGGTAGAACCGATCTTTTTTTCTGTAGTCCACCACACCAAGTGACGAGGTGCCAATGCCTGTAGTAAACTTGTTTAGTTAGACCCTGAAAGGTTTTGCAGTGGAAAAGCCAGAATTCTAGATTTAGATTTTAGATTTTCCTGGGTTTGTAGTGGACTATAAGTTTTTGGTAAATTAGTTCTTAGTATACTAAAAGTTTTTGGAGGATTAGTTTTTGGTGGATTGGTTTTTAGTAGATTAGAAGTTTTTGGTAAATTAGTTTTTAGTGGATTAGTTGTTGGTGGATTAGTTTTTGGTAGGTTTGAAGTTCTTACTGGATTAGTTTTTGCTTTACTTAGAAGTTTTTGCTACACTTACGAATTGTGTTTGTTGGATTAGTGTTTTTGCTGTTTTGTTTTGCTGGATTCTAACTTCTTTGTTGATGCTACATGTCTGCATATTATTGTTACTTTTAGAAGGTTAATAAACAAATGATGCTTGTGTTATTCTTACTTTGTTGTTTAGTTGATAGACTCTAATTACATAGTCATTGGTGTTAGAACAACCCTCGGAGTAATTCTTTGTTTGGAATTGGAGAATATTGTTCTAATTCCCTGTCGGTCCATCCCTGGATCTTCTTAACTTATTTCTTTTCTATTCTTGTTAACCGAGGACGGTTAGAGGTTCTCTCTCTTTATTCATTTTCTTCTTTGGTCCTACGCAGTCAGGGTTGCGCTCTTCTCTTCACCTCACCCTAGCAGAAGTAAGTGGTTTGTGCTCCTGTTTTCACCTCTGTTTCAAGTGGCGAGCCTGCACCAGGTTATTGACAGCCTTATAATTATTCTAGTAGGATTGTTTTGGTATCCAGTGATTGTTTTAGTTGAAGTCTTTAGTTGGTTTCTTTGTCGGTTCATTTTTTTTTGGGGTATAGTTGGTAATAGTCCTCTAGAGATAGCAAAACCCAGGTTAGCTAGTTAGGCTCCATTGCAGAACCACCCGTAGCATAGTATCTTGTCTTTAATATGGAGACCAGAAGTACTCGTGCTGCCGCGATAGTTGAACAAGACGAGTCGCCGCCAGTTTCTACAATGGGAACCGAAGATTCCCGCCGAGTGGACGCTCCACCACATAGCTCACTGAGGCTTTGAGGTAGTTTCTGATTAGGATAGGACAATTTGAGTCCCATTAATAGTGGAGAATTATAAGGTAAGGGTAAGAAATTATCCCTCTTTTACCCAGGGCACTGGGGACGTAGGTTCAGTTGTCAGGACGACAACAGTTAAAGAGGGGGAATAATGTACTCGGCTCGCGATGATGTTGGATGGAACTCTGCCAGAGGGCGCGGACTGTCTGATTGGTCTGGAACTCTGGGAGTCGTTTCGACCCCAGTATAAAAGGCACCTGCGCAGGTAAAACCGGTCTTTTTTCTGTAGTCCACCACACAAAGTGACGAGGCGCCAATGCCTGTAGTAAACTTGTTTAGTTAGACCCTGAAATGTTTTGCAGTGGAAAAGCCAGAATTCTAGTTTTAGATTTGAGACTTTCCTGCGTGTTTAGTAGACTAGAAGTTTTTGGTAAATTAGTTTTTAGTATACTAGAAGTTTTTGGAGGATTAGTTTTTGGTGGATTGGTTTTTAGTAGATTAGTTTTTGGTAAATTAGTTTTTAGTGGATTTGTTGTTGGTGGATTAGTTTTTGGTAGATTTGCAGTTCTTACTGGATTAGTTTTTGCTTTACTTAGGAGTTTTATTTGTTGGATTAGTGTTTTTGCTGTTTGGTTTTGCTGGATTCTAACTTCTTTGTTGATGCTACATGTTTGTATATTATTGTTCCTTTTAGAAGTTTTATAAACAAATGATGCTTGTGTTATTCTTACTTTGTTGTTTAGTTGATAGACTCTAATTACATAGTCATTGGTGTTAGAACAACCCTCGGAGTATTTCTTTGTCTGGAATTGGAGAATATTGTTCTAATTCACTGTCGGCCCATCCCTGGATCTTCTTAACTTATTTCTTTTCTATTCTTGTTAACCGAGGACGGTGAGAGGTTCTCTCTCTTTGTTCATTGTTTTCTTTGGCCCTACGCAGTCAGGGTTGCGCTCTTCTCCTCACATCACCGTAGCAGAAGTAAGTGGTTCTTGCTCCTGTTTTCACCTCTGATTCATCAGGCATCTCATTTCACTGGTGTTGATTTTGAGAAAGTGTGATGTAGATACTGTCCAAGTTTGAGATTGGTAGCATAGGATTGGTTTGAATATGCTGGTTATTATCTGTCGTATGGACGATAGTTGATATGTAAGTGCACTAGCTTTGTGACATCTGATTTCGATTTCTCTATCCAATCTGCCATCTTCTGTGATCATACTTCCAAGATATTTTAATTCTTTAACTTGTTTCAGATATGTGCTATTTATCTGTATACCTTGCAATTAGTGGACCAGGTGATCTGCTAACTTGCATTACTTCAGTTTTGGCTGTATTTATACTCATATTGTATCTGCAAATTACACCTTCGCAAAATCAACACCTGTGAAATGAGATGCCTGAGGAGAGCTGTCAACTTAACAATCCGAGACCGAGTAAGAAATGCTATTATCAGACAGACTGTGGGATCAACACCTTGTGCCACATTTATTGAAAGACAGAAGATCAAGTGGTTTGGCCATGTCGTTAGAATGTAACATCAGCAACTACCATCACTGGCCTTACATCAAAGATCATCTGCGACGAGACCACGAGGACGTCCAAGAAGAAAATGGATTGACGACATCAGAGACATTGTACAACCACACGGAATGACACTATCTAGTGCCGCCCACCGGGCGCTGGAACGCAAATTATTACTCCCCACGACGCTTGACGGCAGAAGTGGAAGATGATGATGATGATGATGATGATGATGATGATGATGATGATGATGATGATGATGATGATGATGATGATGATGATGATGGTGATGGTGATGATGATGATTGTATCTGCTGCATGTTGAACTCAGATTATTAATATGATTTTGCAGTCTGCGCTCGTCGCTATGAAACAGGCACTGATCGTCTGCAAATAGGAGTTCATTTATATCCTGTGGATCAGTTATTTCATCTGAAGTAAAGAGTTCAAAATTTTCTGAATCTGTTCTTGCTAATGTGGATATTCTGTCCATGTAGACATTAAATAGCAGAGGAGAGAAATAGAGACAAAAATAAATAATATGTAGGGGTTAAGGGCGAAGCTAAAGATAGGGCAGACCGGCTTGGAGGGAATTGTTTGAGGCCTATACCCCGGTGGGGATGAAAGGACGAAAGAAGAGGTGGAAGAGCAATTCCACTGCCTATCCACTACTCCACAAATGTGTTAGTTTTGGCATGGAGATATTTCTGCTGGACGATAAGCACTCGGGAAAACAATCAGATTCCGACCTAGAAACTGCGACACTTCAGGAATGTATGTGCATGTCATGAAGCAATAATGTTTACTGCTAGAAAATAGGCCAAGGCTTCCATGTGCATGTCTACATTACCCAGCTGGGGTTGTCTCGGTTTTGAGTGGTTTGCTCTTATAAGCAGAAGGTCAAAAGAGGCAGAAAACAGGGTAGAGGACGGTGTGATAACTTCTAGGAATACATAACTCGAGGATCACCAAAACTTAACACGGACATCAACATCGAGCAGGCCCTGGGAGCCTAAGGTCCGACTGGAGACCAGCAATGGAGAGAACACCCACTGAGGATTAGGTATGTAGCCTCCACACCTTTAATGGAAGAGGCGGTAGCGCAGCTTCCCGCAGACCCGGTGGCCATGTGTTCGTACTGCCATCCAGGCAGGGATTATTGTTTAAATGATCAGGCCAACCAACCATAATGGATACAACATAATGGATACATCATAATGTATACATCATAATGTATACAGCATGATGGATACATCATAATTACAAAAAAAAAAAAAATTAGTTGCACGTCCTTCACAGGACGTAGCAGTCAACCCCAGCATTTTTGCTGTTCGTGATTCCTGGGAAAGTTTTACGTTCAGTAGTTTGCCATTGCTTTCTGAAAGACCGACACTATACCTTTTTAGAAAAAAACCAGCACCGCTGTGTTTCGAACACGGGTATATAGGATTACGAATCGCTACCATAAATCCTTCGCCACTGAGACCATCATAATCATAATGAATACAGCATAATGGATACAACATAACGGTTACAGCATAGTAGACACAGCATAATGTATAAACAATGGATACATCATAATAGATACAACATAATGGATACATCATAATGGATACAACATAATGGATACATCATAATGGATACAACATAATGGATACATCATAATGGATATAACATAATGGATACATCATAATGGATACAGCAGAATGGATACATCATAATGGATACAGCAGAATGGATACATCATAATGGATACAGCATAATGGATACAGCATAATGGATACAGAATAATGGATACATCATAATCGATACAGCATAATGGATACATCATAATCGATACAGCATAATGGATACATCATAAAGGATACATCATAATGGATACAGCATAATGGATACATCATAATCAATACAGCATAATGAATACATTAATTCATTGGCACCTTGCCGTCTTGACTGACGATAGTTTGTGCTTCAAAAAGGCATAATAACTTTTACCTATGGCGGTAGCGAATGTGACTGATAAGGCCAATTAGCGCTGTAAATATTCGTTCACAGTGGGTGCTTGTGAACACGTGGTCATTTCCACCATCATGCACCATCTTACGTCTCAAACGCTTGGTGTGTGACTTATCTGCAATAATTTTCTCCTTTGTCTTTATTCCATTTCTGATGTTTGCCCTCCATGCAACACGTTCAGCGGCGACTTGCTCCAATGTGCATTATCAATGCCTGTATCAATTATGTCCCGCTTACATTCATCTTTGTATCGTAGTAGAGGCTGACCCTGAGATCTCTTACCCATCTGTAATTCACCAAAAAAAGATGTCGTTTGGTATTCTACCATCATCCATCCTCCTAAGATGTCCTATCCATCTAAGTCTACGAAGACTGAGCATGGAATAAACCGTCACACAACCTATTCTTTCCAATACTTCAGTATTTGCAATTTTGTCTTGCCACTTAATACCAAGAATTCTTCGCAGACACCGCATATGAAAGCTGTTTAAACGTTTCTCTTGGTGTGGGTAAGTTGTCCAGGTTTCACTGCCATAAAGAAGAGTACTAAGGACACAGGCTTGATAGACAAGGACTTTTGTTTTGGCAGTAAGCTTCCTGTTCTCCCAGACTCTTTTTCTTAACCTGTTCATTGTTGTTGCTGCCTTACCAATCCGGATGTTGATTTCCTGATCTAGGGATAATTTGCTATTTACCACTGATCCTAGATATGTAAAATGGTCTACCATCTCTAGTTCGGCGTCGTCAATAAAGATTGATGGTACCCCATGTGCACCTTGTGACATAATCTGTGTCTGCTTTTTGCTAATTGTTAAACCAAATTCAGAACAAGCATTGGAGAATGCAGATAGTAGACATTGTAATTCTTCCTCAGAGTGGGTAGTAACTGCAGCATCATCTGCAAAAAATGCAACTCTCTGATCAGTACCCTCCTAATTTTGATCTTGGACTTCAATCTCTGAGCATTGTAGAGGCCGCTATCTGAGCGTGAGTGAATGTACATACCACCATCCTGATCACGAAAGGCATATTTCAGAAGAAGTGAAAAGTATATTCCAAAGAGGGTGGGAGCTAGTACACAACCTTGCTTAACTCCACTCTTGATTTCAAACTCTTCAGAAGTTGCACCATCAAACTTGATTATACCCTTCATGCCTGCGTGGAACGATTCCACAATGGACAGAAGATTTGGTGGGGAATGAGTTGGTAGAGATGTCTTTACTGTCACTGTGTACACCTGACATAGATGACAGCGATAACAATGAGCGTGTGGTAGAGAGCTCTTTAATGTCACTGTGTACACCTGGCATAGATGACAGCGATAACAATGAGTTGGTAGAGAAGTCTTTACTGTCACTGTGTACACCTGGCATAGATGACAGCGATAACAATGAGCGTGGTATAGAGCTCTTTACTGTCACTGTGTACACCTGGCATAGATGACAGCGATAACAATGCGTTGGTAGAGATGTCTTTACTGTCACTGTGTACACTTGGCATAGATGACAGCGATAACAATGAGTTGGTAGAGAAGTCTTTACTGTCACTGTGTACACCTGGCATAGATGACAGCGATAACAATGAGCGTGGTAGAGAGCTCTTTACTGTCACTGTGTACACCTGGCATAGATGACAGTGAAAACAATAAGTTGGTAGAGATGTCTTTACTGTCACTGTGTACACCTGGCATAGATGACAGCGATAACAATGAGTTGGTAGAGATGTCTTTACTGTCACTGTGTACACCTGGCATAGATGACAACGATAACAATGAGCGTGGAATAGAACTCTTTACTGCCACTGTGTACACCTGGCATAGATGACAGCGATAACAATGAGTTGGTAGAGATGTCTTTACTGTCACTGTGTACACCTGGCATAGATGACAGCGATAACAATGAGTTGGTAGAGATGTCTTTACTGTCACTGTGTACACCTGGCATAGATGACAGCGATAACAATGAGCGTGGTAGAGATGTCTTTACTGTCACTGTGTACACATGACATAGATGACAGCGATGACAACGAAGCCAGCAAAGTCCATGTCAGTTTTGCTGTTTGTGTACATCCTTGTAGGAGAGAACTACCACAACATCCAGCTTAAGAATGGAGGTGGAGGTGGTCACTGCGGCTCTCCGCTGGATGGAGAATACGATACACACACACACATCGTGATTGTAACTGACTCAGAAAGCATGCTGACGAGGGTGAGGACGGGCAGGCTTCGTGCGGAGTGGCTTGCTTCGCTTCGGAGGTCAAAGGTGACAAGCATCGCCTGGATATTTCTCCGGGGCATGCCAGGTGTGCTGGGAAATGAACAGGCGGACAGATGGACTGGCTCTGCAGAACTTGGTGGTGTATTGATACATGACAAGGCAGACATGGTTGCGGCCTTGTGGGAGCACGTGTACACCTCGGACTCGGAGGAGCAAATGGATTACCATGGTCTGGCAAGAATGAGACAGCGAGGAGTGACGAGGGGATCTGGCCGACGCTCAACGCTCAGAGAAAAGGCGAGACGGACATATAATCAGATTGCTACTGGTACTATTAGTGTTGGAAATCTTCACTGGCTGCTTGGGATGGGGACGGAGCGCTTATGGGAATGCCCCGAATGATGTGATGTCGGTTCCTAAATCAATCAATCAATCATAGAATTGTCAGTGCTGCAGTGTGTACATAGGCGCCAGAGAGAATTATCACTGTTTCTGTTTTTGCATTGATGCAAGAGAGAATGATCATTGTGTGTTTCTGTTTGTACATTGTTGCGAGAGAGAATTACCACTGAGTGTTTCTGTTTGTACATTGTTGCGAGAGAGAATCATCATTGAGTGTTTCTGTTTATAAATCGGTGCAAGAGAGAATTGCCATAGAGTGTTTCTGTTTATACATTGGTGCAAGAGGGAGTTATCATAGAGTGTTTCTGTTTGTACATCGGTGCGAGAGAGAATTATCATTGAGTGTTTCTAATTTACATCGGTGCAAGAGAGAGTTATCATAGAGTGTTTCTGTTTATACATCGGTGCAAGAGGGAATTATCATTGAGTGTTTCAGTTTGTACATCGGTGCGAGAGAGAATTATCATTGAGTGTGTCTGATTTACATCGGTGCAAGAGAGAGTTATCATTGAATGTTTGTTAGGTCATCGGTGCGAGAGAGAATTATCATTGATTGTTTCTGTTTGTACGGAGAGAGAGAGAGAGAGAGAGAGAGAGAGAGAGAGAGAGAGAGAGAGAGAGAGAGAGAGAGAGAGAGAGAGAGAGAGAGAGAGAGAGAGAGAGAGAGAGATAACTACTCTATTATCAGTATTTCTGTTTGTACATTGTTGCTGTCTGTAGGACATTGTTGGGAAAGAGGATTATATTTTCGTCTGTCAGCTCCATAGTGATTTCGACGGCGGCAGAGTATATTTGAGTAAGGAAACGTCAGCTACACTGAGGCTATACTAGTGCTGACTGTCGATCATGCGGAACACACTTGACTTAGATTTGCCTACAGCACATTTTCGCAGCTTCCCTATTTACTACTGCAAAAAAAAAAAAAAAAAAAACCTCGCCAGTCGGGGTCTAACGTTAAACAGAGCGATAATCAGTAATGTTCTCCTAATTTCCAATACCGATAGCACAGTTGGTGAGATGATATGACAATACGACTTTTCTATGAAATGGTGTTAACTGTGGAATTCTGCTCAGTGCCAGCCTTACTTTGTGAGACATTATGGCTTTTTATTATGATTTTCTGGCTTTCCAACCTTCTATAGATACTTGCAAAAGAAAATGGCTGTTTCTAGTAAAGGAGTGCTTAGCATATGACACCACAGCCTCAAGTCTGAGAAAGGAGGTGGAAGCGGTTACTGCAACTTTCCGCTGGATGGGGAACAAACTGTATATGCATGTTGTGATAGTAACCGATTCACAAAGCACGCTGGCAAAGGTGAAGACTGGCATGCTTCATGCAGAATGGCTTGCATCGATTCAGAGGTCGCGGGTTGTGAGCGTTCATCGGATTTTTTCTCCAGAACACTCTGATGTGGTTAGAAATGAACAGGCAGACATATTGGCTGGTGCCGCATCATTGAGGGGTGATTTGATGCATGATAAGGCAGATGTGATGAAGGCCCTCTGGTAGAATGTGGTTAATGCAGATGAATAGATAGACTATCATGGTCTAGAGAGAATGCAGTAGCAAGGTTGACAGAGGATCTGGTTGACAGTTGCCACTCACAGGTAAAGCAAGACAAACATATAATTAGAATACAACGGGCACATTAGTATTGGAACTCTACGTTGACTGTTGAAGATGAGGACTGAGCGCTTATGGGAATGCCCCGAATGCAGTGATGTCGGTCCTTGACTCAACTCACCTCCAGGGATACTTATAATATATCAATGCTGCAGTCACTTTGGAAGCTGTCAAACACTTCCAGAATGACATGGCATATTTGTACATGGTTCCGTCGCCCCGCTACTGAGTGAGTGCGTGGGCGACACTGTGAGCTGTGAAATTCGCGTGGAATGCTTTTACATCTGTCATGTACAGTGACCTACATGTTCGGAACAATGGCCACCGGCTGTTGCTAAATTGACTGATTTGCCTTTTCGGTTCACGAGTGCATTTTTCAGGAGACTCCTGGGAGTCGGCGCTGAAGCTGCGGAGTTCGTGCTTTATGCGACACTTTCGGCGGGTCGCCCTGCGGTAAAAGACGGAGTCATGTGAGAAAATCCGGGTCAGTGAGGTCTTTCTGGTGACTGCCGAGTCCATCGAAGATGGACTGTGGTTTTCATGGATGAATTTTGTGTTGGCATTCTGGCGGCTGCATTATGCACAGTGTACCTGTGAGGGCTGTTGGATTGCCGAGACTCCTGTCTATTCCACTTTTCACCTTGGAGACAGTGGGGAGCATTTTGTGTGATGTTCACTCGCACAGGAATGGAGCATATTGAGGACGACCCGTTGCCGTGAAGTTGAAACCTCGACTAACTAACTAACTAACATTTGTAACTATACTGGAATGATTACCAGCTCTATTCCCTACCCGATTTGTATTGACATTTAGCATGAAGACCCACATTAGTCACACCACAAAAGAAACAGTAGACAGTTACCTGGCTGGTCAAGCGAGACTGGTGAGTTTTTTCCTGCTCAATACAGCCGAGTCTTTGCTGTAGCCGTGCAGATTCCAGACCGTTGATGCGAATTGCTCTTTGAACCCCGGGCGAGTGGTAGCTGGGAAACTTGCTCACTGACATCACGGCGGGTAGGGCTACAGGCTACAGTAACAATGAAATGAATAGTTTTAGTTTGTTAGCGACATAGTAATAATACTGATATGTTCAAAAACTCTGTTAGTTAGTTAGTCGCAGTTCCAACTTCACAGCAGCGGGTCGTCCGCATTATGCTCCGTTCCTGTGCCAGTGAATATCACACAAAATGCTCCCCACTGCCCAATGTGAAAAGTGGAAAAGACAGGAGTCTCGACAAAAAACAGCCCTCACAGATACACTGTGGATAATGCCGCCACCAGAATGTCAACACAATAGTCCCCAACAAAACACCCAGTTCAGTTCTGATGGAATCGGCAGTCATTTTCCCATCTGGATGTTTCCTAGATGTTCACCCACACAGTCCACGAAATACAGTTCATCGTCGATGGTAGTGGCAGTCAACCAGAAGCCCAGCAGCCACGCATTTCTGCATAAGGCAAAAACCGGTCAACTCTGGGACATAGCCATCTGCCATCGCTCCGAACATGCAGTCACGTTCCAAAAGAACTCGGGCAGATTCAAAAGCATTTCACACGAAACTCACAGCTCACAGTGTCGCGCCACGCACTCACTCAGTAGCAGGGAGACGGAACCATCAAGCCTCCTTAGTCGCCTCTTACGACATGCGTGGTAGGCTGCAGTGTTGCTATTCTTTGCTTCCCTTATGGGCCCCGGCAACACACGGGAGTCAAAAATTCTTTATGTTGCGAAGTCATGGGGAAATGAAAGTGTCACAAAATGAAACCGTGTGTTTATCCGGTTGATTATTATAGAGGATTTTCGGATTAAGCGGACGATCGACCAGCGACATCTATTTGTACTAACAGAGTAAACACAGTTGTACAGGTTACATCGTGTCAGCCCATAAACACATTTGGTGGTGAGGGAGAAGGATATGGAATGGTTCCGTTTGTCATCTATACTGCCGGACATCAGATGGAAATGGCTGCTGGGATTGTCACCACGGAACAGAAGAGTGACAAGTTTGTCAACATTTGAATGCAGATGGAAGCCGTGAGATCACAGGGGCAGATGTAAAACGGAAGTACCTAGTACGGAAAACAGGGCATCTGTCAATTCTTGGTTTCCGGAACATCAAGATGATTGGCAGCTTGGTATCGAAACTCTTTGCTGGGAGTTTACAGAAACTAGCTGGCTTGTTTTGAGAATCTAGGCAATTACTGACAACTTTGACAGGATTTAAGCCAGGAAAATAGTTCTTGACAGGGGATGATTTGCCACTGTGCCACCTGTGTGGGGGAGTAAAGGATAACGTCACGTGGACAACTTTGGTAGTTTGCCATATAAACTCGAGTTGAGATCAACTAGGGTGGACTTGAATAATGCTCTAGACAGAGTGCAGGGCACTGCAGTGCCAGTGGAAATAATATCTACCGTGTGTTAATTAGTGACTTAATTTTACACGTGCCTATATGGCAGATGTAGATATGATTTATAGGACTGCAGGAGTGCCATTTAAGGTATAACTTATTATAATATATTCGTTATAATTACTATAGACTGTGGCTTTGTTAACTATAGTGTGATGATTAGCACTGTTAGTGGAAACTAGCTAGAGTAGTGAAGTGATACTTGGCTCTGGTAGCTAGAATAGATTAGTGAAGTGTTGATAGCTTTACTAATTGAGTAATGAGGGATAATTGGGATCTTCCAGTAGGTGTCCCTGGTGGGCGGGGTTCCGCATTCTGTTTGGTGATTTTTCCTTTGTCATAGCCTGATTCGACTCTAGGTGGGTAGCTAATCTGCTCTATGACTAAGTCTAGTTAGCTAAAGATCATTAAGCAAGGTGATAGGCTTACACTCAGCCGAAGGGATCAGTGACTAGTACTATCACCAGATGTGTTGTTTCTATCCTAGGTTCCCTACCAGATCCAAGGAAACTCAACAAGTTTTTGGGAAAGAATCCAAATCCATTAGGAAGAACACCAGTTCCACAATCACTAGAGTTGCATACAGAACGTAACTTACGCTAGAAGGAAATTGATTCATCAAAGAGAGTGATGCATACTGATGCACCACACAGCATTAGACAGTAGTAACGAACCGAGAACCGGCTAAGAGTACCTAGTGTTAGTACAGCAACAATTAACATTAGAAATTAGCACTTATGGACTGAATGGTTCGATGTGCAACGAGGATGATCTGTCGACTAACTAACTAACTGCGTACACACTACAAAAGACTTGTGCAGTTTGTTAAGGAACGTTAGGAACAGACATTGGGTAGAGTGCAACCTGTCCATGATTAACTGTTAATACCACCGGTGTCTATTTCGGATGTTCATGAAATTGGATTACCAGAGGTCTACAGAGGCAAAGCAGTATCCGGCAAGATGGTTTCGGCAACGGGTGAGAAGTACATGTTCTGACGTAACGTGCTGTGGTCTATCTTTGCTGGGATCAGCTGACTGGGTTGCTGTCTGAGAGTCAGAGTCTACACACTTTATAGAACACGTCACACATTTTCTTCACATACACGTCTCATATACGTTACACTTTTATTTTAATAAATTACTCTTTATTAATTTCTAGAAGCAAGAACTGTTGAGTATGTTGCGTTGGGGAAGTATGAGAAGGGGGCATAGTACGACAGTGAGAGAGTGATAGGAAAAGGTGTCCATAGGCTGATGGAGTGTGTTGGACGGAAGCTGGTGGATTCTCCAGAATAGTGAGAGGAACAAAATATTATAATGTGGGTGTCGACTCTCTTCACTCCAGGGACGACACTTTAAAGGAGGACACGACATTATTGGGGGCTCGATAACGGGATCTTAGGACAGCGGGATCTCTCGTAAACGGAATCTTAGGACAGCGGGATCTCCCGTAAACGGAATCCTTGGACAGCGAGATCTCCTGCAAGCAGGAACCTTTGACAGTGGGATCTTCTGACAACGGGGTCTTTTGACACGGGATCCTTAGTTATAAGACGGTGATATCATTTTGGAGAATCCAGCTAGAGTGAATGTGGATAGGGGTTAGGACTAATATCTTACCTGTTCACACTTCACACGTCTGCATAGGTCTGTGGTCCTGATTCTACTCTTGTCACTGAGTGAATGTGCTGTGCGTGGTAATATCTAGATTTATAGTACTTGTTCATATAGTAATTTGCAGTTATATTGTACTCGACCTGCTAGCTTACCTCTCTGTATAATGGCCACCCCTAAACTTACCACGTTAGAATTAAGGGCAAAGGGGGAAGACATGGGACTGTCGGGGTCTGCTCTAACGGATTACATACAGGAAGTGGAGAGAGAGTATCGTCAAGCAGAAAGGGAAGATCGAAAGGCCGAGTTGGAATTGAGAAGGAGGAAATTTGAAGCTGAGCAAGCAGCTAAGAAATTGGAAGCTGAGCAAGCAGCTAGGAAATTGGAAGCTGAACAAGCAGCTAGGAAATTAGAAGCTGAACAGGAAGCACAGAAAAGGGAGCACGAGTACCGGATGAGGGAACTTGAGTTGAAGAGTCAATCTAATGGAGAAACTGAGGGAGCAGTTGGAAGTTCCTCCATCCCAGGCTCAACACCAGTAGGTGGACATGGGTACCATGCCATGAAGTTTCCTTTGGCGGTCTACGAGGAGGACAAAGAGAAGATTGACCAGTACCTTCAACGCTTCGAGGCTATGTCGGTTGCTATGGGTCTGGAGCGTAACAAATGGAATCTTAAGCTATCCCAGGGTTTACGCGGGACCGGATACGAGGTTTATACTCGCCTGCCACCAGGACATGAGAACAATTATGACGAGTTAAAGACGGCTCTGCTGAAACGATTCGAGGTTACGTCACATACCTACCGGAAAAAATTTCGAGCAGCGAAACGAGAACCGGGGGAGTTGTTTGCCGCCTACAGTTTGCGTCTAAAATCTTATCTCCACAAGTGGATGGATTTGGCTGGGTTCGCACATGACTATGAGAGTCTGGAAGAGCTCATGGTGGTCGACCAGCTGAAGAAGCAAATGTCTAAACCTCTCAGGACGTTCCTGGGAGAACAAGGAGCGGAACGTATTGACCTCGTGACTAAATTAGCAGAACGGTTCGTCGAGGTACATGGGGAGGCAGGGGAAAACCTTTCCACCAACACCAAAAGTCAAGAGAAACATGACAAGAAGAAAACCAAAAACTCAGGAACAAAAAAGTGGGAACCTTATGTGCAAAAATCAGAGGATAGTTCAGAGAAGAAGAAGGAGGGAAGCAAGAGCACTTCAAGCTCTACACCAAAACGACCGTGGTCGGAGAAGTGGTGTTCAATTTGTAAGTCACCCTCTCACAATACGAGGGACTGCAAATCGAAGGCTAAGAACCCTCACTTCGCAGCATGTCAAGTGACTTCCAAGGAGGTTGTCACGGAAAATGCCAAGGTCAACAAGGAAGCTCGCCACCAGGAGAGCTCACTCAAGTCTGGCAATAGAAAATCTAGGACAGGGAAATGGTGCAACCAATGCAAGTCAAACACACACAATGCTATTGACTGCAGGGGAAAGTCAGGAGACACTCAATTCGTCGTGTGCTCAGGAAAACCTAAGGTGGAGCCCACCGAACAGGTCGAGGCCGAGGAAGAGACTCCAGACCAGGAAAAACCACCTGTAGTGGAATTGGTAGAGGTTAACGGTCGTCAAGTGGAGTGTTTATACGACACAGGACTGGACGGGGAGGCCGTGATTTCTGCGGATCTGGTACATCCAGAACAATTCACAGGTGAAACCTTGGATATACAGCCTGCACAGAAGAGTGCTGTAACCATGAAGTTGCCCATTGCTAATGTGGAGATTCGGTCAAGGTACGTCACCGGCACCATCAAGGCCGCTGTATTGACCGATCCCATTTTTCCAGTCATCCTAGGTTGCCGGTATGTCTTTCTGGGAATGCCCAGGGAGCCAATCCATATGGGAGCAATGCAGACTCGCTCTCAGACGAGAACGGAAGAGGCAGACGCAATTGTGACTAACCCAATGCCGGGGGAGCTACGAACTGCCCAGAGTGAGGATGATACTTTACGTCCTTGCTACAAAAAGCTGCAGAAAAGTGCTGATCCACCAGGACGGGGGCAGTACTACATGAAGAATAGGATACTCTACAGGAGAGCAGGAAGGGGAGACAACCTATACGGTCAGTTGGTCGTCCCGAAAGCTCATCGGTCCCAGATTCTTCATATGGGGCATACCATCTCCTTTAGTGGACACATGGGTATTGCCGCCACCATGCAGCGGATTTCCTGCCACTACTATTGGCCGGGAATGACAGATGATGTGCGTCGGTATGTGAAGTCATGCCCTGAGTGCCAGAGGGTGGCACCGAAACACTGGACAGCACCGGTGATGTTGGGTGAGATGCCCATCATGAACTCTCCTTTCGAGAGGGTAGCCATCGATATCGTGGGTCCACTTCCCAGGACTAGGAAGAGGAACATGTATATACTCACAATGGTGGATTGCTGTACAATGTGGGGTGAGGCGATACCGTTGACCACGATTGACTCGAAAAGAGTGGCGGACGCACTGATGGAGGCCTTTACCAGATTAGGCTTTCCGGATCAAATTCTGACGGATAATGAATCTCAGTTTTGTGGAAAACTCATGGAGGAGGTATTTAGGGTGTTTCACTCTAACCACATACATACCAGCCCTTACCACCCTCAAGCCAATGGACAAGTAGAGCGTTTCAACGGCACGTTGATGACAATGCTCAGGAAACTAGCGCAGGAAAAACCTGATAGGTGGGATGAATATATCCCAGCAGCACTCTTTGCCTATCGGGAAGTTCCTCATGGCTCAACAGGACTACCACCCGCTACGTTGCTGTTTGGTCGTCCAATCAAAGGACCGTTGGAAGCCATGTTGAGGAGTTGGACTGAAGAGGGGACGTCAGAAGAAGTGATCTCATCCTATCAATACGTGGAGGAACTGAAAGAAAAACTCCACAAGGGATGGACTCTGGCAAATCAAAACTTGAAAAAGGCCAGAAAAAGACATGCGGCTTACTACAACCGTAGGTCTAAAGAAAGATCTCTAGAGGTGGGAGATAAAGTCTTGTTGCTACTCCCAACGGGAAACAACAAACTGGAGATAGGTTGGCAAGGACCATTTCCCGTGGAAAGGGTGATATCCAGAACCAACTATCAGATCCGGATCCGGGGAAAGTCGAAGATTTTCCATATCAATCTCTTGCGGAAATACGAAGAGAGACCCGGAGACAAGGCAGCTCACCTCATGGCCATGGCAGTTGCAGTGGAGACAGAAGTGGGAACCAGCGAGGGCAGGGAATATCCCTTGGTACACCAGGAAACCTATAGGGATGTGAAAGTGAACCCTGATCTGACCTCCCAGGAGAGGGAAAGGATAACCCAGGTTCTCAAGTCTCATAAGGAGATACTGACTGATAAACCAGGACGAACGAGGTTGGTGGAGTTCGAGATGACTTTGACCACACAGGAGCCTGTTCGCCAAAAGGTTTACCCAGTGCCATTCTCTAAAGAAAAGGCCCTGGAGGAGGAAATACACAAATTGCTGGAGGATGATGTGATTGCACCATCCACATCCCCATACAATGCGGGGGTAGTTTTGTTACGCAAACCAAGTGGAGAACACCGGTTGTGTATAGATTACCGACTGCTGAACAGTCATACACAGTTTCAGGTGGAACCTTTGCCGAATCCAACTCAGTTATTCGCTAGGCTCCATAAGGCTCGGTACTTTTCAAAGGTGGATCTGAGTCGGGGGTACTATCAGATACCAGTCAAACCGGAGATTCGACCACTGTTAGCTTTCAGTACACCCAGTGGACACTACGAATTCAAGGTCATGCCCTTTGGACTCAGCAATGCACCCAGTGTGTTTACACGCATGATGAGGACTTTACTAGATCCGTTACAGGATCCGTCCATCATCTCATTCATGGATGATATTCTGATTTCCAGTGACAGCTTGGATGACCACTTACAATCCTTGGAGAGAGTGTTTAAGAGGCTCAAGGAAGCAGGGCTTACTGCTCGTCCAACCAAGTGCATGATGGGTTACCAGACTCTGGAATTTCTAGGTCACACCATCACTCCAGGACACATTGTTCCAGAAGAGAAGAACCTAGAGAAAATCAGAAATGCACCAAGGCCAAAAACGAAGAAGGATGTGCGATCTTTTCTCTCGTTGTGTGGGTTCTACCACAAATTTATCCCACATTTCACGGAACTGGGAGCTCCGTTGACGGAAACCTTGAAAAAGGGATTACCGGATCAAATCATTTGGACACCAGAATGTGAGAATGCCTATAGTCAGTTAAAGGAGGCCTTGGTCAGCAAACCTGTATTACAGCTCCCTGACCTTTCCAAACCATTTGTGTTGAGAACGGATGCGAGTGCGATTGGAATTGGAGCCGCCTTGTTACAGGAAGGAAAAGACGATGCTTCGGTTTTGAAACCTGTGGCATACGCAAGTAAGAAACTTCTACAGACGGAGAGGAATTATTCAACCGTCGAGAGAGAATGCTTGTCCCTAGTATGGGCAGTGCAAAAATTTCAGCCATATTTGTATGGAGTTAAGTTTCGGGTCCAGTCGGATCATCAGCCCCTGATGTTCCTGGCTACTTCTCAGAAGCTCAACGCACGTTTGATGCGGTGGTCGTTGTTACTTCAACCGTATAATTTCACAGTAGAGTACATTCCTGGGAAGGAAAATGTTGGAGCGGATTTCTTGTCAAGACACCCAGCTCCTGAAGAAGAAGAATGAATCATCTGGATTAAACTCACGGTGGAGAAGAGTGAGATGGACTACTCTCTTAGGAGGGGGCCTATGTCACAAAATGAAACCGTGTGTTTATCCGGTTGATTATTATAGAGGATTTTCGGATTAAGCGGACGATCGACCAGCGACATCTATTTGTACTAACAGAGTAAACACAGTTGTACAGGTTACATCGTGTCAGCCCATAAACACATTTGGTGGTGAGGGAGAAGGATATGGAATGGTTCCGTTTGTCATCTATACTGCCGGACATCAGATGGAAATGGCTGCTGGGATTGTCACCACGGAACAGAAGAGTGACAAGTTTGTCAACATTTGAATGCAGATGGAAGCCGTGAGATCACAGGGGCAGATGTAAAACGGAAGTACCTAGTACGGAAAACAGGTGTAACAGTGAGGGAATTAGGTTAGGAGTAAAGAGTTAAGGAATGCTGCGCATTCCTTGACTAGGGGGAAAACCATAGTGAACGTGTGTGCACGAATGAAGAAGTGTATCTAGGAGAACACACACGTCACTTGGGGCCAGCGAGAAGACATGTCAACACCGGGCAGGGAGTCTACCATCATGTATGCTGTAGTATAACTATTCGGCCAATAAAGTATGTTTAAAACAACGCGGAGACTTGGGTCTATACGATCACGTGCTTAACCTGTCTTGTCCACACTATGACACAGGGCATCTGTCAATTCTTGGTTTCCGGAACATCAAGATGATTGGCAGCTTGGTATCGAAACTCTTTGCTGGGAGTTTACAGAAACTAGCTGGCTTGTTTTGAGAATCTAGGCAATTACTGACAACTTTGACAGGATTTAAGCCAGGAAAATAGTTCTTGACAGGGGATGATTTGCCACTGTGCCACCTGTGTGGGGGAGTAAAGGAGAACGTCACGTGGACAACTTTGGTAGTTTGCCATATAAACTCGAGTTGAGATCAACTAGGGTGGACTTGAATAATGCTCTAGACAGAGTGCAGGGCACTGCAGTGCCAGTGGAAATAATATCTACCGTGTGTTAATTAGTGACTTAATTTTACACGTGCCTATATGGCAGATGTAGATATGATTTATAGGACTGCAGGAGTGCCATTTAAGGTATAACTTATTATAATATATTCGTTATAATTACTATAGACTGTGGCTTTGTTAAACTATAGTGTGATGATTAGCACTGTTAGTGGAAACTAGCTAGAGTAGTGAAGTGATACTTGGCTCTGGTAGCTAGAATAGATTAGTGAAGTGTTGATAGCTTTACTAATTGAGTAATGAGGGATAATTGGGATCTTCCAGTAGGTGTCCCTGGTGGGCGGGGTTCCGCATTCTGTTTGGTGATTTTTCCTTTGTCATAGCCTGATTCGACTCTAGGTGGGTAGCTAATCTGCTCTATGACTAAGTCTAGTTAGCTAAAGATCATTAAGCAAGGTGATAGGCTTACACTCAGCCGAAGGGATCAGTGACTAGTACTATCACCAGATGTGTTGTTTCTATCCTAGGTTCCCTACCAGATCCAAGGAAACTCAACAAGTTTTTGGGAAAGAATCCAATCCCATTAGGAAGAACACCAGTTCCACAATCACTAGAGTTGCATACAGAACGTAACTTACGCTAGAAGGAAATTGATTCATCAAAGAGAGTGATGCATACTGATGCACCACACAGCATTAGACAGTAGTAACGAACCGAGAACCGGCTAAGAGTACCTAGTGTTAGTACAGCAACAATTAACATTAGAAATTAGCACTTATGGACTGAATGGTTCGATGTGCAACGAGGATGATCTGTCGACTAACTAACTAACTGCGTACACACTACAAAAGACTTGTGCAGTTTGTTAAGGAACGTTAGGAACAGACATTGGGTAGAGTGCAACCTGTCCATGATTAACTGTTAATACCACCGGTGTCTATTTCGGATGTTCATGAAATTGGATTACCAGAGGTCTACAGAGGCAAAGCAGTATCCGGCAAGATGGTTTCGGCAACGGGTGAGAAGTACATGTTCTGACGTAACGTGCTGTGGTCTATCTTTGCTGGGATCAGCTGACTGGGTTGCTGTCTGAGAGTCAGAGTCTACACACTTTATAGAACACGTCACACATTTTCTTCACATACACGTCTCATATACGTTACACTTTTATTTTAATAAATTACTCTTTATTAATTTCTAGAAGCAAGAGTTGTTGAGTATGTTGCGTTGGGGAAGTATGAGAAGGGGGCATAGTACGACAGTGAGAGAGTGATAGGAAAAGGTGTCCATAGGCTGATGGAGTGTGTTGGACGGAAGCTGGTGGATTCTCCAGAATAGTGAGAGGAACAAAATATTATAATGTGGGTGTCGACTCTCTTCACTCCAGGGACGACACTTTAAAGGAGGACACGACAGAAAGGTTAGTTTCCAGACATTAATTATGTAATCTATCTACGATGAAGACGTGGAGAAATCAATGGCCAATTTCCAGCTACCGATAATATTATCTAAGAGGTGAGCCCTGAAGAGAAA
Organism: Cepaea hortensis; assembly: GCA_963921405.1. Lineage (NCBI taxonomy): Eukaryota > Metazoa > Mollusca > Gastropoda > Stylommatophora > Helicidae > Cepaea > Cepaea hortensis. The sequence continues at coordinate 43,280,699 of OY992886.1, forward strand.
AAAGATTTTCATGAAATTACAACTGTAATAATTACACGGGAACTCTTCTGTGGCTCTTGAACAGAGGGGAATAGAAATTTTGAGTATGTCCCGAGTGCAGTGATTTTGATTCTTAAATCAAGCATTCAGTAACGGACGAACAGACGTGCTTCCTGGCAAACAGATCCTGTACTGACCAGATAGTCACATTACACATACAAATAGAGCGAAGCAATGAGCAGAATTAGCTTCTAATGGCGTTCTGCTAACACTTGATTGTCTCCTAGTTTCTTGTGAATACTTGACTATCTCCTAGCTTCCAGTTGATACCTGTCTGTCTCTTAGTTGCTAATGAATACTTGAATGTCTTCTAGCTTCCAGCTCATACTTGACTGTCCCTTACTTCTAGTTCATACTTGACGGTCTCCTAGCTTCCAGTTAATACCTGTCTCTCTCCTAGTTTCCACTTCAATGCATATCTTTTATATTGTTGCTGTTTTCAGTTAGCCTTGAATGATATGTAAATGGTATAATGTATGAAAGAGAGTGATAAAAGGGCAGAATGTTAGACGGGCCTGCGTGCCCAATCCTTAACCCTTTCAAAATAAAGTTTTGTTGTTGTTGTTCATACTTGACGGTTTCCCAGCTTCCTGCTAATACCTGTCTGTAACCTAGTTTCCAGTTCATACTTGACTGTCTCTTACTTCTAGTGAATACGTGACTGTCTTCTAGCTTCAAGTTAATACTTGACTGTTTTCTAGCTTCAAGTTAATACTTGACTGTCTTCTAGCTTCAAGTTAATACCCGTCTGTCTCCTAATTTCTAGTTAATACTTGACTGTCTCCTAGTTTCTAGTTAATACTTGACTGTCTCCTAGTTTCTAGTTAATACTTGACTGTCTCCTAGTTTCTAGTTAATACTTGACTGTCTCCTAGTTTCTAGTTAATACTTGACTGTCTCCTAGTTTCTAGTTAATATTTGACTGTCTCCTAGTTTCTAGTTAATACTTGACTGTCTCCTAGTTTCTAGTTAATACTTGACTGTCTCCTAGTTTCTAGTTAATATTTGACTGTCTCCTAGTTTCTAGTTAATACTTGACTGTCTCCTAGTTTCTAGTTAATACTTGACTGTCTCCTAGTTTCTAGTTAATACTTGACTGTCTCCTAGTTTCTAGTTAATACTTGACTGTCTCCTAGTTTCTAGTTAATACTTGACTGTCTCCTAGTTTCTAGTTAATATTTGGTTGTCTCCTAGCTTACAATTAATAACTGAATATATCCTAGCTGTAAGTTAACATGTGACTGTATTCTAGCCTGTGAATATGCTAGTGTCTTCTAGCTTCTAATGAATACTTGACTGCCTCCTAGTTTCTTGGTTCGGTTCACAAGTGATGAAGCCCACTCCTTCTGTCACCCGTCAAGAGGCCATGTTTAGTAGTTTGTGGGTCCGGAGATGACTTGTAAGTCCGATGCAAGCCCGTAAGTATCTTGGACAGAGAGGACCTTGACTATTATCTGCAGATAAAGAACCCATTAATAGGGCCTTTCGTGTCTGTCTCCGCTGTTCAGCCACCGTATTTCTGGATGCCTTGCAAGTCAATGCGCCTGCCCGGATGGATGCTCTCCAAGTGATCCGGTCTTGTACGACGGCCGCCCATGTTCCAGGGTTTATAATGGATGCCCGTCAAGTGATCCTGTCTTGTGCCTCAGCCTCCCGAACGCCAGGGTTTATGATGGATGCACTCCACGTGATACGGTCTTGTGCGACGGTCTGGGAAGGTGCCAGTGTTTATTATGGATGCACGCCATGTTATCCGGTCTTGTGCAACGGCCTCCCGGATGAGGTGGTTTGATGTCGAAGATCTTAAATGTTGTCTTAAGCATATCCTTGTAGTGTTTTATTGTCTGTCCTTCTCGAAAACGCTTCCTCTACTGTATCTCATCATAAAGATTATTTTTGGAAGCCGATGGTCTGGCTTCGGCCTAGATGACCTGTTCAGTATCCGTGTCATCATGTGGATTGTATCAATGCTGTGGATACCAGCTCTGGTTTGAACGGCAATATCCGGGATCATGTCCTGCCACCTGATGTTCAGTATCTTTCTTAGACATACTGAATGGAAGGTGGTGGAGCTTCTTTTCATGCCATACTGTATACAGTCCCTGTTTCACAAGCATACAGCAGAGCACTGGAAGGACTGCATTCAACGTAATTTGCAAACTGATACCACTAAACTGCCAAACGTTTGTGTACAGTTTCTAGCACAGAGAGCGGACCTTAGCGATCCTGGTGTTTACTTCTTCGCCTATGTAGACACTATGAGACAGCGTGTCAACAACTCTTAGTTTCTCGACATATTTACTCAATTGTCTACTCCGAGACAGCGTGGAGCAAAGGTGCTTGAAACTGTCCTCAACTCTTAGTTTCTTGACATTTACCAAGATGGTTGGTTCAGTATCCAATTCGCCTGGTACTTGTTTCGTACACGACTTCAATGTTTTCTGTGCTGATGGTCAGCCCAAAATTGGAACAGGTTTCGGAGCATCTTTCTAAGTTATTCTGTAAATCATCTTCTGATTCAGCATTAGTTGTACAGTCGTCAGCAAACATAAGAAATTAGGTTATATAAATTGGCATGGTTAAGTCGATGTTTCTCTGTCACCAATGTTTTTATGTCTTCTCCTTACCGAATCAGCAATTGCCTTTTGAAATGACAGGAACCAAAATCACTGTAGCAGTGCTGCAGATTTTCTCTTTTAGGGCTGTCCAGTTATCGTCCACAATTTTGTCATCTATTGGGGTAGATTGTAATCGATCTTCTAAGGTGTCAGCAAAAGACTGCTAGATTGTTTCTTTCTTAACCTTGGACTCTTAACTTCTAATGCATACATGACTGCTTCCGACTAATACTTGACTGTCTCCTGTCTTCCAACTAATACTTGACTGTCTCCTGTCTTTCAACTAATACTTGACTGTCTCCTGTCTTCCAACTAATACTTGACTGTCTCCTGTCTTCCAACTAATACTTGACTGTCTCCTGTCTTTCAACTAATACTTGACTGTCTCCTGTCTTCCAACTAATACTTGACTGTCTCCTGTCTTCCAACTAATACTTGACTGTTTCATGTCTTCCATCAAATACTTAACTGTCTCCTGTCTTCCAACTAATACTTGACTGTCTCCTGCCTTCCAACTAATACTTGACTGTCTCCTGTCTTCCAACTAATACTTGACTGTCTCCTGTCTTCCAACTCATACTTGACTGTCTCCTGTCTTCAAACTAATACTTGACTGTCTCCTGTCTTCCAACTAATACTTGACTGTCTCCTGTCTTCCAACTAATACTTGACTGTCTCCTGTCTTCCAACTAATACTTGACTGTCTCCTGTCTTTCAACTAATACTTGACTGTCTCCTGTCTTCCAACTAATACTTGACTGTCTCCTGTCTTCCAACTAATACTTGACTGTTTCATGTCTTCCATAAAATACTTAACTGTCTCCTGTCTTCCAACTAATACTTGACTGTCTCCTGCCTTCCAACTAATACTTGACTGTCTCCTGTCTTCCAACTAATACTTGACTGTCTCCTGTCTTCCAACTCATACTTGACTGTCTCCTGTCTTCAAACTAATACTTGACTGTCTCCTGTCTTCCAACTAATACTTGACTGTCTCCTGTCTTCCAACTAATACTTGACTGTCTCCTGTCTTCCAACTAATACTTGACTGTCTTCTGTCTTCCAACTAATACTTGACTGTCTCCTGTCTTCCAACTAATACTTGACTGTCTCCTGTCTTCCAACTAATACTTGACTGTCTCCTGTCTTCCAACTAATACTTGACTGTCCTAGCTTCCAGACAATGCTCTGTGAAGTAAAAGCGGCTGTCCTGATATGACCACATCATCTATAGAGTGTCTATTGACCACATCATCTATAGAGTATCTATTGACCATATCATCTCTAGAGTGTCCATTGAGCAGAACATCTATAGAGTGTCTATTGACCACACCATCTATAGAGTGTCTATTGACCACAGCATCTATAGAGTGTCTATTGACCATATCATCTATAGAATGTCTATTGACCACATCATCAATAGAGTGTCTATTGACCACATCAACCTTAGAGTGTCTATTGACCACAACATCTATAGAGTGTCTATTGACCACAGCATATATAGAGTGTCTATTGACCACATCATCTGTAGAGTGTCTATTGACTACATCATCTGTAGAGTGTCTATTGACTACATCATCTGTAGAGTGTCTATTGACAACAACATCTATAGAGTGTCTATTGACCACATCATCTGTAGAGTGTCTATTGACTACATCATCTGTAGAGTGTCTATTGACCACAACATCTATAGTGTGTCTATTGACCACAACATCTACAGCGTGTCTATTGATCACATCATCTGTAGAGTGTCTATTGACCACATCATCTGTAGAGTATCTATTGACCACATCATCTGTAGAGTGTCTATTGACTACATCATCTGTAGAGTGCCTATTGACCAAATCATCTGTAGAGTGTCTATTGACCACATCATCTGTAGAGTGTCTATTGACTACATCATCTGTAGAGTGTCTATTGACCACATCAACTTTAGAGTGTCTATTGACAACAACATCTATAGAGTGTCTATAGACCACATTATTTATAGAGTGTCTATTGACCACAACATCTATAGAGTGTCTATTGACCACATCATCTATAGAGTGTCTATTGACCACATCATCTATAGAGTGTCTATTGACCACATCATCTATAGAGCGTCTATTGACCACAACATCTATAGAGTCTATTGAACACATTATTTATAGAGTGTCTATTGACCACAACATCTATAGAGTGTCTATTGACCACATTACCTATAGAGTGTCTATTGACCATATCATCTATAGAGTGCCAATTGACCTCAACATCTATAGAGTGTCTATTGACCACGTTATCTATAGAGTGCCCATTGATCTATAGAAATATGGCTGTAGCATCACACACCTAGTACGCCTCCAGGTCTGGACAGGGGTTCTCTAATGTTGTTACTGACCCCAACACTTGCACGTCTTGATGACACCATTCACAACTGGTATGAAGAGATAGATATAGGCTGGGGGGGGGGGGGGAGGGGGAGTAAAGGACAAACATTAGCCCGTGTTTATAAAGACCAATCGGCTTTTTGTGGGTGACAAGGTCATTATGACGCCGGGGGTGTTCACTGACCTAGCTTTTCCTGGTTCCCATTTTAGAAATACTGCGACGATGTGGGGATTCAAACCCATGACCACGGGACCAGCAGGCAAGCGTCTAGCGGCTAGACTTCCGTGCGGAGACATGGTGATAAACTTGATTCAGCCGGCCCTGGTCTAACGTCAGACGCTGGTATTAACTCGTCATACTTAACATTTCATAACCCAAGACAATGTTTACAGTGTTTGTAACACCTCGGAGTCGCATTGAGCAGCGTTATGGGAATATTCCTTCCTACCAGCCAGTCTTTCTTGGAGACAGGAGGACATCTGAATGTCATAATCCTTCCTACCAGCGTCTATCTTGGAAACAGGAGGACATCGGAAATGCCATACTCCTTCCTACCAGCGTCTATCTTGGAGACAGGAGGACATCTAATGTAACAGAGTGTCTCTGTTAAGGGGTTTAGATGGGCGTGCAAGGGGAAAGGGTTTAGCATTCAATGCACGCGTGAGCACCCCGCTGAAATGTAACTAGGGACGCTCACGCGCTGACGTAGGGGCAGCGAACATATTAGTTACCATCGAGCAGTCCTAGGGAGAGGTCGTGTAGAAGTCGTCAACTGGAATGTTAATTGGGCTAGACCTCTGTTGTTTATCTACAATGTATTCAGAGTGGATCGTTATCTCGAGCCTGTAATAGTGAAGTCACTCCAATAAACGCTATCTACCGAGACTGCTGGAGTTGTGTTGTCTCTGTTGACATCGTCTTCATTACCTCGCTGTACTGTTATACTGATTGCCATATTTCTTCCTACCAGCATCTATCTTGGATACAGGAGGACATCTGAATGACATACTGGACAGACTGTATGTATGCCTTGTCACCTGGCATGGGCGATCATGATTAACCACATCTCGAGATCCCCAATAAAAATCGCCTATCGTTATCTTCCTCTGCCTCTCTCCAAGTCTAAATCGTCGATTTATTTCCCATTAACTAGGACAGTCTCCAGAATTTAATAATTGTGTATGAATTGAGAAAGACAACATAGTTGGCAGAAAAAAAATAAAATTCTTTGTATAGAAAGTCGGGGAAAGGGGGAGGGGCGCAAAAAGAAAATCATAACCTGCACAATTCGCGGCGACTGCACTAGTCAGGCGGCCTTAATTCCTCAGGCTCAGGACCACCCCCGCCCCCTTCCGCCCTACACTGAAAGGTACTATAGGCAGTAGATGGCACTTTTATAGAAGGTCTGCTTTCTTGTGTTGTCTGCTGTCGTGACTTGAATATTAGAACTAATAAAAGTAGGTTTGTGTCTGTTGTCTTGACTCTAACACTAGAACTACTAAAATTACTCTTGTTAATTTATTTTGTCTTGACTCTAATACTAGAACTAATAAAAGTACTATTGTTGATGTCTGACTCTGGAATTAATCAAGTGAATGTTGATGACTGATACGTCAGTTATACAAGCACACACACACTATTTCATTACCATAAAACTTCAACAAATGCCTTGCTAGAAACATAACGGTGGAAAATCTGCACACACGTCACACTAACTACTTATTCCAGTGTACACGAACCAAGAAGACATACAGCACTCTACCTTTGTCATGAATTATTAACATACGTTGGCTGTTTGCACTTGGAATAATCGTAGTGTAGGTATTGAATAGAATGTGTTAAACCTGATTACTCCAGTATGGTTAACACATATTCAACGACGCTTCCAGAAATAAATAAAATTGCATTATACACACATTCATGCTTGTTTGAACACTCATGACTCACTAATCGATTGCTAAAAATTAATCTTAACTAGAAGGAAATACTACCTACACGAACACCATAGCGTACGAAATATAATGGTACTTGCCTTTAAGAAAAAGAACGTTTCTTTAGTTTATATAGATTAAATCACCACGCTAGGTAATCGTACTGTTTGCAATCTCAAATAACGATGCAATAATGGTATCACACTTACATCGATCGGAGCGATTGCAATGGTTAATATTTGCAAACTTTTCCGTTACCGTGTGTCTTATGGGGATATTGATCGAGGTATTAACCTAGAGATAACCTTAGTTAACACACCCCACACAAAAGCCGAAGCTGTGGCAGGTATCTCTGGGACACTTAGACCTCCCTGGACACAGAGAACGTGGGCACACACTTGCACGCTTTGGGGGCATTTCTGACGTTGACAGTAAATACACCTAGCTTGCCACCTCAGACCACTTGACATGCAGAAACCTGGAACCTCAAGGCACGGCTCTGGCCCTGGGGAACCGCCAGCCCTTACAAACAATAAACATAAATATAACACAAGCTATGTCTGTCTGTCTCTGTGTCTGTCTCTGTGTCTGTCTGTGTGTTTGTTTCTGTGACTGTCTTTGTTACTGTATGTGTGTCTGTCTCTGTCTGTCTGTGTATCTGTCTGTATGTCTGTCTATTTCTGTGACTGTCTGTGTGTCTGTATCTGTCTGTGTCTGTCTGTGTGTCTGTCTGTGTCTGTCTGTGTGCCTGTCTGTGTGTGACTGTCTGTGTGTCTCTATCTGTCTGTGTGTCTGTCTCTGTGTCTGTCTGTGTGCCTGTCTGTGTGTCTATCTCTGTGTCTGTGCGTGAAACTGTCTGTGTGTCTGTCTGTGTGTGTGACTGTCTGTGTATCTCTATCTGTCTGTGTGCCCGTCTCTGTGTCTGTCTCTGTGTCTGTCTATGTGCCTCTCTGTCTCTGTGCCCGTCTCTGTGTCTGTCTGTGTGTTTGTTTCTGTGACTGTCTCTATTACCGTATGTGTGTCTGTCTCTGTCTGTGTATCTGTCTGTATGTCTGTCTATTTCTGTGTCTGTCTGTGTGTCTGTGTCTGTCTGTGTCTGTCGGTGTGTCTGTCTGTGTCTGTCTGTGTGCCTGTCTGTGTGTCTATCTCTGTGTCTGTGCGTGTGACTGTCTGTGTGTCTGTCTGTGTGTGTGACTGTCTATGTGTCTCTATCTGTCTGTGTGTCTGTCTCTGTGTCTGTCTGTGTGGTTGTCTGTGTCTGTCTCTGTAACTGTCTGTGTGTCTGCCTCTGTGTCTGTGTGCCTGTCTGCCTGTGTGCCTGCCTGCATGCCTATGTATGTATGTATGTATGTATGTAGGCAGGCAGGCAGGCAGGCAGGCAGGCAGGCAGGCAGGCAGGCAGGCAGGCAGGTAGGCAGGTAGGTAGGTAGGCAGGTAGGTAGGTAGGTAGGTAGGTAGGTAGGTAGGTATGTATGTATGTATGTATGTATGTATGTATGTATGTATGTATGTATGTATGTAGGTAGGTAGGTAGGTAGGTAGGTAGGTAGGTAGGTAGGTAGGTAGGTAGGTATGTATGTATGTATGTATGTATGTATGTATGTATGTATGTATGTATGTATGTATGTATGTATGTATGTATTTATGTATGTATGTATGTATCATGCCTGCCTGCCTGTCTGCCTGTCTGTCTGTCTGTCTGTCTGTCATTGGGTAGGTAGTAGACAGGCAAGCAGACAGGCAGGCCTGTCTGTCTGTCTATAGTTCCTGAACTGCAGCTAACAATAGACAAAGTGATGAATTGGTGCACAGAGATGAATGCTGTCATTAACGTAGAAAATACGCGTCTTGTGGTGCTCAGTAGTAATGTATGTGGTAACTAATTATGAAATCAGGTGCAGCACCTTCGTGGTGACGTCATATTTTACTATATAAAAGCCTAGCACCGTATAAAAACTGCACTTTCGGGGACCATTTTTTCAAGGGATACAACTCAAGAATAAATAATCGAAGGCGTTTTGCACTGTTACTTCCCTTTTTTTTGTTGTTGCGAATTTTATATTATTTTTAAAAATTTAATAATTGCTGTTAGTATTAGTTGTAGTGGTTGATGCTTAAAAACTATCATCATACTAATGATGCAGTGTTAGGGTTACATTGCTCTTCCTCCTCGGATTCTTCCTTTTTTTCTCGTCTTTTTCTTTAACTGTAATGGGTCGGGCATAAATACTATCATCATTCCATTGGTGATGTGTAAGGGATATGGTTACAGTGCATTTCCTCGGGGTGGCATAGGAGCTGGCGGACGTAGGACTGGGAGCTCAGGGGTGGGGCGCGAGTTGCGGCGAGTATGGTAGGGCAATGTGGTTCGAACCTCGTGCCGTGACGAGAGTCATATGAAAAACGTAAGTCAAAAATGTAAATATGGCGGCTATATGATCTGTATAGGGTCGTAGTGGTGTAAACGCTATCAACACACATGTTACAAATGAAAACCTTTAAAAGTAAAAATGGCCGTATTATTGATTTTAGCGGTTATAGCTTAGTAAAATATGTTGGTAAGGGGTGGATAGCGGATATTAGTGATCTGTAGAGTGTCGTAGTGGTGTAAACACTATAATCACACAGGTTACAAATGAAAACCCTGAAAAGTAAACATGGTCGATATGATTGATTTTAGCGGAAATAGCTTAGTGAAATATGTTTGTAAGGGATAAGTAGCGGATACTAGTGATCTGTAGAGGGTCGTAGTGGTTTAAAAACTATCATCATACGGGTTACAAATGAAAACCTTAAAAGTAAGGATGGTCGGTATTATTGGGTGTAGTGGGTATGGCGTAGTGAAATTTGTTGTCAAGGGGTGTGTGAGTGGAGGCAAGGCTAGATAAGGGCGCCTGATCTTTGTTATGGGGTAGGCGATTGGCAGGTGGTTAGATAAATACACCGATACGATCTTTTAGAACCACGGAGGTTAAGGCTCATACTCAAGTCTAAAGATTGAACTTATAGTCGGCTGACACGAGGGTGACTTCTGAGGTGACTCACCGTGTGGCGATGTCAGTGGTGACCGGGCTTAAACGTATTCAGAATTCTTTGGGAAAAACCATGGGTGACTCATCGTGACCTGACCGCAGTATGCATGTCCAGACATGGTTTTGTGGCGCTGCATCCGGTTACGTTTGGTAATGGCCACAACGAGACCACGTGCTCACTGGCTAAAGCCGATCAAAGATGGGGCTGCATCCGATCACACGTGGATAATGGCTACAACCTAGACCACGTGCTCACTGGTTAAAGCCTGTCAAAGAAGGCGATGCTTCATGTCACATGCATAAGGACACAACCAGACCACGTGGCTAATGACTCAACTGGTCAAATATGGCGCTGCTTCCGCTCGCATCCATAAAATACATCCGAAACACGTGGTTAAGAGGGATACTATAGAAAAACTGTCGATTGTCGAACCAGGGGACCTAACTCATGATGATCATGATGTATGGGAGTGATTCCACTACATCGTCAATAAGGCATCTGAAGACTAAAACGGTCATCCTTCTCCCTCTTTTCTATATCCGTTAGGGTGGTCCACCGAGTAACACCAAAGAACATATCACCCTCAATAAACATAAGACACTTTTGATTGTAGTGTGCACAACTATAACTAAGTCATCACATTGGTCAACTAAGCCTTTCTCATAGTCACAGCGCATAGATGTCATCACCGACGTCAGTCGAGGAAGACATGCATGAACAAATACAATTTCAACAATAAAAGTGGACAAAAATTAACAATTAAATTTCTACATGAAACAACCAATTTGGAAACAATAAAGAGAAATTTAATTGTTAATTTTTGCACACTTTTCTTGTTGAAATTTTATTTTTTTCATTCAATGATAGTGACATATTGCATAAGTCACTTTTAATTTTCTGAAATACAATTGTTGTTTGCATAGGGGACAGACGATTGTCTCTAGTAGGTTGGAAATTTGCCCAGTCTGCAGAAAACCGGTTGTGGTGTAATCAAATATAATGTTAGTGTTAAGTGGTATGAAACGTTGAAAGTTGATTAGAAGTGAGATAGGTGGTATTCAATAGGTCAATAAGGCATACGTGGTTTTAAGAAAAGGTCGACTTCATAACAGGCACTACTTTGGAGACTTGACGCTACAGCAGATGTGAAATTGCAACGTTGTTAAGAAAAGTGTCCTACTTTTTATAAGTTTGTTAGGGATATTTGAAAATTTGGTCGAGCTATTTCAGTATTTGGCCAACGTTTTTCCCCTTTGGTCAACAGATTTTCCTACTGTTTATAAGTTTGACTGCGATATTTTAAAGTTTGGTTGAAATGTGGCCAAAATTTTTAATATGTGGTAAACAAAGTTTCCTACTTTTTATAAGTTTGGTTAAATTTGATCAAACTTTTCACATTTGTTTAACAAAGTTTCCAAATTTTTATAAATTTGGTTGAAATTTGGCCAAACATTTTCACATTTGGTTAACAAATTTTCCTACTTTTTATAAGTTTGGCTGAACATTTTATAAGTTTTGTTGAAATGTGGCCACAATTTTTCACACTGGTTAACAAAGTTTCCTACTTTTCAAAAGTTTGGTTGAAATGTTGCCAAACTTTTCACATATGGTTAACAAATTTTCCTATGGTTTAGTAGTTTGGTTCAAATTTGGCCAAACTTTTCACATTTTGGTTAACACATTTTCCTACGTTTTATAAGTTTGATTGAAATTTTGGCAAATTTTTCACATTTGGTTAACAAATTTTCCTACTCTTTATAAGTTTGGATGAAGTTTGGCCAACATTTTTCGCTTTAGTTAACAAATTTTCATGCTTTTCATAAGTTTGACTGAGATAATTCTTTACTTGGTCAATATTTGTTGCCTTTGGTTAACAAAAGTTTCCTACTTTTAATAAATTTAGGCGCAATATTTCTTTATTTGACGACTATCTTTCTCATGTGGTTAACAAAGTTTCCTACTTTACATAAGATTGAACGATGTATTTCGTTACTTGTTCAATATATTTCCTCTTTGACTAACACATTTTCCCTATATATATATATATATATATATATATATATATATATATATATATATATATATATATATATATATATATATATATATATAACATTTTGGTTTTAACAAAGTTTCCTACTTTTCATAAGTTTAGTTGAGATATTTCTGTATTTTGTCGACATTTCCCCCCTTTGGTTGACAAATTTTCCTACTTTTTATAAGTCTGGACGTGATATTTCTCTCTTTGGTTGATATTTTTTCACATTTGGTTAACAAGCTTTCCTACATGGCCAATATTTTTCCTGTTTGGCTAACAAATTTTCCTAGTTTTCATAAGTGTGGATGAGCTGTTTCTGTATTTGGCCGACATTTTTCACATTTAGCTAACAAATTTTCCTACTTGATCTAGGTTTTTTCCCCCTTTGGCTAACAAAGTTTCCTAGTTTTCATAAATTTGGCTAAGTTATTTCTGTATTTTGGCCTAACTTTTTATTATTTCGCTGACAATTTTCCTACTTTTCATAACTTTGGCTGATCTGTTTACAAGTGTAGTTGTGTAGTTGAAATATTTCTCTCTTTGTATGATATTGTTTCCCCATTGGCTAACAAAGTTTCCTAGTTTTCATACGTTTGGCTGAGATATTTCTCTTTTTGGCTAATATTTTTTCACATGTAGTTAACAAGGTTTCCTACTTGGCCAATATTTTTCCTGTTTGGCTAACAAATTTTCCTAGTTTTCATAAGTGTGGATGAGCTTTTTCTGTATTTGCTCCACATTTATCACATTTTGCTAACACATTTTCCTACCTGACCTAGGTTTTTTCCCCATTGGCTAACAAAGTTTCCTAGTTTTCCATAAGTTTGGCTGAGATATTCATAAGTTTGGTCTAACCTTTTCCCATTTGGCTGACAATTTTCCTACTTTTCATATGTTTGGTTGAAATGTGGCCAAAACCTTTCCTTTTGTGTTACAGCTTTTCCTACTTTTCATAAATGTGGTGGAGATATTTATAAGTTCGACCTATATTTTTCCATTTGGCTAACATATTTTCTTATTTGACTGTTGAAGTGCACTTTTGTTTGTATGTGATACGGGGCAATGAGCAGCCTCACCGAAGAACATATATTGGTCTTGGAAATGTGTTTCTATGGAAAGATGCAAAGTCCCGTATAGACAGATAGAGAGGTTGCGAACGTGTAAAATGCTTGCTCTGAGTCGCGCTGTTAGGACAGTGGACACGTGACAAACCATGTTTCTTGAGACACCTAAGGTTGAGTCGGGCTAGTGTGTTGTGTTCGTGTGTAATATTATACATCTGATTGGTTGCGCTAGCCACTCGTCGCTGTATGACCCTATAGTTGTTAGGTAAAATGCATGTCTTCCTCGAATGACGTCGGTGATCACACCTATGCCATGTGAATATGAGAAAGGCTTAGTTGACCAATGTGATGACTTGGTTATAGTTGTGTACACTACAATCAAAAGTGTCTTATGTTTATTGAGGGTGATATGTTCTTTGGTGTTAATCGGTGGACCACCCTAACGGATATAGAAAAGAGAGAGAAGGATGACCGTCTTAGTCTTCAGATGCCATGTTGACGATGTAGTGGAATCACTTTCATACATGGCGAACATCATGAGTTAGGTCCCCTGGTTCGTCAAGCGACATTTTTTTCTATAGTATCCCTCTTAACCACGTGTTTCGGGTGTATTTTTATGGATGCGAGCGGAAGCAGCGCCATATTTGACCAGTTGAGTCATTAGCCACGTGGTCTGGTTGTGTCCTTATGCATGTGACAGGAAGCATCGCCCTCTTTGACTGGCTTTAACCAGTGAGCATGTGGTCTGGTTGTAACCATTATCCACGTGTAATCGGATGCAGCGCCATCTTTGATCGGCTTTAGCCAGTGAGCACGTGGTCTCGTTGTCGCCATTACCAAACGTGTCCAGATGCAACGCCACAAAATCAGGTCTGGACATGCATACTGCGGTCAGGTCACGATGAATCACCCATAGTTATTCCCAAAGAATGTCTGAACACTTTAAGCTAGGTAACCACTGACATTGCCACACGGTGAGTCACCCAGGAGATCACCCTCGTGTCAGCCGACTATAAGTTCAATCGTTAGACTTGAGTATGAGCCTTAACCTCCGTGGTTCTAAAAGACGATATCGGAGTATTTATCTAGCCACCCGCCACTCGCCTACCCCTTAACAAAGATCAGGCGCCCTTATCTAGCCTTCCCTCCACTCACCCACCCTTTACCAACAAATTTCACTACGCCATACCCACTACTCCCAATAATACCGACCATCGTTACTTTTTAAGGTTTTCATTTGTAACCCGTATGATGATAGTGTTTAAACCACAACGACCTCTACAGACCACTAATAACCACTACCCACCCCTTGGCAACGAATTTGACAAAGCCATACCCACTATAATAACCACTATAGATCGTTGTAATTGTTTATGATTTTCATTTGCAATCCGTACGATGGTTGTGTTTACACCACTATGACACTCTGCAGATCACTAATACTCGCTACCCACCCCTTACCATCGAATTTCACTAAGCTATACCCGCTACAATCAATAATATCGACCATCTTTACCTTTTAAGTTGTCATGTGTACTCTGTGTGATGATAGTGTTTACACCACTACGACCCTCTACAGATCACTAATACCCGCTACCCATACCCTGCCATCGAATTTCACTAATCTATACCCACTACAGTCAATAATATCGGCCTTCTTTACATTCTAAATGTTTTCATTTGTACCCTGTGTGGTGATAGTGTTTACACCACTTCGACCCACTTTTCACAGATCACTAATATCCGCTACCCACACCTTACCAACATATTTCACTAAGCTATACCCGCTAAAATCAATCATATCGACCATTTTTATTTTTTTTAAGGTTTTCATTTGCAACATGTGTGATGATAGTGTTTACACTACAACGACACTCTACAGATCACGAATACCCGCTACCCACCCCTTACCAACATATTTCTCTAAGCTATAACCACTAAAATTAATAATATCGGTCATTTTTCTGTTTAAGGTTTTCATTTGTAACCTGCGTGATGATAGTGTTTACACCACTACGACCCTATACTGATCATATAGCCGCCATATTTACATTTTTGACTTGTTTTTCATATGACTTTCGTCCCGGCTCGAGGTTCGAACCACCTAGCCCTACCTCACACGCCGATCCCGCGCCCCACCCCTGAGCTCCGACTCCTACGTCCGCCAGCTCCTAGGCCACCCCGTGGAAATGCACTGTAACCATATCCCTTACACACCACCAATGGAATGATGATAGTGTTTATTCCCGCCCACTACAGTTAAAGAAAGAAGACGAGAAAAAAGGAAGAATCCGAGGAGGAAGAGCACTGTAACCCTAACACTGCATCAATAGGATTATGATAGTGTTTAAGTATCTCCCACTACAACTAATACTAACAGCAATTATTAAATTTTTAAAAATAAAATAAAATCGCAAAAAAAAAAAAAAAAAAAAAAAAAAAAAAAAAAACAGGCAATTAACAGCACAAAATGCCTTCGATTATTTATTCATGAGTTGCATCCCTTAAAAAAAGGTCCCCGAAGGTGCAGTTTTTATACGGTGCTAGACTTTTTATATAGTAAAATATGACGTCACCACGAAGGTGCTGCACCTGATTTCATAATTAGTTACCACACACATTACTACTTTGCTCTTTAGACAAGAGGATTGTTAAAGCTGACTTCCCAGGCCTCAAATAAGTAGTAGAACTGTGAATAGAGAAAGCAAGCTGAAGTACCTAGGAATAACTTTTGATAGAAGCATGTACTTTAGGGATCATATCGAACAGGTGGTTACAAAATGTCAGAAGGGGCTCAATGCACTGAAGGGTATGACAGCAAGTGACATGGAGCAGATAATGCTATTCACACTTTATCAACACTTGATCATTTCAGTGGTAGAGTATGGACTGGGAATGGTGACTGTCTCAAAGAGTCAGCTAGTGAAACAAGAGCGCATACCGAATGAAGCCAGGAGGGCGATTCTGAGATGTACAAGGGATACCCTAATAGTGTATTCGATACATCCTGGGACCACTGCGGACAGATGCATGGTGTTGCAGGCAAGGTCATACCTCAAGGCAGTTGCATACACCTCTTGCATGATTCCCTGGATGCATGCAAGGGCCACATGCTACTAAGAAGATGGCTCTGGCAAAAGATACCATCGGTGAAGTGTGCGCACTTAAGAAGATTGGCATAGGCAAGGGGTGGGTCAGAGTTCCGATAGAAATTCAGACGTATGTGGGGTTACAATCTCACTGAGCCGTGAGCGGCTACGATAACTGAAATGCAGCAATTAATTCATGACTACTCTTGTCGTGGCGATGCGATTATCTATATCGATGGCTCTGTGTTGAGAGGGGGAAAGTTCCTGGGGATTCATAGCAATAGAAACTGACCGGTGTTTAGCAAAAGAGAGCTTGGCATATGAAACCACAACTTAAAGTCTGGGAATGGAAACGGAGGCGCTTACTGCAGCTTTGCGCTGATTGGAGAACAAACTGTATATGCATGTTGTGATTGTAACTGATTCACAAAGCATGCTGGCGAAGGTGAAGACTGGCATGCTTCGTGCAGAATGGCTTGCTTCAATTCAGAGGTCACGGGTTGTGAGAATTCGCTGGATCTTTTCTCCAGGACACTCTAGTGTAGTTGGAAATAAACAGGCAGGCGGATTGGCTGGTGCTGCATCATTAAGGGGTGATTTGATCCATGATAAGGCAGATGTGGTGAAGGCCCACTGGGAGAATGTGATTAATGCTGAAGTGAAGACCCACTGGGAGAACGTGATTAATGCTGAAGTGACGGCCCACTGGGAGAATGTGATTAATGCTGAAGTGAAGGCCCACTGGGAGAATGTGATTAATGCTGAAGTGAAGGCCCATTGGGAGAATGTGATTAATGCTGAAGTGAAGGCCCACTGGGAGAATGTGATTAATGCTGAAGTGAAAGCCCACTGGAAGAATGTGATTAATGCTGAAGAACATATAGATTATCATGGTCTAGAGCAGTGGTTCTCAACCGGTAGGGAATTACCCCTCCCCCTCCCCGAGGGTAAAATTTTAGGGTTTCCGGGGGGGGGGGGCTGGGGGGGGGGAGGGAATTAAGACCACAGATTGGCGGACTCAAAATGGCTTCAGTCACAATATCTTAGTAAGTGACAATTCTTTGACGTTTTAACTGATTGTTTATTGTAATATGATTAATTTGGTGTGTTAAGAAAATATTGTGGATATAAGAAGTGCACCTTTTGAGGCTGACAATTTTGAAAAGGGGAGAAATCTTCTTCTTTCGTTCGCTGGAAAGAGAGGAATGACATTCTGCCATATGGTGAAAGGGTGCATGGGCCAAAAAAAAATAAAAAATAAATAAAGGTTGAAAACCACTGGTATAGAGAGAATGCAGCAGGAGGAGGTGGTCAGAAGATCTGGTCGACAGTCGTCACTCAAAGGTAAAGAAAGACGGACATATAATCAGATTGTAACGGGCACCATTAGTATTGGATCTCTCCACTGGCTGTTGAAGATGAGGACTGGGCGCTTATGGGAATGCCCCGAGTGCAGTGATTTCGGTTCTTGACTCAACTCAACTCAAATCAACTCAGCTCAGCTCAACTCAACTCATCTCAACACACCTTACATCTGTTTGTCTGTGTATGTATGTGTGTGTGTTTGTGTATGTGTGCGCGCGCGTAATTGTTTCTGTACGTGCGTGCATGAATGCATACAAGGTATAGTTCCATTATCATGTGGTAAACTACAAAGTATAGATCCATAATCATGTAGTTAACAACAAAGTATAGTTCCATCATCATGTGGTTAACAACAAAGTATAGTTCCATCATCATGAGGGTAATAACAACGTAAAGTTCCATCGGTTTGTAGTTAACAACAAAGTATAGTTTCATTATCATGTGGTTAACAACAAAATATAGTTCAATCATCATATAGTTGAAAACAAAGTATAGTTCCATCACCATATGGTAACCAACAATGTATAATTCCGACATCATATAGTTAACAACAAAGTATAATTTCATCATCATGTAGTTAACAACAAAATATAGTTCCATCGTCATGTAGTTAACAACAAAGTATAATTTCATCATCATGTAGTTAACAACAAAGTATAATTCCATCATCATGTGGTTAACAACAAAGTATAGGTCCGTCATCATCATCATGTAGTTAACAACAAAGTATAGTTCCATCATAACGTAGTGAACAACAAAGTATAGTTCCATCATCATGTAGTTAACAACAAAGTATAGTTCCATTATCATGTAGTTAACAACAAAGTATAATTCTATTATCATGTAATTAACAATAAAGTATAGTTCCATCATCATGTATTTAACGAAAAAGTATAGCTCCATCATTATGTAGTTAACAACAAAGTATAGTTACATCATCATGTGGTTAACAACAAAGTATAGCTCAATCATCATGTAGTTAACAGCAAAGTATAGTTCCATCATAATGTAGTCAACAAGAAAGTTTAGTTCCAACATCATGTAGTTAACAACAAAGTATAGTTCCATTATCATGTAGTTAACAACAAAGTATAGTTCCATCGTCATGTAGTTAACAACAAAGTATAGTTCCATCATCATGTAGTTAACAACAAAGTATAATTCCATCATCATGTGGTTAACAATAAAGTATAGTTCAATCATCATGTGGTTAACAACAAAGTATAGTTCCATAATTATGTGGTTAACAACAAAGTATAGATCTATCATCATGCAGTTAACAACAAAGTATAGTTCCATCATCATACATTTAACAACAAAGTATAGTTCCATCATCATATAGTTAACAACAAAGTATAGTTCCATCATCATGTGGTTAATAAAAAAGTATAGTTCCATCATCATGTGGTTAACAACAAAGTATAGTTCCATCATCAAGTGGATAACTGTGAGGTATTGCCACCCATTGTTGGTAAAATAACGACTCTAAATAGACAGGACGATGCCGCCACTTGTGAGATGTTTTGTTATTGTGACAAAATGCCGCGAGTGCACCCGAATGCATTCCTACTTGAAAGTATTTTAGAAGAAAAGAAGAAGAATCAACAGAAGAATAAACTGTATTAGCTACGAACGAACAGACTTTATTTTCAAAGGGTAACAAATTGGGCACGCAGGCCCGTCTTACATTCGGCCCTTCCAATCACTCATCTTTCTTTCATCAACAGGGCATAGGAAAAAAACATTGTCACATTAGGAGCACGTCGCCGTTTAACGTGTTGCATGGAGGGCGACAAACATGTATAGCGGCAACTACATTTGTAAGAAGCAGGCTGTGTTAACACAGAGTTGTAAAACTCACAGTCTAATCTCTCAATGGACACGGTCTAGTTGTGACATAGGAACACTCTTCAATTTGACGCCTGGACTCTTCACCAGGGGAAACTTCTGCTTGATAAGAAACCTGGGGCTGATAACATGCTACAGTTCAGGGATTCAAAGTGTTAAATGCCAAACTGATAATTAAACCTCACTGCAGAGCAGACGTGAGACGGACACGAGGAGATAAGTCAGTCAGGTGTGAAGTGTTGAATTGATAGTGAACCTTGCTACGTCAAAGTGTGACCCAGACCAGCGGTGGATTGATTGATTGATTGACCTGCACTGGGCTAGTAGTCAATTCGTTTACTTAAATATAGCTCATCTAACCTTCTCCTTCCAACTCCTTGGCGAATATTAAGAATAGCTAATTATCATTTGTTTTAACGAGCTACTAGTAAACTATACTCTTGATATTCGTGGCTTAATCTGTAGTTCAGCCATATAGATTTGTCCCGAGTCAATTTCTGACTATATGGGGTTGCTCGCCAGTGAATAATACATTCAACTAGGCGGTGGCACACCTCCACTTCTGACAATTGGGCTTCTCGTACGGTATTTGAATTCGGACTTCTCGTTTTCAATAGAATCCGGTACTAGACTCTAGACATAGGATTTTAAAAGTTAACTCTTGTAGTCTTCATTCATCACAACAGACTAATTATCAAACATAACTATTTTTATTTGAAGAAATTACGGAGTATAGATATAACTTTTCAAAAGTATAACAGATTGTAATTTATGAGTAAACTACCATCATCTATCATTTTAGTGATACTTATTTTTAACTTTTAAGATTTATATTAGCACCTTGCCGTCTTGACAGACGATAGATTGTGATTTAAAAAGGCATAATGTGCTTTAAAAAGGCATAATAACTTTTACCTATGGCAGTAACGAATGTGACTGATAAGGACAATTCGCGCTGTAAACGTCCGTTCACAGTGGGTGCATGTAAACACGTGGTCATTTCCACCATCATGCACCATCTTACGTCTCACACGCTAGGTGTGTGACTTATCTGCAATAATTTTCTCCTTTGTCTTTATTCCATTTCTAATGTTTGCCGCCCTCCATGCAACACGTTAAACGGCGACGTGCTCCTAATGTGCATTATCAATGCCTGTATCAATCATGTCCTGCTTACACAAATATTTGTATCGTAGTAGAGGCCGACCCTGAGGTCTCTTACCCATCTGTAATTCACAAAAAAAGATGTCCTTTGGTATTCTACCATCATCCATCCTCCTAAGATGTCCTATCCATCTAAGTCTACGAAGACTGAGCATGGAATAAACCGTCACACAACCTGATCTTTCTAATACTTCAGTATTTGTGATTTTGTCTTGCCACTTAATACCAAGAATTATTCGCAGACACCGCATATGAAAGCTGTTTAAACGTTTCTCTTGGTGTGAGTAAGTTGTCCACGTTTCACTGCCATAAAGAAGAGTACTACGGACACAGGCTTGATAGACAAGGACTTTTGTTTTGGCAGTAAGCTTCCTGTTCTCCAAGACTCTTTTTCTTAACCTGTTCATTGTTGTTGCTGCCTTACCAATCCGGATGTTGATTTCCTGATCTAGGGATAATTTGCTATTTACCACGGATCCTAGATATGTAAAATGGTCTACCATCTCTAGTTCGGTGTCGTCAATAAAGATTGATGGTACCCCATGTGCACCTTGTGACATAATCTGTGTCTTCTTTTTGCTAATTGTTAAACCAAATTCAGAACAAATATTGGAAAATGCAGATAGTAGACATTGCAATACTTCCCCAGAGTGGGTCGTAACTGCAGCATTATCTGCAAAAAGCAACTCTCTGATCAGTACCCTCCTAATTTTGGTCTTGGCCTTCAATATCTGAGCGTTGTAGAGGCCGCCATCTGAGCGTGAGTGAATGTATATACCACCATCCTGATCCATCCATCCATCATGTGCCATGCCGGTAAGCGTGGGCGGTCATGTTCTGCCATCTCACTCGATCACCAGAGTCGTGGATCAGCTCCGTGTTTCTGTCTCGACCATGCCACAAGGCCAAGCCATCCAGGTACTTGCTTCTAGGTCTTCCCCTTGGTCTGTTCCCCTCGATCTTACCAGTTGTCACCAAATTCTCCAATCCATTTCTTCTCATAACATGCCCAAAAATTTTGACTGTCTACGTCTAATTTCTCTAATCAATTTACGATCTTCATTTGTTTCTTGAAGGACTTGTTCATTGGTCCTTCTGGCCGTTCATGGTATTCTTTGCATTTTCCTCAGAAACCACATCTCCACAGCCATCAGATGTTTCTCAGCCTGACTGCTCATTGTCCACGCTTCACATCCATACAAAAGTACAGGTTCAATGTAGCATCTCAACACTCCTTTTCTCGTTTCAATTGACATCTTTTTATTGGTCAATATGTCTTTCATCTTGCTAAAGGCTACTTTTGCCATGGCGATTCTTGTTCTAATCTCTTCAAGGCATCTCCCATCAGATGTTATTACTGTTCCGAGACCATCCTGATCACGAAAGGCCTATTTCAGTAGAAGTGAACAGTATATTCCAAAGAGGGTGGGAGCTAGTACACAACCTTGCTTAATTCCACTCATGATTTCAAGCTCTTCAGAAGTTGCACCATCAAACTTGAACGATTCCACAATGGACAGAAGAGTTGGTGGGCAGCCAATCTTCTTTAATGCCTTGAACAGACCCTCACGACTGACCAAATCAAACGCTTTTGTTAGGTCGATGAAGGCAATAAACAGTGGTTGATTCTGTTCGCGGCATTTTTCTTGCATTTGTCGCAATGAGAATATCATATCAATGGTAGACCGGTGCTGTCGAAAGCCACACTGTGATTCGGGGTAGACTTGAATCTCCTAAGACTTGAAGTCTGCGCAGAACAATTCTGGCAAATACTTTTCCAACAATACACAGAAGTGATATATCCCTTTAGTTGTTTCAGTCGCTCCGATCGCCCTTGTTCTTGTACAATGTTATGATGCTTGAATCTTTGAAATCCTGTGGGACTTGTCCTTCTCGCCAGCATAGCTCTATTAGCTGGTGGATCTGTAGAGTGAGTGTGTCTTGCCCACTCCTGATAACCTCTATTGGAATCCCATCCTTACCTGGAGTCTTGCCAGATGCAAGTTCATTTATAGCACACTTAACTTCTGTTATGGTCGGAAGTGTGTCCAGATGGTCAAGAGTTGGTAGAGCCTCTATGGCGTTGAGGACATCATCCGCTAGTTTGGTCTCACTTGAGTAAAGCTCCAAATAGTGCTCTACCCATCTGTCCATCAGCTGTTTCTTATCAGTTATGATTTCTCCAGTCAATGGTGCACTTCTTTTGATCATTGGACCACAGGCTTTCTTTATTCCTTCATACATGCTTCTTATGTTTCCCTTATCACTTGCGATTTGAATGGGCTCACATAACTTTATCCAATAATCATTTGCACATAGCCTGGCAGCCTTTTGCACATCCTTCCTAGCTTGCCTTAGCTCACTCAGAGTGTTACGCGTTGGTCTTTCCTTGTTTCTTAAGAGAGCTATCTTCTTCTTATCAATCAAGGGCTGCAGAGTCTCGCTGTTTGCCGCAAAAAAGTCCTGCCTCTTATGATCCACAGTGCCGTAAACCCCATACGGCAGTTTTATAAAGAGTTTCCTTGAGCTGACCCAACTTTTCATGTACTGTACAATTTTTTGGTGTATCTGTGAAAGCGTCTTCAAGTTGCTGTTGAAACTGAAAGCACTTTTCAGGATCGTGAGTGTTAATAATATTAATCCTGGGGCTAGATTATTGTTTAGCTGTGTAGATTCTCTTTGGTCTCAGTCTAACCCTTGCAACAACCAAAGAATGATCCGTATCACTGTCAGCACTGTGGTAACTTCGAGTCAATGATATATGGTTCAGATGTTGTCTCCGTGTGATGATGAAGTCCAGCTGGTGCCAATGGCCGGATCTTGGATGTTTCCATGTGACCTTATGCAGCTCTTTTGTTTTAAAAAAGGAGTTTGTAATACATAGGTCATTTCTGGTGCAATGCTCCAGCAGCCATTGCAAATTTTCATTCATGCGACCGATGTTGTATTTTCCAAGGCACACTGGCCTGAACTCGAGTCCTTGCCCACACGAACATTGAAATCACCGAGCATATAAATGTAGTCAGATTTTGGAACTGCCTTGATCACTCATAGAACGAATCATTCACATCATCAGAGGAATCGAGTGCCGGTGCATATGCAGTAATAATGGTGGCAAAATCACAAGAGGTTGCCAGGCGCAGGGACAATAGTCTTTCATTTCCTCCTGCTGAAATTTCAATCATTCCCAGTAGCGAATTCTTCACTGCAAAGCCCACACCGTGTTGCCTTTTTTCTGCCTGCCCTCTACCCTTCCAAAACAAAAGGTGTAATTGTTTTCCCTGAGTGACCCTTACTCAGCGAGGGGAGTCTCCTGCAGGCCGGCAATATCAATGTTAAGACGATTGAGTTCAGCATCAATCACAGCCGTTTTTCTCACATCGTCAATATTGGTCAAGTCAGTGGAAAATCCTGGACACATGGTTCTCACGTTCCAGGTTGCAAGCCGTAGCTTGAGGTTTCTATTTTTATTTTTATCTTTACCTGGTGCATTAGTTTTACAGCCTGCGATTCAGATTGTGTCCTAGCCCCAAGCACCATTGAAGCAGGCAGGCTGTGGCGGATCAGCACCCAATTGGCTGGGGGCTGCCCAGCTTGAGGCGGGAGGTAGCTGATCAGTGACACCTGTAGGTGTCTCCCACCGTCAGAGGCAATAAGTATCGCCCCATGTCTACGCCAATTGACAGGGACTTATAACCCGTAACAGTTGCCTCTCGCTTTGATTCCGAGACCGGTTAAGACCAGGGATGGAGTTATTGCCTCTCCATAGCAAAAAGCCTGCGCTAAAATATAGAGATCCTGTGTTGCCCATGCAGCATGATTCCTCTCTCGGCCTGCCTACTTCGCTCCAGAGGAAAGGTAACACGTCTACATCTGGAACAAGACAAGCTGCAGAAGCTGACGGATCAGCAAAGCAATTCTCTAACTGTCCGCCTGTCGGAGCTTCGATCCTACACCAGCCGCCAACCAAGGCTTAGGGCCTGGTCTGCCCTGCCATGACATTTTGTCTTTAGATTGCATTTCCTCGCACCAGGGTAAGGCTTGTACCTTCCCAATTCCGATCTTCCGCCCGAAGCCGTTGCCACAATGTGGGGTGTCGGGTCTGGTAAGCGCCGCCCAACGTTCGGCGCTAACATAAAGCAGGTAGTACCGTCTACTGTTATACGGTAGCTCAGTCATATCTGACTAACACCTGACACCATCTTACGATAAGAGATCTTAAGATTTAGTGTTATCATTAATCATTTAATGAGAATTGAGCACTTTAATCTTATTTACATTGATGTGTTTGGTGATTTTACGGCTTGTCTGTTTGCCATTTTATGCTAATATATGTCATTTTCATTATGACATTTATGCAGTGCATTTTAATGTTTAGTTAGGTAAATCTTACTATTGATTAATGTGTATGACATCTCTCACACTTAATTCACTGCTGTCGCCAGATACTACTTGAATATTACTGTAAGTTGTCTTTCACTGCTGAGGCATTGGTTTTGGTTCTGCTGTCAGTGGTTCACTTTTGTCTTTCTAGCTTAGCTCTGATTTGTCATATATACATAGGCGCTTGCTTGAATATAGCCATGAGCAAATATGGACTCACCTTCCCAGATCTAGATTATCTGAAAACGCGCACATATTTTTTAGAGGCCACGAGAAGGTTGGACATAATAGAGGGCTTAAAAGGGAGCAGCTAGAAATGCACATCAGAGACGAGATGAAAGCGTGGGACATGGTGGAGGAACAGATGATTAAAACAATTAATGAGTTCTTTGAAGCAAAAGAGCGTAGCAAAACTGAAGAAGCAGAGATGAAGAAAATGCATATGGAAGCAGTCAATGCGGAGAAGTTAACCTTACTAGCGGAATCAGAGGTAGTGGACCGGTAATTAAAGGTGTTCATTCGACCCATTCCTAAACAGAAAAGAGGGAAGAAACGTGCCACGGGTACTTTAAAAAGTCACAAACGTGAAATCTGTTTGCACCACAGCAATAGTGGATTAACTGGTTCGCCAGTACCGGACCCTCAGGAAAACCACTTGACGTCTATGAGAAGTGAATCTCGAGAGAAAGAGGATCCGAGGATAACCTTTCATGAGGTCGCAGGCAAAGACTTAGCCGACTCTCATATTCCATTCTGTTCAGAGGATCAAGAAGTGGGATTAAATTTGACTGAGATAGGGATGAAGGAAGACCCGGAACCTCTTGTGATCTTTGAGGCTGCAGCTCAAGAAAAGACACTAGACATCAGCTCAAATGACTTACTTAATGTGAGGGATTGCTTAGACAAAAGCCCACCACATTATTTACCTCAACTGGACTTAGAATACGGAAGCTCCCCCGATGTGTCTCCACCTTGCCGTGGTGGGGGAGCTTGAGTGTCCCACTGACCCCAAGCGCTATGCCGATGGATATTAACTACATATTGGACAGCTCTTGGGATAGGGACCAGACTAAGAGAGACACAACCTGCTGCTTTGCAGATAGACTGAGGATAGCAGTCTAAATCAGGCGAACGATGCCAATAATCCGTTTGGACACAACCTCTAAGGCTCTCAGCCGAGGGGTATGGCTGAATGTCTCTAAGCCATAATCCCTCGGATGTGAGAGCCTGGCCGAAACATACCTACATCAAAATTGAGGTGAGGTGCTGAGCACGCTACATGCTTGGTGCAGCTACTCATTCGATGGCTCTTAGCTGGGGGATATGAGGGATCCCCGGATGACGGGGCCTAGACGTTTCTCGCCCACAGGCGCACGGAGGTAAGGTGCTGAGCCGGCAGCACATGTAGCCTACCTCGTGAGCGAGTACTCAAGGTGGAAAAACACCTCGGTAGCACGTTCCGGTGAAAATCTGTAATCGTACTCATGGAGTGAGTGTAGTCAAAGGTGAACAATTGTCTCTTTGACACTAAATGGAACGCTTGGCTTGCGAATCGATTACGTGGCAGCCCGAAGCAAAAACTTGCTGTGTGGAAGTCGAAATAAGAGTCTAACTTGTCTCAAAACCCGAGGAAGGCTAACCTCGTTAAAAAATGCCCGCTAAAGTCGGAAGTGCTAGCCTACGGGCGGCAAAAGAAAAATGGCACTAAGCAATTACGTCCGAGTGAAATGTCTTTCGTTACCGGAAAAGCTCTAACTAGTCTTCCCTCGTGCTAGGAAAATCTATCTAGTTTCCGAATGCCGCTCTTGTTCGGAACAGCTCTGTCTAGGTAGTTTTCCGAATGTCCGTCGTGCCTTGAACAGCTCTGATGGGCACAACGACAAAGCACACGTCCGAAACGAAAACTCGCTGAGTGGATACTGTCTGCAGACCGGTCTGGTTTGTGCGGGAACGGCCCGGGGCGAACGAAATGCCCAATACATTGAAGTGAGGATTTAAAACAGCCATAAGCACCAGGGCGCTATGTGTCGGCTCTGCAATTATGGAAGCCACCCTGGCTGGCGGAAAATGCTATGGACTGTCCCTGCCTTCCCTTGAGGGATGATCGAAGTCTTCGACTGTTCCAACTTGACCAGCTGGCATGTGGACGGTACCACAAAAGTGAGAGTCTCCCAGGAATGCTAACTTGGTCAAAACAGCATGCTAAAAGTCGGATGTACTAGCCTGAGTGTTTCGACTCAAGGGTGCCTAACTAAACACACCGCAATCACATCTGAAAAAAACACTCCGGATGAACGCAAAGAAGAAGTAGAAGAATACGGAAGCGCGGCCAGAGAGGAACATCCAGACAAGGAAACATTTCCTGCAAATGTTATCTCGGAGTATATCAGTTCGGAGACTCAGGAAACACAGGGAATTGTTATGAGCCAGAACATGGACACTGATTTTGTGCAGACAACATTGTTTGTAGTTACTAACGAAGAAAACTACTCACACAAGATGGAGGGAGAGACCGCTAGCATCCTTATAGCTGAAGGTATCAGGGAATCCCAGCTAAAGGAACCTGAAGTAACAGAAGTCAAGAGTGGTTTGGAACCAACACTCGTAGGAATATATCTACCCTTCAGTCAGAACGATTTGATAGCAGTGGATCAGCTATTTGTGGACATGTTACTCAAAAGTAACACCACTTTATCGTCCTTGAGTAACTATGTTATCTCTCAAGGCGGAACAACTTGGCACAGTAAATTACAAATTTCTAGCACGGATTTCAAAAGAGACTAATGCAGAGAGAATCAGCCCGTTAATGTAATGGGAAGAAACTGCAGCACAGAGAAGAGAAGATTATTACGCTCGACTCAGAAAGAGGAAACAACCAGTTGCATTTACATAATGGAAGCATGATGTTTAACATCATTCCTTTTAAAAGGAAGATATTGGTGAATACAGTTAAAGATCT
This sequence comes from Cepaea hortensis, assembly GCA_963921405.1. NCBI lineage: Eukaryota > Metazoa > Mollusca > Gastropoda > Stylommatophora > Helicidae > Cepaea > Cepaea hortensis. Next base: position 43,308,597 of record OY992886.1, read on the forward strand.
ATAAAGAATGGAGGAAAATCACAGGGACAAACTTTGCTGTGATCAGCTTATGCAAAACCTCACTACTGGCAACCCATCGGCTGAAATGGTTAAACCAATTGAGAGATTGGAATAAAACAGTCGCTCAAAGGCGCAGAAGAAACCCATGGAGTTTGAACTTTCCTGAAGTTGTGAGGAGACCACATTTTGATGATTACCGGATTTTACCAAGCTGTTGCATGGAATCCCGGCCGAAAACCAGAGACAAGGACCTATCCAGAGTATCCCTGGATCATGGACACGGGACGTCTTTATGCACACGCAAGACAACCCACTGCCATAAAGAATATTGGAAACCTAAAATTTTAGGCAGATGTAGAACGAAGAGTACTTAGGAGCATTATTGGGTATGATCGCACGCATGTATAAAGATTTCATTTAGAAACCTTTTTATATGGGGGAACTATGGCAAAATGCCACGAGTGCACCAGAATGCATTCCTACTTAAAAGTATTCCAGAAGAGAAGACTCAACAGAAGAATAAACCGTATTAGCTACATTTGTAAGAAGCAGGCTGTGTTAATACAGAGTTGTAAAACTCACAGTCAAATCTCTCAATGGACACGGTCTAGTTGTGACATAGGAACACTCTTCAATTTGACGCCTGGACTCTTCACCAGGGGAAACTTCTGCTTGATAAGAAACCTGGGGCTGATAACATGCCACAGTCCAGCGATTCAAAGTGTTAAATGCCAAACTGATAATTAAATCACACTGCAGAGCGGACGTGAGACGGACACGAGGAGATAATCAGTCAGGTGTGAAGTGATGAATTGATAGTGAACCTTGCTACGTCAAAGTTTGACCCAGACCAGCGGTTGGGGAGAGGCTAGTAATTACATATAGAAAGGCGTTGTGTTAGAAAGATAATAAACCATTCGGACCTGATCGAGAAATTAGATGTTGGATGTCTGATGGAGGCAACTGAAACTGGGAAATGTGTACCTCGAACCAGACAGGGAGGCGCCACAGAATTTAAGAGCGTTTGTCATACTTAGTATAAAAAGGCGTGCGAGACCTGTTCCCTTTAGATGACGTGTCGTGGTCATTCGCACTGCGAGCGCTAACAAGTCAAGTCGCATTATTCTGTCAAGAAGCCTGAACAGCGGGAAAATGTCACGTGGAAAATCCAACAACAAGAAACACGCTGTTGCCAAGATGTGCAGCTTGGGAGCCGACAACAAGAAGAAGAACGTCGTGAGCCCACCTGCTAGCTGCATCAAAGAGCCTGATACTACAGCTATTACTGAAGTTACTACGAGGGAGAAGATTGACAGCCCAACACAGTCAAGAACCAAGACAGCAGAGAAGGAGGAGAAAGACACCAGAGTCGGAAACACCGACTCAAAAACAGTCCGATGGGTTGTCAAGCGGATTCCTGTGGAGCTGACAGATGAAGAAATCTTGAAGCAGCTACGTGAAGAGAATCTTCACATCCGATTCTTGAAGGCGGAGCGGCTTCTCACCTACTCCAAGATACCTACAACCTTGGCAGTAGTGACGTCGGAGGGCAGCGAGATGCCGAACACAGCATCATTCAACAAGAGAATGCAGCAACCAGAGAGATTCATACCAAGAATCACGCAATGTTCCAGATGTCAGAAGGCCGGCCACAGTAGAGCTACGTGTCGCAGTAAGACGGAAATATGCCGATACTGCGCCGATCACCACGCCTTCAAGGAGTGTCCGCTGGCCAAGCTGGACACGGACTTCCGAGCTCCCAACAACAAAAGAAAGTGCGCCAACTGCCTGGGCAAACATGGATCAAGATATCTGGGCTGTACGTACCTGCAGAGACATAGAGACGTCTTAAAAATCGCCATCATCACAAAGACACCATTCAAGGAAGCAATGCAGAGGGGTGAGACAGCCACGGGTATAGCACAAGCTGAAAGAGATCAACTTCAAAAGCAAATAGACGAATTGAAGAAACAAGTCAAGGCACTGCTGACGACGACTCCGACCAGCGATAATGAGAAGCTGCTGGCCGACATGAAAGAAATCCAGCTCAACATCAAACAAGAGATTCAGCTCATGGCTGAGGTGAAGAAGGAGAACGAAGAAATCCTACAAATGATCAAGACCGAAAGAGCATTGCATAGAGCTGAAATGGAACTCTTTCAAAACAAACTAACAGAAGCCACACAAGAACTCACAGAAAAACCGCAAGAAGAAAACCAAGAGACCGAGCCTGAACCGCAAGCTAAAGCCAGCAGCCCAACCACAACGCCCAAGAATGAAATACTATACCGTCGGATCTCTGAAGGAGGCACAGAATACCCAGTCGACAAGGAGGAACTCAAGCGCACGGAATTCAGAAGGCGCTGGGAAGAAAAAGAAAAGAAGAAGCCTAAAAAACTCCGGGGGAAACCCATGGTATACCCATTAGTACACTACAACTGTGAGGCCGACTTCGAGTACTATATCGAGGACGGTGAAATTGTCCCATGGCTGACCACGGAGGAAGAAAACGCTAGGCAGCAGATACGCAAACGCAACGAGGAAAACAGGCGTTAGTAGGAAAAGGAAAACGTCGAACAAGTCCTACAGAAACTACACAAGAAAGGAGACAAAACGCCCAAATAAAAAGTTCCTATAAGGACTGTACCCAGCCAAGCCAGACGAACCAGGAGCCTGCACCAACAAAAGAAAATCACAAGAGGAAATATACACAAAGGACAGCCGCCGACCGATCCCCCAGCTGGAGTGGGATTACGAAAAGTCCTTATAAGGACTGCAGTCAGACGAGCCAGGAGCCTACACAAACAAAGAAAATCACAAGAACAGACGAGCACAAAGGATAGCCGCCGACCACTGCTGACGTCACAGACACAATCGATACATAACCAGTCCGAGATAGGACTCACAAGACAAGAATTACGGTAAATAAACCCACAAAAACCACGGACCTCAATTATAACCACAGCTGATGAAGCAGGTTAGACGAGGACGAATTTGGAATCTTTGTTTTTGAAATAGAATCGGAATCGGAATGTTCCCCTTAGATACGGCAAAATGTTTGAAACAGGTATGCAACTATCTCTGTGTATACGTTTTGTATTCCTCTGAATGCTATTTCTTAGTAACTTAGAGGTATGGACTTTCAGCTGATGTCTGAGCTCGGTTATTTCATTGAGACTATCACTGTCTCTTAATACTGATCGGTGAACTCATATTCCTCATTTTCTGTGTATATATCATTTTGCATAGATTGGTTATTCTTCTGACAAGTAACCTTATGTTAGGCAGATCTAGACAATGTTCTAGGTATACTTTTGACTTTCATTTATCATGTAGATGTCTGGCACGTTTATGGGAACTATGTTTCATAGTTGTTGTAGATAATTATGTTACTACCTTTTTGCATTCATAATACTTAGGTAGGAATACTGTCATGGACTCACTTATATTAACATTTGGCTCGCTATCCAGAAGAGGGGCGAAACAATCACACACATTCAATGATTACACTCTTACACGCGGTAGCGTGAAGTAAATCCTTTATTCACGTAACCTATCTACATTGGGTACATTCCTTGAGGTTTCGCTCATAATCATGCGCAACTCGTACATTATCACAGCAGTATATACATGCATTATACATTTTACAACAGATACAAAATAACACTTTCACTGCCTCAGCTCGAGCACATCTCAATCTATCAATCAGTCACGCTATCTCTCATTACAGCCATCTCACAACGATCATTAAACACAAAAATAACCCTCTCTGTCTGTCCGTCTCGAAGTCCTTAACCCGTCTGCATGACACAGGTTTGTTCGGTCAGACCTTCACTTCTCACAGTTCGTGTCGCCCGTGCGGTGTAACGTGGCACGATGACCACAGGGCTTCAACTGGTTAGTAGTTGACCTGTACTTGGTAACACCAGGCTGCCTGTCCTGATCGCCTGTCGTGAGCTGTCCTCCGCTAACTCCTGTCACTGTTATATATTGGGTTAGTTGATATCGGGTTCCTCACACATACCTGTATATGTATAATGTTTAAGTAGATTTTGGATATATGTATTTGTAACTCACTAGGAGGAACATATGATGCTAGGACTATGTTTCCAGCATATTCTTTTTATTTTTATATGTCTCATTTGTGTATTTACAATAGTGTTACTAAATCATGCATTATGCTATTATGTTGAGTATCAATATATGTCTATTTTGAATTGGTATACTTTATGTGTATTTGATGTGAGTACATGGGGTTGATATGATGTATGTATTACTTAGGATTGTACTGATGTAGAACTAGATAATACACATTCTTGACTATTTCTTCCATGCTCTCAGCAAGAGCGCCTGAGTATAGATCCAAACAACGAGGGACAACCAGGTAGCGCCAGGACTGACAGGCGTCAGAAAACCGGCGAGCTGTTTCTACTGGAGAGTGGGTGTTTATGTGGAGATATGACCATAGCTTTTTAGCTGATCAGGACCACAGATCCAGACAGGATACAAGAAATTTACGAGTTATGTATTTTTTTACTTGTTGTTGTATTTCATATTATTTAATCCTTATCATATTCACAACCATTATTTGTGTAAGTAATGATAGACAATAAATGATTGTAATTTGTTTTAACTCATAGTTCAGTTGTTATACTTTTGTTTTCCAAGGGACACAATTGCCTTGCATACCTTGGTGGGGGATTATTTATTTGACAGGGAGGGGAAACAGTCAGGGAAGAAAAACCTGCATTGGGCTAGTAGTTAATTCGTATATTAAAATCTAGCTCATCTAACCTTCTTTTTCCCACTTCTTGGCGAATATTAAGAATAGCTAATTTCATTTTTGTTAACCAGCCACTTGTAAGCTATACTCTTGATATTAATGGGCTTAATCTGTAGTTCAGCCATATAGATTTTGTCCCTAGTCAATTTCTGACTACATGGAGTTGCTCGCCAGTGAATAATACATCCATCTAGGCGGTCGCGCACCCATACTTCTGAAATGTATATATATATGATATAATAAGGGTTTGGATGACAATTTATCTAGGGAAATCCATAATGGGATGGGTAATCATTCCCAAACAGCCCCCTAGAGGAAACCATGTAATATGGCTCAGAAACTCCCACTGTGAGGACTTTAGACTTAACGTTTAAGTTCCTAAACAGAAATAGAAAATAAAAGGTTCCTCTATAAGGCTTATAGAGATCCTTGCAATTCACCACAGCAACAGAGGAATCTGTTCCCTCCATAATAAACGTTCACTGTGTGTTGTCTGCCAGCCTCACATAGATCTCTTATTATATGTATCAACAATGACACATGTCAATTAGACTCAACAACCGTCGATTAAAACATCCACAATGAAAGGTACTCAACAACAGTTGAACAAGACATTCACAGTGAGCTGTACTCAACAACAGTTGAAAAAGACATTCACAGTGACATTTACTCAACAACAGCCGAACAAGACCTTCACCACGAACTGTACTCAACAACCATTTTTAACACCACTCTTGTATTGAGAAAACTGGATGGGTCTAGTGAAGATCTAGTTTCCACCTAGTGACATCATATACACTTCAAACATTGCATATGCATAGATACCACAATCAGTGAAAGCAACTCAGATACTTCACCCCAACCAACTAACCGCCTCCCAACCTATTACATTGATAACTATCCAATCACCAACATCATTAACATCACTAAAGCTTCTCTTTCAACAACAATCCTAAAATAAACCCTATACTATCTCCTTCAGTTGGCACTGGATAATAATTGCTCTTCTTCTGGGCAAAACACAAGTTCGTACACACTGTCCTGTTTCAATGGTATCTCACAGCCACTAATAAGCGGTGTTAATTTAAGTTTCCAGGTTGCAGCTTTCCTCATGATACACCTTCATCAAGTTAACTCTCTCCTGTGATACAGTTTTTGAAGGAATAAAACTATAATGAATCCTTAGCGGTGACGAGACTGCCTGTTAAAGCTGACATCTGGGGTCATCCATTAAAGTTGAGTATCCACTCTTCATGATAACAGGAAGGCAAATTCTCGGTACGTTTTGACAACGACGTCCTGAAGACCAACCAGTAGTTAATTGATTCAGGTCAATCATTCTTACAGCATTCCACAACGCAAATTCATCCAAACTAAGTTTCAGGGTATATCCCCAAATCTTCTTCTTCCCAGAACAGGCCACAGCTATTAATGAGCTGGGTTAGATAGTTCCTAAGAAATGCCGATAATCCGGTGTCTAGGCATAACATGGGAGTTTTCATAGATACACAGTTTTATAACCTTCCATGTACCTGCTCGAGGCAAACTCTCAGCTGCCATTAGCAAAGCCATATAATGTAATGAAGGTGTAGGCTGGTAAATCCAACCTGTAGGTTATGTAGTAATCACTGGACTCACAACACATAAGGAGTTGAAGATTTGAGACTGGGACTTTTATTTGGTTGTCCCAACTATAAGGCCACTCCATAATCCCTTTCTCTGCTGATACAAAAATGCAAACACCCATTGCTATACATTTGTACTAAAATAAAATGTCATAATGAAAGTATCAACAAAGAGTGACAGTCATTACAGGCACAATGTGAATAACTCTACATTATCCACAAACTTACAAACTTACAAACATAAAATGCCAACGAGTGACAGTCAGTGCGGGCTAAATGTGATAAACACCCGATTACCCACAAACCTACAAACATATATATCCTCATGCTGGACATCAGGCAGCCGACATATAAGGTAGGTCAGGTAACACGCAAGACAGTGCAGACTTGTGCACTCACACGTTCTATTTCGGCGAGCATCACACTTAAACATGCTCGCAGTACACTTCTATATAAAACAACGCCAACAGAATTCGGTTATCTGCCATAGACAACAAATGGTTGCATGCTATCGATAGCCCATTAGCACGTACGTGGAAGAGGGTAAATATGTATTTCAAATAATTTAAACACTCACAAAGACAAACAATAATACAACGCAAATACACAATATTCACTGCATAGTGAAATTAAACATGTAAAGGGCTGCAGGTTAATAAGAGACAGTCGTGGATGGGTCAAGCCGAAGACATTCTTCAACAGGTGTGAAGGATTTAGAACCTGGCGAGGGATGGGTACAAGTGCCAATAGAGTTCTGTACCTCCTTTACAGTTTGCATCCAACTAGACAGAAAATGCAGAAGAGAAAATCCGGCTGCTGTACGGGCTTTTTGATTTTCGAGAATTATTCAGAGAGTGAATCTGTCATTTACACAGACAAGAGTGACAGTCATTCGACTGTCGTTCTACGCATGAGAATTTCATGGGCCTTAACGTAAGCTTGCCAAGACATCAACGGCAGCAAAAAATGCTGATGTTGACTGCAAACTTCCTGTAAAGGAAATGCAACTAATTTTACGGCTCAGGCTGGAGGGAGAATTGAGAAGGAAGATTCTATGTTATTACCTTGATCACAAGTAGTCTGACTATGGAAGTCATGGCAGTAAGTGAAGCAATAACATGGCTCGAGACACAGACATTCACTCAGATATGCTTCCTTAATGACTCAATGAGTATGTTCAGGAAGATAGAGATGGGGTGGGCCTGAAGACAGTGGTTGCTGTCTCTGGAGCGGTCGCAACTGGCTAAGATTAATTTCATCTTTGTGCCAATGCACTGGGCTGTACACAGAAATGAGCAGGCTTACAGGTTTGCAGGAAAGGCTACTGTGGATGGCGGACGAGCCATGGATCTTTCGATTCACGAGTGCATTTTTCTCGGAGACTCCTGGATGTCGTCGCTGGGGCTACGGAGTTCGTGCTTTGTGCGACGCTTTCGTCAGGCCGAGCCATATGGGATCAAACCTGGTGCAATGATGTCGATCATCTCGACCTTTAAGCGACTTGTTTATTGACGTAGACGCTGTTGATGTATGTTACCGAATATGTAAATACTATGGGTATACACTGAGCAACAGCAGCCGGACGCTATTGTAAATAGAATGTGTATGGCTCGGTACAGCCCCAGATAGAAGTACACAGGCACCTTTCAGCTTCAACAATTAGCAATTGCTGCACTAAATTATGCCCCAGCAAGGTTTGGACCTTCAAATGGGCAAAGAGAAAGATTTGATGGTACGTACATACAGACTAGTAGAGTTACCGTTGGTTACTCGAATATCCGGTTTTGACAGTATTAACTCGGTGGTGAATAATTGCGACTATGTAAACCATGGCTGTAGATACTTGGACGTTTAACCACGAGACTTGATATCTGTCCCTGTTACTCTTCACTGATGTGTTAGCACTGGCTTCTGATGTGCCGTGTTCCAGGTTTCTAGTCATTATATGTAAATCAATGTGACATATTTATGTGCACGATGTTTTCTACATGTCCCCTAGTGGCTATCAAAAAATGGAGAGATACTATGGTGAGTGATCATTAACAATTAGTTTAGTTTGTGTGTTGTTCGTTAACCAGGTTCTCAATGGTGTATTTGAATAGTTGGCCCAAAATGGATTTCATTTTCATGACGTTTATCACAACCGCGACCAGCTGATGGTAGGGCAGTATGTGGCGAGATTATACCAACACATATGTCAACGAACGTTCATACGTTTGTCTTTTTTAATGAGGATATTAACTCAACTCTGAGGACATCGCGTAACCACGTTCTCACGGGAACGGATTAAAAAAGAGGTGGAGGGCAAAGTGGGGGACGGGCGGGTCTAGGGTTTGGTAGCAATGCTTCTCTAATATTCTGACCGCATTCTAGTGGTCGCATCACTGACCTCACAAGGACACACCCGGCATATCCCTCACGGGCAGTGCATGGCTCTGTCATGAGTAGCCCACGTGCATCCCTGTGTGAGTTTTTATGCACTTTACATTCTTTGTTTTTCTGAAACATGTTTGCTGGAAACGGGTGCTTATCTCCCCGACCCCCAGCTGTTACTAAAATGCTTATGCAGTCAGAATATTAATGACGCACTCGTACAACTTCAGTTAAGTCTGTCACTCCCAGGTAACTCCCTCCCTACGCATGTTCACTATCTTCTGGTTTGTTACCGGTTCTCTTCATCTACAGCTGAGCGCTCAGCTGTTGCTGACAGGGTCGTGAAGTCAAGGTCGGACTCCAGACTGCCCACAAAAAGAACCAGTCACTCTTTCTCTTTTGGGCTCCACCCATTTTCTCACACGTGCCTGGCACGAGGCTCACGCATTTTACACGTGATTGTGACCGATTTTTTTTTTTCGAAACGCTTTGAGAAAAGCACCCAAGCAGGGCAGGCTTTATCAATAACATACATAGAACATAAAGACGCCTGCGGCCGACTAGCGCCACTTTCTCTGTTGCTAATATCAGAGCGCGGGGAAAATAACTTCTTTCTGTTGTTCTTTCATGCACTCTTCAGTTTTTCTCTTCAGCTATGTTTATACATTCTAGTGATTTTTTTAAATCGTTCAACAGCAGCGTTCTCATTTTCAAAAATGTATGTTAACCTATTTCCCATTATTATGGAAAGATGATCGCAGTGTGGTGTCTGCACCACGTCGGCCATGAACAAACAAACATATTTCCACTTTGCCAGGGAAAATAAGCGTTAACTTGGATTGCTGCTGCATGCTCCCGGCAGCCTCGGCCTTGATCAGTGTTTACTAATGTAATCATGTAGTGAGACCTTGTCCAGCAGACATCATCCAACCCAACTACTTCAGCAAGAATTCCACACATACTCAAATACAGATTTGGTGTGAATATTGACCAGGCGCAGCGTTAGCAAAGTGGCCAGCACGCCTACTGCCGGACCCGTGGCAGTCTGTTCAAATCCTGATGGAGGTGGACATTTTTATGTTAATACTGACACGAGCTCCCAGCAGACCCAGCCTAAAATGAGTACCTGAATCAACATACAGCTGAAAGATGCTGGTGTTGACCGAAATATTCTGAAACAGGATGGAAATATATATATATATATATACTATCTGACCCGGCCCGGCTTCGCCCAGATCCTGGTGGGGAGCATCTCATTTAATTCATATAAGTAGTCATATAAGTTCTCGTTCCCGTTCCCGACTGTCTGTCTGTCTGTCTGTCTGTCTGTCTGTCTGTCTGTCTGTCTGTCTGTCTGTCTGTCTGTCTGTCTGTCTGTCTGTCTGTCTGTCTGTCTGTCTGTCTGTCTGTCTGTCTGTCTGTCTGTCTGTCTGTCTGTCTGTCTGTCTGTCTGTCTGTCTGTCTGTCTGTCTGTCTGTCTGTCTGTCTGTCTGTCTGTCTGTCTGTCTGTCTGTCTGTCTGTCTGTCTGTCTGTCTGTCTGTCTGTCTGTCTGTCTGTCTGTCTGTCTGTCTGTCTGTCTGTCTGTCTGTCTGTCTGTCTGTCTGTCTGTCTGTCTGTCTGTCTGTCTGTCTGTCTGTCTGTCTGTCTGTCTGTCTGTCTGTCTGTCTGTCTGTCTGTCTGTCTGTCTGTCTGTCTGTCTGTCTGTCTGTCTGTCTGTCTGTCTGTCTGTCTGTCTGTCTGTCTGTCTGTCTGTCTGTCTGTCTGTCTGTCTGTCTGTCTGTCTGTCTGTCTGTCTGTCTGTCTGTCTGTCTGTCTGTCTGTCTGTCTGTCTGTCTGTCTGTCTGTCTGTCTGTCTGTCCCTCTCTGTCTGTCTGTCTGTCTGTCTGTCTGTCTGTCTGTCTGTCTGTCTGTCTGACCCGGCCCGGCTTCGCCCAGTCCCTGATGGGGAGCATCTCATTTAATTCATATAAGTAGTCATATAAGTTCCCGTTCTCGTCTGTCTGTCTGTCTGTCTGTCTGTCTGTCTGTCTGTCTGTCTGTCTGTCTGTCTGTCTGTCCCTCTCTGTCTGTCTGTCTGTCTGTCTGTCTGCCTGCCTGTCTGTCTAATCATTTACTGGTTGCAGTTAAAATAACCTTAGATAAACGAAGACCAACTTACAAAAAGCATTAGAAAGAGCACTTGAAAAATCTTTACATCTTCCCCAACAATTAACTTGGGTAAATGGAGCGGCGGCAGCAGCAGCAGCAGAAGAATAAAAAGGAGGAGTAGGAGCTGGGAGGAGGAAGAGGGAGGTGGAGGAGGGAGGAGGAGGAGGGAGGAAGAGATAGGCGGAGAGAGGAAGAGGAGGGAAGAGGAGGGATGAGGAGAAGTAGGGAGGAATAGGAGGGAGGAGGAGGGATTAAGAGGAGGAGAGAGGAGGATGAGGGAGGAGGAAGGAGGAGGAGGGAGGGAGGAGGAGAGGAGGAGTAGGGAGGAGGAGGGAGGAGGGGGAGGAGGAGGGAGAAGGAAGAGGGAGGAGGAGGGAGAAGGAGGGAGGAGAAGAACGAAGGGGGAGGAGGGAGAGGAGGAGGGAGGAGGAGAGAGAGGAGGAGGGAGATGGAGGAGGAGGGAGGAGGAGAAGAGAGGAGGAGGAGGGAGGAGGCAGAGGGAAAAGAGGAGGGAGGAGGAAGAGGGAGAAGGAGGAGGGAGGAGGGATAGGAGGCTGAGGGAGAAGGGATAGGAGGAGGAGGAAGAGGGAGGAGGAGGAGGGATGTGGAGGGAGGAGGAGGAGGGAGGAGGTAGAGGGAGGAGGAGGGAGGATGAGGAGGGAGGAGGAGAAGGGAGGAGGAGGGAGGAGGAGAGGGAGGAGGAGGGAGGAAGAAGGAGGAGGGAGGATGAGGAGGAGGAGGAGGGAGTAGGAGGAGAGAGGAGGAGAAGGGAGGAGGAAGGAAGAGGAGTGATTAGGAGGAGGGAGGAGGGCGAGGAGGTAGGAGGAGGAAGAGGGAGGAGGAGGGAGGAGGAGAAGGAAGAAGGAGGAGGAAGGAGAAGGAAGAGGGAGGATGGAGGAGGGAGAGGGGGGAGGGGGAGGGGAAGAGGAAGAGGGGAGGAGGAGGAGGGGAGAGGAGGAGGAGAAGGATTATAACGCATATGCCTGTAGATAACTGCAGCGAAAAGGTGGGTCTGTCTATCTATCTGACCCGGCGTGGCTTCGCCCAGCTCCTGGCGGGTAGCGTCTCATTAAATTAAAGAGGAGGGAGGATGTGGAGGGAGGAGGAGGAAGAGGAATGAGGAGGGATGTGGAGGGAGGAGGAGGAGGGAGGAGGTAGAGGGAGGAGGAGGGAGGAGGAGAGAGGATGAGGAGGGAGGAGGAGAAGGGAGGAGGAGGGAGGAGGAGGGAGGAAGAGGGAGGAGGAGGGATGAGGGGAGGACGTGGGAGGAGGAGGGATGAGGGGAGGACGTAGGAGGAGGAGGGAGGAGGAGGGAGTAGGAGGAGAGAGGAGGAGAAGGAAGGAGGAAGGAAGAGGAGTGATTAGGTGGAGGGAGGAGGGCGAGGAGGTAGGAGGAGGAAGAGGGAGGAGGAGGAGGGAGGAAGAGATAGGCGGAGAGAGGAGGAGGAGGGAAGAGGAAGTAGGAGGAGGAGTATTGAGGAATAGGAGGGAGGAGGAGGGATTAGGAGGAGGAGAGAGGAGGAGGGAGGTAGGAGGAGGGAGGAGGAGGGAAGAGGAAGGAGGAGGAGGGAGGAGGAGGAGGGGAGGAGGAGTAGGGAGGAGGAAGAGGGAGGAGGAAGGAGAAGGAGGGAGGAGAAGAACGCAGGAGGAGAAAGGGGAGGAGGAGGGAGATGAGGAGGAGGGAGGAGGAGGAGAGAGGAGGCTGAGGGAGGAGGCGGAGGGAGAAGGAGGAGGGAGGAGGAGGAGGGGGAGGAGGAGGGAGGAGGAGGAAGAGGGAGGAGGAGGAGGGATGTGGAGGGAGGAGGAGGGAGGAAGTAGAGGGAGGAGGAAGAGGGAGGAGAGAGGAGGAGAAGGGAGGAGGAGAAGGGAGGAGGAGGATAGGGAGGAGGAGGTAGGAGGAGGAGGGAGGAGGAGGGAGGAAGAGGGAGGAGAAGGAGGAGGAGGGAGGAGAAGATGAGGGGGAGGATGTAGGAGGAGGAGGGAGGAGGAGAAGGGAGGAGGAAGGAAGAGGAGTGATTAGGAGGAGGGCGAGGAGGTAGGAGGAGGAAGAGGGAGGAGGAGGAGGAAGGAGGAGGAGGAAGAGGGAGGAGGAGGGAGGAGGAGTAGAAAGAGGGAGGAGGGAGAGGGAGGTGGGGGAGGGGAAGAGGAAGATGGTAGGAGGAGGAGGGGAGAGGAGGAGGAGGATTATAACGCATATGCCTGTAGATAACTGCAGCGAAAAGGTGGGTCTGTTTATCTATCTGACTCGGCGTGGCTTTGCCCAGCTCCTGGCGGGGAGGGTCTCATTAAATTCATACAACAAAAAAAAAGTTACTTAAAAGAATGTCCTTCCACACATTATCCATTATTTTTAATGAGAACTGTTTTTAATCACCGACATGACTGTAGGTAACTCTTTAAGCATAAAAAGATGAGTTACAATGTTATGCATTGGGCATTATTTTTATGAAAACTTTGAAAATGCCTTAAAGATTGTATCATTATTTATTACAGCTCATATGCCGGTACATAACTATAGAAAAAGAGTTTATATATCTTTGAAAACGATGCAACAATATGACTATAAGCTATACAGAAAAGTTATTAAAAGTTATGCCCCTTGAAATAACTTTTATAGAGTTAAGTCCCTTCGCAATATAGAAATTATAATAAAAAATGAAATATTAAATACTATTAAGTAAGCAGCCGATTTCACACTAAAAAAGATATCACAGTTGGCAGCGCGGGAATGATAGGAAGGCGTGTAGAAAATTTCATCTCAATCGGATGGACCATTCGCGAACGCATAAAGGACATACATACAGACGGAGATTGCCTTTTATATATATACTAGCTGACCCGGCCCGGCTTCGCCCAGACCTTGGGGGGGGGAGCATCTCATTTAATTCATATAAGTAGTCATATATATATTTTCCTTTATTGAGGTTGTTTACTGCCCACTCGACTGTAGCTTGTGTTGATTCTGCCTCTTTCTCTATTGGCATGTTCATTGTTTACAATTGTATCCTTGCAGTATTCTTGTCATCTATTCAGAATGTCTTTATGGTTTGTTAGAGTTCGTCCACTCGTGTCCTTTATTGTAATTGATTTGCTTCTAAAGTTTCTGGTCATTACTGTTAGTTCTGTGAACATTTCGCAATCCCTTAGTCGTTCTTCTACCGTTACATCCTGGCTGTGTATGCATTGCATCTTGTTTGTTTTAGGTTTGAAATAGTGTTTTTCGTCGAGTTTCTCATATAGCCTTTCGTCTTTATTCGGATGAACCGCTTGGCCTTGGAGTCTCATCGATGAACCTGTTTTAAATGCCTATGTTCTCAATAATTTCTGTGATTGGCTAAAGTTTTCAATGCACATGTAAAGAAGGCAGTGTGTCATTGCTTTCTTTCTTGCAGTGACCATACAGATCCGTGATCTCAGCCAATGTCTCTATAACGAACACAAACTTGAGTCCGTACAAATAACAACTATCTGTTGGCTGATTTTAAACTCAATATGCCACAAGCTCCCATGGTTTCACATTACACTAGCCGAGGAGAGAGGGGGAGGGTTAAACGGGTACTATACCCTGCCGAAGGGTGTCTCTGTAACTAGCGGAGGGAAGACGACTCCTTACTTCTTCTTTAATAGTGGACACCCCTTACCCCGTCATGCATTTCCGTCCATTGATTTGCTAGATATCTGTACGGCATCATTTCCGTCCATTGATTTGCTAGATATCTGTACGGCATCATTTCCGTCCATTGATTTGCTAGATATCTGTACGGCATCATTTCCGTCCATTGATTTGCTAGATATCTGTACGGCATCATTTCCGTCCATTGATTTGCTAAATATCTGTACTGCATCTTCCTTCTGAACATGTCTGCGTAGCCACTTGTCTTCTTGTACAGATCTCCACGAAGCCTGGTCCAAGATCTCGTGTGTGCTCATGTTCTGTGTAGGCATGGTCACGGCATCAGATGGTGGAGTTTTACAAATATTGGATGGGCAAAAGCCAAGGGAACGAGCAAGAACACGCACAAACATATTTCAGGATAGCAGCATGGGAGCTCACTGGAGTTCAGACTACGCAAGAACTAACCCGCCCTGCAAATGTCTTCAGTCTGACATGGAGCTGGAACAGGGGCTTTAAGAATGCAATGTGCACACGCTTGTGAGGTCTCAAATGTGGCTAACACTTGTTGTAGTCTATGACAAACGACCGACATCTTATGACCGCTGAACAAACAATCAAGTGTAGATGTGGATCTGGCTTAGACGTCTGAGAGAGAAAAGAGTGAGGTGGGGAAACAGAAGAAGTGGAGAAAGAAAAACGCGTGTGTGTATGTAGATGTGTGATTATCTATTTGTTTGGTAGTCCTGTTATCCGCCTGTATCGAAGTGGAACCTTTCTGACATTCGTATGTCCATATTGTCTCTGTTTATATGTCTGACTGTCTCCCGTTGTGTATGTCTGAATATATTTAAATATCTCCCATCGAGTTCGCATCGCTTCCTCGCTTCCTGCCTTCCACATGTATGTTTTTTTTTCCCCTCCAGTGAAAACATGCTAGTTCAATTCAACAGTCATTTACCACTCCCACCCTATTCCCCGACCGTTTTCTTCTGCCTCACTTGCTCTAATTTTGCACTTCAAAGTCATTTCATAGATGTGCCTGTAACTAAGTTGACCTACTTACGGCTCCAGTCTGTTGACCCCGCCCAACGTTCTCCCGGCATCTAAGACCTAGAGAAATAAGTGCCAGACTTGTCACAGTTCAGTCAGTCCCCGTGGCATTTCTCCGTGTGTGGGTATCTACAACCCTGATGTTCACACACACACACACACACACACACACACACTAACACACACACACACACACTAACACACACACACTAACACACACACACACGCGAACGCACACACACACGCACACGCACACACACACACACACGCGAACGCACACACACACACACACACACTAACACACACACACACACACACACACTAACACACACACACACACACTAACACACACACACACGCGAACGCACATTCGCACAATTTTGGCATTTAAACATTGAAAGTCTGCACGTTAAAGCCGGGGCCCACACGGGGGAGCAAAGAATAGTAACACTGTTGCCTACCATGCACGTCGTAAGAGGCGACTAAGGAGGCTATGGTTCCGTCGCCCTACTACTGAGTGAGTGCGTGGCGCGACACTGTGAGCTGTGAATTTCACGTGGAATGCTTTTGCATCTGTTCGCGGTTGGTTTTCGCGTGAACTGCATGTTTGGAACGATAACGGCCGGCTGTTGCTGGATTGACTGGTTTGCCTTTTCGGTTCACGAGTGCATTTTTCAGGAGACTCTTGGGAGTCGTCGCTGTAGCTACGGAGTTCATGCTTTGTGAGGCGTTTTCGGTGGGTCGACCTGTAGAAAGAGACCGAGCCATATTGGATAAAACCCCGGTCAATGAAGTCTTTCTGGTGACTGCCGTTTTCATCGACTATGAACTATTTTTCGTGGAGGACTTTTGTGTTGGTATTCTGGCGGCGGCATTATGCACAGTGTACCTGTGTGGGCTGTTGGCTTGCCAACACTCCTGTCTATTCCATTGTTCACATGGGGCAGTGAGGAGCATTTTGTGATATTCACTGGCACAGGAACGGAGCAATATGGGGACGACCCGTTGCCGTGAAGTTGGAACCGCGACTAACTAACTAACTAATGTTAAAATACACTGTGTCGGCCGTCTCGTTTCATGTCATGTTTGTTCATAGCTTACATTAACACATCATTATATTTTACAGCTGACTAACATTGCGAAAATGGCACTTGATATCTGTATGTAATTATATTTATATTTCTTCTTCTTCTTACCTATAACCCCCAACTGAGTATAGGTCAACAACCAACTGACGACGATTAATCTGTTACTGTCTCAGGCAGCCCCTGCAGTGCTCTCGCCATATTGTGCATTTGTGTCTATTTCTCCTCTTCGCGCTTTTCTAGATCTACCCTTGTATCGTTTGCATGTGGCAATAACGGACTTTCTAGTGATACTATTGTCATCTTTCCCCAATATGTGTTTCTTTCTAGTGATACTATTGTCATCTTTCCCCAATATGTGTCCTAATCCAGCGCCCGTGTCTTGTCCTCACATCTTATTCCCCTGGAGTATGTTTAGTTAGTTCTTTATTTCAGTACATCGTTAGTGATTCAGGTACAACTTTTAGTTCGCAGTTAATGAACAGCTGTGGTTTATTAGTACAGGTATTGATCGAATTACGACCTATGCAACTTACGACCATTCGACTTTACGACCACAATCACTAGCCATATTAGATTTCAGATTTATTTCTGCCTCAATTATCAGTCGAACGGCGTTGTCTGCAATCATCGGCGGTCATTAACTAAGGAAAGGGAGGCATGATGCTATGATGATGCTATGATGATGCTATGATGATGCTATGCTGCTAACCGGCGTCATCAATTTCTAAGAAATAACACGGTCACACTCAATAACCCTACTCGATAACGCGCCTGGACACCTACCACATCTAGGCGATCTCCATCCAGATGTAAAATTTGTTTTTCTTCTGCCAAAGACGATTCCACTCATCCAGCCTATGGACCAAGGTTTGATTGCGAACGTAAAGGCCAACTATCTCCGAACCACCTTCGTTCAAGCAATATCCGCAATAGATGCTGACTCAGAACTAACATTGCGAGATTTTTGGAAACACTAAAACATTTTAATGTGTATCAAGAATATCGCTACCGCTTGGGAGGCTGTGACGACAAAGTGCATGAATGGCATCTGGAAAAATTGTGTTAAGCGCTATGTTAATGATTTTCATGGATTTGACAGTGAACATGAACTTGAAACGATTCGGGAAAAAATAGTAAAACTCGCCAAAGACCTTTCTTTGGAGTGTGAAATTGAAGATGTCGAAGAGTTGCTAGACAAAGAATCCGGAGAACTTACAAATGAAGAGTTAATTGAACTGGAAGAAGAAAGAGTGATGGAAGAAGAAAGAAAAGAAGCCAAGAAAGAAGAGGATGAGCCAGAAAGAAAGTTCACCACTAAGGGATTTATCAGAAGGTTTATCTTTACTGAATAAACTTCTTATACATTTCGAAGCAATGGACCCAAACATCGAACGATTTGCAAGGATTGAACAAATGGCGCACGATGTGTTTCGTCCGTATCGTGAAATTTATTATGAAAAAAAAAGAAACATACAATTCAGACAAAGCTCACCATGTTTATGAAAAAACCAACTCCGGTACCCCCAACTGCTGCCTTAGATGACGACATTAATGATCTGCAGCCAAGCACCAGTGGCCAATAAAATGTTTCGTTCATGTTTATATATTTTGATGTTAATGACAATTTGATGTGTTTTGCGATTGGGAAAATGTTTCCTATAGTATTTTCCACACCTGTATTTTGTATGTTTTGCAAATATTAAACCAGTTGTACATGTACAGTTAATGCAGTGTTTTTCTTACACCTGACGATGTAAAAATAAGAAACAAAATGGTGTAGAGATGATACAAATGGCACAAAATGAACATCGAAAATTATGATTTATAACAATAATAAAAGCAATTTATTATATAATTTAACTTAAATATTTTTATAACATCACTTCACATTACTGTACACATAGCGTACTCAACTTACGACCAAATCGTGTTACGACCGGTCTGTCGGAACCGATCGTGGTCATAAGTCGAGCACTAGCTGTAATTGCTGTAGTTATTCTCCATGTGTCTGGTCCATGGCGCGGTATCGATGTAAGGCCAGAGATACATGTTCTGTGTCTGGTCCATGCCGCGGTTCCAATGTAAGGCCAGAGATACATGTTCTGTGTCTGGTCCATGCCGCGGTTCCAATGTAAGGCCAGAGATACATGTTCTGTGTCTGGTCCATGCCGCGGTAGGGATGTAAGGCCAGAGATACGTGTTCTGTGTCTGGTCCATGCCGCGTTAGGGATGTAAGGCCAGAGATACATGTTCTGTGTCTGGTCCATGCCGCGGTTCCAATGTAAGGCCAGAGATACATGTTATGTGTCTGGTCCATGCCGCGTTAGGGATGTAAGGCCAGAGATACATGTTTTGTGTCTGGTCCATGCCGCGGTAGAGATGTAAGGCTAGAGATACATTTTCTGTGTCTGGTCCATGCCGCGGTGCCAATGTGACGCCAAAGATACGTGTTCTGTGTCTGGTCCATGCCGCGGTTCCAATGTAAGGCCAAAGATACATGTTCTGTGTCTGGTCCATGCCGCGGTACCAATGTAAGGCCAGAGATACATGTTCTGTGTCTGGTCTGGCCTGGGACAAGTTTCATGTTATTGACATCCATACACTTCCTCGTGCTATCAACTGAATCAGCGCCAAAGGATAAGCTATCGCCAAACATGACCTCCCATTGGGACTGAAGGACGATATATCTCCCGAATAGGGTCGTAGTGTCATCTGTTTTGTTACGTAGTATCTTCCACAATTTCAATGCTCAGTGACCGGAAATGTACATGATAATACTTGTTCACGTGACTGTGTATCGTGGTTGGTCCTAACTTACTTGTTGTTTGGCATTGAATCAATGAAGGCCCTTGGCGAATTGTGCGTTCTTATGTTCATATATGTCTGTTTACGTGTGGTGACTCTGAGTGTATGTGTGTAGTAATTACGTTTGGTGAATCTGAGGGTATGTGTGTAATAATTACGTTTTGTGAATACCTGTGCATGCGTGCAGTAATTACGTCAGGTGAATCTGATTGTATGTGTGTAGTAATTACGTTAGGTGATTCTGATTGTATATGTGGTGTAATTACGTTTGGTGATTCTGATTGTATATATGTTGTAATTACGTTTGGTGAATATGATTGTATGTGTGTGTGGTAATTACGTTTGGTGAATCTGATTGTATGTGTGTGTGGTAATTACGTTTGGTGAATTTGATTATATGTGTATGGTAATTATGTGTGGTGAATCTGATTGTATGTGTGTGGTAATTGCGTCTGGTGAATTAGACTGCATGTGTGTGTGGCAATTACGTTTCTTGAATACGAGTGCATGAGTATAGTAATTACGTTTGATGAATCCGGATGTATGTGTGTGGAAAGTACCAATGAATAAAGTTAAAGTTATTAGTGTAGCGTTATGTAATACGCCAAGATATTGCTGTACAATAGTTGAATCTTTGATTCACCAGCTACAATGCCTGGCTATGAACGGACGACTCAAGGGCGAGCCGATTAGGGGGAATCATGAAAACTGTATAGTGTCTACAATATTTGTTGCTATGAAAGTATTTGCTCGTAAACAACCATCTCGGAAACTGAAATACTGTGGTAATTGTAAATGTAACAGGAGCTTGGAGAGAACAGTGATAGAAGGCATGCTTTCTGGAAGAGGAGACTGGGTTAGACCAGCACGAAGATACAGAATGTTGCAAACACCTGAAGCAGGAGGCGCATGAAGCGGCAGAAATAGCCAGAGATTGGGAGACCTAAAGCTGAAGTATATAAAACACCAGGAGACGAGAATTAGTGACAGAAATTGAAGATATAAAACATCAGAAGACGAGAATTAGCGACAGAATTAGAAGATATAAAACACCAGAAGACGAGAATTAGCGACAGAAATAGAAAATATAAAACACCAGAAGACGAGAAGAGACAGAAATGGATACTATAGGGAGGACTTGAACCAGTCTGCATGTGATAGAGACAGATAGAACGGGAGGGGGAAAGGGGGGGGGGGAGGGAGAGATACTTAAAGATCTATGTCCCCGTAGTGTTTTAAGGGCGAAAAGAGCAGCAGAAGTTAAAAGAATATTCCAGGGTAGAATGGTACTGGACATGACATTAATACACCAGCGAGATTTGTTGACACGCTTCTTTTGATCTAGATAAGGAGCGTCTACGTGCACTGTATTTCACATTCGGTCAACATTAAAAAAATAACAACATCGTCCTTGAAACACATGCAAGTAATGATAAATAAAAATAGCTCTCCGAGCTGAGTACACCAAACGCTATATAAATAAATACGCCATGAACGTCTCGCAAACACATGTTGTTTTTTTTACAAAAGCCGTTTATATGAAGCTGGTTCAGGGACGTGCCAGTACACATCGCCTACAGTGCGTTCGCTTCTAACCCAGCTGTTTGTGTATTTGAGGAATATATCCTCGACCGGGGAATAAACTCAGCGGCATAAACAAGCAATGCATGCTACATGTTCACAACAAACACGGAATTTCACGCCCCGTTCTGTTGGTTAACCTTCTCTGTCATCAGATATTTTATAATCAAGTTGATGTTGTTTACATGATTATTTACTGTCGAGCTGCCTAAGCTTTCTAAGTTGCACATTTCTCCGTCTTCTTTGTCCGTTTTTGTTTTCATTAAAAAGCTAATGTCTTTATTATGTAGATATGCACCATGAATTTTATTTGCATTTTCTTTATGGCTTTGCAGTGATCAAGTTACGCCTGGAAAAGTCAAAGCGATGAAATTGCAGCTATTTTGTGAAGCAACTGTGTCAAGAGCTAAAATTTGGTCAGTGGCACAATCCTTTATCCGCCACGAAGAGTTTCACACATACCATCTTGGTCTCATAACTCCAGAAATGAAAATTCCCCAAAACACCACCACTTGGTACAAGATGGGAAACACACCGCGATGTGGCAAACGCAGCCTTGGGGACCGAATAGCTATATGAATAAGTGGACAACTCAGATCAGTGAACGACATCATTGGCTGTCCTAGGAAGCTCTGCCCGATATGGATTGAAACTGACCACAGGTGACACCGGGCCGTCATCAGAAAGAATACTGTTGACAAACCAAGGACGATCAGGTTTAAAATAGGCACGAGGCACGTGACAAGACAAGGGGAAATAGGACACATAGACAGTGTAATAAAGGAAATGGGAAAGATGATGATCATTATCCTAGAAATGAGTAAAATGAGATGGAAGGGATCTAGCAAAATTATAATAGACAAACACACAATAATATATTTAGGAGGTGATAAACACCAAGAAGGAGTAGAACTAATGTTTAGCGAAATCACCGCCAAATCAATTGATGGTTATTGGAATCTATCGAATCGGATCATCATGGTTCAGACCAAAGGCAAAGCAATACATGTAAATATTATACCAAATCAGAGTAAATCAAAATCATGTTTGGAGATTTCAACGCAAAAGTAGGAAACAGAGGAATGGGAGATTAATTGGTGGCAATAGAGGAACTGAAAAAAAGCAATGGGAATAATTCAGCTGAATCTTGACAGAAAAGAACAAAGATTAACTTACTATAGTGTGTATTTTTAATGGCTGGGGAGTTTGAAAATATTGCCGTTAAAAGTTTTGTATTCACCCTCTGTGGAGATCATGCAACTTAAAGGGTAAATATAAAACTTGGAACGGCAATATTTTCAAGCATCCCACAGTCATTAAATATACACCCTGTATATTAAAGTAATCACAGACAACAGTCATCCAGAATACGCTACTTGTAATCTCGCACATGCATCAGTTGACAACTCAAATAAGACTAAAGTTCACAACTATGTGTATCAGCATATTAGAATTGACGGTTTCAGAATCTTTGAATACATTTATAACCAGAAAGAAAAAGTACCCACCTGACATCCCACAATGGCAGCTAATGAGACCAAAAATCGACTACTATCTAGTAGTTGCATAAAGGAGTCCGTCCCAGAAATAATAAAAGATGAATCCAATAGAACAACAAATAGAAAAATAATGAAAGATGAAACCAATAGTCACATACAACAAATAAAAAAAATAATAATGAAATATGAAGCCAATAGTCACATTCATTCATTCATTCATTCATTCATTCATTCATTCATTCATTCATTCATTCATTCATTCATTCATTCAGTAGCATGTCCTTTGCAGAACCTCGCTCCCCTAACAACCTTCTGGAAAACCTCTCAATCATAAGCAAGATGTCCCGCGTCCGATACACCCATCTGGAGACCATCCGCCACATCCTACACCCATCTTCTCTTTGGCCTTCCTCTTTCTCTCTTCCCAGGCATATACCACTCCATTACTGTTCTCTCCAAACTTTCGTGACGTTTCAAGTGACCAAAGTATTTCAATTTTCTTTGTCTTATTACCTTTAATAGCCAACCTTCTTCAATATTCCGCTCTTGAAGTATGGGTGCGTTTTTTTTTCTTTATCCAAGATATTCTTAGAACTCGTCTATAACATGTGTATTCAAAGGCATTTATGCGCTGTTCAGCTTGTTTAGTAAGTGTCCAGGTCTCACAGGCGTATGTTGCAATGGGAAAGATACACGCTCTTAAAAATCAAATTTTTGTAGATCTGTCTGTCCCATTACATAATTTATTCAGTTGTTTTAGTCTTTGAAGAGCAATTGATGGTCGTCAGTTTTTGAAGAGCAATTGATAGTCGTCGTTTAATTTTTTTCATTGTGTCACCGTTGTTGGTAATCAATGACCCAAGATATTCAAAATTGTCCACCACCTCAAATTTTCCCTCATCAATATGTTCACAGTCAATACAGGAGTGAGGCAGGGATGTGTGCTCTCTCCCCTGCTATTCGATATCTACATGGACATAATTTCCAAAGAAGCAAGTCTCGACAGAACAGATTCAGAAAATTTAGAACTCTTTACTCCAGTTGAAACAACTGACCCACAGGGAATAAATGAACTTCTATTTGCAGACGATCAGTGCCTGTTTTACAGCGATGAGGGCAGACTACAAAATCATATTACTAATCTGAGTTCAACCTGCAGCAGATACAATATGAGTATAAACACAGCCAAAACCGAAGTAATGCAAGTTAGCAGATCGCCAGGCCCACTAAGTATACAGATAAATAACGCAACTCTGAAACAAGTTAAAGAATTCAAATATCTTGGAAGTATGATCACAGAAGATGGCAGATTGGACAAAGAAATTGAAATCAGATGTCAAAACGCTAGTGTACTTACATATCAACTATCACCCTTACTGAAACATCCAAACATACCCATGCCCGCAAAACGACAGATAATAAACAGCATATTCACACCAACACTATGCTACCAATCTCAAACCTGGACTTTATCCAAATTACACCTTCGCAAAATCAACACCTGCGAAATGAGATGCCTGAGGAGAGCCGCCAACTTAACAATCCGAGACCGAGTAAGAAATGCTACTATCAGACAGACTGTGGGATCAACACCTTGTGCCACATTTATTGAAAGACAGAAGATCAAATGGTTTGGCCATGTCGTTAGAATGCAACATTAGCACCTACCATCACTGGCCTTACATCAAAGATCAACTGCGACGAGACCACGAGGACGTCCAAGAAGAAAATGGATTGACGACATCAGAGACATTGTACAACCACACGGAATGACACTATCCAGTGCCGCCCGCCGGGCGCTGGAACGCAAATTATTCCTCCCCACGGCGCTTGACGGCAGAAGTGGAAGATGATGATGATGATGAATATATATTTCTTTCTCCATAGTGGTTTTATCTGTATGCATCATCTTTGTTTTTGCTATGTTAAGATATAAGTTGTGATTTTCACTATTCAATTGGGTTGAGGCTATTAGGTTTTTCTATACCAGACTATGTTGTTGATAGCAATACTGTATCATCAGCATACCGAATCTCTGGTATGTCATGACCACCGATATTTAGGGCATCATATAGCTCCCTGTGTATTTCATCTCTTACATTTCTCATTATATTTTCGGCTTACAGGTTAAACAAATAGGGGGACAGCACACATCCCCGACGGACTCCTTGCTTGATGTCAAACCAATCTGATGACTCGCCATCTATTCTAACTGCTGCTTGTTGGTCTAGACAGAGCATTTTTATGGGTTGTATTACATGTGGTGGAAAGCTCATATTTCTCATGATTTCCTAAAGTTTCTGATGTATACAGTCAAATGCCTTTGAATAATCCACAAAACATGAGAATAGGTTTACATTAAATTCTCTGCACTTCTCTATTATTAAACGCATATTGTGAATGTGATCTTTTGTTCCTCTTCCTTGTCTAAATCCAGCTTGAACTACTTTAATATCTTCTTCCATTTTCTTACGAAGTCTTCCCATTATGATTTTTAGTAGAATTTTACATTTTACTTCGATGACTGATCAGGGCAACAGTTCTATAAATGGTGCATAATTTCAGGTTGCACTTTTTTGGTATTGGAATGAAGATAGTTCTTTTCCAATCTTTTGGCCATATACCATATTTCCATATCTTTTTACATAATACGTGATAGATTTGTATGCTTTCTTCTCCTCCCGCTTTAATTAGCTTAGCTGGTATCTCATAACATCCAGGTGATTTGCCATTCTTCAGGTTCTTTATTGCCCATGCAATTTCATCTAATGAGGGTTCAGGTTCTGTCTCTGCTGTCGTTGGCTCATGTGTCTCATTCATATCCTCACTGTCACTCATTTCATACATTCCACTGCAGTACTCCTGCCATCTTTCTAGAATTTGTCTAGATTCTGTTAAGGTATTTCCCATCTTGTCACAGATAACATTCAGTTGAGGTTGAACATTTCTTGTCAATAACTTCATTTCTTTAAACATTTCGTAATCTCTTCAGTCTTACGATATTGCTCTATTCTGGTACAGCAATCTTGGGCACTCTTCCGAATTCCGGTCCCAAATAGTTCTGCAGTGAATAATTTTATATAACTAACCCTAACCCTACCCCTAATCACTTATTCACTGCAGAACTATTTGGGACCGGAATTCGGAAGAGTGCCCAATCTTGTGTATATTGATTTTTGTCTTTTCTTGTGTTCTTTCTTATTTCTCGAGTTAAAGATTTATACTTCATCCTGCTGTTATCGGATTCACCTCTTTTCTGTTTCAGTTCCCTTCGTTGTTTTATTAATTCTAACGTGTCTGATGTAATCCATGGCTTATGTTGCCTTTTCTTGGTCGGAATTAAATCTCTGGCTGCAGTTATCAAGATATCTCTAGCTTGTACTGCCAGTTCATCAGGTGTCATTTCCTCTTGAACAGACATCAAGACCCCAAAACGATTCCTAACTTCTACGGTGTATGCATCTGGTATGTTTGTGAGACCTCGGGTAAGCTTTTTGAGTTTTAATTTCAGGTCTGCTTCTAATAACTGATGATCTGTATCATAGTCTGCACTTCATAGGGTTTTTGCAGATGTTGTGCTTGATCTCCATCTTCTTTGTATTAAAATATAATCTATCTGATTTTTGGTAATACTGTACGGGAACTTCCATGTAAAGAGTCTTCTTGAGTGTTGTTTAAAAAGTGTGTTGGCTATCATTAACTCATTTTCTGTGCAAAATTCAATTAATTTGTCACCTGCATCATTTCTGTTTCCCAATCCAAATTTTCCTTAAACGTGTTTCTCATTTTCAGCTCTTCCTGTACCTACGTTTGAATTAAAATCTCCCAGTATTATGGCTATATCATTATGACCAATCTTATTTAATGTGTTCTTAGCTACTAGCTATATAAATACTATGAAGTGTTTAGTGCAATTAAAATATATCCCAGAAGCAAATATTCCTAGATATGGGTCATTTTTTTTGTTCGCATATCCTTTACAGGACATAGCTGTCAACATCAGCATCTTTCAGCTGACTGTTGCTTTCTTGGCAAGATTACGCTCAGTAGTTTGCCATTGCTTTCTGAGCGACCGGCTCACATACCCCGTAAGTTACCGGCGCGGAGAGAACCGCTACCGATTCTCGCACAACGTCACGTTACTTACGAGAGTATACGAGAATACGGAGAAAGTCGTGTAACCTCTAGACCAGAGAGACCGGCCGGGTGGGGTGGGGGAGGGGGAGGGCCATATTAGAAATTAAAATATTAATTCAAGCCATTTATTGAAAAGCTGTAAGTATACTAACAGACGTAACACAGTATTAATATCACAGTTTTCTAAAAGACATGATTATATAACACTAGTCAACAACCAACAAGTACCGGATATGAAAATATCTGATCTTAACTAATTTTGGTGTGCTCAAAACGAAAATGACATTTAATCATTTTTATTGGCTCTAGTTTTCAAGATATATGCTACTAGTTTATTTAATTACGCCATATATATATATATATATATATATATATATATATATATATATATATATATATATATATATATATATATATATATATATATATATATATTCTTCTTCTTCTTCTTCAGCGTTCCGAGCCATTGAGGTTCTTTGCTGCAGATACAATCCGTCTCCATTCGTCTCTCTGGTTGACCTTCTCTTGCCAGTCGTTGATTCCAAGTGCTTGTAGGTCTGTATATATATTATCTCTCCACCGTCTTCTTGGTCTACCTTGGGGCCTACGGTCATTTATTTCCTGAGTGTAAGCGAGTTTTGTTTCACTATTGTCTTCCATTCTTTCTATATGCCCCAGCCATTGTAGTCTATTAGCCTTCATGATACCAGTGATTAGCGGGGACTTAAACAGATCATAAATGACTTTGTTACTTTCTTCTTTTCCACTCTCCACTTTGTGTATCCCTAATGGGCCCAAAGATATATATATATAAGGCAACTGTTGTGGGCGACTGCATACTTATTTTCTAATGACCAATACAAATGTAACTAGAAATTGATGGCGCAATCCTGCCTATGATGACATCATTTTTGTATTAAAAAATAGCTTGTCTCTGATAACATTTTGCCATTAGTTAGTGCATATGTCATTAACAGAGGTATCGTAGTCAGAAATGCATAGGACAGCTCTAATAATGTATATTTTATATGTGGTGAGGTGGCATTTCTATCACAAAAACGAAATATAACTAAAGTGATTAACAAGGCGTACAGTTTGCATTTTGCCTGCAGAATAGGAGATCAAGATAAGAGCTGGGCGCCACACATACAGTGCAATACACGTGCAGCACATATTAAATTCTGGTTGAATGGCAAAAAGCAAGCTTTGCCCTTTGCAGTCCCAATGGTTTAGAGAGAGCAAACTGATCATCTTAACAACTGTTACTTTTGCATGGTCCCTCTAATTTTAAAAGGCTTATCAAAGAAGAAAAAAAAATGGACTTGAATATCCAAACATCCCCTCTGGATACACCCGGTACCACATGGCGGTGACCTACCAGTGCCCAAAATTCCAGAATCATTTTCAGCTGCTTCCACTGATGATGAACCATCAACCTCAAGCGACCCAGATTTTGAGCAAACTACATCCACTAAACTGCACTTAATAAGCCAAAGTGAAATGAATGATCCTATAAGAGATCTGAATTTAGCGAAAAACAAGGTGAAGCGTTTGGGTTCCAGAATATAACAGTGGAATCTCCTGGCAGAAGATATTAGAATTTATGTTTATAGAAAACAGATGAGGCTTTCAAATACCTTGTCAGAAAATTTCCAATACTGAGTGAAGCTAACATAAGAGAGGGAGTATTTGTTGGTCCATACATTCAAAAACTACTTCATGAAGAGTTTCTTTGCTGGTTGCATGGAAAGAAAAAGGCAGCATGGCTAGCATTTAAGTCAGTGGCGGACAATTTTCTTGGAAACAACAGATCTGATAATTACAATGAAATTGTAGGAAATAGAAACAGAGACAGCAGAAAGACGACACGAAATACACAATTATATAGTTATTCATGAAACATGGATACAGAAACAAGATCAGCTGTGACAATTCCTGGTACCCATTTAAGGATGAGGCGACTGAGGAGATCAGGTCAGTCTGAAGAATTCGAATGGGATCAGACCAATGACAGCCGAGTGATCAGGCGAGCTGTCAACTGTGGTTTTGTGAACGGTTTGTCCATCACATGTGTGTAGGTCTGAGTGCACGGAGGATCAGTGGCCAGTCTGTAGACAACAACCAGAGCTGAGACCCAGCCCTCGTCACATATTGACAGATATTGTTCAAACGTGGAACATTTATTATCACAGTGGTAAATCTCCTCTAAGATCGAACAATACCTGTGACTATGTGTGTGAAGTATTTCTGATAAAGTATTATTTATGTATTGACTTCATGTGATATATAACTCTGCAGTGTGCACCTGGCGAGTGGCAGCGAAACATGCCAGGCAATAAATTGTGCAACGTATTGTTTGTGATTTTTGTGTCTAAATTCACTAAGGGAGTACATTGTTTTGAATACAATGATAAGCACACATTTCCAGTATTCTCCATAATAGTCATGGTATAACATTACAATGATAAGCACGCAATTCCAGCATTCTCCATAATAGTAATGGTATAACATAATAATAATATAATAATAATAATAATAATAATAATAATAATAATAATAATAATAATAAAAATAATAATAATAATAACGAAATTATAGTATTCCCCATAATAGTCAAGGTGTAACAATATAATGATAAACACACGATTTCAGTATTATCCATAATAGTCCTGGTGTAACATTACAATGATAACCGCACAATTCCGCTTACTGAAAAGGTGCAAGTGGATGGTTCTTCTGTAAGCATGCCGCACAATGAATGGGTAATGACATGATAGAGGAGCTGGGTGAAGATGAGATGTTGCTTCTGAGAGTATAAAGGACATAAATGAAAGTAAAACAATGATGCTTTGTCAGCTGGAAGCAGAGTGCAGCTAATCAAAACCACAAGGACAAAACAAATAGACTATATTGGATGTATCAACAAATAGCAGAGAGATGGGTATATCAATAAGTATATATATATATATATATATATATATATATATATATATATATATATATATATATATATATATATATATATATATATTTGATATCATCTCATGTCACCGAGGAACTAGAACCAGACATACTAAAAGAAGAAATTATAGAAGCCATCAGATTAGCCCCATTGAACAAATCACCAGGACAGGATGAAATACCAAATGAACTAATTAAAGCAGCAAGGGAAGTAGGAACAGCTTGGCTACATAGACTATTCAACCATGTTTGGGTAGAACAACAGACACCACGAGACTGGGGAAACGCCATAATTATCCCAATTTGGAAAAACAAAGGCAGCAAAAGAGATTGCACACAATACAGAGGCATTTCACTGTTGAGTCATACTGGGAAAATATTTTGCAAAATTCTTGAAAAAAGATTACGAACTACTTTAGAACCCCAGCTAAGCGAAACGCAGCTTGGATTTAGGAAAAACAAAGGATGCACAGACGCCATTTTTGCTCTTAGACAACTTATAGAAAAATCAATTGAATTCAATGAAACACTCTACTTAGCCTTTGTTGACCAAGAAAAGGCATTTGATAGGGTAGATAGAAACAAGCTGTGGGAAATCCTTAAACAATATGGAGTGAGTACACATCTAACAAACCTATGTAGAAGTTTATACGACAACAGTGAATGCATAGTGAGAGCAACTGGAGGACACTCAGATCCCTTCACCATAAGATCTGGAGTACGACAAGGTTGTGTCCTGTCCCCTCTCTTGTTCATAACATATATAGACAACATATGTAAAGAAACCAGCCAAGCAGAGACAGCAAGAATACCGCATGACGAGAACACAGAAGAAGAACCATCTGCAAATCTAACCATTAGAGAACTCCTGTTTGCGGACGACCAAGCACTAATAGCAAAATCAGAAGCTGAATTACAAGACCACATGAATAGTCTAAACGAAATGTGTAGGGAACATAACATGAAAATTAGCACAAGCAAAACAGAGGTAATGACTATAACTAAAGAAGAACAAACAGCAACAATTCACCTAAACGAACATCCCTTGAAACAAGTAAAGAGCTTCAAGTACCTAGGAAGTATAATATCATCAAATGGCAGATCAGAAGACGAGATCGAAAATAGGTGCAATAAGGCAAATCAACTCATTGGACAAATGGCACCAATACTAAAGAACAAACATGTATCAATAACTACTAAGAAAGCACTTTACAACACAATCTTCCTACCAACTCTGTGCTACCAATGCCAAACCTGGACAATGACAGAAAAAGAGAAAAGAAAAATCACAACAACAGAAATGAGGTTCCTGAGAAGAATACTCAACGTATCAAGAAGAGATAAGATCAGAAATGAAGAAATCAGGACTAAAGTGGGGGTTAAAGCTGCTCTAGATTTTATTAGAAAGCAGCAAGTCAAATGGTTTGGCCATGCAAGTAGGCTACCAGTCAACAGCATGCCACAACAGGCAATGACGTACAGACCAGATGGAAACAGAGGAAGAGGCCGACCACGTAAACGCTGGACGGAGGGAATAACAGAATCCATGGGAATGTCGATATACGAAGCCCATAACCGGGCACTCTCACGAAGTTTATACTTCACCTCGACACCGCAAGGTACAAGAGGAACATGATGAGATGATGATGAGATATATATATATATATTGGAATACCAAGGAAGTTAATCAACATGACCAGACTATGCATGGAAGATACTTATAATATAGTAACATATAAAGGCAGGAAATCAGACCCTTTCCAAATAACATCTGGCTTGAAACAAGGTGATGCACTATCGCCGCTACTCTTCAATCTGGCTCTAGAGAAAGTTGTAAGGAAGGTAAAGGAGGAATTTGATATCATCTCATTTAATTCATATAAGTAGTCATATAAGCTCACGTTCCCGTTCCCGACTATCTGTCTGTCTGTCTGTCTGTCTGTCTATCTATCTGTCTGTCTGTCTGATCCGGTCCGGCTTCGCCCAGCCCCTGATGGGGAGCATCTCATTTAATTCATATAAGTAGTCATATAAGTTCCCGTTCCCGACTGTCTGTCTGTCTGTCTGTCTGTCTGTCTGTCTGTCTGTCTGTCTGTCTGTCTGTCTGTCTGTCTGTCTGTCTAATCATTTATTGGTTGCAGTTAGAACAACCTTAGATAAACGAAGACCAACTTACAAAAAGCATTAGAAAGAGCACTTGAAAGATCTTTACATCTTCCCCAACAGTTAACTTGGGTAAATGGAGCAGCGGCAGCAGCAGAAGAAGAAGAAAAAGGAGGAGTAGGAGCTGGGAGGAGGAAGAGAGAGGTGGAGGAGGGAGGAGGAGGGAGGAGTAGGAGGAGGAAGAGATAGGCGGAGAGAGGAGGAGGAGGGAAGAGGAGGGAGGAGGAAGCAGGAGGAGTAGGAGGGAGGAGGAGGGATTAGGAGGAGAGAGGAGGAGGAGGGAGGAGGAGGGAGGAGGAGGAAGGAGGAGGATGAGGGAGGAGGAGGCAGGAGGAGGGAGGAGGAGGTGGGAGGAGGAGGGGAGGAGGAGGGGGAGGAGGAAGAGGGAGGAGGAGGGAGGAGGGGGAGGAGGGAGGAGGAAGAGGGAGGAGGAGGGAGAAGGAGGAGGAGGAGGGAGAAGGAGGGAAGAGAAGAACACAGGAGGAGGAGGGAGGAGGAGAGGGAGGAGGAGGGAGATGGAGGAGGAGGAGGGAGGAGGAGGGAGATGGAGGAGGAGGGAGGAGGAGAGAGGAGGAGGAGGGAGGAGGCGGAGGGAGAAGAAGGAGGGAGAAGGAGGAGGGAGGAGAAGGAGGGGGAGTAGGAGGAGGGAGGATGAAGAGGGAGGAGGAGGGATGTGGAGGGAGGAGGAGGAGGGAGGAGGAGGAAGGAGGTAGAGGGAGGAGGAGGAGGGAGGAGGAGAGAGGATGAGGAGGGAGGAGGAGAAGGGAGGAGGAGAAGGGATGAGGAGGAGGGAGGAGGAGATGGGGGAAGAGGGAGGAGGAGGGGGAGGAGGAGGGAGGAGAAGGAGGGAGGAAGAGGGAGGAGAAGGAGGAGGAGGGAGGAAGAGGGAGGAGAAGGAGGAGGAGGGAGGAGGGGGAGGACGTAGGAGGAGGAGGAGGGAGGAGGAGGGAGGATGAGGAGGGAGTAGGAGGAGAGAGGAGGAGAAGGGAGGAGGAAGGAAGAGGAGTGATTAGGAGGAGGGAGGAGGGCGAGGAGGCAGGAGGAGGAAGAGGGAGGAGGAGGGAGGAGGAGGGAGGAGGAGGAGGAAGGAGGAGGAAGAGGGAGGAGGAGGGAGGAGGAGGAGAAAGAGGGAAGAGGAGGATGGAGGAGGGAGAGGGAGGAGGGGGAGGGGAAGAGGAAGAGGGTAGGAGGTGGAGGAGGGGAGAGGAGGAGGAGGAATATAACGCATATGCCTGTTGATTTAATAATGGCTGAAGTTGTTCCATGTCTTCTTAGAGTTGGCGACAGTGTAAAGAAATATAAAATCTTCAAACTTGATAGAGATAAGGTAACTATTATTTATTTATTCTTTAAGCATAAAAAGATGAGTTACAGTGTTATGCATTATGCATTATTTTTATGAAAACTTTGAAAATGCCTTAAAGATTGTATCATTATTTATTATAACTCATATGCCGGTATATAACTATGGACTAAGAGTTTATAAATCTCTGAAAACGATGCAACAATATGACTATAAGCTATACAGAAAAGTTGTTCCCCTTGAAATAACTTTTACAGAGTTAAGTCCCCTCGCTGTATAGAAATTACAATGAAAAATGGAAAATTAAATAATATTGGGTAAGCAGCCGATTTCACACTAAAAAAAAATATCACAGTGGGCTGCGCTGGAATGAAAGGAAGACGTGTAGAAAGTTTCATCTCAATCGGATGGGCCGTTCGCGAGCGCATAAAGGACATACGGACATACAGACAGACGGAGATCGCCTTTTATATATAAGACTAGCTGACCCTGCCCGGCTTCGCCCAGACCCTGGTGGGGAGCATCTCATTTAATTCATATAAGTAGTCATATAAGTTCCCGTTCCCGACTGTCTATCTGTCTGTCTATCTGTCTGTCTATCTGTCTGCCTGACCCTGCCCGGCTTCGCCCAGTCCCTGGTGGGGAGCATCTCATTTAATTCATATAAGTAGTCATATAAGTTCCCGTTCCCGTTACCGACTATCTGTCTGTCTGTCTGTCTGTCTGTCTGTCTGTCTGTCTGTCTGTCTGTCTGTCTGTCTGCCTGACCCTGTCCGGCTTCGCCCAGCTCCTGGTGTGAAGCATCTCATTTAATTCATATAAGTAGTCATATAAGTTCTCATTAAATTCATACAACAAAAAAAGTAACTTAAAAGAATGTCCTTCCACACACCATCCATTATTTTTAATGAAAACTCTTTCTAATCACCTGCATGACTACAGTAACTTCTTAAGCAAAAAAAGATGAGTTACAATGTTATGCATTGTGCATTATTTTTATGAAAACTTTGAAAATGCCTTACAGATTGTATCATTATTTATTATAACTCATATGCCGGTACATAACTATGGACAAAGAGTTTATAAATCTTTGAAAACGATGCCACAATATGACTATAAGTTATACAGAAAAGTTATGCCCCTTGAAATAACTTTTACAGAGTTAGGTCCCCTGAGATATATGAAATTATGATGAAAAATGAAAAATGAAATAATACTGAGTAAGCAGGCGATTTCACACTAACAAAATATCACAGTTGGCAGCGCTGGATTGAAAGGAAGGCGTGTAGAAAATTTCATCTCAATCGGATGGGCCGTTCGCGAACGTATAAAGGACATACATAGATACATACATAGATACAGACAGACGATCCTAATTTATATATAAGATTTAAGTCCCCGCTAATCACTGATATCATGAAGGCTAATAGACTACAATGGCTGGGGCATATAGAAAGAATGGAAGACAATAGGGAAACAAAACTCGCTTACACTCAAGAAATAAATGACCGTAGACCCCGAGGTAGACCAAGAAGACGGTGGAGAGATAATATATATACAGACCTACAAGCACTTGGAATAAATGACTGGCAAGAAAGAGAAGGTAAACCAGAGAGACGAATGGAGACGACTTGTATCTGCAGCAAAGAACATTAATGGCTCGGAACGCTGAAGAAGATATATATATATAGTAGGCAAGGGTACAGTAAATGCTGTGTATATACTGAGAACCGTAATTGAACGTTATATAGAAGTAAACAAAGATCTACACCTTTGCTTTATTGACTACACAAAGGCTTTTGATAAAGTGAGACATGTCAACATGATAAGGATACTTGAAGATCTACAAATTGATGGGAAAGACCTTAGACTTGTAAAAAACATATATTGGAAACAACAAGCTGCCATAAGAGTTGATAATGAAGTAAGCCAATATCAGCCTGTTAAGAGAGGTGTGAGACAGGGATGTGTAATGTCTCCAGATCTGTTTTCCCTGTACAGTGAAAATATTTTCAGAAATATTGAAAATATGGAAGGAATCAACATTGGGGGACGATGCATCAATAACATTAGATATGCAGATGATACAGTCTTGATTGCAGACAATGAACAGGACCTGCAAAATTTAGTAGATGCGGTTGTTACACACAGTGAACAACAAGGGTTAGAATTAAATTGTAAAAAGACACAGATTATGGTCGTCACTAGGAAGAACGAAATACCACAGTGTAATATACAAGTAAATGGAAATATTCTTCAACAAGTGAATAGGTACAATTATCTCGGAACAGTAATAACATCTGAAGGGAGATGCCTTGAAGAGATTAGAACAAGAATCGCCATGGCAAAAGTAGCCTTTAGCAAGATGAAAAACATACTGACCAATAAAAAGATGTCAATTGAAACGAGAAAAAGAGTGTTGAGATGCTACATAGAACCTGTACTTGTATATGGATGTGAAGCTTGGACAATGAGCAGCCAGGCTGAAAAACATCTGATGGCTGTAGAAATGTGGTTTCTGAGGAAAATGCAAAGAATACCATGGACAGCCAGAAAGACCAATGAACAAGTCCTTCAAGAAACAAATGAAGATCGTAAACTGATCAGAGACATTAGACGTAGACAGTCACAATTTTTTGGGCATGTTATGAGAAGAAATGATTTGGAGAACTTGGTGACAACTGGTAAGATCGAGGGGAACAGACCAAGGGGAAGACCTAGAAACAAGTATCTGGATGGCTTGGCCTTGTGGCATGGTCGAGACAGAAACACGGAACTGATCCACGACTCTGTTGATCGAGTGAGATGGCAGAACATGACCGCCCACGCTTACCGGCATGGCACATGATGGATGGACATATATATATATATATATATATATATATATATATATATATATATATATATATATATATATATATATAGGGGAGTGGCAATAATGTTGGACCGGAAAACATCAACGTCTGTTCAGGGATATTGGGCCGTGTCGGACAGAGTTTTACTAGTTAAATTGAGTGGCAGACCTTTTAACATAAATGTTATTCAAGTATATGCCCCAACAGGAGAGTCCAGTGAAGATAGTGTAGAGGAATTTTATAATGACATAGAGTCTGCCTTAAAGAAATGTAAAAAATTCAGAAATAAACATCATAATAGGGGACTTCAATGCAAAAGTAGGAAATCAAGGGGATAGATACACAGTAGGAAACTATGGTTTAGGAGAGAGAAATGAAAGAGGATACAGACTAGTAGAGTGGGCAAAAGAACAGGAAATGATTGTAGGAAACACCTGGTTCAAGCAACACCCTAGAAGATTATGGACCTGGAGGAGTCCTGATAGCAGGATTAGAAACCAGATTGACTACATTCTCATTAGCAGAAGATTTAGAAACGCGCTAACAGTAGCAAAAACAGTTCCCAGTGCTGATTGTTATAGTGACCACAGATTACTCACAGGAACATTGAGGATAAAGTTGAAGAAAGTCAAGTATATAACAGGAAACACTAAATATGACTTGTGTACATTGAGTACTACATCGTTTCTTTACTTATTCAGTCTCTCGGTAGAGATTTGTTCGCAGCAGACGAGCATAATCTCCGGCGGGCCTATTCTCGCTGGTCGCGAGATCCGCACAGTGGAAGTATGGGAGATTTGCTTGCAAATAGACAGGAAATATCTCCAGCGGCAGCTATGGCGGGCCTATTCCCGCTGGTCGCGGGGACCGCTAAAAGTCAGGTGGGGAGTCTGACGATAGTGCACGCTTTACACAGGTCCGGACACTTGTGATCGACAGATGTGCGCGCCCTCATGGTCCGGGCTCGTACAAGGCCCTCACCTGTGGGACATGGCTGAACGCCTCTAAGCCGGGTCCCTTGGGTGTCAGGGTCTGGCCATACCTCGCCACCGGCTCGTGGTGGTGAGGTCTCGGTGGATTGACGCTGAGCCGCCAGCGTCTGCAGCCTACCTTGTGCCAGACGTATTGGTTACCCATTTCTCTGGAATACACAAGACTAGGCCTAGAGAGGAGACATGTCGTTTGGGCGCCACATGATTCTCTGAAGCTCTGCCCAGACATTGTGATGGAATATTGGCCACATTCCACTCACATACTTTGGTCTGTCAAGACTGCAAGGCGTCAACTACATTGAGTAATGACAAGGAAATACAAAACAAATTCAACATAGAAGTACAGAACAGATTTGAAATATTGTCTGATCTAGAGATCCTATTCCAGGATGTGGATGATCAATGGGAAATGTTAAAGAATTCAATCAATGTGGCTGCAGAAACAACTATTCCAAAATTAAAGAAGGTGGGTCGTCAGAAATGGATGACTGAGGAAATTTTACACTTAATGGAAACAAGAAGACTCAACAAAAATAATCCTGCCAAATATGAAGAAATTCACAGACAAGTCAGAATATTATGTAGGAAGGCAAAAGAATCATGGCTTGAGGAAAAGTGCTTAGAAATTGAAAAACAACACAACAGTCAAAATACCAAATTAGTGCACAAAAGAATTCAGGAACTTACTAATAAAAGAACAAGTACATCAACAGGCTGTCTAAAAACTAAAGATGGCAAAATCATAATAGAAAAAGATCAGATTCTACATGTATGGACAGATTATGTGAAAGACCTGTATAATGATAACAGAGAGGAACAGTATGCTATTAGATTTAATAATGAAGGACCAGCAATTTTAAAGATGGAGGTTCAAAATGTTCTTAAGCATATGAAAGCTGGCAAGGCCCCCGGTGCAGATAACATCACAACAGAAATGATTAAAGTTTTAGAAGAATTTGGACTAGAGCAAGTCACTAGACTGCTGAACACATTATATGATACTGGAGATATACCTTCTGAATTATGTAATTCTGTATTTATTGCAATCCCAAAGAAATCAGGAACCTTAGAATGTGATCAACATAGAACAATTAGTATAATGAGTCACATCACAAAGATTTTTCGACGAATTATCATGCAAAGAGTGAGGAAGAAAATACAACCTGAAATAGGGGAAGAACAATGTGGGTTTGTAGAAGGAAAGGGTACAGTAAATGCTGTGTATATGCTGCGAACAGTTATTGAACGTGCTTTAGAAGTAAACAAGGATATACATCTTTGCTTTATTGACTACACAAAGGCTTTTGATAGAGTTAGACATGTCAACATTGTGGATATGCTTGCAGATCTACAAATTGATGGGAAAGACATTAGACTTATAAAAAACATATATTGGAAACAACAAGCTGCCATAAGGATTGATAATGAAGTAGGACAATATCAACCTATTAAGAGAGGTGTTAGGCAGGGATGTGTAATGTCTCCAGATCTTTTTTCCCTATACAGTGAAAATATTTTCAGAAATGTAGAAGACCTAAATGGAATCAGCATTGGAGGACGAAACATAAATAACATTAGATATGCAGATGATACAGTATTGATTGCAGACAATGCACAGAATCTGCAACAATTAGTAGGCTGTTGTTATACACAGTGAGCAGCTGGGGTTGGAATTAAATTGTAGGAAGACACAGGTTATGGTCGTCACTAGGAAGAACGAAGTACCACAATGTAATATACAAGTAAATGGGAATATTCTTCAACAAGTGAATCGGTTCAATTATCTCGGAACAGTCATAACATCTGATGGCAGATGCCTTGAAGAGATTAGAACAAGAATCGCCATTGCGAAAGTAGCCTTTAGCAAGATGAAAAACATTCTGACCAATAAAATGATGTCAATTGAAACGGGAAAAAGAGTGTTGAGGGGATACATAGAGCCTGTTCTTTTGTATGGATGTGAAACTTGGACAATGTGCAGTCAAGCTGAAAAACATCTGATGGCTGCAGAAATGTGGTTTCTGAGGAAAATGCAAAGAATACCATGGACAGATAGAAAAACCAATGACCAAGTACTATAAGAGACAAATGAAAATCGTAGATTGATTAGAGAAATTAGACGTAGACAGTCAAAATTTTTTGGACATGTTATGAGAAGAAATGGATTGGAGAACTTAGTGACAGCTGGCAAGATCGAAGGGAACAGACCGAGAGGAAGACCGAGAGGAAAATACCTGGATGGCTTGGCCACATGGCATGGACGAGACAGGAACACTGAGCTGATCCACGACTCTGGTGATCGAGTGAAATGGCGAATCATGACCGCCCACGCTTTCCGGCATGGCACATGATATATATATATATATATATATATATATATATATATATATATATATATATATATATATATATATATATATATATATATATATATATATATATATATATATCTTCTCTTCTTCTTTAGCGTTCCGAGCCATTGATGTTCTTTGCTGCAGATACAAGCCGTCTCCATTCGTCTCTCTGGTTGACCTTCTCTTGCCAGTCATTGATTCCAAGTATATATATATTGGCTCTATGTGGAGTATATCTACAAGTTTTGGGAAAGACATATTAGCTGCATGTGGGAACGCACCTGAAGCCAGAGACACGGGAAGATTATGTGGAAAATTAAACAGTCGGGCAACGAACGATAATGTAAGCAGCGACAACTTCATACACATGTGACCTGACATAGAGGGTTAGAGATTCATGATCGCCAATGTTTGATGCAGACAATGCGTCCGAAAAGAAGAAGAAGAAGAAGAAGAAGAAGAAGAAGAAGAAGAAGAAGAAGAAGAAGAAGAAGAAGAAGAAGAAGAAGAAGAAGAAGAAGAAGAAGAAGAAGAAGAAGGAGAAGAAGAAGAAGAAGAAGAAGAAGAAGAAGAAAAAGAAGAAGAAGAAGAAGAAAAAGAAGAAGAAGAAGCAGAAGAAGAAGAAGCAGAAGAAGAAGAAGAAGAAGAAGAAGAAGAAGAAGAAGAAGAAGAAGAAGAAGAAGAAGAAGAAGAAGAAGAAGAAGAAGAAGAAGAAGAAGAAGAAGAAGAAGCAGAAGAAGAAAAAGCAGAAGCAGAAGCAGCAGAAGCAGAAGCAGAAGCAGAAGAAGAAGAAGAAGAAGAAGAAGAAGAAGAAGAAGAAGAAGAAGAAGAAGAAGAAGAAGAAGAAGAAGAAGAAGAAGAAGAAGAAGAAGAAGAAGAAGAAGAAGAAGAAGAAGAAGAAGAAGAGAAGAAGAAGATATTTCGTTAAATTCTCTGCATGATAACATAAAACAGGTTTTATTTTATTAAACAAATTGTTTTGTCAAAATCATTTTGTCAGGTCTTGAATTGATGCCCAAACCAGAGAAATTGGCAAACATGCAGCATAAAAACAAACTTAATTGCGAAAAATTGCCTTGCATTTGAAAATCCCAGACATAATTGAAAACTGCTGCCATGAATTTTTGCTTTGATGATAGTTATAAACATCCATAAACATATCTTTCACCAGCACTTGGGTAGATATACTAGGGTAGAAATACTTGAGTAGCTATATTTGGGTGATATACTTGGGTAGATGAAGAGGCATAAAGTTGTTTGAAGCAAGCACCGTCATCGACGTTTTATTGATTTCAGGTTTTTATATCACGTAACAATCCAGTAAAGTGTGATTCGTGGGGAAAACCTACGCAAACTGTTTCTAAATTAATGTTTTCCGTAAGAGAACATTTAAGTAAGATTGTTCAGGCCGTGCCGAGCTGGTTGTGTTTGTGTCTGGAGCTAATCTGGTGGGAGCATTAGCGAAGTTGTTAGGGAACTGCGCAGATGAGCACGGTAGGTATAACAGAGTAGATTTGTTATTGGGGTTGTATGACATTGTGGGGCTAGTTGGTGCGCAACGTAGGGATTTTATCAGTGAGCAGTGCACGGGTGAGCACCCTATTTGGAGGGGGCTAGGAGCGTCGTGGGGTGACGACAAGTTAGTTACAGAAGAGAAGCCGTTGGACCATCAGCTGGAGAGGTCGTGTGTAATTGGTGTCGTGTCTTACTTTAAAGTGTCGTCCCTGGAGTGAGGGGAGTCAACACCCACATTATATTTTACCCCTTTTCAATATCCTGGAGAATCCACTAGCTTCCGTCCAACACACTCCTTCGGTTCATGGACACGTTTTCCTCTCTCTATCACTGTCGTACTATGCCCCCTCTCTTTCTTCCCCAACGCAACATATTCAACAACTCTTGCTTCTAAAAATTAATAAAGATTAATTTATTAAAAGAAAAGTGTAATGTACGTGAGACGTGTATGCGAAGAAAATGTGTGTTGTGTATTCTAATGTAAATGTAGAGGTCAGACTACAAAGCTCATTATCAGAGTCCACTCATCATGGCAAGGATTACACGACATCACAAGAATCAGCACAATGGACCTCACCAAATGCCGCGTCTCTCCCGCCAGACATGTCCTCCTCCAGGAGCTTTGATAACCATGAGGTCTGATTCCCATTCAAATCTACAGTCCTGGAATGATACTATTTTTGTTTCTAAAAAAAAAAAAAAACTGTTCCTAATAGTTTATAGAAACTGAGACAACACAATTCCTGCCCAGTGAAAAATGGAACACTGTCCCATGAAATGACGTTTTTTCCTTCTTGCGAAATGTTCTACATGTTCACTCTTAAAACAGTCATTGTATCTAGACTCAAATAGATCTCTTAATTTTCTAGATAATGTCTTAATGTTATGATTTCCTTGATACGTGGAACAAACACTCTCCAATGTTTTGGTTTCATGTAATGTGAAAATCAATCCCTACTGTTCTAGTAATAAGTGGACTGAACATTCATCACCACTGGGATATTCACGAATGGTATGAAAATCAAAACCCATTACTATGTTGCTGTCCACAGGTAGTGTGAAATCTTCTTAGTAATGTTCTCAGTATTTATCCTGTGGGATACTTATACTATTCAGTTCCACCGAGCAATGTTTATCAACTTCTTCTAGCATAGGCCCAGTGAGCAAGTTGCTGGCCAATCTTCCTGCACCAAAAATTATCCGGGATCTGAATTTTCAATGGTTCTGTGTTCTTCATCCCAACCAGAGGGAACCTGTAAAATATATAACACAACTGGTGAGAGCCTCCCCGTCACTGATCCTTATTAGATGATCGTGGGCCATCGGCCTCGCTCAGAAAAATACAGTGAACCACTCTGTCAGGGACAGATGAGCTCAACACATTGGTTTTCATCAGGCCAAGACAAGAAAAAAAAACATACAGAGTGCGGACCCCCCCCCCCCCCCACCAGGGAGCACCCCACTGGAAGATCCCAATTATCCCCCATTACTCAATTCTCAACTATTAGAGCTTATCAATACTTCACTACTCTATTTTCAACTAACAGAGCTAATCATCACTTCACTACTCTAGCTAGTTTCAACCATGCTACTGCCTAAATTAATTAGGACTAATTATACAATATGAACTACCTTAGGCAACACCGCAGTTCTTCTCAATCACATCTAAGTTTGCCATGACAGGCACGTGTAAAATTAATCTAATTAATCCCGCACACGTTAGATGTTATTAAAATCCATAACTGCAGTGCCAAAGCACTTCTGCCTAAATCAACTGTCTGAGTTACACTAGCTGTCACCAAATCGTGTTTTTTTTTGTTGTTGTTGGCAAACGCCTTGAATTGTTCACGTGACGTTCCTTTGATGTTCACACCAGATTCTCAAGGGGCACAAACTATTTCCAGAATCTTATCTCCCTTGTGTTTAATCAATGTCAGAGTTGTCTTTCCTTGTTTTGACACCCAACACAAGCCCGCGTGTTTCTGCATTCCCTGAATTCAGGTCTCAATAACAAGCCGCCAATTCTTCGTTTTGATGTCGGAAACTTCTCAAGGTCTCCCGACCGTTCCTATCTCGCCGACTAGAAGTAAACAAGTTGCAGCTGCGAACACAGACTGTTTTTTCTGTACCGGTTAAAAACAAGTGTGGCCTTGAAAATACGCCGTGAAACAGACTGTCTGTATTATCATCATCTGGTTAATCCACGGTGATCTCATGACAATTGGTTCCATCTGAATGATTTAATTTGAACCAGCTTGACTTTTTAAACCTTGGTCCCTAGCATGTCAACCACCGCTTTGTATACTACCGTGCCCTTTTTGTACGAGAACAATCAATAAACGACGAAACTTGGATGGCTGCAGACTTGTTGTTTATATCAAGATCTTTTATTCGACACGGCCAACCTTGGTCTCCCTGCTACTCTGCTATATAGGGCGAGGTGTCGACGTCAGGCTCTTCGCCTGGAAGTGAAGGAATGATTGGCCATCTATTCCTTCGAGCATTCAGGTCTACAACCTCGGATGATCCTATCACGTCACAGGAAACTGCTAGGTGACTCATGTAACTGGACCTAACTGGAACCTGACAGAGCTGGTGGTGGTCCTAGCAACAGCAATATTTGCCCAGATATCGTGTTCATTGATTATTACAAAGAAAATAAAATCATACCCAAGTGCAACATTAAGGTGAATGGAAGATAATGTATTGAAGCATTTGGATACTGAAATAACGACAGATGGAAGATGTGTTCATTGGAATTTACATGTAGAGTTGCCAAAGCAAAGGCAGCATTTCACAAGATGAAGAATATTCTCTGCTGTTCATCTTTGGCAACAGAGGTGAGGACAAGAGTTCTTTAGATTTATATTAATACAATCCTGAAGTTCGGAAGCAAATCATGGACAAGTGA
Organism: Cepaea hortensis; assembly: GCA_963921405.1. Taxonomy (NCBI): domain Eukaryota; kingdom Metazoa; phylum Mollusca; class Gastropoda; order Stylommatophora; family Helicidae; genus Cepaea; species Cepaea hortensis. The sequence continues at coordinate 43,352,357 of OY992886.1, forward strand.
GGAATTATGTGGAAGGTGCGGAGATGTGGCTGTATTGAAGAATGATGAGAAGACAGTGGAAGGATAGAAATAACAATGAAGATATCTTGAAAGAAGCTGACTCGCACAGAAAACTGGTTACTGGCATCAGAACAATACAGTCTGCATTCTTTAGGCATGTCACGAGATGAGGAGAGCTGGAGTATGTCGTCACAACGGAAAGGCTGGAGGGGACGAGAGGAAAGCGGAGACCAAGAGAGAAGATGTTGGACAGTTTGATATCATGGCATGGAGGGACATCGGTATAAGAAATTATTGACAGTATAAGAGACAGACATGACTACCAACGCAACAAGGCATGGATTATAAGAAGATTGACATTAGAAGAGACAGAAGGTTGTGGACAGACATGATCACCAACGCCACGCGGTATGGACTGTAGGATGATTGACAGTACAAGACGCAGAGGGCTGTGGACAGACATGACTACCAACGCAACAAGGCATGGATTATAAGAAGATTGACATTAGAAGAGACAGAAGGCTGTGGACAGACATGATCACCAACGCCACACTGCATGGACTATAAGAAGATTGACAGTACAAGAGACAGAAGGCTGTGGACAGACATGATCACCAACGCCACACGGCATGGACTATAAGAAGAAGATACATGTCCTGCCATTATACATGTGATGGTGGTGAATACAGCATGTCTTCGGCAGATGATTGTGAAGGATTGCCTCTAGTGCACAAACTGCCACTTTCCAGAATCGCTCAATCTCTTCTTCTGTTACAAGCCTCTGTGAATTTACAGGGAGTGTAACTGCACACTAGTCGCAGTTGTAGAGTTGGTACGCGCGTCTTGTGTTGGTCAGCGCGTCTTGTGTTGGTACGCGCATCTTGTGTTGGTAGGCGCGTCTTGTTTTGCCGCGCATTCATATAACAGTGCTGATTTGACGTTAATGTTAAATATTATGTTTGGTTCTAGATTTAATTTATTTTGACTTCCAAATATTTCTTACTGACATTAAAGCTCATTTTGCCTGTTATGTTCTTATTGTAATATCTATAAGCGTAACCCCCATCTTTGTCAGCCTTGCTATATACCAGCCAAAGTCATCATTACCTATTATATTGCAAGATTTTTGCAGCGGGTGAATACAAAACTTGGACCGGCAATATTTTTAAACACTGCACAGTCGTTAAAAATACACCCTATACGTTTGGTCTTTTTTCACCCTTATCTGCTTCCTTGGGGTCAGCGTGACCGCTTGGTTTAATGCGTTTGCATATAAACTTCCACACACGCGGAAGACACATTATTACCTTTATTATTAACATGTCATAACGGTTTAAGCCTTACCTCTTTAGGCGATAAACGGGTATCTCGGTCAAGATGAAGGACACGGGGTGGAGCGAAAGGTGGAATAGAACCACTTTCAAAATTCAGTTAATGTATACACTTGAATCGGCACCCGGCGAAAGACTCATACGTGCTAGGAGATGTTCATTCTCGAGTAGGGGTTGTAGCATCAGATGAATAACGATTCCGTTGTAGTATTCATGTTTGGCATATGAACTAGAATCATCAAGCTGTATCTGTCAACCTAAACAATTTGTGTCACCTAGTTATAGACAATCTGTGTCACATTGTGTCAGTTATATTATGTTGTGGAGGGAAGGGGGGGGGGGATATCATCGGAATCATGTGCCCTGTCGATACAAACGGGCAATGACGGTTGGTCATACCACACTTATCACTATATTATTGAGTCATCTGATTGTTCTTGTCACGATCATCTCATGTGGTCAAACCATCCAGGCAGTTATCTCTGTGACTTCTTTTTGTATTGGAAATAGTAAAACTATTTGTAATTCATTTTAATGCGTACATATATAAATGAACTCACATGTGCTATGTAATCTGCTACGATCACACTAGTTTAGTTTAGTCGACGGATCAGCATCACGGCACACGGGTCTAACCCACACGTACTCCGTTCTACTCCTAACTCAAGCATTAGTCCGGAGAATCTCAGCTCAGTGCACGAATTCCGTAGCACCAGCGAGGATCCTGAAATAATTTGGGTAGATTTTTAACTCGAAATTTTGTCCGGGCAGCGCGGTTATGCTACTCTTTTTCGATTTCCAACTGCCAAAGGATTGCAACAATATATACTGGCGTCCGATCTCACTACCCAGAGACTAGGGGCAATTTTGTTACTCAAAGTCCACGTGAAACAATTCCGGCCCTCATCGGGGCTTGAACCCGGGAACTCCAGCACTCGAGGCGGACACCATACCTCGAGACCACACAGCATCCTACATTTGTTTTCCCAATCACACTAAATGGCGGGGTCTGCCAGCCTGTCGTAGCCCTATCAGCACAGAGCGTTTCGTATCTTGGACCGACGTGTCAGAATCACTGCCAGTTATACAGCACAGATCTATCATTATGAGTGCCAATGATCAACCTGACCGATATATTAACAACTGTGTTAATCCCTGAATTCCACGATCGGCTCTTTTGTCCTCTATTAATCGCTTCGTGACATCCTTCACTTGCGAAGTTTCTTCTAGAGCAGTGTTTCCCAACGTGGGGCCCACGCCCCACAGGGGGGCAATTCGATTGTTGAGGGGGGCAATTCGAAAATGAAAGAAATCCGCTGGATATAACAAAACTTGCAGACTTGAGACTGAAGTTAACTAAATTGGAACCTGACATAAAATCTCTTTGCAGCAAGTATCACGCGCAAGGATCTCACTAATTTTAAATAATAAATAATTACTAATAATTAAAATAATATAGAAAAATCATTCATTAACATTATTTTGTATTTGAATTTCTGTTCTCCATTATATGTTTTGAAAATTTACTTACTGTGTTTGCTCAATAATTTCCTAGTGATTTCTTCCTAAAACCTATCAATCAAGTTTCTTTAGTGAACATTTCAATTTTTAAATATTCAAAATAATGTATATGTTGGAGTGGGGTGGGGGTGGGGGGTGGGGGGGGGGGGCATAAGAATTTTAGAAAGGCTTTGGTTGTGCTAGCACAAAAAAGGTTGGGAAACACTCTAGAGGTTTTATAACGTTCTTCTAGATCAGTCTTTCCAAGCAAGGGATTCAGATAAGTACCTTTAATTAGTTTTGTATTGTGATAGTGTGTTTCATGTAGGTTTGTGTCGGTTTGTATTTGTTTGTCCTGTGCTGACGACGGCTTTGGCCGCAACGTCCAATGTGTCTCTTGTAGTCGTGTTTTAGTAAAGCTCACAATCTACTTCTCGTTTTTTGGGTGATTCATTCATTACCTTTTAGATTAATTCTAGAATTTTTGTTAAAGTTTTTTTCTATAGCGCTCAAACATAAAAGTTCCTCCTAAAATGCATCACCCCAACCCCACACACAACATCTTTTACAAGACTTTCTATAAAATTTAGTTTTCTTCCAGAAAGATTTCTATAGTTTCACGTAGAGTATTTCATTTAGTATTTTTGTTTTCTAGAACAATTTGTAAAATGTCTTCTAGAACATGTTTGGCAGTTGTTTTTTTTTTTTTTTTTTCTAGAACATTTAATTGAGAACATATTAAAACATTCTTCTAGAACGTTTGTTTAAAGCTTTTTCTTGAACTTTTGTGTAAAGCTTCTTCTAGAAAGTATGTGTAAAGCTGGCTGATCTCCCTGGCGAAGGTGTTAACGACTTTCTCCGCAATCCCGTATATCCACATGAGGAACACAGCTGCGCGAGATTCGGCAGAGGATCGCGTCGCGTTGGTTACTTACGGGGTATGTGAGTCGGTCGCTCAGAAAGCAATGGCAAACTACTGAACGTAATCTTGCCAATAACATCAACAGCAGCTGAAAAATGCTGGTGATTACCGCAACGTCCTGTAAGGGATACGCAACTTAAAAAAAAAAAAAAGAACGTTTGTGTAAAGCTTCTCCTGTAACGTTTATTTAACTTTCTTCTAGAAAGTTTGTTTATATTTCTTCTAGAAAGTTTGTGTGAAGCGTCTTCTGGAACGTTTGTGTAAAGCATTTTCTAGAAAATTTGGGTAAAGCTTCTTCTCGAACATTTGTTTACATTTCTTCTATAACGTTTGTGTAAAGCTTTTTCTAGAAGATTTCCCCTATAATTGATACCTCAACTTTTGTGGATATATACAACAATATAAAATAACACGAAGTAATGCGGTTTTACAGAACACAATAACGGAAAACATAAGGGCGTTGCGGCGATTAGCCTTCTTCAGCAAACAAATACACAAAACACAACATTTAAACACAGGGAGGAGACTACAGTAAGACATCTCCTATCCTGTTTTTATTACATGAGAATATCAACGTCAACATTCATGTTGGTATCACGGTCTGGGATTCCGAGATAAGAAGCATTTTTTTTTTTCGTTGTCTTCATATTTGTTTCATTGTTTTCTTTTTTTTTCTTTTTCTTCCATCGTTCCATGCTTTTTATTCGGTTATTATGCCTCAATGTAGTCACTGTAGGTTTTCCCCAATTATATGTTGTGTTTTGTGTATTTGTTTGCTGATGAAGGTTAGACACCGCAACGCACTACATTTTCCCTAATTGTGTTCTGTAGAATTGCATTACTTCAGATTATTTTATATGGTTTACATTTCCACAACTTTATCGCAGTTCTACTAATATTTTATTTTTTTTGCATACTTTAATTAGGTTACGCAACCTTGTCTACCCCTGGGGCCGGCGAAAGTGGACTGATCCGGTCTAGTATAAAACAGCTGTTTCCCCAACGTGAGATTACTACGGCGTGTGAAATCAGCTGGTCAGGTGAGCATCTCCCAAGTCATATTAGTTAACGTGAGAAGATTTGCGTTTAGTTTGACAATATTCTCCGTCTGATATATTCCAGGTTATTACATAACTAACCAATCGACTGTATGACAAACTAATTATATAACTCACCACCTCTCTCTCTCTCTCTCTCTCTCTCTCTCTCTCTCTCTCTCTCTCTCTCTCTCTCACTCTCTCTCTGTCTATCTGTCTGCCTCTGTCTCTGTCTGTCTGTCTGTCTGTCTGTCTGTCTGTCTGTCTGTCTCTCTCTCTCTCTCTCTCTCTCTCTCTCTCTCTCACTCTCTCTCTCTGTCTTTCTGTCTGCCTCTGTCTCTGTCTGTCTGTCTGTCTGTCTGTCTGTCTGTCTGTCTGTCTCTATCTCTCTCTCTCTCTCTCTCTCTCTCTCTCTCTCTCTCTGAACTGTAGCTATTAGAAGTTGGAAGACTTACCTTCCCATTTATTAAAAATCATAAATAAAAAAGTACACATTCTTCAATGTCTACTTGATAAAACAACTATTGGTAAAGTATTTTATTCATGCAAGTTAAGAAGTTTCCAAGCACAGTTTACGTTTGTCGTTCTATTAATGTTTCCCCTTTCATCCTAATATTATTTTCTGTAATATTCATGATTAAAAATGCATTTTGCAAGTCTACTCTAATATTTGGTATATTTTGATGTCTATTCAAGATTATGTCAGACTGATTAATGTATGTTAGTACAGTGCTCACACTGATAGTTTCTAGACATTCCAGTTAACAAAAAGACAAGTTTATTGTGTGTCGAGTTTTGTTACATAAATTTATCTGACGATTATCGGTTACAAATAAAACTAATCCCTCGTTTTGGGAATATGTTCCTTACAAAGCAGATATAATTGGAGCACACATAAGACGCTCTTTTTAAATTTTCAAACTGACATGTTCGTATTTTCTCGGTCACCTGTGTTCTTATGTTGTGATTGAGTTTCTTGTCCTTTCTCAGCGTCTTCATCTTTCATGCCGGTGGGGTGGTTGTTGTTAGGCTGTGTGCAACTGTCCTGGAAAGTCTTGAAACATCTTAAATAATTACACAGATGGTTCAGTTGTAATTCATTTATATAGTTTACTTCTTGAAGGTGACTGGTCTGATCCAGTTTTGTTTTCACCAATTCCTGTAATACTTGTTTGTTTGTTTGTTTGTTATCTTTTACCGACATGAAAAAATAGCATAGACAGAACAAAACGAAACAAAATGGTTTATGAAAGTGACCGGCATCCAGTCACAAAGGAATGAAACATGGACCCCTAATATCGTATCAGCTTCTTTCAGTTGTCCGGTTACACATGAAATAGCTGTAGGACGATCCGATTATCAACTTTCATACAACCGTTCGAAGCCAACTATAAATTACTATTTTGAAACAAAAGATAATGACTGTTGCACGTTCGTTCGTGTCAAAATTATGCAAATGATAGTGCTCATAGTTAGAACAAGCTAAAGCAAAGAAAAGGGGAGTTAGTCTCCGTGCCTCCTAATGGAGTAATTTAGTATGAATTATGTCTCTGGCACCGAAAACTCATGTGCACTTCAGAATAGTCATCGCATGTTCTGCAATACCCATTTCTGTCCTCGACTGTGTTTATCCTAAGCCTATGAGTTTTAACTCTTACATGACGGCGAAATGTTCTCACTTATGGAGCAGGACTTGTCTCTGTATTTGGGTTTTCAGTTAGTATTCGCGTGGAAAGGTCAGTTATTCCTTTGCGTTAATTTATTGTTCTTAAAAAAAAAATGACCAACTATATCCGTCTGACTACAAAGGAATTAATATTAGAACAACATGACAGTATAAAATAATATAAAGTTTGCTGCGAGTTAATGGTACGTCATGCTTTCTCACATAAGGGCGAAATGTTATGAGTCCACCATGCGCCTACAGGGGAAAGTGGATCACTTTTGGAGTTGTCCGATAGTGCAGTAGAACTTATGAAGACAATCCTTTAAAAAAAAAAAGAATCCGTTAGTCGAATAAGAAAAAAAAGAATCATCCATTAGTCGAATAAGCCAACATGAAACCATGTCATAACAACATGTCTCACTAACACATATTTTACATTGCCTTACTAACATGCTTCATATTATTGCTATCACATGCTTCACAGTGTTTTACTGTTGCATGATTTACAGTGTCTTAGTATCACACGTTTCACAATGTCTTACTATCACATGCTTCACAATGTCTTTTTATCACATGTTTAAAAATGTCTTACAATCACATATTTGGCATTGCCTTACTATCGCATGTTTGACAATGTCTCACTATTGCTGGCTTTACAATGTGTTACTGTCATATGCTTCACAGTGTCTGCCTTTGGCATGTTTTAGAATGTTTTACTATCGAGTGTTTCAAAGTGCCTTACTATGTCTAGCTTCATAATGTCTTGCTATGTATTTTCGCAATATCTTCACATTGCATACCACAAGAAGTCTTACTATCGCTTGTTTCACAAAGACTTACTGTCTCTTGTTTCACAATATCTTAGTAACGAATGATCCAAATGTATGACTTTCGCATGATGCCAATGTTTGACTATCGTCAACTGATGAAAATGTTGGCAGTTTATAACGTAAACATTAACATGAAACCACAGTTAAACCTGTAGTATGTGTGGCGGAACTATTCCGCAGCCTTGACATTCATCAGCAACGTATCTAGCTCATGCGCTCTTGGAATCATGTCACAGTTTGCTCACGCTCGACCTGTCTGACAACGAACACTCCAGAAGTAGGTCCTTGTGAAGGCTTACTTGGGGGGTATCTTATGACGGTCTCTGTCACTTTCACCAGTCTATTCTACGTGTTTTTTCCTTCTTGTATGAAAACGTGTCAATTCAAGCAAACGAACTGAAAGTGCTTGAAAATTTCCTGACAACCGCATTGCAGATATGGTTACTGTCTACTATATTGTGTTACTAAGATGTGTATGTTTCAAGGCATTTCGGGGATTTTATAGTCACTTTAAGAAACGTCAAAAAAGTGTACCAGTGTTTGTAGTCGGGTCTAATATGAAAACAGATGTGTTATCTCCGTGAGGAGTCACATGCAATATTTAACACCAACTATTGAAAACAAGGCCTTCAAGTTTATAACAATGTATAATGTTTGCGATTCTTCGTATAGTCCATGCTATGTGGCGCTGGTAATCATATCTATCTACAGATTTATGTCTCTTGTGCTCCCAATCATTTCTGATAGCGACATGCCTTCATGCCATGGTGTCAAACTGTCCGGCATCTTCTCTGTTGGTCTCCCTCTGCCTCTCTTTCCCCGCAGCCGTACCGCTGTGACGACATAACCAGCTTTTCCCTGCTCATGGCTTGCCTAAAGAATGTGGATTGTTTTCTTCTGATGAAAGTAACCACTTCTCTTTGTGAGTTAACTTCTTTCAAGATATCTTCATTGTTCTTTCTGTCTGTCCACGGTGTTCACATAATTCTTCTATACAAGCATATTTCCGCAGATTTGACATAATTCCTCACTTGCCTGCTAATTGTCCGTGATTGGCTTCCGTACACAAGGATAGGTTCAATATATCTCTTTATAGTTCTTTTCCTCACCTCGACTGACAAAGATAAATTGCTGAAAATATTCTCCATTTTATGAAATGTCGCCTTAGCTTGGACTATTCCACAATCGACTTCTTCATGCATTTACCATCTACTGGTATTATAGTACAGAAATACTTAAATACATTGGCTTAAATACACAGACACATACACAGACAGACAGACAGACAGACAGACAGACAGACAGACAGACAGACACAGGCAGGCAGGCAGGCAGGCAGGCAGCATACAGGCAGGCAGGTAGGTAGGTAGGTAGGTAGGTAGGTAGGGAGAGAGAGAGATAGATAGAGAGAGAGAGAGAGAGAGAGAGAGAGAGAGAGAGAGAGAGAGAGAGAGAGAGAGAGCGCGCACGGGTAGGAAAGTCTATATTCAGTTGTATGTTGTCTTCTAACAAGTAATCTAGCCAGGGTATGCTTTCATTATGTGCTTTTCGTCACTTAGGTTCAGTGTCATCATAAAAAAGCCTGAAGACATCAACAAGTCACAGTGACTCGTAACACCATCTTCAATTTGGTCTAAAGTAAGTGACTTGCTAGTGGACAATAGACAAGGATGGCCGAACTTCAGAAAATGCTTGAATCCAATGAGGCTTTTCAATCTGTGTTGATCAGAGTACGTATTGCATGCGTCACCAAGAATTCGGTACACCTGTAGTTACCTATGTAACCATTAACCTATAGATATTGACTTGATGTGCAGACATGGTAGTGTTAATATGTTTTCTAGCTTGCAAAGTTGGTCGTGAGTAGATGTACAATTAATTTGCAGTGATGAGCTGTTTTACAATATCTTTCAGTTTTTTTCATCCAAAATTGTAATGACTCCTTCATGTTTCACTTTGTCAAATGCTATTGTGTAGCATTCGAAGAGCACACAGAATATTCCCATACATGCTCCATCCTCATCTTGAACAACCAGCAAGTAGTCCCATTACGAATGGTACAAGCGTCAGCCCGGTTATGCGTCCTTCTGGCCTTTTCTTGGAGTATTGTGTGCTGGCCAGGTCCTCTGTTCACTCCCTGCCATGCCATTTCTCTCCTGGCCACGATGATCTAACTGTGCTTCCACACTACGCACATGAACCCAAAGGGCACTGACTACATCTGCTTACCATACACCATTACCCCACCTAGCGGTGCAGACCTGATCACATCTGCTTACCATACACCATTACCCCACCTAGCGGTGCAGACCTGATCAAATCTGCTTCATTCATTGGCACCTTGCCGTCTTGACAGACGATAGTTTGTGCTTTAAAAAGGCATAATAACTTTTAACCATGGCGATAGCGAGTGTGACTAATAAGGCCAATTTGCGCTGTAAATGTCCGTTCACAGTGGGTGCATGTGAACACGTGGTCACTTCCACCATCATGCACCATCTTACGTCTCAAGCGCTTGGTGTGTGACTTATCTGCAATAATTTTCTCCTTTGACTTTATTCCATTTCTGATATTTGCCCTCCATGCAACACGTTCAGCGGCGACTTGCTCCCAATGTGCATTATCAATGCCTGTATCAATCATGTCCCGCTTACACACATCTTTGTATCGTAGTAGAGGCCGACCCTGAGATCTCTTACCCATCTGTAATTCACCAAAAAAGATATCCTTTGGTATTCTACCATCATCCATCCTCATAAGATGTCCTATCCATCTAAGTCTACGAAGACTGTGCATGGAATAAACTGTCACACAACCTGATCTTTCCAATACTTCAGTATTTGTGATTTTGTCTTGCCACTTAATACCAAGAATTCTTCGCAGACACCGCATATGAAAGCTGTTTAGGTTGTTCTCTTGGTGTGAGTAAGTTGTCCAGGTTTCACTGCCATAGAGAAGAGTACTAAGGACACAGGCTTGATAGACAAGGACTTTTGTTTTGGCAGTAAGCTTCCTGTTCTCCCAGACTCTTTTTCTTAACCTGTTCATTGTTGTTGCTGCCTTACCAATCCGGATGTTGATTTCCTGATCTAGGGATAATTTGCTATTTACCACTGATCCTAGATATGTAAAATGGTCTACTATCTCTAGTTCGGCGTCGTCAATAAAGATTGATGGTACCCCATGTGCACCTTGTGACATAATCTGTGTCTTCTTTTTGCTAATTGTTAAACCAAATTCAGAACAAGCATTGGAGAATGCAGATAGTAGACATTGCAATTCTTCCTCAGAGTGGGTCGTAACTGCAGCATCATCTGCAAAAAGCAACTCTCTGATCAGTACCCTCCTAATTTTGGTCTTAGCCTTCAATCTCTGAGCATTGTAGAGGCCGCCATCTGAGCGTGAGTGAATGTATATACCACCATCCTGATCACGAAATGCATATTTCAGTAGAAGTGAAAAGTATATTCCAAAGAGGGTGGGAGCTAGTACACAACCTTGCTTAACTCCACTCTTGATTTCAAATTCTTCAGAAGTTGCACCATCAAACTTGATTATACCCTTCATGCCTGTGTGGAACGATTTCACAATGGACAGAAGAGTTGGTGGGCAGCCAATCTTCTTTAGTGCCTTGAACAGACCCTCACGACTGACTAAATCAAATGCCTTTGTGAGGTCGATGAAGGCAATAAACAGTTGTTGATTCTGTTCACGGCATGTTTCTTGCATTTGTCGCAATGAGAATATCATATCAGTGGTAGACCGGTTCTGTCGAAAGCCACACTGTGATTCGGGGTAGACTTGATCTCCTAGGACTTGAAGTCTGCGCAGAACAATTCTGGCAAATACTTTTCCAACAATACACAGAAGTGAGATACCCCTATAGTTGTTGCAGTCGCTCCGATCGCCCTTGTTCTTGTACAGTGTTATGATGCTTGAATCTTTGAAATCCTGTGGGACTTGCCCTTCACGCCAGCATAGCTCTATTAGCTGGTGGATCTGTATAGTGAGTGTGTCTTGCCCACTCTTGATAACCTCTATTGGAATCCCATCCTTACCTGGAGCCTTGCCAGATGCAAGTTCATTTATAGCACACTTAACTTCTGTTATGGTGGGAAGTGTGTCCAGGTGGTCAAGAGTTGGTAGAGCCTCTATGGCGTTGAGGGCATCATCCGCTAGTTTGGTCTCATTTGAGTAAAGCTCCAAATAGTGCTCTACCCATCTGTCCATCTGCTGCTTCTTATCAGTGATGACTTCTCCAGTCAAGGTTTTCAATGGTGCACTTCTTTTGATCACTAGACCACAGGCTTTCTTTATTCCTTCATACATGCTTCTTATGTCACCCTTATCACTTGCGATTTGAATGGACTCACATAACTTGATCCAATAATCATTTGCACACTGCCTGGCAGCCTTTTGCACATCCTTCCTAGCTTGCCATAGCTCACTCAGAGTGTTACGCGTTGGTCTTTCCTTGTTTCTTAAGAGAGCTTTTTTCTTCTTATCAATCAAGGGCTGCAGAGTCTCGCTGTTGGCCGCAAATCTGCTTACCATACACCATTACCCCACCTAGCGGTGCAGACCTGACCACATCTGCTTACCATACACCATTACCCCACCTAGCCTTGCAGACCTGACCACATCTGCTTACCATACACCATTACTCCACCTAGCCTTGCAGACCTGACCACGTCTGTTTACCATACACCATTACCCCACCTAGCGGTGCAGACCTGACCACATTTGCTTACCATACACCATTACCCCACCTAGCGGTGCAGACCTGACAACATCTGCTTACCAAACACCATTACCCCACCTAGCGGTGCAGACCTGACCACATCTGCTTACCATACACCATTACCCCATCTAGCGGTGCAGACCTGATCACATCTGCTTACCATACACCATTACCCCACCTAGTGGTGCAGACCTGATCACATCTGCTTACCATACACCATTACCCCACTTAGCCTTGCAGACCTGATCACATCTGCTTATCATACACCATTACCCCACCTAGCGGTGCAGACCTGGCCACATCTGCTTACCATACACCATTACCCCACCTAGCGGTGCAGACCTGACCACATTTGCTTACCATACACCATTACCCCACCTAGCGGTGCAGACCTGACCACATCTGCTTACCATACACCATTACCCAACCTAGCGGTGCAGACCTGACCACATCTGCTTACCATACACCATTACCCCACCTAGCCTTGCAGACCTGACCACATCTGCTTACCATACACCATTACCCCACCTAGTGGTGCAGACCTGATCACATTTGCTTACCATACACCATTACCCCACTTAGCCTTGCAGACCTGATCACATCTGCTTATCATACACCATTACCCCACCTAGCGGTGCAGACCTGGCCACATCTGCTTACCATACACCATTACCACACCTAGCGGTGCAGACCTGACCACATTTGCTTACCATACACCATTAACCCACCTAGCGCTGCAGACCTGACCACATCTGCTTACCATACACCATTACCCCACCTAGCGGTGCAGACCTGACCACATCTGCTTACCATACACCATTACCCCACATAGCCTTGCAGACCTGACCACATCTGCTTACCATACACCATTACCCCACCTAGCGGTGCAGACCTGATCACACCTGCTTACCATACACCATTACCCCACCTAGCGCTGCAGACCTGACCACATCTGCTTACCATACACCATTACCCCACCTAGCGGTGCAGACCTGACCACATCTGCTTACCATACACCATTACCCCACCTAGCCTTGCAGACCTGACCACATCTGCTTACCATACACCATTACCCCACCTAGCGGTGCAGACCTGACCACATCTGCTTACCATACACCATTACCCCACCTAGCGGTGCAGACCTGACCACATTTGCTTACCATACACCATTAACCCACCTAGCGCTGCAGACCTGACCACATCTGCTTACCATACACCATTACCCCACCTAGCGGTGCAGACCTGACCACATCTGCTTACCATACACCATTACCCCACCTAGCGGTGCAGACCTGACCACATCTGCTTACCATACACCATTACCCCACCTAGCGGTGCATACCTGATCACATCTGCTTACCATACACCATTACCCCACCTAGCGGTGCACACTTGACCACATCTGCTTACCATACACCATTACCCCACCTAGCGGTGCAGACCTGACCACGTCTGCTTACCCTACACCATTACCCCACCTAGCCTTGCAGACCTGACCACATCTGCTTAACATACACCATTACCCCACCTAGCGGTGCAGACCTGATCACATCTGCTTACCATACACAATTACCCCACCTAGCGGTGCAGACCTGATCACATCTGCTTACCATACACCATTACCCCACCTAGCGGTGCAGACCTGACCACATCTGCTTACCATACACCATTACCCCACCTAGCGGTGCAGACCTGATCACATCTGCTTACCATACACCATTACCCCACCTAGCCTTGCAGACCTGACCACATCTGCTTACCATACACCATTACCCCACCTAGCGGTGCAGACCTGATCACATCTGCTTACCATACACAATTACCCCACCTAGCGGTGCAGACCTAATCACATCTGCTTACCATATACCATTACCCCACCTAGCCTTGCAGACCTGATCACATCTGCTTACCATACACCATTACCCCACCTAGCGGTGCAGACCTGATCACATCTGCTTATCATACACCATTACCCCACCTAGCGGTGCAGACCTGACCACATCTGCTTACCATACACCATTACCCCACCTAGCGGTGCAGATCTGAACACATCTGCTTACCATACACCATTACCCCACCTAGCGGTGCAGACTTGATCACATCTGCTTACCATATTACATTACCCCACCTAGCCTTGCAGACCTGACCACATCTGCATATATACACCATTACCCCACATAGCGGTGCAGACCTGATCACATCTGCTTACCATACACCATTACCCCACCTAGCGGTGCAGACCTGACCACATCTGCTTACCATACACCATTACCCCACCTAGCGGTGCAGACCTGACTACATCTGCTTACCATACACCATTACCCCACCTAGCGGTGCAGACCTGACTACATCTGCTTACCATACACCATTACCCCACCTAGCGGTGCAGTCCTGACTATATCTGCTTACCATACACCATTACCCCACCTAGCGGTGCAGACCTGACCACATCTGCTTACCATACACCATTACCCCACCTAGTGGTGCAGACCTGACCACATCTGCATATATACACCATTACCCCACCTAGCGGTGCAGACCTGACCACATCTGCTTACCATACACCATTACCCCACCTAGCCTTGCAGACCTGATCACATCTCTTTACCATACACCATTACCCCACCTAGCCTTGCAGACCTGACCACATCTGCATATATACACCATTACTCCACATAGCGGTGCAGACCTGATCACATCTGCTTACCATACACCATTACCCCACCTAGCGGTGCAGACTTGACCATATCTCCTTACCATACACCATTACCCCACCTAGCGGTGCAGACCTGACTACATCTGCTTACCATACACCATTACCCCACCTAGCGATGCAGTCCTGACTATATCTGCTTACCATACACCATTACCCCACCTAGCGGTGCAGACCTGACCACATCTGCTTACCATACACCATTACCCCACCTAGTGGTGCAGACCTGACCACATCTGCATATATACACCATTACCCCACCTAGCGGTGCAGACCTGACCACATCTGCTTACCATACACCATTACCCCACCTAGCGGTGCAGACCTGACCACATCTGCTTACCATACACCATTACCCCACCTAGCGGTGCAGACTTGACCACATCTGCTTACCATACACAATTACCCCACCTAGCGGTCCAGACCTGACCACATCTGCTTACCATACACCATTACCCCACCTAGTGGTGTAGACCTGACCACATCTGCTTACCATACACCATTACCCCACCTAGTGGTGCAGACCTGACCACATCTGCTTACCATACACCATTACCCCACCTAGTGGTGCAGACCTGACCACATCTGCTTACCATACACCATTACCCCACCTAGTGGTGCAGACCCAGCCAGACAGCCCACCTACTTGTTCCCCAAGACACCAGCATGTCCTGGGTAGAAGATCCAATGGATGCTCCCTATCTTTGATTTGTGGATTTAAACATGTCAGTTGCATATGAAGAATAACCACACATCTAATATTCAATTCTGTGGCTATTTCTATCCATGGACTTACAATGTACATGGCATTTGATGTGATTCAACCTATATAAATCCATTCAGTTGGTAGCAAATTTCTGATTTAATTAGATTTCTTTCTCTTCTCATAATTATTTTCAATAATAATGTTGTTTTGTGGCTAATAAAACTTTCACATTTCATGACATCTACTTTTTATGCTAAGCCTCCCCCCACACACACGCGCGCGCGCGCACTCACACGCACACACGAATGCACACACACACACACACACACACTCACACACACACACACACACACATATATATATATATATATATATATATATATATATATATATATATATATATATATATATATATATATATATACATTTTGTTATGCTTTCAAGGATCTTCTGCACCAAGCACGACAGAGCACGGGGGAGCAGCGCTTCACTGGTACTTCTTCCTCTACATCATTGCCTGTCATGTCATCACCAGTGCTACCATCAGATGTAAATAAGAACATAGGGTCTTCGACCACCCAGACTAACTTGAGCCGCCTGGCAGAAACATCTCCCAGAGATGACAATCTCAATCTGAGTCATACATCCTTCACAAACCAAGGTAAATATTCATGTGCAAACTGGGCAGTCACAACGTTCAATAATTGCCAATTGGCTGATGCATCAACTAAATGTTTGCTGTATATTATATCTACTGATTATCTCATACTGTTGAAAACTGTAGAACTACAAAACCCAACCAATCACGAACAAGTCTATAGAGGGCTGGGCATGAGTTTGTCCTGGGCCTATGCTCCATTGGTTCAGGAAAAGCAGGAGAAGAGAAAAATAACATATCTACTGATGTACGATAGCCAGGGTTAAAGTTGATCAAGACCTTTCTTGACCTTCCCTCAGGGCATCATGTAAATGGACACCAATCTGGCTGAAGGTGGATCAACTATGGCACCAATCTGGCACCAATCTGGCTCAATGCGGATCAATTATGATTTTTGCTGTGACAAAGTCTGCTATAGTCATAGACATTTCCCTAATTGATGGCAAATGAGTAGCAGCCACACCTTGCAAACCCCGTGTGGAAAACTCACAGATGCACGCAGAATGAGTGTGTATCTACAGGCATTTAGCCATGCTGTCAACAGTCACTTATTCCATTATGTTGTATACAAGTTTAGGGTTCAGAGAAAACAATAATAACAATAGCAGCACCAGTTTCTTACATAATAGAATTACAAGCTCTCCCAATGTGAACAAATGAACCATTATCTAACTAAAGATAAATCTATAACAAAATCAGATAGTACATTTCCGGAAGCAGTTTACAGCCATATGTCTATGATGTGATAAGGTCACCTACAGTTTGTAGGTCTGAATGCACGGAACAATTGGTGTCCAGTCTTTCCCTTACTTAGTTAGTTAGTTGGTTAGTTAGTTAGTTAGTTAGTTAGTTAGCCGACAGATCATCCTCATTGCACATCGAACCATTCAGTCCATAAGTGCTCGGATCCCCTCCTCAGCAAATCCCGCAGCGTGTAGCGGCTAACGACACCAGTTCTGTGTTGGTTTATCAATCTTCTTTGGCTTCCTGCGTAGTGTTCTTGTTTGGCCACCCCTCTTTTAACTTACTGTTCTCGCAGCCTGACCATGGTTGTAGATTCATAGTCATCGCTTGGTACTCGTAAACGACTTACTTCTCGTAGACCATTCAGAATGTCTGCCTGGTCCATGGCTTGTCCGCCTTCCACAGTAGCCCTACCTGCATGGCTGTCAGCCTGCTCATTTCCTTGTACTCCCGCAAGCCCTGGCACGTAGATGTAACTAATCTTTGCCAGCCGAGACCGCTCCAGAGACAGCAGCCACTCTCTTCGGACCCACTCCATCTCTATCCTCCTGTGCATACTCAATGATTCACTAAGACACATGCCCGATTGAATGTATGTGTCTCGAGCCGTGTTATTGCTTTACTTACTGCCATGACTTCCATAATCAGGCTGCTTGTGGTCAAAGCAAAAGCGCCAGACTCTTCCTTCACAATTTTCCCTCCGTCCTGAGCTGTAAAGGCCCATGAACTTCTCACTCGTCGGACGACCGACCCATCCGTGTAAATGACAGCATCATCCTCTAAAGAATTCTTGAAGATCACAGCCTGTACTTCTACCTCCACACACTTCACGAGACGATAAACGAAAGTGTTAAACCCACCCCCACCATGTTCATGACATTATCAGCACGGTTCACTATCAACTCCGCTTTCTAAGATAAACTATGCTCTCCAAGTAAACAATTAAAGATGTAAATGTGTAATAATTATATGTTACACAGACTTCAGAGACAAAAATAACTGAATGTATATATTAGAATGTTCAGTTTTAATCAACAAGAGTTGCGTGTAAGTAAAATATGTTTATTAAAATCCCTGGATTATACAATGGAATAAACAAATAGAGGGGGGAAACTCTAAATATTATTATCTGCCTGTGAAACCCAGACAATGTAAACTAGACAATAAAGAAGGCTTAACCACTTTGATCTGGCCTCTTAGGAAGTTGCTGAACGTAAAATGGCTGGAAAAGGTCACAGATGTGACCGATATGATAAGTATCCACACTAGGCTGTTAAATCTCAGCTCAAAAGGGCTGGCCATGTTCTCATCTCAAATATCTGGCAGCAAAACAAACATTATTCTATGGAAAGTTTGATTCAGGCAAGATAACTCACCTTTATCTGATTGACATTCAACATCTCTGCCCTCATTGTTACAACATTTTAGAGCCCTGCTTAGTCTAAGTAATCTACACTTGGTATAATCAGTCACCTGCACTTGGTCTACAGTTACCTGCACACCCACCTTAGGACTGATAGATGACACTATGGTGTTCCTTTGGCATTGAAGGACAAACGCTAAAGAAAAGCAATAACACTAGCATATTTTGAGAAATGTATCGTACTGAACTTTCACTTAATTAAATTTACAAATTAATATCTAGTGTATTCAATGACCTGCGGCTATTGCTATCTTGCTTTTCACAGCCTTCGAGTCAAGTTCAAACATTGACAACGGTAATGTCACCAGTACAAGCACCGGAAGTGCACTAACCCAGCAGGGCAGTGACAGTTCGAGTACAAGTTTCAGTACAGAACTCATCAGACAGGAAGTGAGTATAGACAGAATTGGGACAGAGTAAAGCACAGTATGTGAGCATGTCGCTACAGATGTATGTGCATGTTTGTACATATTTACACATACAAACAGAGAAAGCCATATTCGACATATGATTTAACAAGTATTTCATGAACAATTTCAACACTCTAAATGTGTATGCATTCATTAATGTGCCTGCACAGAATAGAAGGGCTGGAAAGGTATGGCAGACACACCAACATAGAGGTGATGGAGGAAACTGACAAATATCAGTAAATCAGGAGGTAAGGACAAGATGCTTGTGCTGGGTAGGACACACGTTGATACAACCTAATGATAGTATAACTAGAAAATTTGTTGTATATAAACCACAGACCAACAACACAGAGGGAGACCTAACATACACGGAGACATGATTTTTTGAGACGGGGATAAATAATATTGGAAGGGCATGGGCGGTTTGGTGCCAGGTGGTTGAGGGTACATGATCCACTGGGGATAATGGGCAGACGAAGACGTAGTTATGTTCATGCATTAAACACATGGAAAGCTTGGGCGAAGTAGTTATCCTAATGCATTAAACACATGAAAGCTTGGGCGACGTACCCCATACAGAAGTCAAACATCACAATGTAGGTAAATGTTTGACATGACAATGTTTCAGTCTTATCAGTTTGTGGCATTGAAAATGTTAGTCTTATCATATCATCAGTTAGTAACATTGAAAATATTGCAGTGTTACCAGTTTGTGACATTAAAAATTATATACGACTTCTAATGTCCCAGATTCAGTCTCTCCTGAGTGTCCTGGAAACTGCTACAACTGGCCTTGACATTTCTGGCGAGAATGAAAATGATCGTATGACCCGCATACTTTCAAAGGTATTTGATTATTTATATTTGCATGTAAATTTCTCTCCCGTAGAAAGGACATTCCAAACTGCTCACCAACGATCGTACTATCTCACTAATAAGTCATGCTAATCAAATCCAGCTGTGAATCTTCATTACGAGGATTGAAAGCAGATTACAATGTAGATTGTCATACTTACTTCATAGACTAGATTACAGTAAAGTCTTTAATTGTGTTGAACATTAGAAATTGTGGAAACTTGTGTGAAGTACACTCGGGAGTAAGACTTTAGTGCATTCTCCACACATAGCTATTCGACATCTATGAGGAAAATTTAAATAGAATGATGAGCACCTGAGACAATTTTGATCCTTTCATAATTCATGGAAATCCAGTTCCAGAACTGAGATATACAGATGGCACTTTAAAAAAAGTCGCTTAAAAGTCGACTGCAGAGCATCGGGTTTTATCCCATATGGCTCAGTCTCTTTCCGCAGCGCGGAAAGCGTCGCACAAAGCATGAACCCAGTAGGTCCAGCGACGACCCTCGGGAGTCTCCGAAAAATGCACTCGTGAACTGAAGGACGCGGCCTGGAATCGAATCCACAACCCTCGGAGCCCAAGTCAGGCGGCTTGCTCACTTCACCACGGAGACTCCCTATAATTTTTAGGACTAAGGGTTATACAGATGACACTACTCTTCTCAAATATTGTTAAGGTGTCATTTTCTTAACATAAAACGAAAAACATAATGCCCATCTACAAAACTACAGGCCGACCACATCTCACAATCAATCATGAATAAATTGAACTTGTCACAAACTTTGAATATCTTGACTGTATACTGAACAACAATGAGGTCTCTTGAAGAGACGTTGGCTGCAGGCTGGCCATAGCATTGTAGAGGTTAAACAGTATGAAGAGCTTATGGCACAAGGCAGCAGACACATTACAGTAGAATTGTTTAGGACATGCATCTTTCCTGTTGCGACGCACAGAAGTGATCATAGAGCATTTCACAACCACCGCAGGGGCGCAGAGGTGTTTCCAAGGCACCAGGGCCAGGATCTATACTGGCCAAGTCCTACTAACATGTCCTAGTCGTGCGTCCTGGGCAACAGGTCCCTTCGGGGTCCTGGCTAACGTAGTAGGATCGCTGATTTTACCGAAGTCGGAGAGTATTTGCCTGCACGGCGAGGAACCACCAGTCTGCACACCAATAAGCCAGACATAGGACAATGGATACTGACACAAACCTCAGTCCAGTATGACATCACACTGATGTCGGACAACAGGATATCTTCATCCGACATACAGGACTTCACGCTGGAGTCTACAGCCAGCGAACGCAAGCAGGCAGGCTACAACCACTGCAGAAGGAAATTTGGGATTCTGAGCTTTAATATTAAACATTCTTAGTATATCGTGGAACAGGGAGAAGCAAAACACCGACATTCTTCAACATTAAAGAAAAGTGACTCCTGAACAGCATCATGTCTGGGAAGAGCATCATGTCTGGGAACAGCATCTTGTCTGGGAACAGCATCATGGCTGGGAACAGCATCTTGTCTGGGAACAGCATCATGTCTGGGAACAGCATCATGTCTGGGAGCAGCATCATGTCTGGGAACAGCATCATGTCTGGGAACAGCATCATGTCTGGGAACAGCATCATGTCTGGGAACAGCATCATGTCTGGGAATAGCATCATGTCTGGGAACAGCATCTTGTCTGGGAACAGCATCATGTCTGGGAACAGCATCATGTCTGGGAACAGCATCATGTCTGGGAACAGCATCATGTCTGGGAACAGCATCATGTCTGGGAACAGCATCATGTCTGGGAACAGCATCTTGTCTGGGAACAGCATCATGTCTGGGAACAGCATCATGTCTGGGAAGAGCATCATGTCTGGGAACAGCATCTTGTCTGGGAACAGCATCATGTCTGGGAACAGCATCTTGTCTGGGAACAGCATCATGTCTGGGAACAGCATCATGTCTGGGAACAGCATCTTGTCTGGGAACAGCATCATCTCTGGGAACAGCATCATGTCTGGGAACAGCATCATGTCTGGGAACAGCATCTTGTCTGGGAAGAGCATCTTGTCTGGGAACAGCATCATGTCGGGAACAGCATCATGTCTGGGAAACTGAAATACTTTGGCCATCATAAACATCACAATTGTTTGTCAAGGACAAGATCACCGGAAGACACGTCTGAAGATGGACACAGATCAATGCAGACATGTTGGGCTTGAAGTAGGAGAACTGGTCAAGGACTGAGGATCCTTTCAGAGCATGTAAGCATGTGATGAGAGCGACGCCCCGCAAAAGTCCTGGTACATTATTCTATGTATCTGAGTATGTGTATCTGTGTATGTGCTAAATTGGGAAGTCAGATTACTTTTTTGTTAATGGAAACTAGGACAAAGTTGAATACAAAGAAAATATAGGACAAATGGACGTAAGCTATCATTACATGAAT
Organism: Cepaea hortensis; assembly: GCA_963921405.1. NCBI lineage: Eukaryota > Metazoa > Mollusca > Gastropoda > Stylommatophora > Helicidae > Cepaea > Cepaea hortensis. Next base: position 43,374,345 of record OY992886.1, read on the forward strand.
TAATTGTTTTATTCGTCAGGAGCAGACGTTAACAATGTTACATTGTTCACTATCATTTCATATTTGAATACAGTTGCTGTTACCTATATTATTATTTGTTGCCTGTCTGTTTAAGCTTCCCCCCCCCTCTCCCCCCCCCCCCACACACACACACATATCTTTCTCTGTATTCCTCTGCCTGTTTTGCCTAATATTTTCCTACATAAGGCTAGTTCCTCTATTCAGCCTCATCTACTCATTTGCCCCATGCATTTGATGTCCTTTCCTTATGATTTTAATGAGTGATCTAGTCCAAGGCCGAGAGAGGGAACATGTCGTTTGGGCACCACATGTTCTCTGAAGCTCTTCCCAGGCATTGTGATGGAATTTTAGCCAAATTCCAACTCACATAATTTGGTCTGTCAAGACTGTAAGGTGCCACAGTCCAAAATATGCCAGTATCTCAGCGGTTTGATTTCTTCTCTGTCCATGATATTCTCAACATTCTCGTCAACAAATTACCTCACGGCAAAGAATAAAATAATATGCTTGATCAAAAGCGATATTAAAATATACTTGTTTACTGTCAACCGAGATACAACAGCATGTATCAGCATGACATTGATAATGGCACCAAGTAACAGAAAGAATCAAATGTTATTCTAAAAGAAAGTGTTGCGAGTGACTGAAGCGGTCAGAGAGTCCAACGTACACATCAAGGGACATGTGTTTGATTCTTTGGAAGACTTGGCGATTTGAAACAAACCTTAGCATGCACACACAATGACAAGTGCTTGAGCCAGCGATATTTGTTGCCCAGCCTGCGTAGGTCTCTTGCCTTTGCCTCTGATGTGCCATGAGAACCATACATCTATTTGTCTATAGATTTGTCTGTCACTATTGTTTTCTTCCAACACTTGGGACAAGTCTTTACAAACACAATTTATATTTATAAGCATTGTCAGACAAATAATATAATTAATGTAAACACGATTGTTTATCAACAGTTTTAGTATAGTGTTGTTATTGTTTTCTTTTACTTGATCAGCTGAAGGAAAGTCCCTCAGAGACCAGGAAGTTGTTGTTGGAGCAAGCAACGGCTGCCGCTGTGGAGGCACATCTGAGCACAACCATCAACACACACAGAAATGTTCTTGAAGCTAACCAGAAGATTCAGCAGAAAATTAAGGACACGGTAAGTTGTGAAAACCAAGATATACTGACAGATATAAATGTTTCTTCTTTTTTCTTCTTGCATTCTTTCTCAGATTTCGATTCCGGATCGTGGCTGGGAAATGAATGAATGTTGTCTTCAGCTCATTGAGATCTACATACTGATGGTGCTGAGCTGAGGTGTCTAAGAGAAGGAACTGTGCTCATGGAGTTCTGTATTGATCACGCCCCTGTAGTGTGTGTTCCACCATCTCAGACTGTTTATACATACTTTTAGGACTAGGTCCAATGTTGAATTTTCAATACTAGTTGCCGCTGAGATTAGCAATGTCCTGTTCTTCATCTTCTTCTTGCATTCATTCTTTCTTCTTTCCACAAACAGACGAGATTTCTTTATATAGTCAACAGTCTTTTGGAGCCCTTCTTTTTTCCGTAGTTTTGAATGCAGTGTCGTCTCACAAGCCAGCATTTCCTTATTATCTGGTTAAATTGTGCGAAATCCTGGAGAACATGCTGTGTAATTTGTTCAGATTATCAGATGAGCATAGTGGTGAGTCAGTCAGGGGAAGCTTGTAGACATGCTGTGTAGTTTCTTCAGATTATCAGATGAGCATAGTGATGAGTCACTCAGGGGAAGCTTGTAGACATGCTGTATAATTTGTTCAGATTATCAGATGAGCATAGTGGTGAGTCACTCAGGGGAAGCTTGTAGACAAGCTGTGTAGTGTGTTCAGGTTATCAGATGAGCATAGTGGTGAGTCACTCAGGGGAAGCTTGTAGACATGCTGTGTAGTTTGTTCAGGTTATCAGATGAGCATAGTGATGAGTCACTCAGGGGAAGCTTGTAGACATGCTTGATCAGATTTGTACGTCCTTTCCAGATCGTTAAAATGATGACCTGTCCGTGCCGGTCAAGAGGATGGTAGTCCTTTTGGCCTGGTTCTGTTCCTTTTTTGTAGTCACTTTTACTCATAGTATGTAGGTTCATTCTCTTCCTGTTCACATCCTCTACCTTTCTTGGAAGTTCATCCACAGTATGACTTCTGAGTGAGTGCACCACAAGGAGATGGTTACAGTTGAATCATAGTTGGCTTTGTTAGCAGCCACCTTGATAAGTTGACGTCTCAAATATAGGAGCTTTGTTAGCAGCCACCTTGATAAGTTGACGTCTCAAATATAGGAGCTTTGTTAGCAGCCACCTTGATAAGTTGACGTCTCAAATATAGGAGCTTTGTTAGCAGCCACCTTGATAAGTTGACGTCTCAAATATAGGAGCTTTGTTAGCAGCCACCTTGATAAGTTGACGTCTCAAATATAGGAGCTTTGTTAGCAGCCACCTTGATAAGTTGACGTCTCAAATATAGGAGCTTTGTTAGCAGCCACCTTGATAAGTTGACGTCTCAAATATAGGAGCTTTGTTAGCAGCCACCTTGATAAGTTGACGTCTCAAATATAGGAGCTTTGTTAGCAGCCACCTTGATAAGTTGACGTCTCAAATATAGGAGCTTTGTTAGCAGCCACCTTGATAAGTTGACGTCTCAAATATAGGAGCTTTGTTAGCAGCCACCTTGATAAGTTGACGTCTCAAATATAGGAGCTTTGTTAGCAGCCACCTTGATAAGTTGACGTCTCAAATATAGGAGCTTTGTTAGCAGCCACCTTGATAAGTTGACGTCTCAAATATAGGAGCTTTGTTAGCAGCCACCTTGATAAGTTGACGTCTCAAATATAGGAGCTTTGTTAGCAGCCACCTTGGTAAGTTGACGTCTCAAATATAGGAGCTTTGTTAGCAGCCACCTTGATAAGTTGACGTCTCAAATATAGGAGCTTTGTTAGCAGCCACCTTGATAAGTTGACGTCTCAAATATAGGAGCTTTGTTAGCAGCTACCTTGATAAGTTGACGTCTCAAATATAGGAGCTTTGTTAGCAGCCACCTTGATAAGTTGACGTCTCAAATATAGGAGCTTTGTTAGCAGCCACCTTGATAAGTTGACGTCTCAAATATAGGAGCTTTGTTAGCAGCCACCTTGATAAGTTGACGTCTCAAATATAGGAGCTTTGTTAGCAGCCACCTTGATAAGTTGACGTCTCAAATATAGGAGCTTTGTTAGCAGCCACCTTGATAAGTTGACGTCTCAAATATAGGAGCTTTGTTAGCAGCCACCTTGATAAGTTGACGTCTCAAATATAGGAGCTTTGTTAGCAGCCACCTTGATAAGTTGACGTCTCAAATATAGGAGCTTTGTTAGCAGCCACCTTGGTAAGTTGACGTCTCAAATATAGGAGCTTTGTTAGCAGCCACCTTGATAAGTTGACGTCTCAAATATAGGAGCTTTGTTAGCAGCCACCTTGATAAGTTGACGTCTCAAATATAGGAGCTTTGTTAGCAGCCACCTTGATAAGTTGACGTCTCAAATATAGGAGCTTTGTTAGCAGCCACCTTGATAAGTTGACGTCTCAAATATAGGAGCTTTGTTAGCAGCCACCTTGATAAGTTGACGTCTCAAATATAGGAGCTTTGTTAGCAGCCACCTTGATAAGTTGACGTCTCAAATATAGGAGCTTTGTTAGCAGCCACCTTGATAAGTTGACGTCTCAAATATAGGAGCTTTGTTAGCAGCCACCTTGGTAAGTTGACGTCTCAAATATAGGAGCTTTGTTAGCAGCCACCTTGATAAGTTGACGTCTCAAATATAGGAGCTTTGTTAGCAGCCACCTTGATAAGTTGACGTCTCAAATATAGGAGCTTTGTTAGCAGCTACCTTGATAAGTTGACGTCTCAAATATAGGAGCTTTGTTAGCAGCTACCTTGATAAGTTGACGTCTCAAATATAGGAGCTTTGTTAGCAGCCACCTTGATAAGTTGACGTCTCAAATATAGGAGCTTTGTTAGCAGCTACCTTGATAAGTTGACGTCTCAAATATAGGAGCTTTGTTAGCAGCCACCTTGATAAGTTGACGTCTCAAATATAGGAGCTTTGTTAGCAGCTACCTTGATAAGTTGACGTCTCAAATATAGGAGCTTTGTTAGCAGCCACCTTGATAAGTTGACGTATCAAATATAGGAGCTTTGTTAGCAGCTACCTTGATAAGTTGACGTCTCAAATATAGGAGCTTGCCATTCTCGAGGCCTGCAGCATTGATAGAGCACCTGGGGAAAAGATTGGCTGCTGACAGTCAGAGCCGGTGTCATTGATAATTGTGGCAGACTGTTTAAAGGCATTACTCTCTGTCGTGTAGTTGAAGCAGAATTTAGCCATATATATATATATATATATACTGTACTTTGATTTTTAATTGCATTGCTTGCCAATCAATCTGTAAATTCAATTATCCATTATTGTTGGGGATGGTTATCTTGATCATAATTATGGTGGCAGTTCATTTGTCCATGTCGTTGTACTCAACTCCGATTACCAAGCCACTTATTGGGGTATTAATTTATTGGATGTCGCCCACTTGTTCCCATTTTTGTAGTTCTAATTGATGTTGTCCCTGGTGGATGAAGCTATGTTATTTGAGACTTCCAAGTGCTGGATCATCTAGTCTTGTCTTCATAGGGTGTTTTTGCATACTAACGAACTGTTCCATTCGGATTAACCTTTTGGTGTCTCTATAGGATAGTCATTCTATAACGTAGTTACCCAGTGCATGTACAGAACTGGAGTGGTTTCCATGGCTCTGGTGGTGACTGTTTGACAGTACTCAAGGCAGGATGTGTCGGTGTCCTACCAACCAGCTTGACTTCCCAGGGCATATCCTGGCACCCATCTTAGGCTGGGTCCCCTGGGATCCCCAGGCATTTCATGGCACCTATGTTAGGCTATGTCCACCTGATATCCCAATGTAATTATAGCAATAAGCGTGATTTGAATTCATGATAACTAGGCCAGAAGACAAGCTTGAAAGACGCCGGGCTACCCCCTGCCATCCATTATTTAAATGTTTAAGGAGAAATTAAATTCTTTCAAAATGCAAGTTTAAACACACTATCTGAAAAAAATAAAAAAATTTTTTTTTTTTTTGGGGGGGGGGGGGGGGGGGATGTAAATTGTGTTTGAACTACAATTGAACAGAAATGGTATATTGAATAACATTATTCAATATAACCTGTTTTATATTTCTCAGTTGACCAATCATACATAACTCAAACATTGTTTTCCTTGCAGCCCGATGCCTATGCTCGCTCACTGAACAGCAATAACCTATGGCAGTATTTTCTGTCTGCCATGGGGCCCGAGGTTACAAAAGTCATCAAATTCTCCACAAAATTGCCTGGTTTCCCCGAACTGGGGCAAGAAGACAAGATTCTTCTGATCAGACAGGGCTGCTTCGAAGTGATGGTGATCCGTTTCTGTTTGCTTGTAGATCCTGTGAAGGAGGAGATGCTTGATCCAACACTTCAGATAAAGGCACCAAGGTAAGTACGTGTCTCTGTCAACCACATTCTATAAGAAACAAATGTGTGCTGGAGATGTTCCCTTATTGTAGTCAAAACGTTTCCAAAGCAATTTTATGACTTCTGCCAGCAATTTTTTTTATGCATTCAAATTATTTTATCATTTCATTGTATAGTTTCTTGTTCTACATCAATTTTTCCGATGAAAACGACAGTTATTTGTTTTACATCTGCAGATTGGATTTACTAAGCAATACTGACCAATAAAAATATATCAATTGCTACGAGAAAAAGATTGTTGAGGTGCTACATAGAGTCTGTACTTTTGTATGGATGTGAAACATGGACAATGAGCAGAGAAGCTGAAAAACATAAAATGACAATAGAAATGTAGTTTCTGAGAAAAATGCATAGAATACCATAGACAGACAGAAGAACCATTGACCAAGGCCTACAAGAACCAAATGAAAATCGTAAACTGATTAGAGAAACTAGACGTAGGCAGTCATAATTGTTTGGACATGTTATGAGAAGAAATACATTGGAGAACTTGGTAACAACTGGCAAGATCGAAGGAAAGAGGACAAGGGGAAGACAGAGAAGTAGATACTTTGATGGATTGGCCATGTGGCATGGTCAAGACAAGAACACTGAGCTGATCAACGACTCTGGTGATCGAGTAAAATGGCGAATCATGACCGCTCACGCTTATCGGCATGGCTCATGATGGATGGGTGCAATAATAGTCTACTGTGCGGTATTTAATGTCATGCGTAACCCAACTGGGCTGCAGCATTTATAAAATTGTTTTTCTTTTTACGATTTTATTTTTGATGTAGTAGGGCGTGTAATTTTTTTTAAGGGGGGGGGGGGGAGTGAGGAAGGAGAAATATTCATCAAGAATAGTGTTATTGCTGACAGATATCTCCATAAGTGCCCCAAATCTCCTCACACAGAATAGATCACCTCGCTGAGAATCTCTACAAATGCTATAATTTGCTTCTCATGCTTACCTGTTGTAGATTGATAGAGCTTTGCAGCCAATACGACCTCTGTATAACACACGCACTCTATAAACACAAAGACTCACAAACATACACCTGGTATAAATGGATCGATCTATATACTAAGAGCCAAATTGATGCTATATACTATATATTAACAAGAAATAACAGAATGTGAAATATATTAGATGCAATGGCAGTGCCCAACATAAGCATAAACACAGACCACAAAGCAGTCGTTGCCTCAATAAGAACCATCAGCAGAAGAAAGCAAAGACCAGGAAAATACATGGCATGCGAATCAGTAAACTTAGAAAACCTCAAAGACGAGGTAGTGAGGGAAAATTATGAGAAAGAACTAACTGAAATCTTTGTAAAATTACCTATAGAAAGAAAAACAATGGATGAAGAATGGGAGATGTTCAAATCAAGCATTATAAATACTGCAAAAATAACATGTGGAACCACGAAAAAACGCAAAACACAGATAAAGAAAATAACAAGTTGGTGGAACACAGTAACATATATTGGAAACAACAAGCTGCCATCAGAATTGATAACGATGTAGATCAATATCAGCCTATTAAAAGAGGTGTAAGACAGGGATGTGTAATGTCTCCAGATCTTTTTTTTCCCTATACAGTGAAAATATTTTCAGAAATATAGAAGATATGGAAGGAATCAACATTGGAGGGACGATACATCAATAACATTAGATATGCAGATGATGCAGTCATGATTGCAGACAATGAACAGGACCTGCAACATTTAGTAGGTGCGGTTGTTGCACAGTGAACAACTAAGGTTAGAACTGATTATTAAGAAGACACAGATTATGGTCGTCACTGGGAAGAAGGAAATACCACAATGTAGTAGACACCTTGCAGTCTTGACAGACCAAAGTATGTGAGTGGAATGTGGCCAATATTCCAACACAATGTCTGGGCAGAGCTTCAGAGATCATGTGATGCCCAAACGACATGACCCCTCCCTCGGCCTAGTCTTGTGTATTCCAGAGGAATGGGTAATCAATACGTCTGGCACAAGGTAGGCTGCAGACGCTGGCGGCTCAGCGTCAATCCACCGAGACCTCACCACCACGAGCCGGTGACGAGTTATGGCCAGACCCTGACACCCAAGGGACCCGGCTTAGAGACGTTCAGCCATGTCCCACAGGTGAGGGCCTTGTACGAGCCCGGACCATGAGGGCGCGCACATCTGTCAATCACAAGTGTCCGGACCTGTGTAAAGCGTGCACTATCGTCAGACTCCCCACCTGACTTATAGCGGTCCCCGCGACCAGCGGGAATAGGTCCGCCATAGCTACCCGCAGGAGATATTGCCTGTCTATTTGCAAGCAAATCTCCCATACTTCCACTGTGCGGATCTCGCGACCAACGAGAATAGGCCCGCCGGAGATTTGCTCGTCTGCTGCGAACAAATCTCTACCGAGAGACTGAATAAGTAAAGAAACGATAAAAAAAAACAATGTAATATACAAGTAAATGGGCATATTCTTTAACAAGTGAATCGGTACATTTATCATGGAACAGTCATAACACCTGATGGGAGATGCCTTGAAGAGATTAGAACAAGAATTGTCATTGCGAAGGTAGCCTTTTGCAAGATGAAAAACATACTGACCAATAAAAATATAAATGAAACGAGAAAAAGAGTGTTGAAATGCTATATAGAACCTATACTTTTGTTTGGAAGTGAAGCGTGGACAATAAGCAGTCAAGCTGAAAAACAGCTGATGGCTATGGAAATGTGGTTTCTGAGGAAAATGCAAAGAATACCATACAGACAGAAAAATAAATGAACACGTCCTTCAAGAAACAAATGAAGATCGTAAACTGATTAGAGACATTAGACGTAGACAGTCAAAATTTTTTGGGCATGTTATCAAAAGAAATAAACTGGAGAACTTGTAACGACTGGCAAAATCGAAGGGAAGAGACCAAGGCGAAGACCGAGAAGTAAATACGTGGGTGGCTTGGCTACGTGGCATGGCCGAGACAGGAACACGGAGCTAATATACAACTCTGTGATCGAGTGAGATGGCAGAACATGACCGCCCACGCTTATCGGCATGGCACATGATGAATGGATGGATAGATGGATACAACACAGAGGTAAAGAAAGCTGTAAAAAAGACACCCCCCCCCCCCCCCAAAAAAAAAAAAAAAAAAAAAAATAATTAATAAATAAATAAATATAAAAGTGGTTGATGAGCAAAAAGAAACATGATTACATAGAATATAGAATAGCGAAAGACATGTGAACAGAATAATAAAGAGAGAAAAACAAAAAGAGTGGGAGGAGTATGGAGAAACCCTAAATAAAAACTACAAGGAGGGAACTAGAAAATTCTACAAAAATATAAGTGCAACGAGAACCAGAGGGAAACCCTTTGACCCACCTGAAATAATTAACAGCGAAATTGGAGAACCAGTAAGTCAGTGGTTCTCAACCTTATTTGGTCCGTTCCCCCCTTCACCATATTTTCAGAACGTCATCCCCCCCCCCCCCCCCCCCTTTTCCTATCAAAAATTTGGCCAGTGTCTCTCAAAAAAAAAAAGAAAAAAAATTTTTTTTTTCTCTTCACCGTATTTTCAGAACGTCATCCCCCCTTTCATATCTCCTATCTAAAAATCCCCCCACCCTTACACGGTATATGTAAAAATGGAAGGTAAATTTAATAGCATATACTAAAACAAGTCTAGACATCCACATAAAACATGATTTGTGGGTCTACTTACTTTATAAAATGAATTTTAGAAGGATGAGACGTACATAACTGTAAAGTATGAAGGGAAAAACAATATCAAGTAATCGGTTCTTGTATTAACGCGATCTTGAAATGGTCTTCATTCCCCCCCCCCCCCTAGAAAACCTAAAATTCCCCCCTGGGGGGGGGGAATTCCCCACCGGTTGAGAACCACTGCAGTAAGTGAACACAAACAAATCCTAATAAGATGAAAACAGTACTTCGAACAACTTCTCAACATCCCATCAGATGACACAGGAGTTCAAGAAACCGACACAGATACCACCGAAGAACTAGAACCAGACATACTGAAAGAAGAAATTATAGAAGCCGTCAGATTAGCCCCATTGAACAAATCACTGGGACAAGATGAAATACCAAATAAACTAATTAAAGCAGCAAGAGAAGTAAGAACAGCATGGCTACATAGACTATTCAACCATGTTTGGGTAGAACAACAGACACCACGAGACTGGGGAAACGCCATAATTATCCCAATTTGGAAAAACAAAGGCAGCTAAAGAGACTGCACACAATACAGAGGAATTTCACTTTTGAGTCATACTGTGGAAATATTACGAACTACTATAGAACCCCAGCTAAGAGAAACACAACTTGGATTGAGGAGGGGAAAAAAAAGGATGCACAGATGCCATTTTTGCTCTTAGACAACTTATAGAAAAATCAATCGAATTCAATGAAACACTCTACTTAGCCTTTGTCGACCAAGAAAAGGCATTTGACAGAGTAGATAGAAACAAGCTGTGGGCAATCCATAAACAATACGGAGTGAGTACACATTTAACAAACCTATGTAGAAGGCCCCCGGTGCAGATAACATCACAACAGAAATGATTAAAGCTTTAGAAGAATTTGGACTAGATCAAGTCACCAGACTGCTGAACACATATGATACTGGAGATATACCTCCTGAATTATGTAACTCTATATTTATTGCAATCCCAAAGAATTCAGGAACCTTGGAATGTGATCAACATAGAACAATTAGTATAATGAGTCACATCACAAAGATTTTGCTCAGAATTATCATGCAAAGAATGAGGAAGAAGATACAACCTGAAATAGGGGAAGAACAATGCGGGTTTGTAGAAGGAAAGGGTACAGTAAATGCTGTGTATATGCTGCGAACAGTTATTAAACGTACTATAGAAGTAAACAAGGATATACATCTTTGCTTTATTGACTATACAAAGGCTTTTGATAGCGTTAGACATGTCAGCATGGTGGATATGCTTGCAGATCTACAAATTGATGGGAAAGACATTAGACTTATAAAAAACATATATTGGAAACAACAAGCTGCAATAAGGATTGATAATGAAGTGGGACAGTATCAGCCAATTAAGAGAGGTGTTAGGCAGAGATGTGTGATGTCTCCAGATCTTTTTTCCCTATACAGTGAAAATATTTTCAGAAATGTAGAGGATATAAATGGAATCAGCATTGGAGGACGAAACATCAATAACATTAGATATGCAGATGATACAGTATTAATTGCAGACAATGAGCAGGACCTGCAACAATTAGTAGATGCGGTTGTTGTAAACAGTGAGCAACTGGGGTTAGAATTAAATTGTAAAAAGACTCAGGTTATGGTCTTCAGTAGGAAGGAAGAAGTGCTACAATGTAATATACAAGTAAATGGAAATATTCTTCAACAAGTGAATCGGTACAATTATCTTGGAACAGTTATAACATCTGATGGGAGATGCCTTGAAGAGATTAGAACAAGAATCGCCATGGCGAAAGTAGCCTTTAGCAAGATGAAAAACATTCTGACCAATAAGAAGATGTCAATTGAAACGAGAAAAAGAGTGTTGAGGGGATACATAAAGCTTGTTCTTTTGTATGGATGTGATACTTGGACAATGAGCAGTCAAGCTGAAAAGCATCTGATGGCTGCAGAAATGTGATTTCTGAGGAAAATGCAAAGAATACCATGGACAGACAGAAAAACCAATGACCAAGTATTACAGGAGACAAATGAACATTGTAAACTGATTAGAGAAATTAGACGTAGACAATCAAAATTTTTTGGACATGTTATGAGAAGAAATGGATTGGAGAACTTAGTGACAACTGGCAAGATCGAGGGGAACAGACCAAGAGGAAGACCGAGAGGAAAATACCTGGATGGCTTGGCCACATGGCATGGACGAGACAGGAACACTGAGCTGATCCACGACACTGGTGATCGAGTGAAATGGCGAGTCATGACCGCCCACGCTTTCCGGCATGGCACATGATTGATTGATTGATTGATGTAGAAGCTTATACAACAATAGTGAATGCATAGTGAGAGCAACTGGAGGACACTCAGAACCCTTCACCATAAGATCCGGAGTACGACAAGGTTGTGTCCTGTCCCCTCTCTTGTTTATAACATATATAGACAACATATGTAAAGAAACCAGACAAACAGAGACCGCAAGAACACCGCATGACGAGAAAACAGAAGAAGAACCATCTGCAAATTTAAGCATTAGAGAACTTCTGCTTGCAGACGACCAAGCACTTATAGCAAAATCAGAAGCTGAAGTACAAGACCACATGAATAGTTTAAACGAAATGTGTAGGGAACATAACATGAAAATTAGCAAAAGTAAAACAAAGGTAATGAGTATAACTAAAGAAGAAAAAGGCAAAAACGATTAACCTAAAACAGTGGTTCTCAACCGGTGGGGAATTCCCCCCAGGTGGGGGAATTTTAGGGTTTCCAGGGGTGGGGTGGGGGAGGGGTGGGGGAATTAAGATTATTTCAAGATCGCATTAATACAAGAACCAGTTACTTGATATTGTTTTTCCATCTAAATTTTACGGTTCTGTACTTCTCGCTTTAATGAAATTCGTTTTATAACACAAGAAATCACGTTTTATGTAGATGTCTAGACTTGTTCTAGTATGTGTTACTAAATTTAGCTTCCATTTTTATGTTTATTGTGTAAGGGTGGAGGAATTTATAAGGAGGAAATTCTAAAAAGGTGGGTGGGGGGGGGGAGACGTTCTGAACATATGGTAAAGGGGGGCATGGGCCAAAAAAGGTTGAGAACCACTGACCTAAACGAACATCCCTTGAAACAAGAAAGGAGTTTCAAGTACCTGGGTAGTGTAATATCATCAAATGGCAAACCAGAAGACGAGATCGAAAATAGATGCGATAAGGCAAATCAACTCATTGGACAAATGGCACCAATACTAAAGAACAAACATGTATCTTCCTACCAACTCTATGTTACCACTGCCAAACCTGGATAATGATAGAAAAAGAGAAGAGAAAAATTACAACAGAAATGAGATTCCTGAGAAGAATACTCGATGTATCAAGAAGAGACAAGATTAGAAATGAAGAAATCAGGACTAAAGTGAGGGTTATAGCTGCACTAGATTTTATTAGAAGGCAGCAAGTCAAATGGTTTGGCCATGTAAGTAGGCTATCAACTAACAGTATACCACAACAAGCAATGATGTACAGACCAGATGGAAGGACAGGAAGAGGCCGACCATGTAAGCGATGGACGCAGGGGGTAACAGAGTCCATGGGAATATCGATACATGAAGCCTATAATCGGGCACTCTCCCGCTGTTTATACTTCACCTCGACACCGCAAGGTACAAGAGGGACATGATGATATGTGATGATGGTTTACCTGTTGTGTCATTTAAAATACACTGTTGGTTTGCTTTAAAATTCTTTATTTGTTGTATTTCTTTATTTTATACTATAGTTTAGTTTAGTTTAGTTTAGTTTAGTCGATGGATCAACATCACGGCACACGGGTGTAACCCATAAGTGCTCCTTTCTTCTCCTAACTCAAATCTGAGTCTGGAGAAACTTAGCTCAGTGCACGAACTCCGTAGCACCGGCGAGGATCCTGAAAATACTCTGGGTAGATTTTTAACTCGAAATTTTGCCCGGGCAGCGCCGTTAGGCTACTCTTTTTCTATTTCCAACTGCCAATGGATTTTTTACGTGCGCAACAATACACATGGGCGTCCGATCTCACTGCCCAGAGACCAGGGGAAATTTTATTACTAGAAGTCCACGTGAAAAAAAATTCCGGTCATAACCGGGGCTTGAACCCGGGACCTCCAGCACTCGAGGTGGACACCATACCTCGAGACCACGCAGCGCCCCCCCCCCCCGCGTATATAGTTTATAGTTTAGTTCTGTTCCTAACGCTGATTTTGTTCTGTTCTTTCTTAAATCCACTTTTAGCATCTCTATAGCTAATTTCTATATTTGCTACTTGTGTGAGATAGATGACAACAATACACAGTGGCTGATTCTGTTCACGGCATTTTTCTTGCAGTTGTCATAATGACAATATTATTTCAATAGTAGACCGGTTGCATCGAAAACCACACATTGATATAGGGTAAACTTGATCTCCCAGGACTTGAAATCTGCAAATAATTTCCCAATGATACATACAAGTGAGACATAACTATAGTTGTTACAGTCACTCCGAACCCTTTGCTCTTGTATAGCGTTATGAAACTCGAATCTTTCAAATTCTGTGGAACTTGTCCTTCTCGCCAGCATAACTCTGTTAGCCGATGGATCTGTAGATTGAGTATGTATTGCCCAGTCCCGATAACCTCTATTGGAATCCCATCCTTACCTGGAGCCTTGCCAGATGAAAGTTCATTATTAGCACACTTTACCTCTATTAAGGTGGGAAGTGTGTCCAGGTGGTCAAGAGTTGGTAGAGCTTCTACGGTGCTGAGGACATTGTCTAAAAGTTTGGTCTCGCTTGTGCAGAGCTCCAAATAGTGCTCAACCCATCTATCCATCTGCTGTTTCTCACCAGTGATGATTTCTCCAGTCAAGTTTGTCAATGGTGTACTGAAGATTTCTTTTCGTTATTGGACAGCAGGCCTTAATTATCTCTTCATACTTGCCTCAGATTTTTTTTTTTATCACTTGCAGTTTGAATGCATTTTTATAACTTAATCCAGTAGTCATTTTCACACTGCATGGCAGCCTTTTGCACATCCTTCCCAGCTTATTTCAGCCCACTGTGAGTGTTTCGCGTTGTTCTCTTCGTTTCTTAAGAAAGGTATCTTCTTTCTGTCAATCAAGGGCTGCAGTGTTTAGCTGTTTGCCGCAAACCAGTCCTGCCTTTATTGATCCACAGTGCCATAAACCCCTGCTGCTGTGTTTATACAGAAGTTCCTTAAGTTTACCCCACTTTTCACTTGCTGTACAATTATTTGATGTATCAGTGACAGCGTCTTCAAGTTGCTGATGGAACTCAAAACACTTATCATGATCTTTTGTGTTGCTATTAATCCCGGGGATAGATTTGTGTTTCGCTGTGTATAGTCTCTTTGGTCTCAGTCAAACCTTTGCAACAACTAAAGAATGATCAGTATCGCAATCAGCACAGTGGTAACTTCGAGTTAATGATGTTTGGTTCAACTTTGCCTGCGCGTGATGATGGAGTCCAGCTGGTGCCAGTGGTAGTATTTTGAGTGTTTCCATGTGACCTTATGCCGCTCTTTTGTTTTAAAATAGGAGGTTGTTATACATAGGTCATTTATGGTACAACGTTCTGTTTATAAATCTCATTTACAATTATATTTCTGGTTTCACAGGCATGTAGTCCGAGACACACCAATGGGAGATTTTCTGGACTTGTTTTTCACAGTGGCCAGTAAATTCAATCCACTAGCTCTCACAGATGAGGAGATTGGTCTCTTTACAGCCGTGCTCTTGCTTTGCCCAGGTAATAGTTTTAGATGGTAGTGTGATTAAGTATGCAAATTCAATCCACTTGGTCTCACAGATGAGGAGATTGGTCTCTTTACAGCCGTGCTCTTGCTTTGTCCAGGTATATAGTTTTAGATGGTAGTGTGATTAAGTATGCAAATTCAATCCACTAGCTCTCACAGATGAGAAGATTTGTCTCTTTACAGCCGTGCTCTTGCTTTGCCCAGGTAATAGTTTTAGATGGTAGTGTGATTAAGTATGCAAATTCAATCCACTTGGTCTCACAGATGAAGAGATTGGTCTCTTTACAGTCGTGCTCATGCTTTGTCCAGGTCATAGTTTTAGATAGAAGTGTGATTAAGTATGCAAATAACAAATGACATAATGATGCAAATAAGGAATAAGATAATATTAGTGGTAATGGTTAAATGACAATGATTAATAAAAAAGATTTTGATCCCCAGATCGAGAAGGACTGATGAATCGAACTGTGGTTACTGTCATCCATCAACTGTTTCTGCACGCACTGTATTTACTGCTCAAACAAAACCACCAAGGTAAGAATCCACTCTCACAGTAATAATTAAGTCAAGGAGCCATTTATATGCCTTGAGGCATCAGGTGTCAGACCAGTCGACACTCAATGGGTGTTGTGATCAATTTCCCACCACCACCTTTACCTCAGTGGAACATTTTCCAATGTCCAACTTAGACTGGGTCGACCTGGTAGCTCATCATCATCATCATCATCATCATCATCATCATCATCATCATCATCATCATCATTATCATCATCATCATCATCATCATCATCATCATCATCATTATCATCATCATCATCATCATGTGTCATGCCGATAAGCGTGGGCGGTCATGTTTCGCCATCTCACTTGATCACCAGAGTTGTGGATCAACTCAATGTTTCTGTCTCGACCATGTCACATGGCCAAGCCATCCAGGTATTTACTTCTTTGCCTTCCCCTTGTACTCTTCCCCTCAATCTTGCCAGTTGTCACCAAGTTCTCTAACTTATTTCTTCTCATACCAAACAATTGCGACTCCTGGTAGCTCAGGTACATTTTGAAAATATGTCTTGATGGAGTTTTGAACACACGACCACCAGGCCGGCAGTCAAACTTTCTAGCCACTGTCCTACTGCAATTCCCAGCAGACCTCTAAGGGTCTATATATTTCACAAGACACCTTATTTGCTAGCGTGCAATGTGATCAATCCTACTGATTAAATTGATTCATAATTTGATGTAAACGATTTCTACAATAATTCAAACACCTTTCTATGCTTACTTTCAGATGCTGATGAGATACTGCGCAGCTTAATTAACATGATGCCTGTTGTTAGGAAGATCAAAGAGGATCATCTGGAGTTTCTCAAGACAATCAAACAGACGTCACAAACGGAGTTTGAAAAGAAATTTCCAACTTTGCACAGAGAACTCTTTGACTTTGCATGTTAATTAACCTGATTATCAAAATATTAGCTGGAAATGTGAAACATAATCTGCACCATTTATTTGATACTGTTATTGTACACGGTGAGCAAAAAGAGTTAGAATAAACTTGCAATAAAACTGAAATGTTGGTCATCTCCAAACAGAAAGAAATACCACAATAGAACATTCAAGTAAATGAGAAGATTCTGGGACGAGTGAATCAAGTACAAGTGTTTCATAGCAGCATTGTATGGCATCTGATGGAGGGCCTCTTAAAGAGATTAGGGCAATAATCACTATAGCAAACGTGGCGGTTTTGCAAGATTGAAAATATATTACCCAATATGGGACCTGCCCATTGCAGTGAAAAACAGTGTTCAGGAGTGGTATATAGAACTGTTGCTGTTATATGACTGTGAAATACGGACGTTGAGCAGACAAGATGAGAAACAGCTAATGGCAGTGGAAATTTGGTTTCAGGGGAAACTGCACAAAACACTATGGATGGATAGATGGGCATGTGAGACAGTTCTTCAAGAAACAAATGAAAACCGTGAGTTGATTGGGGAAATTATACTTTGACAGTTGGGATACTTTGGGATCGTTGTGTAGATATATAGACCGACGAACTTAGTAACGGTCAGCAAACTTAATTGGAAAGGACCAAAGTGATGTCAGGGAGATAAATGCATGGACAGCGTGGCCTAATGACATAATCAGGATACAGGTTTGATCGAAGACTCTGGTGATCATGTGAGATTTTGAACAATGGACACGCATGCGTATTGGCAAGGTCCATGATGATGATGATTAGTTTTTGATAAAGGAAGTGAATGTTGTCTAGTGTGTGGAAGAATAATGAATATAAATGTTTCTTACATACCGCTAGCGGTTTTGTAATGTTGTTTATTCACACTATATTAGGGATATGGCCTGTTTACATCTATGTAAATGACAGTAATATTTAACACTTTTTAGATAATGGAAATATGACTTAAATATTACAAAGAGAAGTCATTTAAGTAATAGAAATTTTACAAAAATAATTTACAATTGTGCGAACCAGAAATTGTGTGTTACATTTCTCAACATAGCCCCACTGCCTGACAACACATTTGGACCACCTGTCCACTAGCTTGCTTATTCCTTCTAGGAAAACGTGTTTGGGCATGGCCTTAAAATTGGATTGCATCGCCTCCATTACCTCATTATCTGCATACCCCTGACCCAGAACATGTTCTTTCAATGGTTCAAACAAGTGAAAGTCTGATGGCACCAAGCCTACACTGTATGCTGGATGTTTCAAGACCTTACATTTCAGAGCACATAGTGTATCCACTGCTTGTGCAGCCGTATGAGGGATGGCGTTGTCGTGCAGCAACAATATTCCTTTTGAAAGAAGTCCTGAGTGGTTCGATCGTATCGTGGGCTTCATTTTCTTCACTAGCATGTCATTGTGTCGAGCACTAGTCCCAGTTTCACCCCTTTCATGAAAATGTATTAATTTAGGGTCCTTGACAATCTAAAAGATGGCCATCATGACTTTCCCAACGGATTCCTGCATCTCGATTGTGTTCTTAACCAGAGGCAACCGGTGTTTCTATTGTATCGATTGTCTCCAAACTGAACCATCTGTCTTCCGTAGATTCCATACCTTCTGACCCCCCCCCCCCCCAAAAAAAAAATGATTTTTTTGGGTCTTCCACAGTACAAGTCGACAGGGGGGTAGCCATTTTATAATCGCTATTGCGCAAACTGTTTGATCCTCATTTCCCCTACATAGGGTATTGCTTAAGAGCTAGTTTGTGCCTTGAAATAAGATTTTCCATTGCCCATACTCTTCTATGCACTTTATAATAAAATTTCTGTTACTTAAGTACTGTCTCTCATATTTTTATGACAAATGCTGTCACATAAATAAATACGTTTCTTTTTGTCTGGAAGCAGATCATTATAATGAAGAAATTGTAAAACAAATTATTTTTGAAATTTAAACGCATTTTCAGATTGTACCATTACGAAACTTTGTTTTCTTTTTAACCTATGATCTGGGTGATATATTTTCAAAATGTAGTAAGTAATATGCTGTTTTATCGAACACACATACTCATGCATACTTTCTATCATGTCATGATGCCAAAATCGCATGCCACAAAGAATGGATCTTAAGCGATGTTTTGTCAAATGTTGTGTGAATACTAATGTTGCCGAAGGGAAAAGACAAGGGAAAGACTGTTTTCTTTGCTACGGTGCTAAGAGGTAGAGAGTAACTCTGACTTCGTTATGGCCAAAGAAGAAAAGGAGTAAAAAGAGAGAGAACCTCACACCGCCCTTAACTGACAAAACAGATGATAGTAATTAGATAAGAAGGGGCGAGATCTTGGATAGGGGTCTCAACTCTGGACATTAACTGTAATATTTGAGGCCCAGACAGTGAATTAAGGTATTAGACTGGTAGAAATAGTGGTTGTAAAAACTAAAAGAGACTAAATAAACAAATCAAGAACAGTACAAAAAGCTTTTTTATTTATCAGCTACTACAACTTCGGTGACAATTTGTGTTCACACACATTGAATAGTACATTGAGGTTCGATAACAGATACAACAGACAACTGCATATATCAAACATCAACCAAGGGTGGCCCCTATCCAGTTACCAGAACCTAAGACAACAGGGTACACCAAGTACCACAACACAAGTGTTCCGAACAATAGCTGAGTAGGATGACACAATAAAGGACTTTGACACAGACAACAATAAGGCACTACAAAAACATACGTTACACAACATAAGTCCTAAGACGCAACATAAACAAAAGAGTTGTGACACACATTACTACCCCACCATGAACCCAGGTGTGCTGACACTAGTCAGTCATTCCACTGCAGACCTTTTCAGGGTCTAAATTAACAAGCTTACTATAGGCATTGGCACCTCATTACTTGGTGTGGTGGACGACAGAAAGACCAATTCTATCTGTGCATGCGTTTTTATACTGGGATCGGAACCACTGCCAGAGTTCCATACCAGTCGTACAGTCCTCGCCCTCTGGCGGAGTTCCACTATTATCGCGAGCCGAGTACATTAATATTAATTTATGTATTTCAGAATGTTACTCAGTACACCACATTTCTTGTGTTGGTTTTTAAAATTATTTAGCGATATCTTAAACATTTTCTTAACACGTATATTAACTACATAACTTGTATCACACACTGTTTATGCAACTGATAAAAGAAATTTATCAGTTTATATTGCTAGTGTTTATGGATAACTTTCTATTAATGGTCCAGAGGAAAATCAACTGTAAGATTGAAGTTACCAAAAGAAACTGACGTAATAATCTTTACAATAACTTTCTCTCATATTTATATCCAGTTGTATTAATTGTAGGTGCATTTTATTATTTAAATGTAATGAAAACTGAAAATACATTTTCTTTCAGTGACACATGTCAGAAAATAGACAAAGAATAGAGCCGTGATAACAAATGCCACAGCATAAGAGGGTTTAAATATTTTGATTTCTTTACCGTTCACTATTTCAATCGTTTGCATATTTTCTATAAGCGCCTTTCTGGAACAGGTGCTAACCATTTCTAATTTCCGTGCAATATAAATCGGCCCCAGAGAAGCTGCATTAGTGCAGTGGTAGCATGTTTGCCTGCCAGTCCAATGAACATGTATTCGAATCCCGATTAAAGCAGCATTTAAAATGTATCACGGCTGCCAGGTGGACACAGCGCAACATGGGTACCAGGAACAAGTATGGGAGGTAAAGGTGGCTGGTATGACATTGACCTTGGCACCCACTGAATGCCGACCGGCGTATACAAAATGTGGTGCTAGCACCATCAACCCAACATAGCTGTATTTATCTGGATATATCGTGGTGTAGTGTTCATGTGCTATAACTATTAGTCAGCTAGTTTTAATTGTTTTAGCTAAAGTATTATTAAGTATATATTAACTTCATATATATATATATATATATAATTCTGCAATATACACGTGGCAACATACAGCGAAATATGCAAGACAATAAACTGTGCAACAAAATGTTTGTGGCTTCTGTGTTTAAATAGTTTGTATAAATGAATAAGTTTAATTGATGATGCATGATGATGTTCCCATATAAAATCTTTAACTAAATAAAAACAACATATAAAGACATGAGGTGAGGAGTCTCCCAGGAGGAAAAAACTAACAGAGGCTTTCAAAATTAGAACATGAGTGAGACAGGGATGCCTTTTGTCACCTTTACTAATCTTTCTGAACGAACGAACGAACAATCTTTATTTTAAAAGGGTTAAGAATGACGATAGACTAGATTATGAAAATAACAACACACACCGCTAGAAGTGGAAGTTGAAGACTCCTTTGACAAAGCAGCTCAGTGATCTGAACCTCGCTGACGACATTACCCTTCTGTCTCATACACGAAATCAGATGCAAGATAAACTCATCATTGGCACCTGCCGTCTTGACAGACGATAGTTTGTTACATTGTGCTTCAAAAAGACATAATAACCGCAACCCATATCGCTAGCGAATATGACTGATAAGGTCAATTCGCGCTTTAAATGTTCGCCCACAATGGATACATGTGAACACATGGTCATTTCCACCATCATGCATCGTAGTAGAGGCCGACCCTGAGATCTCGTACCCATTTGTAATTCACCAAAAGAAAAGATGTCCTTTGGTATTTTACCATCATCTATCCTCCTAATGTGTTCTATCCATCTAAGTCTTCGAAGACTGAGCATGGAATAAATCGTCACACAACCTGATCTTTCCAATACTTCTGTATTTGTGATTTTGTCTTGCCACTTAATACTAAGTGTTCTTTGCAGACACCGCATATGCAAGCTGTTTAAAAGTTTCTCTTGGTGTGGATAAGTTGTCCAAGCTTCTCTGCCGTGAAGTACTAAAGTACACTGCCATAAAGTACTAAGGACAAAAGCGTGACAGACAAGGACTTTCGTTTAGGCAGTAAGCTTTCTGTTCTCCCAGACTCTTTTTGTTAACGTGTGCATTGTTGTTGCTGCCTTACCAATCCTAATGTTGATTTCTTGATCTAGGGATAATTTGCTATTTACCTCTGATCCTAGATATGTAAAATGGTCTACTATCTCTAGTTCTGCGTCGTCAGTAAAGATTGATGGTACCCCATGTCCATGTACACATTGTGACATAATCTGTGTCTTCTTTCTGTTAATTGTTAAACCAAATTCAGAACAAGCATTAGAGAATGCAGATAGTAGACGTTGTAATTCTTCCTCAGAATTGGTCGTAATTGCAGCATCATCTGCACAAAGCAACTCTCTGATCAGTACCCTCCTAATTTTGGTCTTGGTCTTCAATCTCTGAGCATTGTAGAGGCCGCTATCTGAGTGTGAGTGAATGTATATACCACCATCCTGATCACGAAAGGCATATTTCAGTAGAAGTGAAAAGTATATTCCAGAGAGGGTGGGAGCTAGTACACAACCTTGCTTAACGCCATTCTTGATTTCAAACTCTTCTGAAGTTGCACCATCAAACTTGATTATACCCTTCATGCCTGAGTGGAACGATTCCACAATGAACAGAAGGGTTGGTGGACAGCCAATCGTCTTTAGTGCCTTGAACAGACCCTCAGAACTGACCAAATCAAATGCCTTTGTGAGGACGATGAAGGAATAAACAGTGGTTGATTCTGGTCACGGCATTTTTTTTTTTTTTTTTTTTTTTTTTTGAACGTTTATTTCATACAAAGCAACGTATATTTACAAGGTGTAATGTGTGTTTCTTTTGTTTGTATATATTACAGAGCGTTGCCGTTTGTTAGTGTTAGGTGTCACATGTGTGAACAAAACAAATACATACATATATACAGTTATAATATGACATTTATGGCATAGTGCATGTAAACACACATGCCTTGCATATGATTCATTTCCACTTACACAAGCGGAATGCATGAAACACCTGTCCATCTCTCTCTCTCTCTCTCTCTCTCTCTCTCTCTCTCTCTCTCTCTCTCTCTCTCTCTCTCTCTCTCTCTCTCTCTCTCTCTCACACACACACACACACACACATTTTATCTTGATCTATCTCATCCTTTCTGGAGACAGCAGTACATTGAATGCTGTGAGCTTGGGCAATAAACTTTAAATTTCCATTCCCATTAAAATGTGACTTCTTTGTAATTTCTGGGGCATTTTTCTTTCATTTGTCGCAATGAGAATATCTTATCAATGATAGACCGGTTATGTCGGATGCCACACTTTAATTCGGAGTAGACTTGACCTCCTAGGACTTGAAGTCTGCGCAGAACAATTCTGGCAAATACTTTCCCAACAATACACAGCAGTGAGATACCCCTATAGTTGTTGCAGTCGCTCCGATCACCCTTGTTCTTTGACAGTGTTATGATGCTTCAATCTTTGAAATCCTGTGGGACTTGTCCTTCTCGCCAGCATAGCTCTTTTTGCTGGTGGATCTGTACAATGAGTGTGTCTTGCCCACTCCTGATAACATCTATTGGAATTCCATCCTTACCTGGAGCCTTGCCAGATGTAAGTTCATTTATAGCACACTTAACTTCTGTTATGGTTGGACGTATGTCCAGGTGGTCAAGAGTTGGTATTGCCTCTATGGCGTTACGGCATCATCCGCTAATTTGTCTCACTTGAGCACCAAATAGTGCTCTACCCATCTATCCATCTGACGTTTCTTATCAGTGATGATTTCTCTATTCAAGGTTTTCAGTGGTGCCCTTCCTTTGATCATTGGACCATGGGCTTTTTTTATCCCTTCATACATGCTTCTGACGTTTCCCTTATCACTTGCATTTTGAATCGACTCACATAACGTGATCCAATAGTCATGTGCACACTGCCCTTTTGCACATCCTTCATAGCTCGCTTTCCTTGTTTCTTAAGAGAGCTATCTTCTTTTTATCAATCAAGGGCTGCAGTGTCTGGCTGTTTTCCGCAAACCAGTCCTGCCTCTTATGATCCACAGTGCCGTAAACCCCTACCGCTGTTTTATAAAGAGTTTCCTTAAGTTTACCCCACTTTTCACTTGGTGTACAATTTTCTGATGTATCAGTGAAAGCATCTTAAAGCTGCTGTTGGAATTCAAAGCACTTATCAGGATCGTGGGTGTTAATATTATTAATCCTGTGGCTAGATTTGTGTTTAGCTGTGTAGATTCTCTTTGGTCTCAGTCTAACCCTTGCAACAACCAAAGAATGATCCGTATCACAGTCAGCACTGTGGCAACTTCGAGTTAATGATGTTTGGTTCAGATGTTGTCCGTGTGATGATGAAGTCCAGCTGATGCCAATGGCCAGATCTT
The DNA here is from genome assembly GCA_963921405.1 of Cepaea hortensis. Lineage (NCBI taxonomy): Eukaryota > Metazoa > Mollusca > Gastropoda > Stylommatophora > Helicidae > Cepaea > Cepaea hortensis. Next base: position 43,398,204 of record OY992886.1, read on the forward strand.
GCATGTTTCCATGTGACCTTATGCAGCTTTTTTGTTTAAAAATATTAGTTTGTAATACATAGGTCATTTCTGGTGCAATGCTCCAGCAGCCTTTGCCCATTTTCATTCACGCGACCAATGTTGTATTATCCAAGGCACACTGGCCATGAACTCGAGTCCCTGCTCACACTGAATATTGAAATCACCGAGCATATAAATGTATTTTGGAACTGCCTTGATCACAGAGTCTAACTTCTCATAGAACGAATCCTTCATATCATTAAAGGAAGTGAGTGTCGGTGCGTATACAGTGATAATGGTCGCAAAACCACAAGAGGTTGCCAAACGCAGGGATAATAGTTTTTCATTACCTCCAGCTGGAATTCAATCATTCCGTGTAGCGAAGTCTTCACTGCGAAGCCCACACTATGTTGCCTTTTTTCTGCCTACTCTCTACCCTGCCAAAACAAAACAAAAAAGGTGTACTTGTTTTCCCTGAGTGACCCTTCCTCAGCGAGGCGAGTCTCCTGCAGGCCAGCAATATCAATGTTAAGACGATTGAGTTCGGCATCAAGGACAGCCGTTTTTCTCACATCGTCAATATTCGTCAGATCAGTGGAAAATCCTGGACACATGGTTCTTACGTTCCAAGTTGCAAGCCGTAGCTTGAAGTTTATATTTTTCTTTGTAGTAATACCTGGTCATTGGTTTTACAGCCTGCGATTCAGACTTTGTCCTAGGCCCAAGCACCCATTGAAGCAGGCAGGCTGTGGCTGATCAGAATCCAACTGGCCGGGGGCTGCCCAGCTTGAGGCGGGCGGTAGTTGATCAGCGACACCTGCATGTGTCTCCCACCGTCAAAGGCATCCCGTGGCGCCCAATGTCTACGCCATTTGACAAGGACTTATAACCTGTAACTGCTACATCTTACTTTGATTCCGAGACCGGTTAAGACAAGTCATTGAGTTATACCTTTCTATAGTACAAGCCTGGGCTAAAATATAGAGACTATGTTTTGGCCATGCAGCATGATCCGTCTCTCGGCCTGTCTAGCTCACTCCAGAAGAAAGATAACAGCAATACATCTGGAACAAGACAAGCTACAGAAGCTGTCGTATCAGCAAAACAATGCTCTAACTGTCCGCCTGTCGGAGTTTCCATCCTAGACCAGTTGCCAACCAATGCTTAGGGCCTGGTTTGCCTTGCCATGACATGTTGTCTTTAGGTTACATTTCCTCGTACAAGGATAAGCCTTGTACCCTTCCAGTTGCGCTCTTCCGCCAGAAGCCGTTGGCACAAATGTGGGGTGTCGCGTTTGGTAAGCGCCGCCCAACGTTCGGCGCTAACAGAAAGCAGGTAATACTGTCTACTGTCATTACGGTAGCTCAGTCATATCTGACTAAGACCTGACTCTACTAATAAACTATGATAAACTGTAGTAGACACCTTGCAGTCTTGACAGACTAAAGTATGTGAGTGGAATATGGCCAATATTCCATCACAATGTCTGGGCAGAGCTTCAGAGATCATGTGATGCCCAAACGACATGACCCCTCCCTCGGCCTAGTCTTGTGTATTCCAGAGGAATGGGTAACCAATACGTCTGGCAATGAATCTAGACAAAAATTAGTGATCAGACAAAGATATTATCTTATTTACAAAGTGCAAGAGAAGCTATTATAAGACTAGGAAATTTTGTGGAAGTCAAAAAAATTAAGCTTAACACCAAGCTTAAGATATTTAGTTTTTAACACCAGATCATTACTACTGTGTGGATCAGAGGCGTGGAGAATGACTAAAATAATTACTAATAAACTGCAAACATTCATCTGTTAGTGTCTACACAAAATAAAAGGCCTAAAATAATTACTAATGAACTAGAAACATTCAGTTGTTAGTGCCTACACAAAATAAAAAGACTAAAATGGCAGATTCACAAACGCGGAGCTCATGGAGAGAGCTAAACAAATACCTGTGAACAACTAGGGGAAGAAATGCGTTGCCCCTGTATAACACATACTTTGAGTAAATCTGAGAGTAGTATAAACAGGAAGGTCTTTGTTTGGAATCCACAGAGCAAAAGAAATATAAGAAGACCTAAAAACATACGGAGTAGAGAAGTAGAGACAGAGTTGAGTTGAGTTGAGTTGAGTTGAGTTGAGTTGAGTTGAGGTGAGTTAAGAACCGACATCACTGCACTCAGGACATTCCCATATGTGCTTCGTCCCCTCATTCAACAACCAGCGAACAGTCATACTACTAATCGTTCCCACCGCTATCTGATTTAAAGTTCTCCTAGTCTTCCCTCTCAGTTTTGAGATTCTTCCAGAACCCCTACAGATCCCCCACAATCTCATTCTTTCCACATACCGGTTCTCAAACTGTCCCCCCGCCTTCTCCACCTGGTCCCACAAACGTATGACCACCTCCCCCTTGTCCATAGGCCAAGAGGTGCATTCCCTGCCAGCCTATCACCCTGTTCATTTCCCCGCACCCCGCATGGCCAGTTCAAAAAGATCCATTCAGTTCTCATAATCTGTGACCTCTGAAGCGACGTTAGCCATTCCACACGAAACATTCCTTTCTCCACCTTACTAAGCATACTCCTTGAATCCGTAATGAATATAATGTGTGTTGCAGTGGTCTCCTCTAACCAACGGAATGCCGATGTTACTGCTTCCACCTCCATTATCATGCTGGAGGTCGTAGTCTTATATGCCAGACTCTCCTTTTTCAAGACTCGCCCATTAGCCTTTGCAATAAAACCCCAACCACTACGTCTGTTTCTCATCATTGACCCATCGGTGTAGATGACTATGTCACCTTGATGTGTGTTACTCTGGATCAGTTTTTGTACTTCAAACTCTGTGCAGCCCGCTGCCCATTCTCTGCACTCACGACCCAGTGTTATTATTACATTATGCCAGTCTGTCACGTCTTCCGGAACTTCAACCCACTCTCTTCCACGATTGATGGTCTCTAGATCACACACACGACGTATAGATATTTATTTACCGCCACCTGAAAGTCTTCCGCCAGACTGGCCCTGTCTCTGCCCTGTCTGTACATCAGCACATCATCTGCAAATATCAAGATTCTACACACACAGATACTCAATAGCTGCGATTTGCTGATGTAGACATTAAAGAGCACTGACGACATGGCAGATCACTGTGGCAATCCAGGTGTAATAGTACAGGGGTCAGAAGTCCAGGAACCCATGCGCAGTAGAGACAGAAATGAATAAAATGTGCAGGAGCTGCATGCAAAAGCTAGGGATACTACAGCTTGTAGTGAGTGGGTTCAGGTCCCAAGTCTGTAAGGGAGAGGGGTCGGGCGCCTGTGGGACCAGGTGGAGAAAGCGGTGGAGCAGATTGAGAACCAGTTTGTGCATAGAATGATATCGCGGGTAATCGGCAGGTGTTCTGGACGAATCTCAAAACCGAGCGGGAATAGCAGGAGAACTTTCAATCAGATGTCGGTTGGAACAATACGACTCTTCATTGGCTGTTGTACGAGGTGACGGGGCGCGTGTGGTAATATCATGAGTGCAGTGGTGTCGTGTCTTAGCTCACTTCAGCTCAACGCAACAGTCTTCTTATTATTCAAACTAAGGCCCATACTTACTTCTGCATCTGTTGTGTTGATAATTGTCTTTATTTCTCTCTGACTTATTGCCATCAAGACAGTATAATCAGTTTAATGTAACTGGTTTATATAATTACCAACAGCCCCTAGCATATTTTCTACAGATTTAATTATATACTAGCTGTATAATACATTAAATCAAACCAGGGGCAGTACACATCCTTGTTTGATACTCTTTTGTGTGCACTGAAATGTTCCTAATTTGGTATTAATTGTTAATAATTCATTGCTTCAAATGGTGACTTTCCTTTATTCGTATAATATATATATATATATATATATATATATATATATATATATATATATATATATATATATATATATATATATATGGAGCGACACTGTGAGCTATAGATTTCCTGTGGAGTGCTTTAACATCTGTCCGCGATTGTTTGTATCGTGAACTGCATGGTCAGAAAAATGGGGACCGGTCGGTTGCTGAACTAACTTTGTTTGTCTTCTGCAATAATTTGCAGCGGTTGGTTTTCTAATGACTGCCACTTCCATCGACGATGAATTGTATTTTTCGTGACAGAGTTTTGTGTTGACATTCTGACAGCGGCCTTAATGCACAGTATATCCGTGCGGGCTGTTGGTTTGTCGAGACTCCTGTCTGTTTCATTTTTCACATGGGGCAGTGAGGAGCATTATGTGTGATATTCACTGGCAAAGGAAGGGGGCATTATGGGGACGACCTTTCGTCGTGAAGTTGGAACCTAGATTAACTATTTAATATAGCTCATTGTCAACTTATACAAGCAAGTTTTGGTTGATCTTCATCATTGTCTTGAATACATTATGATCTGTGGTAATAATAAATTATTCTCAGCAATGAAGTACATTGTTTGTCTACATTTCTACCTAAATATTTGTATGATTAAATTTCTTCAAATAGGTTTCACTAGGGATATATATTTGGTGCTTTACTCAAGCGAGACCATACAGGTGGATGAAGCCCTCAACGACATAATGACCCTGCCAACTCTTTACCACCTGGATACACTTCCCACCATAAAAGAAGTTAAGTGTGCTATTAATGCCTAAGGACAGGATTCAAATAGAGGTTATCAGGAGTGGGCAAGATATACTAAATCTCCAGATCACTGTATAAGCGGATCGAAGTGACTTTTCTGTGCAGATTGTAAGTCCTGGGAGATCAAGTCTACCGTGAATCACAGTTTCGCTTTCGAACCGGTCTACCATTGCCATGATATTCTCATTGCTACAGCTGCAAGAAAAATGATGTCAGCAGAATCAACCACTGTTTATTGCTATCATCGATCTCACGAAGGTATTTTATTTGGTCAGTCAGGAGTCAGTCATGAAGGCGCTAAAGAAAATGGCTGCCCGCCAGCTCTTCTGTCCATCGTGGAATCGTTCTACAAATGCATGAAGGGTAAAATCAAATGGTTGCTCGCGCATCTTCAGAAGAGTTTACAAGCGAATGGAGAATGCAAGAATACAAGAATGGAGTTAAGCAATTTTGTGTACTTGCTCCCATCCTCTTTGGAATACACTTTCCACTTCTAATGAAATATGTCTTTTGTTATCAGAATGGTTGTATATACATTCACTCACGCTCAGATGGCGGCCTCTACAATGCTCAGAGATTGAAGGTCAAGACCAAATCTAGGAGAGTACTGATCAAAGATTTGCTTGCAGATCAGCATGGTCGAATGGGTAAGAACGTGTGTTCTTAAATATCCGGTGTGCTGATGCCGTGGTAAGGGGTTCAACCCCTTCACCAGACAGCTGGACTAAAATGTTGACCTGTCGTCCTTGATTTGGGGACGTAAATTACACGTACATCTGAAGTCGGAGTGGGTTCGCCTGATGGCGAGGGACACTGTTAATAGGAAAAGCAAATCCACACGTAAAATTCAGTCCATCACTACTATAAATAGTCTGTATGGACTACGCTTGAGGTCAAAGCGAGCGAGCGCAAAAAAAAAAAGAGTTGCTTTTTGCAGATGATGCTCCAATTACGACGCACTCTGAGGAAGAATTAAAACATCTACTGTCTGCAGCATCCTATGCTTGTTGTGAATTTGGTTTAACAATTAGCAAAAATTAAAAAAAATAAAAAAATAAGACATATTAAGATACAAATAGGGAACCATCATTATGTATTGGCGACGCAGGGCTAGTAAACCAGTTAACATATCTAGGGTCAGAGGTAGATTGGAAGAGAACTATCTTCACCCCAATACCAAAAAAAAAAAGAGGGCAATTATGCACCAACTATAGAACTGTTGCCCTGATCAGTCATGCAAGTAAAATTCTATTAAGAATTAAATTGGGAAGACTTCATAGGAAAATGGAAGAAGAGATTAACATGGTTCAAGCCGGATTTAGACAAGGAAGAGGAACAAGATGCGTTTAGTAATAGAGAAGTGTAGAGAATTTAATGTAAACCTATTCTCAAGTTTTGTGAATTATTCTAAGGCATTTGTCTGTGTACATCAGAAACTTTGGGAAATCATGAGGAAAATGGGCTTTCCATTACATATAGTACAACTCATAAAAATGCTCCATCTAGCGTAGACCAACAAGCAGCGGTTAGAATAGATGGCGAGACATCAGATTAGTTTGACATCAGGCAAGGACGTCAGGGCTATATGTAGTATCACTATATTTTTAACCTGTACGCCGAAAATAAAATGAGAAATGTCATAGATGATATAGGCTAAACAGGGAGCAATATGATGCCCTAAATATCGGTGGTCATGAGATACCAGACATTCGATTTGCTCAGGATACAGTATTACTATCCACATCACAGAATGGTATAGAACAACTAATAACCTCAACCCAAAAGAATACCGAAAATCACAAGCTATATTTAACATAGCAAAAACAAACATAATGCTTATAGATAAAACTATCATGGAGAAAGAGATATATGTTAATGAGGAAAACTTGGAGGTTGTGGAAATTTCGAATATCTTTGGTAATTAATTACCAACAATGGTGACACAATGAAGGGAATAAAAAAGACGAATATCTATTGCTCTTCAAAAGCTAAAGCAACTGAATAAATTGTGGAGAGGGACAGAGAAAACTACAAAAATTAGATTTTTAAGAGCATGCATCTTTCTCATTGCAAGATACGCCTGTGAGACCTGGACATCTACTAAACAACCTGAACAGCGCAAACATGCCTTTGAAAATAAATGTTATAAACGGGTTCTAAGACTATCTTGGATAAATAAAAGAATAAATTAATCCATGCGTCAAGATCTGAATATTGAAGAAGGTGGGTTACTAAAGACGATAAAACAATGAAAATTGAAATATTTTGGTCACTTGAAACATCATGAACGTTTGGAGCGAACAATAATGGAGGGGTATATGCCCGGGAGCCGGTCTCTCTGGCTGAGGGGTTACAACACTTTCTCCGTAATCTCGTTTGTCACGCAGAGTCTCGTAGCGGGAGCCAGCTGGGAGCGGTTCGTCCCTCGCTGGTGACTTGCGGGACACTGAGCCGGCCGCTCAGAAAGCAATGGCAAACTACTGAGCGTAATCTTGCCAAGAAATCAACAGACAGCTGAAAGATGCTGCTGTTGACAGCGATGTCCTGTAAAGGATATGCGAATTAAAAAAAAAAATATGCCCGGGAAGAGGGGAAGAGGAAGGTCAAAGAGAAGATAGGTGCAGGGTATGGCGGGTGAACTCCAGATGGGTGTATCGGACGTGGGGCATCTTGCTTACGGCCGAGAAGTTTTCCGGGGGGTTGTTATGGTGGCAGGTTCTGAAAGAGACATGATACTGAATGAATGAATGAATGAATGAATGAATGAATGAATGAAGGATCATAGGTAAACAAGAAACTATCCCTAGATCATGAAATCAATATCAGGAATGGTAAGGCATTAACAACAATGAACAGGTTAACAAAGAGTCTCGGAGAACAGAAAACTTACTAAAAAATGTCCTGGTCTATCAAGCCTATGTCTTTTATAATCTTCTTTATGGCAGTTAAGCCTGGTCTACTTACTCACACCAAGAGAAACGTTTAATCGCATTTTATATACGGTGTCTGCAAAGAATACTTGGTACAGTGCAAACCGCTTAAGGAGATCTCGGATGTAGCGAATTTCTGATGTGAAGAACAATGTGTTTATCATCTGCAGTTTTACTTCTTAGTCTTTGTTTTTAAAAAAAGAACGCCATGTTAAGCAGAATCCTTTTAACATAAATTTTCGTATATGCCAAACGATTTAACATGTCCCGACTAGATAATTTGATTTGCTTAAGGCGAACTTTTTTCAAATAGCTGGACATTTGTTCAACTTTTCGGCTGGTTTAGGAAATTGCGCGCTTCGTCGGTGTTAGAATTTGAGTTATTTCCCCTCTAAAAATAGCTGGAAAGTTAAAATCCGTATCTTTGAAAAGAAAGATTGAGGTATTAGAATAAAAATGGAAAACAATGGCAAAAAACAAATGGAAATAGCAATGGAATTCGACATTCCAAAATCAACGCTTTCAGGAATCATCAAAAATAAAGATCGGTAATGAAAAATGGGAGCCGGTCTCCCTGGCCAAGGTATTAAAGACATTGTTCTTAATCCCGTATATCCACGTAGGGAAAACAGCAGCTGCGAGAATCGGCAGTGGTTCGCCTCGCGCTGGTAACTTACGGGGGTATGTAAGGTGGTCGTTCAGAAAACAATGACAAACTACTGAATGTAAAAACTCGCCTAGTACATCAACAGCAGCTGAAAAATGCTGGTGTTGATTGCAACGTCCTGTAAGGGATATGCAACATTTAAAAAAATGGAAAAAATGTTTTATGGTGGACAAGTTGATTGTCATAGAATGAAGAACCGAAAAGAGACGTTGAATTTAAGGATGCCACGGAAAGGCATTTTTATTACGTCAAGTACGGATACTACGATCGTCGTCATCAAGGGCCCTGTCAGCTGATGTAGGCGTTCGTGTCTCTCCATATATCTCGGTCTTTGATGTTCTGGATTAACTCTGCTGATGATATGCCTCCTTGCCACCGTCTCGATCCATCCAACATCATATTTCTTGGTTGGACTCTGCCTCTCTTCCTTTTGATCTTTCCAGTCGTCACGATGTTCTCCAATGCCTCGCTTCTCATCACATGACCCAAGAAAGCCGTGTGTGTCTTTCTTATTGTTGTATATAGTGTTTTAGTTTCATTAGCCTCTCACGGGCAATCGTCATTAGTTACTCTGGCAGTCGAAGAAATTCGCAACATTCATCTAGGGAACCACATCTCTGTTGCTTCCAAGTACCTCCTAATTTGTTCATTTATATTCCAAGATTCACTGCCATACAGCAAAACAGGTTCTATCTAGCACTTCAGCATTCTCTTTCTTACATTCAGTGATAGTGACTTATTGCATAAGAAAACTCTTCATTTTCTGAAATGCGGCTTTTGCATGCCCTATTCTGTTATTAAATTGATATTAAATATTAAATAAAAGATTTAGAAATGCTTTAATTAATGTAAAGACAATGCGTGGTGCTGACTGTAATAGTGATCATGTACCACTATGTGGAAAAATAAAAGTAAGATTAAAGAGAGGGAAAAAATGGTTAAGAACATGAGACTTAATAAAGAGGTTCTGAAAATAGATAAAGAACTGCAAGAACAATACAGAGTGACTGTGAAAAATAGGTACAATGCGATAGCTAAAATACAGAATATAAATGAACAATGGGAAATGTTAACGGACTCCATTCATCAAACTAGCAAAGAAGTATTACCGGAGAGAGGCAAAATAGCTAAGAAAAAATTGATAAATGAAGAAATCTTAAAACTGATGGACAAAAGAAAACAGAGTAAAAATGACAAACAAGAATACGCTAAGATAAATAAAGAAATAAAAGATAAATGTGGGAAGGCTAAAGAAAGTTGATTAAACGAGTAATGCAAAAAAAAAATTGAATTAAATTCCATTAATGATACAAAAAATATGTGCAGACAAATCAGTGAGCTTACAGGAAGAAAAATAAGAATAAATACAGGGTGTTTGAAATCAAAAACAGGAAAGATATTATTAGAGGAAGGTGCTATAATGAAGAGGTGGAATGAGTATATAAGAGAATTATATGACGGAGAAAGGGAAGAATTAACAGAAGATAGTAACTTAGAAGGTCCACCTATTCTGAAAGAAGAAGTCGCTGACGCTATGAAACGTATGAAGAAAGAAAAAACAGCTGTGCCAGATGAAATCACAATAGAAGAATTAAAAGTGTTGGGAGAATTTGGAGTAGATATATTAACCAAAATGTTGAATGATATTTACAGTAGTGGTTATTGATCCAGTGATATGCTGAAATCTGTATTTATAGCTATACCAAAAAGACCAGGAGCAATTGATTGTGAAGATTTTCGTACTATTAACCTTATAAACCATATCACTAAGCTTCTACTCAGAATCATAATGAGAAGAACCAAAAAGAAAATAAAAATGGAAATTAGTGAAGAACAGTATGGATTTGTGGAAGGAAAGGGCACAAATAATGCAATTTATACATTACGGACACTAATAGAAAGGTCAATAGAGAAACAGAGAGACATATATTTGTGCTTCATAGATTATACTAAGGCATTTGATAAAGTAAAACATGATGAAATGATTAAAATGTTGGAAGATATCAGCATTCATGGGAAAGATTTAAGAATAATAAAGAATAGTTACTGGAACCAAGTAGCGGCAATTAAAATGGGAAATAAATGGGTAGTTACGAACAGATAAAGCTAGGAGTACGACAGGGGTGTGTCTTGTCACCAGATCTTTTCTCTCTGTATAGCGAAGTAATAATGAGAGAGATCAAAAAGATGCCAGGAATACTAGTTGGAGGTTATAATATAAAGAATATACGCTATGCAGATGACACAGTATTGGTGGCGGATAATTCAACAGACCTACAACAATTATTAGACGTAGTAACAGAGAGTGCAAGGAAAGGACTCTCCTTGAATATCAAGAAAACAGTAACAATGGTAATATCAAAGAAAATGGTGACACCAAAATGTGACATAGAAATAGAAGGAAAAATCCGTAACCAAGTGGATAATTTTAGATACCTAGGGGCATTTATAACATCAGATGGAAGATGTACAACAGAGATTAGGAGCAGAATAGGGCAGGCAAAAGCCGCATTTCAGAAAATGAAAGTATCATGCGCAATAGGTAACTGTCACTGAATGTAAGAAAGAGAGTGCTGAAATGCTATGTAGAACCAGTTTTGTTGTATGGCAGTGAATCATGGAATGTAAATGAGCAAAGTGAGAAGAAATTAGAAGCAACAGAGATGTGGTTCCTGAGACGAATGTTGCGAATTCCTTGGACTGCCAGAGTAACTAACGACGACTGCCTGAAACAGGCTAATGAAACTAGAATATTATATACAGCAATAAGACAGAGACAAACATCTTTCTTCGGTCACGTGATGAGAAGAGAGGCATTGGAGAACATCGTAACAACTGGAAAGATCGAGGGGAAGAGAGGCAGAGGCAGACCAAGAGAAATTATGCTGGATGGATTGAGACGGTGGCATTGAGGAATATCAGCAGCAGAGGTGATCCAGAAAACCAAAGACCGAGATCTGTGGAGAGCCATGAACGCCTACGCCAGCCGGCACGGCACTTGATGATGATGATGATTCTGTTATTAATCTCTGTTGTGAACCTTCCGTCTGATGTTATGAATGCCCCTAAGTATTCAAAATTTTCCACTTGGTTAAGAATGTTCCCTTCGATTTCTATGTCACATTTTGGTGTTATCTTTTTCTTTGATATCATCATAGTTACTGTTTTCTTGATATTCAAAATATTCTTTGCGCTTTCAATTACTACAATGTCCAACAATTGTTGTAGATCTGTTGCATTATCCGCCACCAATAACCTCCGATTAGTATTCTCGGCTCCTTTTTGATCTCTCTGATTATTACTTTGCTATAGAGGGAGAAGAGATCCCGTGACAAAACACCCCTGTCATACTCCTAGCTGTATTTGTTCATAGTTGCCATCTTTATTTTCCAATTTTAATTGCTGCTACCTGGTTCCAGTAAATATTTTTCTTTATCATTCTGAGATCTTTACCATCAATGTTAGTATCTTCCAACATTTTAATTAGCTCGTCATGTTTTCCTTTATCAAATGCCTTGGAATAATCTATGAAGCACACATATATGTCTTCACCACTTCATTTGCTAAAATTTCATACTGTCATAACTGTCATTTACTGCCAATATAGGACCTTGCGGTCTTTGAGCCTGAGGAATTTAGGCCGCCTGGCTAGTGCAGACGCCGCGAACTGTGCAGGTTAGCATTTTCTTTTTGCCCCCGACAGAAAAAAAATCCCACACCTTGTCGAGGGATCGAACCCGGGTCTCCCGAATGAAAGTCCGGCGTTCTAGCCACTCGGCCAGTCGCTCCTCGAAATTCATTCATAAAATTTCATAGTGCTTTGAAAATGTCTCTTGTTTTTTGTGTTCCTATTTTAATATCTTTATACGTTTTTTTCAAATTTGGCCCAAGATGTCAGAAAAATCAGGTTATCATTTGCCCGGAATATTGTCGGCAATTATGTTTTTCCATTACGCATTTGATTCAAGTGTGAAGAAAAATGTTACATAATCCCGGGGAACCGCTGCTCTCGCCGCTTGCTCACCCACTTGTGTGTTTTATTCTCAGAACATTTAGGATTCAGGTGTCCTTCGTTGAGGTCACCCTTGAATATATCATCCACTATTTTAATGATCAGCCACAAGCCAGCACGTGACCGAATGCGTGAAAATTAAAGCAACACGATGTTTGTTTTTTTCCCCGGCAACCTTGAATGCTAATTTCTGTCATCGGCAGGATGTGAAAAATGCGAATTAATGTAATATGGGGTTGTTGTAACCGTGAACACAGACAGCTGCTCTCGTCCGAGGAGAAGGGCTGTTTTCCTACACGGAAATGATGCGTTCTACAAATAGCAGGCAACAGCATTGACGACTCTCCAACTGATGAGTTATCTAATATGTGGGTGATGATAGTGTTGCCTGTATCAGTAAAAATTACCCAGCTGTCTAAACATATATATACACACACAAAGACAGACAGACATGCATCTATATACGTATATACACACAGAGCCAAGCAAACATCCATCTACACACACACATACATATTGGCAGGCACCTTGCCGCGCGAGCTGCCTTGTGGTAAACGCTCCCAAGGCGGCCAGAGGAAACGCTTTTAAAGACAATCGGAAAATCTCACTGAAAGCTTTTTGGAATTCATCTTCACACCTGGGAGACTGCTCGCAAAGCCGAAATTCGTGGTGTACATCATTACGCAAGGGTGCAGTCACTTGTGAGAGGAGCGGCTGGCCGAGTGGCTAGAACGCCGGACTCTCATTCGGGAGGCCCGGGTTCGATCCCTCGGTAAGGTGTGGGATGTTTTTCTGTCGGGGGCAAAAATAAAATCCTAACCTGTATAGTTCGCGGCGACTGCATTAGCCAGGCGGCCTTAATTCCTCAGGCTCAAAGACCCCTCTGCCATACACCACAAGGTACTATATTGGCAGTAAATGACAGAATGACAGCAGTCACTTGTGAAGCAACCAGGACTGCAAGAGCTGTGAAGGAAAGGTTGGACAGAAAAATCACTGCAGGAGATCCTCCTCCTGGAACGTCAAGCACTCTTTGCCCACATTGTCAAAGAACATTTCGAGCCAAAATAGGCCTTACCAGCCATCTTAGAACTCACGGCTCCATACTTTCAACCCCACTGGATGAAATGAATGGTCATCATCATTCTTGATGGACAAACAACAACATCATTGTCTGTATCAATCATGTCCCGCTTACACACATCTTTGTATCGTAATAGAGGCCGACCCTGAGATCTCTTACCCATCTGTAATTCACCAAAAAAATAGGTCCTTTGGTATTCTACCATCATCCATCTTACTGTGCATGGAACACACCCTCACACAACCTGATCGTTCCAATACTTCAGTATTTGTGATTTTATCTTGCCACTTAATACAAAGTATTCTTCACAGACACCACATATGAAACATGTTTAAACGTTTCTCTTGGTGTGAGTAATTTGACCAGGCTTCACTGCCAAAAGAAGATTACTAAGGACACAGACGTAATAGACAAGGACTTTTGTTTTGGCAGTAAGCTTCCTGTTCCCCCAGACTATTTTTGTTAACATGTTCATTGTTGTTGCTGCCTTACCAATCATGATGTTGATTTTCTCATCTAGGGATAATTTGCTATATACCACTGACCCTAGATATGTAAAATGGTCTACTATCCCAGGTCGGCGTCGTCAATAAAGATTGATGGTACCCCATCTGCACCTTGTGACATAATCTGCGTCGTCTTCTTGCTAATTGTTAAACCAAATTCAGAACAAGCATTGGAGAATGCAGATAGTAGACATTGCAATTCTTCCTCGGAGTGGGTCGTAATTTCAGCATCATCTGCAAAAAAGCAACTCTCTGATCAGTACGCTCCTAATTGTGGTCTTGGCCTTCAATCTCTGAGCATTGTAGAGTCCACCATCTGAGCGTTAGTGAATGTATATACCACCATCCTGATCACGAAATGTATATTTCAATAGCAGTGAAACGTATATTCCAAAGGGGTGGGAGCTATTACACAACCCTGCTGTCATATAGCTTCCCTGGGGTGAAGAGAACAGGCTATCGCATTTATTATGATTATCTATTCACACATATATCTCTATATTTATTTATATATGTATATGTATAAATCTCGGGATGACTTCAGATCTGGGACTGGGACACTTTCAGTCTGCGACCCCACCAGTCCTCGGATACCTATCTCTCTCACAACCAACCAAGGGAGGTTACCCTTTCAAACATCGTCCTGAATAAATGATGCAACTCCGGTATCTACAAACTCAATAACAAAAGTGTATTTTACAAAGGAAAGTGAAGATAATGTGGATGTAGTGCAGATCTGTCTGGTGTGCCAGTTGCTACTAGATAGTTAGCTGAGGCAGCCAGATAAAGATGTCTTCATAGTACAATACCAACGCCTCACACTACACATGAATGGTACTTAGCTAGTGTCTCTCGCAGCAGGTCCTCAGTCTTCGACCAGATAGCACCTCCTCCGAGTTGACCTTAGATCAGGCTAATGGCCGTGGAACACCAGAACATATGTCCAAATAGTACCATGAATTGTCATATTCATCCGATCATGTAGGTGCCTCTATAAAAGGTTTACTTAATCTGAAAGTTCGTTGCTTTACCAACAGTGGCACCAACTCAACAATATATTGATAGAAAATCAGTTCCTGAATTAAGGTTCATCGAAGCACACTGTCCAGTGCTAAATTTATATATTGAACATTGTTCATTGCCTGAGTCACGATTGTCTAAAGTCTGTGGCTATATTCATGATCAGGACCATAATCCACGTGAACGAAGTGTGGAATGATATCATCGATAGTTGAGTGGTTGTCGAATAGGTAATGAGTGGCACATCTGGAGAATCACACGAACAATATACTTGCCCAGACGTTGTCCCTATCTTAAACTGGTTGTTTAGTCATCTTGGACCTACTCTGAGGGTATAGACAACTGACTGGATAGTGGGCAGTATGATCACCTCACGTTGACTGGTTTGTCCAGACTGCTGATGCTGGTACAGAATGATGGTTTTACTGACTATCCATCACTCCTCTCCGGAAGGTAGAATCTGGAACAAAATGACACAGGCAACCCTCGTTGAGAATCACGTGACCACGACTCTTCATATGGGATAGACATCATCATGGTACTCAGAGAGTGAAACACCTCCCCAAGATGGGCGGTGGTTCAATTACAGGCCAGGCCTCAGGGTCAGAGAAAGAATAAGGTCTGGGGTCTGAACAGCAGCCGAACAGAACATCTGTTTCCCTGGAATGGGGATAGAGTGCACCCACGGTAAGTGGTCATGAGTGTCTGTGCCCCAGTTCCCCATAGGAAGTCTTCTAATGACATACAGGGTTAGACGGTATACAGTACCCATAGGCAAGATGGCCCTGAAGGAGGGCCGTTGGCAAAACCCCCTTCCATCCATTCCCATGTGGTCATGCTTTCCCCAATTTATCCCCCCCTGCAATCATCAGACATGTCTGTAGCATCTCTTGTCCTTCTTTCCCCTTCCCTTTGTTCTCCTCACAGGAACCCACTATATATTAGAACAGTATTCCCTTAAGGAGACCATGAACATAATGTGTATGAGGAAGGCAAAGAAAAAACCAGTAGTTGCCCTGACAAAAGATGCGAACTTCGACACGCGCGGGATCGCTCAAATGCCCGTCGATTTGACCGCGGACATTCCCATTAGATTCGTTTTGACCGGCCGAGTCGGAGGATATATTACACAATAGGGTTTTAGTTACGCCGTCACCGACTTCCTGTTTTGTCGACTACGTCTGAGTTCCAAGGCGGCCCAGTAGTGCCATCAAATCACCAACAAGCCGCGCCTATTTTCTCCTCAAACAACTTCTGGCAGGCAAGACAAGTCGTGCATCATTGGGCCTGTCTCGGCAATGCACTGTTGGCAACATGCCAAGAATTTTAGTCATGTAAACAGGCGTGATGAAATGGGGTCAAACAACAGACTTGTTGTCGGTGTAACTTGCAGGCTCGACCTTGACCTACGTGCAACTATTTGCTTCATATAAACTACCTCGGCTGATCACGATTCGACACCAAATAAATGGAATACTGGCGGCACTCTTACTTATTTATTCTGACATGCAGTTAGAAGCATGGAATCTCAGTCCACTTGGGAACGGTATGTCTACAGTGTTCCAACTATGTTGACATTGGGAACCATTCCTTCCTTCTGACAAACTGCAGCCACACAGACGTTCGCCAGCCAGCCACACAACCATCAGTTCTCCCAGCCGCTTGCTGCGATTGTGCAGTTAATAAACTACTTCCGGTGACATCACCATCAGAACGTTCGAGAATCCATGGGCCGTATTCCTCTACTCCATCAGGGGTAAAATTACTTGGATTATCTCCCTTAGACTACTGCGTGGGTGTATAAATCGTGAACTGTGTTGCAGGCCGAGGGAAATCGTGTGTCTGGTCAGTCCCCATCTCCTGATCGCAATTCTCCAGGCGCATTTTGTGACACCTGCTTAACTCCACTCTTGATTTCAAACTCTTCTGAATTGCACCATTAAACTAACTTGATTATACCCTTCATGCCTGTGTGGAACGATTCCACAATGGACAGAAGAGTTGGTGTGCAGCCAATCTTCTTTAGTGCCTTGAACAGACCCTCACGACTGACCAAATCAAATACCTTTGTGAGGTCGATGAAGGCAATAAACAGTGGTTGATTCTGTTCATGGCATTTTTCTTGCATTTGTCGCAATGAGAATATCATATCATTGGTAGACCGGTTCTGTCGAAAGCCACACTGAGATTCGGGGTAGATTTTATCTCCCAGGAATTAAAGTCTGCACAGAACGATTCAGGCAATTACTTTTCCAACAATACACAGAAGTGAGATATCCCTATAGTTGTTGCAGTCGCTCCGATTGCCCTTGTTCTTGTACAGTGTTATGATGCTTGAATCTTTGAAATCCTGTGGGACTTGTCCTTCTCGCCAGCATAGCTCTATTAACTGGTGGATCTGTAGAGTGAGTGTGTCTTGCCCACTCCTGTTAACCTCTATTGGAATCCCATCCTTACCTGGAACCTTTGAAATTGCAAGTCCATTTATAGCACACTTAACTTCTATTATGGTGAAAAGTGTGTCCAGGTGGTCAAGAGTTGGTAGGACCTCTTTAGTGTTGAGGGCATCATCCGCTAGTTTGGTTTCACTTGAGTAAAGCTCCACATAGTGTTCTGTCCATATATCCATCTGCTGTTTCTTATTAGTGATGATTTCTCTAGTCAAGGATTTCAGTGGTGCACATCTTTTGGACATTCTACCACAGGCTTTCTTTATCCCTTCTTACATGCTTCTGATGTTTCTCTTATCACTTCCATTTTGAGTGGACTCACATAACTTGATCCAATAGTTATTTGCACACTGCCTGGCAGCCTTTCGCAAATCCTTCCTAGCTTGCTTCAGCTCTTTGTTTCTTAAGAGAGCTATCTTTTTTTATCAATTAAGGGCTGCAGTGTCTGGCTATTTGCAGCAAACCTATCCTGCCTCTTATGATACACAAAGCTGTAAACCCCTACCGCTGTTTTATAAAGAGTTTCCTTGAGTTTACCCCACTTTTAACTTGCTGTACAATTTTCAGATGTATCAGTAGAAACGTCTTCAAGTTGCTGTTGGAACTCAAAACACTTATCAGGATGGTGGGTGTTAATAATATTAATCTTGGGGCTAGATTTGTGTTTATCTGTGTAGATTCTCTTTGGTCTCAGTCTAACCCCTGCAACAACCAAAGAATGATCCGTATCACAGTCAGCACTGTGGCAACTTCGAGTTAATGTTAATGATGTTTGGTTCAAATGTTGTCACCGTGTGATGATGAAGTCCAGCTGATGCCAATGGTCAGATCTTGGATGTGTCCATGTGACCTTATGCAGCTCTTTTGTTTAAAAAAAGGAGTTTGTAATACATGAGGCGCTGGACGTAGTTAAGGGTCGGAGACTGATAAGAGGGAAATCATGGATGGCTCAGGCGGAGGATACGATCAGACAGGTGTGCCCCTTGGAGAACATCAGGCGAGGAGAGGAGTGGGTCAGAGTGCCAGCCGTGCAGTCAGACTTGTGCAGAGTTTAATAACATTGAGCCGGGAGTGCAGGGAGTGGCCAGCAGGGGCCACGGAAGTGGAAATTCAGCAACTAATTCAGGAAAATTCTCGCCAGGGTGATGTGATTATCTACACGGATGGGTCAGCGTTGAGAGGTAAGAGAAGTTCCTGGGGGTTCTTGGCAAAAACTAATGGTCGGCGTTTGGTGCAGGAGAGCCTGGCGTATGATAACACTACATCTAGCTTAAGAATGGAGGTGGAGGCGGTCAGTGCAGCTTTCCGGTGGATAGAAAACACGATACATACACACATTGTGATTGTAATTGACTCAGAATGCATGCTGAGAAGGGTGAGAACAGGCAAGCTTCGTGCAGAGTGGCTTGCTTCGCTTCGGATGTCACGGGTAGTAAGCATCACCTGGATCTTTTCTCCTGGGCATGCCGGTGTGCTGGGGAATGAACAGGCGGACAGATTGGCTGGCTCTGCAAAACTTGGTGGAGTATTGATGCATGACAAGGCAGACGTGGTTGCGGCCTTGTGGGAGCACGTGTACACCTCGGAGGAGCAGATGGATCACCATAGTCTGGTAAGAATGAGACAGTGAGCTGTGAAGAGGGGATCTGGCCGACGCTCTGCGCTCGGAGGAACGGCGAGACGGACATATAATCAGATTGCTACTGGAACTATTAGTGTTGGAACTCTTCGCTGGCTGCTGAGGATGGGGACGAAGCGCTTATGGGAATGTCCCGAATGCTGTGATGTCGGTTCCTAAATCAATTAATCAATCAATCATATTGGTCAGTATGTTTTTCATCTTGCTAAAGGCTACTTTAGCCATGGCGATTCTTGTTCTAATCTCTTCAAGGCATCTCCCATCAGATGTTATTACTGTTCCGAGATTATTGTACCTATTCACTTGTTGAAGAATATTCCCATTTACTCCTATATTACATTGTGGTATTTCGTTCTTCCTAGTGACGACCATAATCTGTGTCTTTTTACAATTTAATTCTAACCCTAGTTGTTCACTGTGTGTAACAACCGCATGTACTACATTTATACATGTACACAATTCTACATTTATTCAAATACTGTAATGCCATCTTCTTTTGGAACATCGTCATAACTCTCCAAATCCCGAATTTCGGCCTGAATTTCTTGCGACTCCATTTCCTGTAGAACCATTGGTCCCAGTCTCTCATGTCCAGCAATAAAGTTTTCCTTACATGCGCATTTCTTGTCCATATAGCCTACTCGCAGTGCATTGGTAACTTTATTTTACACAAGTGACGTATTGAATTATGAACCACACCCGTTCATTATCAAGTGCTCAGCAGTGGCCATTCGGCAACAAGGCTCTCATTCTAGCTGACAATATTAACAATGGTTTATTTTAGGGGGTAGGTCTTATATTAAAAGCACCCTGGAAAATCGTGCTTGGGCTTAATATAAGGGTAGGTCTTATTTTCGGGGAATCACAGTAGTACTTAACTCATTAAAAATCAAGTTATACGGTTTCGCCGGGTATTTGAATATGAATATCCACGGACAATGCTGGGGGGGGGGGAGGATCTGAGCACCTATGGACCTGTCCGGAGTGCAATGAAGATACCCCAACTGATAACTAATAACCAAACGTTACAAGCAAGAATGAAGAAATACAAAATGTTGCAACTGTGAATATCACGGGTCCACAACCAGCAACACCGTGGAGAACGTGGACTCGCTATGGCATTGCTCAGGCTGAGCTGTACAAGCTCCTATAGTTCAGTGATAACAGATCTACAACACTCCCCCGATGTGTCACCACCTTGCCGTGGTGGGGGAGCTTGAGTGTCCCACTGACCCCAAGCGCTGTGCCAATGGATATAAACTACATATTGGACAGCTCTTGGGATAGGGACCAGACTAAGAGAGACACAATCTGCTGCTCTGCGGGTAGACTGAGGATAGCAGTCTAAACCAGGCGAACGATGCCAATAATCTGTCTGGACACAACCTCTAAGGTTCTCAGTCGAGGGGTATAGCTGAACGTCTCTAAGCCATAAACCCTCGGATGTGAGAGCTTGGCCGACACATACCCACATCAAAATTGAGGTGCGGTACTGAGCACGCTACATGCTTGGTGCAGATACTCGTTCGATGGCTCTTAGCTGGGGGATATGAGGGATCCCCGGATGAGAGGGCCTGGCCGTTTCTCGCCCACGGATACATGGAGGTAAGGTGCTGAGCCGGCAGCACATGTAGCCTACCTCGTGAGCGAGTACTCAGGGTGGAAAAACACCTCGGTCGCACGTTCCGATGAAAATCTATAACCGTACTCATGGAGTGAGTGTAGTCAAAGGTTAAAAATTGTCTCGTTGACACTAAATGGAACGCTTGGCTTGCGAATCCATTACGTGGCAGCCCGAAGCAAAAGTTTGCTGTGTGGAAGTCGAAATAAGAGTCTAACTTGTCTCGAAACCCGAGGAAGGCTAACCTCATTAAAAATGCCCGCTGAAGTCGGAAGTGCCAGCCTACGGGCGGCAAAATAAAAATGTCACTACGCAATTACGTCCGAGTGAAATGTCTTTCGTGACCGGAAAAGCTCTAACTAGTCTCTCGTGCTAGGAAAATCTACCTAGTTTCCGAATGCCGCTCTTGTTCGGAACAGCTCTGACTAGGTAGTTTTATGTCTGTAATGTCTGTCGTGCCTGGAACAGCTCTGACGGGCACAAAGACAAGCACATGTCCGTGTCGAAAACTCGCTGAGCGGATACCGTCTGCAGACCTGTCTGGTTTGTGCGGGAACGGCCGGAGCGAACGAAATGCCCAATATATTGAAGTGAGGAATTAAAGCAGCCATGAGCAGGACGTGACGATTCCTCGGTGAGCCCAGCACCAGGGCGCTATGTGCCGGCCCTGCAATTATGGAAGCAACCCTGGATGGCGGAAAATGCCATGGACTGTCCCTGCCTTCCTTTGAGGGATGACCGTTGTCTTCGACGGTTCCAACTTGGCCAGCTGGGTTGTGGACGGTACCGCAAAAGTGAGTGTCTCCCAGGAATGCTACCTGGTCAAAAAAGCACGCTAAAGCCGGATGTGTTGGCCTACGGGTTTCGGCCCAAGGGCGCATAACTTAGACACACCGCAATCACATCTGAAAAAACACTCCGAAGAAGATCTACAACAGTTGTTGGACATTGTAGTAACAGAGAGAGAGAGAGAGAGAGAGAGAGAGAGAGAGAGAGAGAGAGAGAGAGAGAGAGAGAGAGAGAGAGAGAGAGAGAGAGAGAGAGAGAGAGAGCAAGGAAAGGACTCTCCTCGAATATCAAGAAAACAGTAACAATGGTGATATCAAAGAAAAAGGTGACACCACAATGTGAAGTGGAAATAGAATTGAAAATTCTTAACAAAGTTAATAATGTTAAATACCTAGTGGCAATTATAACATCAGATAGATGATGCACAACATAGATTAAGAACAGAATAGCGCAAGAAAAAGCTGCATTTCAGAAAATGAATGGTATCTTTATGCAATAACTCACTATCATTGAATGTAATAAAGAGAGTGCTCAACTGCTATATATAACCTTTGTGCTGTATGGCAGTGAATCTTGAAATATGAATGAACAGATTGGGAAGAACTTGGAAGAACAGGGATGTGGTTCCTGAGACGAATGTTGCAAACTCCTTGGACTGCCAGAGTAACTAACAACGACTACCCGAAAGAGGCTAATGAAACTGGAACATTAAATTCAATAGTAAGAATGAGACAAACGACTTTCTTTGGTGATGTGATGAGAAGACAGGCATTGGAGAACATCGTGACAGCTGGAAATATCAAGGGGAAGAATAGCAGGGGCAGAGTCAAGAGTTGGATGGACTGAAACGGCGGCATGGAACAATATTATCACCGGGGTTGAAACAGAATACCAAAGACCTGCGGAGAGACTTGAACGCCTATGCCAGCTGGCAAGGCACCTGATGATGGTGCAATGCCTGCGAACAAATTAAAGTGTTGAGAATATGTATCTATCCTGTGGCAACGCACGGATATAAAGTAAAGAAGGAATTCAGCGCTTGTGAACTTAAATGCTACAGAAAAGTTCTGACAACATCGTGGAGCAAGCAGAAGAACTGGCATTCTACCCAATGTGGACATCGAAGAAAACTGGCTGTTGAAAACCATGGCTGGGAAACTGAAAACCATTGGCCACATTAACGCCACAGGGTTTCGTGGGAGACGTGCAGAGTGGACCGGCACGAAGTTGGATATAGGGCACTTCCGACACCTTGGGCATGAGGGTGCATGAGGCTTGAGAACAACCGAGGGATCCAGAGACTTTTCGGCGGAAGGTGATGAGTGGGTCACCCGTGGGTCACTCGAACTTTTTTCATGATGACAATGATTAGAATACACCTGTTAAACAACGGTGTTCTGTTTGAAACCGGACACTTCTATCCCGCCTGTGACAGAAGGTAACTGAGTGTACACGGTAAGTCAAACCAGTCAATGAAGAGAATTAATACTAGAAAGTAGATTTACAATGTTAGAAGTTATGATTCTCCGTCTATATTTCTAGTCACTGATGATGTTGCAAGTCAATGTCTTCTTCTCCTCACCCTCTACTTCATTGTTCTAGCCAATGTGCCGTGGTTGTCATGTGTGTCCTCAGCTTACTGGTTTCCTTATTACATGCTGTGTGATGGCTTGTCGTTATATAGTAGTAGGCCACTGTCGGTTCTCTAATGCATCTTGATTTTATTTTGATCTTTGTCTTGAGTCTTAATGGGTTAAACAGTTTGCCATCAGATCGTGTATGGAGTTATATGCCTTCAGTGGCAGTCCCAAATTCCTGCCTTAAGAGAACGGCGAAGAAAATACCAAAAAGTGTAGAAGCAAGCACGCAGCCCTTCTTTACTCCATTGCTGATGCTGAATGACTGTGATGTGAAGCCATCAAACAAAATGGTCTCCTGCATATTTTCGTGAAATGGTTTCACGAGACTTAGCAGGGTGGGTGGGCATCCTATCTTCTCTAGGATCATAAAAAGATCGTCTCTGCTCACAAGGTCAAATGTCTTTGTGAGGTCGATGAAGGCAATATATAATGGCTTCCACTTCTCTTGGAGCTGCCTGAGTGAGAAAATCATATCGATGGTGAACCTATTGGGTCTAAATCCGCACTTTGATTGGGGGTAGATTCTTTCAGCAAGAATGTGTAATCCCTTTAGGATTACTCGAGCGAAAATCTTGCTTGTATTGCTGAGGAGGGAAATGCGCGATAGTTGTTGCAGTCGCTTCTGTCACATGACCGTTCCGTGCTATGATACAAGAGAGGCGGCTGCATCAGGCGGCACCGTAAGAGGGTTTCATAAGGTGGTGGCATTTTTAGAGGGGGAAAAAAAACATGCAAGGGGCGGCATTTCGAAGACCTTCATCACACTGAGAAAATCCACCGCACGGTACTGTCTGTCACCTTTGTTTTTATAATGGTAACAATGTTTGCGTCCCTCATATCTTGTGGTACTGATTTTTCTTTCTAACAGAGCAGAAATATTGCATACAATTCTGGGATGATTGTTTCTTTGCCACATTTTAAAATTTCAGGTGGAAAACCATCTTTTCCTGGTGCCTTGCCGGATTAGAGTGTCTAGTGCTTCGCTGATTTCTGTGAGGCACTTTTCGTTATCCAGGGCATACATTATGGACTGTTGTTCAATGGCTTCCAGAGGATTTTCTTCGACAGTGTTCTATACTGAGTATAGCATAGCTCTGAGTAGTATTCTACCAGCGATCCATTTCTTTCGTTCAATCTTTTTTATGATTACCCCCTCTATTGATCGTAAAGGGGTCATCTTATTTTTTGATGGACCGACAGCTTGCTTTATATCTTCGTACATTCCTCTTATATTTCCAGTGTCTGCACAAGTTTGAATTTGTGCAGAGAGCTGTAGCCAGTACCTGTTCGCACATTTTCTTGCCATCTGTTGTACTCTATTTCTGGCAGTTCGCAATGCCTGCAATGTTTTCTCTGATTGTGATGTTTTATACACTGAGAACGCACGTCTCTTTATCGCTAGGACTAGGAGCATCTCTACAGATGCTTCAAACCAGTCGGCTGACGTTATTTACATCTTGCTAAATGTTGATAGTGCTGTGTTATAGATGGCAGTTCCATTTGTGGGGCCAGGCAGAGCCTCCGCCAGCGCTTGAGTGAATTTGTTGCGGTGACCGATTTGGCAGCAGACCATGTCACGCTGGTTTTAATGTGTTGGTATGGGAGCCGGTCGTTCAGAAAGCAACGGCAAACTACTGAACATAAAAACTTGTCAAGACATCAAAAACGGCAGTAAAATGCTGGTGTTGACTGCAACGTCCTGTAAAGGATATGCAATTATAAATAAAAATGTCAATGCGTGATCTTCCTTCTCTTCTGTTTCTGTAGATTCTCTTCGGCTTCATCTTCACCTTGTTGGAAATGAGTGAATAATCAGTGTCAAAGCCATCACTATGATAGCTTCGAGTCAGCACAGCCGTACATTGCGGAGATTGCTGCGTTTAGTGAGCACCAGGTCTAGTTGGTGCCAGTTCTTTGATCTAGGGTGCCTCCATGACACTTTGTGTTGTGGTTTTGTGTCGAATAAGGTGTTGGTCACGCACAAATTATGATGGTTGCAGAATTTCATGAGACGGTGTCCATTGTCATTGATCTTCCCAACGCCAAACTGTCCCAGACATGTATTTTAACTTATAATTCCTGTGACAATATTACGTGTCACACCCACGTATTTTAACTTATAATTCCTGTGACAATATTACGTAACACACATGTATTTTAACTTATCATTCCTGTGACAATATCACGTATCACACCCATGTATTTTAACTTATCATTCATGTGACAATATCACGTAACACCCATGTAATTTAACTTATCATTCCTGTGACAATATGCACCTGAGCATGAGTTCAAAATGCCACCTATTCATCTTCTCAGAAGTTAGTTAGCTAGTTAGTCGTGGTTCCAACTTCACGGCAACGGGTCTTCCCCATTATGCCCCGTTACTATGCCAGTGAATATCACACAAAATGATCCTCACTGCCCTGTGTGAAGAGTGGAATAGACAGGAGTTTCGACAAGCCAACAGCCTGCACAGGTACACTGTGCATAATGCCGCCGCCAGAATGCAAACACAAAAGTCCTCCACGGAAAATACAGTTCATCGTTGATGGCAGCAGCAGTCACTAGAAAACCAGCAGCCACACATTACTGATCATTACTAGATTAAAAGTCGAGAGGATCGACTTCATTGTACCGGGATTTATCCCATATGATTCGGCAGGACGGCCCGCTGAAAGCATCGCACAAAGCACGACCACCGTAGCTTCGGTGACGACTCTCAGGAGTTTCCGAGAAATATATTCACTCCTGAACCGAAAAGGCAATCCAGTCAATTCCAATCGACAGGCCAACCGCCATCGTTCCGAACACGCAGTTCACGCTACAATAAGAGCTGACAGATGTAAAATCATTCCAAACGAAATTCACAGCTCACAGTGTCACGCCACGCACTTAACTCAGTAGCAGGGCGACGGAACTACTTCTTCTCAGAAGTATACAGGAGGAATAAAATACGTAAACAATGCTCACATAAACATTTCAAGAACCATTATCATCAAGTGAACTGCCAGCTGGCGTGGGCGTTCATGGCTCTCCACAGATCTCGGTCTTTGGTTTTCTGGATCAACTCTGCTTCTGATATTCCTCCATGCCACCGTCTCAATCCATTCAGTATCATTTCTCTTGGTCTGCCTCTGACTCTCTTCCCCTCGATCTTTCCAGTTGCCACGATGTTCTCCAATGCCTCTCTTCTGATCACATGACTGAAGAAAGATGTTTGTCTCTTTCTTATTGTTGTATATAGTGTTCTAGTTTCATTAGCCTGTTTCAGGCAGTCGTTGTTAGTTACTCTGGCAGTCCAAGGAAATCGCAACATTTGTCTCAGGAACCACATCTCTGTTGGCTCTAATTTCTTCTTAATTTGTTCATTTACATTCCAAGATTCACCGCCACACAGCAAAACTGGTTCTACATAGCATTTCGACACTCTCTTTCTTACATTCAGTGATAGTGACTTATTGCATAAGATACTCTTCATTTTCTGAAAAGCGGCTTTTGCCTGCCCTATTGATTGTGTTCTTAATCTCTGTTGTACATCTTCCACCTGATGTTATAAATGCTCCTAGGTATCTAAAATTATCCACTTGGTTAAGCATTTTTCCTTCTATTTCTATGTCACATTTGGGTGTCACCATTTTCTTTGATATCACCATTGTTACTGTTTTCTTGATATTCAAGGAGAGTCCTTTCCTTGCACTCTCTGTTACTACAATATCCAACAATTGTTGTAGGTCTGTTGATTTATCTGCCACCAATATTGTGTCATCTGCATAGCGTATATTATTTATATTATAACCTCCAACTAGTATTCCTGGCATCTCTTTGATCTCTCTCATTATTACTTCGCTATATAGGAAGAATAGATCTGGTGACAAGACACACCCCTGTCGTACCCCTAGCTTTATCTGTTCGTAACTACCTTCTTTATTTCCCATTTTAATTGCTGCTGCTTGGTTCCAGTAAATATTCTTTATTATTCTTAAATCTTTCCCATCAATGCTGATATCTTCCAACATTTTAATCAGTTCATCATGTTTTACTTTATCAAATGCCTTAGTATAATCTATGAAGCATAAATATATGTCTTTCTGTTTCTCTATTGACCTTTCTATTAGTGTCCGTAATGTATAAATTGCATTGTTTGTGCCCTTTCCCTTCACAAATCCATACTGTTCTTCATTTATTTCCATTTTTATTTTCTTTCTGGTTCTTCTCATTATGATTCTGAGTTGAAATTTAGTGATATGGTTTATGAGGTTAATTGTACGAAAATCTTCACAATCAATTGCTCCTGGTCTTTTTGGTATAGCTATAAATACATATTTCAGCAGATCACTGGGTAAATATCCACTGCTGTAAATATCATTCAACATTTTAAAATATATATCTACTCCAAATTCTCCTAATTCTTCTATTGTGATTTCATCTGGCCCAGCTGGTTTTCCTTTCTTCATACGTTTCATAGCGTCAGCAACTTCTTCTTTTAGAATAGGTGGACCTTTTAAGTTACTTTCCTCTGTTAATTCTTCCCTTTCTCCATCATATAATTCTCTTAAATACTAATTCCACCTCTTCATTATAGCACCTTCCTCCAATAATATCTTTCCTGTTTTTGATTTCAAACACCCTGTATTTATTCTTATTTTTCTTCCCATGAGCTCACTGATTTATCTGTGCATATTTTTTAAAATCTTTAATGGCATTTAATTCAATTTGTTTGCACTGCTCGTTTAACCAACTTTCTTTTCCCTTCCCACATTTATCTTTTTTTCTTTATTTATCTTAGCATATTCTTGTTTGTAATTTTTACTCTTGTTTCTTTTGTCCATCAGCATTAAGATTTCTTCATTCATTCATTTTTTCTTAACTATTTGGCTTCTCTCCGGTAATATTTCTTTGCTAGTTTGATGAATGGAGTCCCTTAACATTTCCCATCATTCACTTATACTCTGTATTTTAGCTATTGCATTGTACCTATTTTTCACAGTCGCTCTGTATTGCTCTTGAATTTCTTTATCTACTTTCAGAACCTCTTTATTAAGTCTCATGTTGCTAACCATTTTTTTCCCTCTCTTTAATCTTACTTTTATTTGTCCACATAGTGGTACATGATCACTATTACAGTCAGCACCAGGCATTGTCTTTACATTTATTAAAGCATTTCTAAATCTTTTATTAATTAGTATGTAGTCAATTTGATTGCATATTTTCTTATCAGGGCTTTTCCATGTGTATAGTCGTCATGTATGGTGTTTAAACCATGTGTTTCCAATTATCATATCATTGATATTTGCCCATTCTATTAGCTTTTCCTCTCTTTCATCTCTTGTACCTAAACCATAATTCCCCTCTACATCCTACATTTTCCCTTTTCCTACTTTTGCATTAAAAGTTTCAAGTATTATTTTTATTTCCTGTGATCTAATTTGAGCCATCGCCATTTTTAAAGTGTTGTATTTCTTCATCACTATTGCTTGTTGTTGGTGCATAATGTTGTTGTTGTATAATATTTTATATCTATTGGTTTGCCTTTGATTTTGACCATACTCTATCTGAAATACACCAGTATCCATTAAGTGACTTGGCTGTTTTTTCGTTAAGTATTATTCCTACACCTTTTTCATGTGTATCCCCTCCAGAATAAATTATTGTGTGGTTGTCAGCTATAATTTTGCTCGATCCCTTCCATCTCGTCTCACCAACGCCTAGTATATTCATTTTCATGCTATCCATTTCTCTTAGAACATTGTTCAACTTTCCTAGCTCATTTAATGTCCTAACATTCCATGTTCCTACTTTAAATTTATTTATTTTATTTATGATTTTGCCATCAGTAGCTGGATGACAGTCTGGTGTCACCTATGGCTCATGACTGTCCCTACCGGACGAGGATGTCCTAAGACAGCCATTAACGTTGTTCGCTAACTCTGATATATGTTTTGCCATGAAGTCTTGGGAAGATAATGTGGTGGTTTCCCCTTGCCCTCCATATCCACATGGTGGTCTTTTACCCCTGCCTTTGACAGCCATTTCCGACTGTCAAGACAAGTGAGTGCCCTGCTCTGCTCAGCTGCAGAGTTGTTCACTTATTCCGGTGGATACTCGGTCCCCAGAGCTGTGTTAGCCACACCGTGGTGTGTTTCCCATCCTCTACTGCAGAGAGGTGCAGTTGAGATTCAAGAACATCCTAACATATTTACAATCAAGTGAGGAAGTTTTGACATGGAGGATGCAATGATGCCACACCGGACATGTTTTACCTGGAGCTATTACACTGTTCACACAGCCCGTTCTCAAGCTCATTGGGCTAATTAACAAGGTTTCAAAGATGGCCACCTACCGTAAAGCTCGACACCACTACACATAGGAAGGTTAACCCGGTCAACAAACGCCCACAGAAGTCGGGTGTGTCGGCCTAACAGTGCCAGAACATAGCTCTGCTATAAACAGGGACAAAACAATCACATCCAAAAAAACTCTCCGGATGAACACAGAAGGAGGAGGAGGAGGGGGATGGGGAGAGGAAGGGGGAGGAGGAGGAGGAGGAGACCACGATAGACATGAGAGTAACCTTGTGTTGACACGTGCAGGCAGAAATGCATCAAATGTCCCTTTACCAAAATGAATTGTAAACTCTGGCACAGACATATCACCCAGCTGATCAAGCTGGCAAAAATATTACTTGTCAGTTGTTTAGTAATTAGGCCAGAAAGGGAAGAGGTGATACTGGACGCACAATCTAACAATGAAATGTTGTAACAAGATAAGACAATGCATATATTTATTCCTGCTTGGTAATTCACAATTAAATTGCCGTTTAGAGATTTCAGGTAAGTGATATGTACATTACACATCATTAGGAGCCTTGATTCTCTTATGCTGTCTAGAATTCTCTATGAACGTTTTCCTGGTTAACTATTCAGCTGATTCCAGACAGTCTCTGTATCTGTGAACATTCACTTTATCTGTCCGATGGCCAAAATATGATTCATCTATTGACTTCCTATGATATATAACTCTGCAGTATGTGCTGACGAGGTGCAGCGACATATGCCAGACATTAAATTATGCAATCTATTGTTTGTGGCTTGTGTGATTCACTAAGGGAACATATTGTTGTGAATGTGGGAATTGCTACTCTGGTATGGAAATCATGAGCACAACTCAATCAATTTTACTATTCCACAAAATGCGAAATATTATAACAAGAGTTAGCTGATTGGTGAAAACTGAGCGCCACCCAGTCATTGTTTAGTGGTGCAGAGTCCTGGACTATCAACAAGCAGTGACAAGAAAGAAAGAATGCCCTTCAAATGTGCATGTAGATAACAATCAGGTGAATGTCATGAAAAGACAAGACAACCACAGACTTCACCACCAGTACAAATCAAACACTGAAAAAAGACAAGACAACCACAGACTTCACCACCAGTACAAATCAAACACTGAAAAAAGACAAGACAACCACAGACTTCACCACCAGTACAAATCAAACACTGAAAAAAGACAAGACAACCAGACTTCACCACCAGTACAAATCAAACACTGAAACAAGACAAGACAACCACAGACTTCACCACCAGTACAAATCAAACACGGAAACAAGACAAGACAACCACAGACTTCACCACCAGTATAAATCAAACACTGAAACAAGACAAGACAACCACAGACTTCACCACCAGTACAAATCAAACACTGAAAAAAGACAAGACAACCACAGACTTCACCACCAGTACAAATCAAACACTGAAAAAAGACAAGACAACCAGACTTCACCACCAGTACAAATCAAACACTGAAAAAAGACAAGACAACCACAGACTTCACCACCAGTACAAATCAAACACTGAAAAAAGACAAGACAACCACAGACTTCACCACCAGTACAAATCAAACACTGAAACTGTCAACAGGTTTCTTTTGTTTATTATTGTACTGAGATGCCTGGAAGGGCCTTATGTCAACAATACATTAACTGTGTTATATCATATCAACAAATACTTCTCAAAATACATTACAAAAATGTTCAGCCAACTACATGCAATATTGAAACAATGAGCAACAAGGTCTGTTAACTGAGTACAGCTGCCAGCCGCAATGTGCCATCAGAGTTGTCTATGACATCCGAGCTTGGGGCTTCTAGTCACTAAAACTGGCATCGCTGTCTGAGTCCGAGTCATCGTCTGCTTTAGCTTGTGAGTCTCCTCCACCAGGAGCAGGGGCATCTGGGGTGCTGAAACATGGCACAATCATTGCTAATTACCTTCACAGTTTTGTTACCTGACCTCCTCCTCTTAGTTATGGTTACCAAACAATCCACAGACTAGAGATACCATTGAGACCAGTTCTGATATCCATTCATAGGCTAGACTGTACACTCACTAATAAGATATCTGGTAAAATGTTGTACCTATTACAAATCATCATCACATCTCGTGTAACCACCAGCAGAGATTTTGTAGATGGAGTCAAACAAATCACTCTCAATTCTACAACAAAAGAGGCCAGTTTTAATGTTGCTAGTTTCTTCTACAAGAACACTGACCTGATCCAAGACTATGGTGATAGTGTAAGAAGAAAACCATGACCACTGTAATGCTTACAACATGGCACATGATGATGATGGTACATCACTTCACTTGCATACCTGTTGAGTACTTAACCATTTCAAGGACACTGTGATGGAAAATGACTCACAGCAATAATGAACATGCATAATCATGGAACAAATGTTAACATTAACAGAATTCTGTGGTAGGAATCCATCCATCATGTGCCATGCTGATAAGCGTGGGCGGTCATGTTTCACCATCTCACTCGATCACCAGAGTCGTGGATCAGCTCAGTGTTTCTGTCTTGACCATGCCACGAGGCCAAGGCATCCAGATATTTACTTCTCGGTCTTCCCCTTGGTCTCTTCCCTTCGATCTTGCCAGTGTCATCAAATTCTCCAATTCATTTCTTCTCATAACATGTTCACAAAATTTTGACTGTCTACG
This sequence comes from Cepaea hortensis, assembly GCA_963921405.1. Lineage (NCBI taxonomy): Eukaryota > Metazoa > Mollusca > Gastropoda > Stylommatophora > Helicidae > Cepaea > Cepaea hortensis. The sequence continues at coordinate 43,430,227 of OY992886.1, forward strand.
TCTAACGTCTCTAATCAGTTTACGATCTTCATTTCTCTCTTGAAGGACTTGTTTATTGATTTGTCTGTCTGTCCATGGTAATCTTTGCATATTCCTCAGAAACCACATTTCCACAGCCATCAGATGTTTTTCAGCTTGTCTGCCCATTGTCCAAGTTTCACATCCATACAAAAGTACAGGTTCTAAGTAGCACTTCAACACTCTTTTTCTCGTTTCAATAGATATCTTTTTATTGGTCAGTATGTTTTTCATCTTGCAAAAGGCTACCTTCGCAATGGCAATTCTTGTTCTAATTTCTCCAAGGCATCTCCCATCAGGTGTTATTGACTGTTCCATGATAACTGTACCGATTCACTCGTTTAAGAATATGCCCATTTACTTGTATGTTACATTGTAGTATTTCCTTCTTCTCAGTAACGACCATAATCTGTGTCTTCTTACAATTCAATTCTAACCCTAGTTGTTCACCGTGTGCTAACAACTGCATCTACTAAATGTTACAGGTCCTGTTCATTGTCTGCAATCAAGACTGTATCATTTGCACATCTAATGTTATTGATGTATCGTCCCCCAATGTTGATTCCTTCCATATCTTCTATATTTCTGAAAATATTTTTACTGTACAGGGAAAAAAGATCTGGAGACATTACACATCCCTGTCTCACAGCTCTCTTAATAGGCTGATATTGACCTACTTTATTATCAACTCTTATGGCAGCTTGTTATTTCCAAAATACGTTTTTATTTACAAACCTAAGGTCTTTTCCATTGATTTGTAGATCTTCAAGCATCCTTATCATGTCAACATGTCTCACTTTATATAAAGTCTTTGTATAGTCAATAAAGCAAAGTGTAGATCTTTGTTTACTTCTATAGAATGTTTAATTACTGTTCTCAGTATATACACATCATTTACTGTACCTTTGCCTTATACAAACCCACATTGTTCTTCTCCTATTTCAGGTTGTATTTTCCTCCTAACTCTTTGCATGATAATTCTCAGCAGAATCTTCATGATGTGACTCATTATACTAATTGTTCGATGGTGACCACATCCAAAGGCTCCTGATTTCTTTGGATTGCAATAAATACAGAGTTACATAATTCATGAGGTATATTTCCAGTATCATATATTGTATTCAGCAGTCTGGTAACTTTATCTATTCCATATTTTTCTAAAGCCTTAATCATTTCTGTTGTGATGCCGTCTCAACCAGGGGTCTTACCAGATTTCATATGGGTAAGAGCGTTCTGAACTTCTATCTTCAAAATTGATGGTCCTTAATTATTATTTTGAATATCATACTGTTTTTTTCTGTTATCATCATAAAGGTTTTTCACATAATCTGACCATACATGTAAAATCTGATCTTTTTCTATTATGATTTTTCTATCTTTTGTCTTTAGGCAGCTTGCTGTTGTATGTGCTCTTTAATTAGTACGCTCCCGAATTCTTTTGTGCATTAGTTTGGTATTTTTACTGTTGTGCTGTTTTTCAATTTCTATCCAATTTTTCTCAAGCCATGTTTCTTTTGCCTCCTTACATAATATTCTGACTTTTCTGCAAATTTCTTCATATTTGACAGGATTATTTTTGTTCTGTCTTCTTGTTTCCATTAGTAGTAAAATTTCTTCAGTCGTCCATGTCTTACAATCCACTTTCTTTAATTTTTGAATAGTTTTTTCTGCAGTACAACTGACTGAATTCTTCAACATTTCCAACTGATCATCCACATCTTGAAATATGATCTTTTGATCAGACAATATATCAAATTAGGAATACAGACTTCCAATGAAAGAACTGCATGCAAAAGATGACATAGCAATAAGCTCTCCATCATACCAATACTGTGCACCATTTTCAAGGCTTAACTGGAAAATAGAGCAATGGCAAAGCTTATCATGACTCATTCATTCTATGGAGTCATGGAACAGAAAACCTGAATTATTTCCTGTCCCACATAAATAACCAGACTGGAGCCGATACTTTTCATATCCAGCCATACAGTTTACCAAGGAAATGGAATGTAATGGAGCCTTAGCATTATTGGAAGTAAAAAGCAATGTAAGGTTTACATACAAGAAACACACAGACCAATAGTCACATGTGCAATACAACCACCCAATAAAAATAAAGACTGGTACTGTTAAGGGCTAGGTGGAAAAAGCCAAAGGTCTATGCACAACAGAATCAGCTTTGGAAGAAGAACTACTACAACAAAATAGAAGTGGCCTTCCAAGAAAATGATCAAGAATATATGGAAGACAGCAAAGTGAGTTGCAAAAGGCCAAAGGTGGATGATAAACACACAGTGGAAGTTTGATTAAACAAGCTACAATGAATATGTGACAAATACAAGATAAGACTTGTAGCAAATACTACAGATATAATCGAAAAGAGACTCAAAGAAGACCTAATGATATGCACCAAGATATTGTATACTTCATTCCTTTGTCACCTTGCACAAAAATGTACATTGGTTGTCAAAGTACATGCCATGTATTGTCAGTGTCTGTATATGAGGCCAGTGTGTCACCAAGAGTTATTTTGTAATTAGTATGAAAAGCATAAATAATAGGAAGGATAACAATGACTAGTCGCTGGACCTGAAACCAGCAATGACCGACATAAATACCTATATGCATGACTCTCATCGGTATTCGTTGGAGGTTTCATATGTTTAGGAAGTGTGCCTGAACACAAGAAGCATAGTGCTAAATCTAAGCATTCATCAAAGGGCAGCCAGCATGAGGTTCGTCCAGGAGTCAGATGCTTGACTGTGTGTGCATGTGTTTTCACTGGTACATTTCAACAGTGACAGGCAGCAACAGGCAAACAGAGTCATGTGTCATTGTGATCTGTAATGAGTTTGACAAGCTATACTGATTGGTCCCAACAAACCATCAATAGCTCAGCTGCCTGCCAAGATAGCTGGCCACACCATCATGAGCCGACCAGTCTCTTAAATGACTTATCCCAAGTTCTGGGACAGTAAAGTAGATCACAACAGGCAGTCATCAAAGGTGTAAAGTCAGTCTTCATAGATTGACCCCACAGAGGTTAGGAGCCTGGTATGGCTGAGCTGGAAGGGACACCACAGCTTGTACGTTTTTTTAGGCTTTAAAGGTGTGCTCCAGGTGGACAGTGTTGTGGTACATCTGTAGTAGCGTATCTCTACTGTAATAAAGAACATGCATCATGGCCAGATGCTGTCAAGTATTTTTTTAATCATTGCATACACCTCTATCTTGTAGCTTGTCCAACGAGCAATAATGATCAGCTTCCTTGAAGCTTGAATGGAGGTTCATGGCAGAAGAGGAAGAAAGGTTCATAGTTTACACAGGTTGCACATTAGGAAAAAATATTATATGAACACAAGACTACTTTAGGAACTAAAGAATAGAATGGAGTGGTGTGGCAGATCTTTCTCTCTTGTGCCCCAATTCATACAAACCACACTGAAAACACACAGAAAGTGGTCACAACCTATAAAAGAAAGTTTAGAGAATCATTAGAAATGGAGGTTAGGCCACCTCAATGTGGGTTCAAACAGTGTTGAGACAGGCACCATGTGGAATAAAGCATTTCTTATCAGAGTGCGGTGGAATCAAATGTTACAACATGTAAAGAACACTGATGATATGTAGTCATGGAGAAATATTACTGATACTGGGATATGATAATAGCACAATGCATGACAACACCAGAAGCACTCAAAGTTAAAATAGAAACCACAATAGAGGCTTCTGAGTTTAGGTGAAGTGAGTGGTGATTTCTGTATTTTGTCTGATTTATTTAGTTTCATGCAGGATTCTTAGAGCCTGCAGCACCCATAAAGTACCAGGTAGTTTATACAACTACGCAGCTAGCACCACATTTTTTATAGAGTAATGTAAAGAATACCATGGACAGACAGAAAAACCAACGACCAAGTCTTACAAGAAGCAAACAAAAGCCATAAACTGATTAGAGAAATTAGACCTAGACAGCCACAATTTTTTGGACATGTTATGAGAAGAAATAAATTGGAGAATTTGGTGACAACTGGCAAGATTGATGGGAAAAGGCAGAGAAGTAAATACCTGGATGGCTTGGCCATGTGATATGGTTGAGACAAGAACACAGAGCTGATATATGACTCTGGTGATCTTGTGAGATGGCGAAACATGACCGTGCACGCTTACTGGCATGGCACATGATGATGATGCCGGCTAAGCCAAGAGGTTTAACAACAATCGATGGTTATGAATTAAATGGAATATTGTCTGGCAGACTAACCACAAATGATGAAGAAGACAGTAGGAGACATGAGGCAAAATATCAACAGTTATGGGATTATTTGGTAATTGTGTGTGAAAGAACAATATTAGAGTCATTCTAGCAAGATGGCTATTAGCATTACACATGCAGTCCCAACCAATACAATAATACATCAGGCGGCCTACAGCAGGCAAGCAAGTTTCTCGCTGTGATACGCCGTGTGACATTGTCTGCTGGAAAAGGGAGTCATGCATAGGTGTAGATTCCTCACTGGTGCAGTGGCTAGCAAGCTTGCCTTCCGACCCTATGATCATGGGTGCAAATTTGCATTGAGGCGGGTATTTCAGATGGACCCAGCCTACAATGTTGCTGGAGGATGTCTTGGGAAGTCTAGGCAATCAGTGCAATGTTAGCCACATCACCACTCAAGCACCGATTGGTCTATAGAAATATGGCATTAGAACATAAGCTTGATATGCCTCAAGTAGTGTAAGATGGGCCCTGGAATCATACTTTATAAGTGAGACTATAGAATGGTAGTATGGGAAATGCACTGGACACTCAGCCAGAATGAACATCTGTGAGGACGGTCTGTGCGATGAGGAGTATTCACATGGGTATTTAGGAGCCCTTGATGTCGGTGATTGTGCCACTTGGCGAACTATGCCAGCCCATGTTCATCAGCATGGCACATAATGATGATGATATTTAGGGGTGTATAATTAAGGAGGTGATGTTAGATGCTAGGAAATATTTGCTGAGAAGTGTTTTTGTATTAAGTGTAATCTGTAAATGTTTTTTCACTAGCAGTGTAGCGAGCAGGGCAACCAGAGATGTTTTTATTTCACAAGAAAGATAACCAGCCACTTTCCAGGTTGTTTGGTGGTACTTCAATGTTGGGCAGTACCTTACATTTATCTTACTCTCATAGCAATGTTCCCCATCTTTGAACCAGATTCATCAGTAGATTGAACAGATAGCTACTTGATAACTCAATGAGGTTTAGTGAGTTGGGCAGAACAGTACTTTTATGTCATGTTCCATTATTATTTTTATTTTATTCACATACCATAATCCCAACTAAAATAAATATTTTGTGTCTGACACAGCAGAAATTCTCTGCATGAAATAAACTTGCATTGATGATGTCTCTTATTTGATTTATTCGACTCAGCTTTTAGTGATAAAATGTGGTGTTGTCTGTAGTCTATCTGTATACATGCTGTTTTGAGCTGACCCATCAATATGCTGTTTACGATTGTCGAAGTTATTAAATGATGATCCCGGGAAGGTTAACCTGGTCAACAAATGCCCACAGAAATCGGATGTGTCAGCCTAACGGTGCTAGAACACAGCTCTGCTGTAAAACTCTCTGGATGAACGCAGAAGAAGAAATGATGATCAGTGTATAGAAAACCTGGTTTCCATCTTTGTTCATCTTCTTCTCTCTCTCTATTGTGTATTCTGTACCCAGGGGAAGTCACTTAGCCACTGGACATGACACCTATCTGTATATCTCCATTCTTTGTTTTTCTTCCTTGGTTATATGTAGAAGATCTACTTACTCTAACAGATCTGGGTTGAGTCCATCCATTGCCATTTTCCCCTTCACGACTGCAGGAGGAACACCCTAGTAAGAAAACATCCAACACAAATTTACTTTTATCTTAACACAAAATCAAACATAACCAGGTACATAAGACAAACATGGAGCAAAGAAAAACATCTGGTCACACGTATAGCAAACTGTGTACAGCTTACAGTTATGGAATTAAATTGTGTCCCTGGAAAGGCTTAAATTATTGAGTATCTCTGAACAAAGTGCCAGGTTGTTGTTGTTTTTTTGCACTCGCTCGCTTTGAACTTAAGCGTTGTATATATACACTATTTATAGTAGTGATGGACTGAATTTTGCGTGTGGATTAGCTTTTCCTGTAAGTAGTGTCCCTTGCTATCAGGTGAACCCACTCTGACTTCAGAGGTACTTTTAATTTACATCTCAAAGTGAAGGACGACAGGTCAACATTTTATTCCAACTGTCCGGTGTAGGGGTTAAACCGCTTACCTCTGCATCAGCACACCAGATGTTTAAGAACACGGGTTCTTATCCATTCGACCATTCTAACCTGCATGCCAGGTATTTTAATACAAGGTTTTTCAAACACAGAGAACCAGTTTGTGGAGGTGTCCCACTCCAGTAATGAAATAATTAACCATGCCATTTTTACCAATTGACAGGTACACTATCCGAGTTTGCATTGTTACCAACAATAAGTTATTTTTATGTAACTTTTGATGGCACAAGATGGTGCCCAGGATGAACACAATGATAAAACAACACAAGCTGAAATAAATGTACCACCCTATGATTATTTCAGTTGTTGAGAGAAAGAGAGAGAGAGACAGAGAGAAAGAAAGAAAGAGAGAGATAAAGCAACAGACAGAGAGAGAGAGAGAGAGAGAGAGAGAGAGAGAGAGAGAGAGAGAGAGAGAGATAAAGCAACAGACAGAGAGAGATACAGAGGAGAGAGAGAGAGAGATAAAGCAACAGACAGACAGAGAGAAAAAGAAAGAGAGAGAGAGATAAAGCAACAGACAGATAGACAGACAGAGAAAGAGAGGAGAGAGAGAGAAAGATAGAAGAAGATAAAGCAACACACAGACAGAGTGAGAGAAAGAAAGAGAGAGATAAAGCAACAGACAGAAAGAGGGAGAGAGAATGAGAGGAGGGAGAGAGAACGAGAGGAGAGAGAGCAAATGTAACAGAAAGAGAGAGGAGAAAGAGAGAGATAAAGCAACAGACACAGAGAGAGAGAGAGAGAGAGAGAGAGAGAGAGAGAGAGAGAGAGAGAGAGAGAGAGAGAGAGAGAGACAGAGAGAAAGAGAGAGCAAGAGAGATATAAAGCAACAAACAGAAAGAGAGAGAGAAAGAGAGGAGAGAGAGATAAAGCAATAGACAGACACAGAGAGAGAGAGAGAGAGAGAGAGAGAGGAGAGAGAGAGAGAGCGGAGAGAGAGAGAGAAATAAATGAAGCAACAGACAGATAGAGAGTAAGTGACACTATTATAACAAAAATGAAATGTACGCTAGGCTGTAATTTAGTTACATGTTTTAGCCAGCAATCTATCATCATCATGATATGCCATGCCTCTGAGCATGGATGAATATGATTTTCCATCTCACACAATCATGGCCAGTGTTTCTGTTCTGATTGCGACATTTTATTTTTTACGTTCAATAACTTCTTTATCTTCCTCTTACTTTGTATCCCATTAAGTTTGCCAGTTGTCAATAGGTTTTCCCATATAGTTCTCCTCAAAACATGCCCAAAATGTTTGTTTGTCTACATCTAATTTCTCTAATTAACTTATAGTTTTCATCTTGAATGACTGCCTCATCTGTTTTCTGTCCATCCATAGTAATTACATCTCCTCAGAAACCACATCTATAGAAAAATATGCACATGACCTGCAATACAGAGAGGGCAATTAACTGATGTGTGTACTCTCGAGATCTTTTCATAGCAGACAATGTTACTGGCCAGAATGTACCTGCAACTTTATTACAAAACTTACAATTAATGATACAAGGAAAATATATAAATAAACAACTGAAATATTGGGCCTAGAATGCCATTTAGTGTTGACAGTTTATCATGTGTCAGCTAAACTAGATATACTTACATATTGAATCATTTTAAAATACTTGATGTATCTTGGGTCTTGAGACACAGGATTCTGTGGTTTTGATTCCTCAACTGGTGGAAGATCCTCCTGGCATGAAGAAGCAGGCATTAGGTGAGAAAGTCACATGACATGTTTCATGGGCAAGACTGTTGCTGCTTCAGTTAGTTGTGTTTTTGTGTCAGTGAGAGGTGAGGGGAGAGAAGAGAGGAACAATGAGAAGAGAGACTAAGAGAGAGAGAAAGAGAGAGAGAGGAACAAAGAGAGATGACGGAGAGAGAGAGACACACACACACACACAGACATCAGAAAACGTATGTGTCATTTTAATTGAGATGGAACTAATAAATGCAAAGACATAACAGAAATGTAAAGACATAAAAGAAATGTAAATTTTAAAAGGTATAAAAAAAGTCTATTTGGAGAATGAATGGAGCTACTGCTAACAGTCTTAGATGTGTAACATAAGTAGACCACTCTATATATTGTTAGTGTTGTCAAACGTCACTCTATAAAATTTTGACATTGAAATGGTAGTAATCTGCCTATATTAACAGCTTTGGACCGTCTTCAGGTGCTCAAAGCACCATAGTGTCCACAAGAATAAAATCTATGCTGCAGCAAAATTTACCAGCAGCAGATTGGCGAAGCAAACAACGAAGAAGTCACATCATCAGAAGGCCATAATAGCTGTATACATTGATTAAATAGACATTATAAGAACATTCATTTTCAAAACGGCGATGAAGAACCACTTTCAAACAACAAATGGCTCCAAAATGCCATGTCAGTAGGATAGAGGGAGCATAACCGCAAATTTTGAGGTTCTGTGGTGCCACTGTCAAAATTTTCCGGAAACAAGCCCAAATCAGTTCTAAAGCCAGGAGACGGTGACCGGACCACTAGGGAGAGTCAGCAATGACACCAGATCCAGAAAACAGGCCAGTCAAATTGTCTGTTTGTGATTGTTTGCATTTTGTCCAGTGGTTCGGAGTTGTTGGATTCGGGCACATTCCCCATGAGCTGTTTGTCTGCATCTTGAGTGTTAGCAGCAGGTTAGCTGGGTTACTTTTGTGCATGAATATCGTTCAAGCACAAAGTATGTTCTGTTCTACCGGCAGCCGAGTTATTCACGATAATTTATTGTACCAATTTGACTGCTGCGTAGAACATTGTATTGTTGTAACCGTGTGTATCTATATGTCATGTCTTTATGTCCTCTGTGTTTCTTTGCACAGATTGGATCATCTTTGTCTGCATAACATTTAGTACAAATTTCTGATAAGAGTTATCATTTGTCCTGTGTTGTGAAATATTATTGATAGTGTGACACCACAACAGCATTACACACCAACTGCATCACTTGTCTCATAAGAAATCACACCAACAGAAGACAGAGAATACCTCCTGTCTTGTGAAAAACATCCAACAACAATTATATTAATAGATTATTGATTGGAATTGGACACAAAGACAACATTGTGTATAAATTGTCAACCCACTCTTGCATACACATAGATATACCTTTTGTGAGTTTATTACATAAAACACATCAATCATGTCTACACTTCAAGACTTCATAGCATTGGGTAAAGAGTGTGGCTTGTCAGGCGCTGATCTAATGGCCTGGGCCAAGGAAGAGATAAGCACATTACAGGCACAACAATGGGAGGAGAGAGCAGCAGCAAGAGAAACAAGAGAGGCACAAGAAGCAGCAGCAAAGAAACTAGAGTAGCAGAGAAAGAGAAATTACTTATAGATAAAGAGACTAAAGAAAAAGAACTAGCCTTAGAAAGAGAAAACATGATGACATCTAGGGTGACTTTTAGCTGGTCTAACAATTTGCATGCAAGGACTGTTAACTGAAGCCATTTGGCCACATTTACAATTACCATGTAAAGACTGTTAACTTAAGCCATTTGGCCACATTTACAGTGGCACAAACATGCAAACTTTATTACTTCCACAATGGAAGATTTTCTGACACAAGCATTGCAACAATCTGACTAAAGTCATGCCCCGCTATAATGACTGACATAAAGGTTACAGGATGGTGGTCTACTTTGGACAATGTTATGTACATCAGCAATACTGGACATACTGCATGTACACATTGCCTGCCGGGTGTAAACACTTCCACCTCCCCCTCAAGTTCACTCACTCAGAACTCGAACACAGTCCATACATGTGCTGCTATTACAAGCAGTTGCTACTACTTGGGAGTGTACAGGACTGATGTTTGTGTGTGGATTAGTTTCCCCTCTTACCAGTGTCCCTTGCCATTAACTTCCAAGGCAATTATAATTTACATCCCAATGTCAAGGACAAGAAGTCAATATTTTAATCCAGCTGAATGGTGTAGGGGTTGAACCTGCCACCCCACAATCTTCAAACCAGAAGTTTGAGATCCTGATGATTAAATATAGGGTGTATTTTTAATAACTGTGCAGCTTTTGAAAATATTGCTGTTCCACATTTTGTATTCACCATCTGTGGAGTTCAAAAACATATACTGCTATAGTGTGTCTTATTTTCGGTAATGTATTCCATATTACAGCTCTATTAATAAAGGATGTTGGTAATATCCACCACGGTTTAGATGGCAAGTATGGATACGTTTCTTCATGTTGTCAAAGACTTTGTGCAGTTCAGGAAGTGTAATGTTATTAATGTTGTTGACGACTGAAGTCTGAAGTTCACTGATTGTGTGGGGATTGTTTTCGTACACTTTTCCCTTAAGTGCACCCCAGAGTTGTAATCTAAGGGAGTTAGATCCGGAGAGTGTGCAGGGCAAATCCCGCTAGAAATTATACGATTTGCTAAAAATGCCATCTAAGAATTCTAGTGATTTTACAGCTGTGTGAGCGACAGTACCATCTTGTTGAAACCAGGCCTGTTTAATTTCCCGCTCACAAAGTTGGACTAGAATGATTCCAGAACATTAGTCCGATATCTTTCAGAATTTACTGTATCGTTAAAGAAAATTGGACCAATTATGCACATACAACTCACTGCACACCACACTCCTACTTGCTGATCATGGAGATGCATTGGGTGCAATGCATGGGGATTTTCCTCACTCCACAGACGATCATTCTGACTGGTCATGTACCCAGAAAGATGAAGCCATGCTTTGTTTGTGAAGAAAGTAACATCAAGGATTTCCCCACCTTCATGATCAAGAAAATTCTCAAATCAGATGCAATAGTTAACTCTGCACTGATGATCTAATTCTCTTAGTTGAGGTACAATGGAAAACTTGTATGGATGTAACTTCAATTTATTCTTCAGTATTGTGGACAGTACTGCTTGACTTGTGTACTTGTTGGGCCAACTTTCTTACCAATTTACCCAGACTCATTAGCATGCTGTTCTGCATGTTGAGGGTTATTTCTTCAGAAACAGATAGTCTGCCAGGGCCCACACATCAAGAATACTGCCAGTGCTGCAAAATTTCTTAATTAAATTGCTAACAGCATTACGATGAGGCACTTGAGTATCAGGAAATGTCATGATAAATTGTTCAAAAACCACATTCGCATACCTGCCACAGTTAAGAAACACACATTCCACCAAAAATACTCTTTCTTCAATTGTTAACATCATTGTGGCTGAGATTAATTACTAAAACATATGCATGTAGCAGTGACAACGTTTAAATGGCATTTGAACTGTGATGTAATACATGGTGAATACAAAACTTGGAATGGCAATATTTTCAAAAACTGCAGTCATTAAAAATACACCCTGTATAACAATCTATGTGATATTTTATAAACCATATGTAGTAAGCAAGAGTATCGTAAACCATTTATATAACAAAATAAGCACAATAAATGTATTTCAGTCCCCTGACAGATCCTGGTGTTGGGCTGTGGAGTGCTAGGCCTTCACATAATCTAGGCACAGTATAACGAGGTGTGGTGGCTACTGATTGTATAACTGTGATATAAATGTTACTGAGTGTCAATGTAATATTCACCATTAAACATATCTTTACATAGAACCTCACAAATTCAAAACATACATAGTCAATATTTCTTTATCACACCAAAACTGAACAGCATAACAGAAATGACAAGACAGGCTTTCATGGAGGCAACTAGAAGGAAATGTAAACTCTAAAACTGCGGACAGAAAACTGTAGCAGGAAGCACACAATTACCAGCATTTAGAAATGTGTGGTCCAGAACTATACATCCACAAATCTAGCACAACTTACTGGTTGCACATGGTTCACTACCGCTGCAGGAGGCTGGGTTGCAGGTGCAGGTGTTGCTGAAGCCAAGGTACTGGTGGATGCTGCATCAGATGTGGTTACTGTACTGCCAGTAGTAGGTGCTGTCACAGACTCCAAACCAGGAATAGATGACAGCTGCAACAAAGTTCTCCTACATTTCATTATGTGGAGATCTCGATTGACAAACAAAAGTGTCCCAATAAAAGGACTGTTTCAGCATGAGATTAAATTAGTGCACTAAAAATAAAATGTTACTGTTAACGTTTTATAACAAAGAATATCTTTCCAAATATGAAAATTGTGTATCTGCACCTATTAACAGAAATTTAGAGATCTGAAACTGGCAGAACATCATTCAATTTGTTTTTGCTAATAAATTTATGTCAACAATCATAACAATACATAAAAAAGTCAACAGGGTCAACTTCATTGCACCGGGTTTTATCCCATATGGCTCGGTCTCTTTCCGCAGTACGGAAAGCGTTGCACAAAGCACGAACTCCGTAGCTTTTAGCGATGACCCACAGGAGTCTCCGAAACATTTAACTCGTAAACCGAAGGACGCGGCCCGGAATCGAACCCACAACCTTCGGAGCACAAGTCAAAATACTTGTATTAAAATGGTGTCATTACTGCCCAAATTTAGTTCCTGTTATCCAGACTGCAAACATGTCTAATTCACAAGTTGCTGTTCTCCAGACTGCAACCATGCCTATTCACAAGTTGCTGTTCTCCAGACTGCAACCATGCCTATTCACATGTTCCTGTTCTCCAGACTGCAACCATGCCTATTCACAAGTTGCTGTTCTCCAGACTGCAACCATGCCTATTCACATGTTCCTGTTCTCCAGACTGCAACCATGCCTATTCACATGTTCCTGTTCTCCAGACTGCAACCATGCCTATTCACAAGTTGCTGTTCTCCAGACTGCAACCATGCCTATTCACAAGTTCCTGTTCTCCAGACTGCAACCATGCCTATTCACAAGTCCCTGTTCTCCAGACTGCAACCATGCCTATTCACAAGTCCCTGTTCTCCAGACTTGATAACATATCTAATTCAATGGATGCTGAGTTTGATCCCAACACTAGGAATGTAAGAGAGGGGATTGTATTTACACATTGCACGTGTGAACAATCTCTTGACACTTAGATGCTGTAGACAGACGGCTTTGGTAAAATGTACAAATGTAAACACCCACCAAACACAAACAGATATACTGAATAAATGATTTGTATATAAAAACACGTAAGGATGCCTGCTAGTATTACAGAGTTTGTACAATGTGCAGTTTCAGTGGAAGAGACAGAAAATCAAATCAAACAAAATGCAGGGTAGATTACTATCTATCTGTAATGTTAATTCTATGTGCAGTGTCTGCGTAATGGACAAGTTTCTGCCTGCAATGTTCAATCTATTATCTATCATCCCTCCTCCCCCCTCCATCTCTTCGCGCCCCCCCCCCCCCCCCACCTCCCCCACCGAACACCCACATATATATAGCAGTTAGTATCTCACAAAGTCTTCTTACAGTCCATATGTGTGGTATTTGTGATAATTTGACTCACAAATATGTAAATAATATATACTTATAAGGTTAAACAAACTTGATCAAGCAATAACAGCTAAGCAGAAGTAGAGAGGTCACTGAATATAAGCAAGGTTATATGTCACATCAACAAACAGTGAGTGCAAACAAATCAAGGAACAATGTAGAGTGAGTGAAACATGAGACATATAATCAGAGTACAATAGATACCACTCTGACAAATCAGGAGTGCCTGACTTTCAAGGAGGCTTAATACACAGAGGATGTAGCTACGTGGGAGGCCAGATTCCTGTAGTATGCTCTGGCGAAATGTAAATAGAGAACACATTACAGAATGACTGGGTTTCATGAAACAGAGTCCATCACATAAAATGTTGCTTCTGACTGAAATAATTCATTCACTCAGCAGCATGTCATTTGTAGAAAGAACCTCACTCCCATAACAACCCTCCAGGAAACTTCTCGGTCATAAGCAAGATGTCCCGCGTCCGATACACTAATCTCGAGATCATCTCCCACATCCTGCACCAATCTTCTCTTTCCTTCCATCCATCATGTGCCATGCCGATAAGCGTGGGCGGACATGTTTTGCCATCTCACTCGATCACCAGAGTCGTGGATCAGCTCCATGTTTCTGTCTCGATCAGGCCACGTGGCCAAGCCATCCAGGTATTTACTTCTTGGCCTTCCCCTTGGTCTCTTCCCTTCGATCTTGCCAGTTGTCACCAAGTTCTCCAATTCATTTCTTCTCATAACATGCCCACAAAATTTTGACTGTCTACGTCTAATGTCTCTAATCAGTTTACGATCTTCAATTGTTTCTTGAAGGACTTGTTCATTGGTTTTTCTGTATGTCCATGGTATTCTTTGCATTTTCCTCAGAAACCACATTTACACAGCCATCAGATGTTTTTCAGCTTGTCTGCTCATTGTCCACGCTTCACATCCATACAAAAGTACAGGTTCTATGTAGCACTTCAACACTCTTTTTCTCGTTTCAATTGATATCTTTTTATTGGTCAGTATGTTTTTCATCTTGCAAAAGGCTACCTTTGCAATGGCAATTCTGTGGTATACTGATATTTCTGTGGAATATTGATATCTGATAATAACATCTTCTCTTTGGCCTTCCTTTTCCTCTCTTGATGGGCAAATAACCCTGCATTATTGTTCTCTCCAAACTTTCATGATGTTTCAAGTGACCAAAATATTTCAGTTATCTGTTCTATCATCTTTAGTAGCCAACCTTCTTCAATATTCAACTCTTGTCATACGGATGCATTTGTTCTTTTCTGTATCTAAATCCTTAGAACCCGTCTATAACATTTATATTCAAAGGCATTTATGCGCTGTTCAGCTTGTTTAGTAAGTGTCCAGGTCTGTCTGAAATAGTGAACAAATATACTCAATCTCAGACTTAGTTCTCAATCATGCAGTCAACTCTACCTTGGCTTCTAGTATACTGAGTGATATCTCCAGCTGCTGCAGTCTCTCTGTCAGCTTCTCCAGCTTGTCCTCACAGACATTGGCAAAGTGATTTAGGAAACGCGATGTATGAGTCACAAAGTGGTTTATGAATGCTATTGTTCGTTTCTGATTAATGGCATCAACCTGAAAAGATGAACATTTGAGCGATCTGACAATAATATTTGAGCAGTCTGACAATAACATTTGAGCATTTTGACAATAACATTTTGAACAATCTGACAATAACATTTGGGTAATCTGACAAAAATATTGGTGATCAGATGTCTGGGTAGTGTATTGCGCAGCCTAACTCATAAATACATGTGCCTCATTGACTGTCATGAAGCTAAAACATAGCTACACAGCAGTTTATGTTGTCACTGACCCAGATATTTGACAGTATGGAATACATTTCAGAGTTGATTTCTTTGTACTGCAGCTGTTTATGTTGTCAGTGACCCGGTATTTGACAATGTGTGTACCGAGGGCTGAGTGATCTCGAGGTATGGTGTCCGCCTCGAGTGCTGGAGGTCCCGGGTTCAAGTCCCAGTGAGGGCCAGGATTTTTTTTCATGTTGACTTTCAGTAACAAAATGTCCCCTGGTCTCTGTGTAGTGAGATCAGACATCCGTGTATATTGTTGTGCACATAAAAAATCTCTTGGCAATTGGAAATAGAAAAAGAGTAGCCTAACAGCACTGCCCAGGCAAATTTTTGAGTTAAAAATCTACCCAAAATATTTCAGGATCCTCGCCGGTGCCACAGAGTTTGTGCAATGAGCTGAGATTCTCTGGACTCAGGTTTGAGTTAGGAACAGAACGGAACACTTATGGGTTACACCTGTGTGCCGTGATGTTGATCCTTCAATTAAACTAAACTTAAATTGACAAAAACATATGAGCAATCTATCTGACAATGACATATGAGCAAACTGACAACAACATTTGAGCAATCTGACAATAACATTTTGAGATGAAACACAGACAGCATTCTCTTACAGAGCAACTAACATAAAAACAGCAACAGTACTGTTTTCTATAGCAACAATAAGAGTAAATGAGCTACACTTATCTTAATTGTTACAAATCACATCTAAACTCATTCTGTACCAGATAGCAATTACACTGTCCCAGTCTGTACTGGTTGTTACTCTGACTCTTTCAGCCCCATCTGACAGTTGTTACATTAACCCAGTCAGTACTAAATCCTATTCCTGTAGACAGTTGTTACATTAACTCAGTCAGTACTAAATCCTATTCCTGTAGACAGCTGTTATATTAACTCAGTCAGTATCCTTAATCCCTCCTATTCCAAATATTTATTAATCGAACCAGTTTGATTTCACAAGTGGGACTGTAACAATTGAACAGGGCTTTCAGCTTGACCCAGCCTACAATGCGTACCAGCAAATGTCTTGAGAAATGGGAGAGGGTGGGGGGGGGGGGGGGGGGGAGATACTGACCACATAACCTCTCCAGCAGTGGTGACTGGTCTATACAAATAATGGAGTTTGCACTATGTGCCAAGAGGCCTCGGTAGAGTAACAGCTAGAAGCTTACATACTGACCCAGTGGTGATGAGGTCAAATCTGCATGGTGGTGGATTTGTGAAACTGACCTGGGCTCCATGTTGACCCAGACTACAATAGATACTAGGACATGTCTGGGGAAGTGAAGGCAGCCGGCCTGGCATTGACCCAGCCTACAATAGATACTAGGACATGTCTGGGGAAGTGAAGGCAGCCGGCCTGGCATTGACTCAGCCTACAATAGATACTAGGACATGTCTGGGGAAGTGAAGGCAGCTGGCCTGGCATTGACCCAGCCTACAATAGATACTAGGACATGTCTGGGGAAGTGAAGGCAGCCGGCCTGGCATTGACCCAGCCTACAATAGATACTAGGATATGTCTGGGGAAGTGAAGGCAGCTGGCCTGGCATTGACCCAGCCTACAATAGATACTAGGACATGTCTGGGAAAGTGAAGGCAGCTGGCCTGGCATTGACCCAGCCTACAATAGATACTAGGACATGTCTGGGGAAGTGAAGGCAGCCGGCCTGGCATTGACCCAGCCTACAATAGATACTAGGACATGTCTGGGGAAGTGAAGGCAGCTGGCCTGGCATTGACCCAGCCTACAATAGATACTAGGACATGTCTGGGGAAGTGAAGGCAGCCGGCCTGGCATTGACTCAGCCTACAATAGATACTAGGATATGTCTGGGGTAGTGAAGGCAGCTTGCCTGGCATTGACCCAGCCTACAATAGATACTAGGATATGTCTGTGGTAGTGAAGGCAGCTGGCCTGGCATTGACCCAGCCTACAATAGATACTAGGATATGTCTGGGGTAGTGAAGGCAGCTGGCCTGGCATTGACCCAGCCTACAATAGATACTAGGATATGTCTGGGGAAGTGAAGGCAGCTGGCCTGGCATTGACCCAGCCTACAATAGATACTAGGACATGTCTGGGGAAGTGAAGGCAGCCGGCCTGGCATTGACCCAGCCTACAATAGATACTAGGACATGTCTGGGGAAGTGAAGGCAGCCGGCCTGGCATTGACTCAGCCTACAATAGATACTAGGACATGTCTGGGGAAGTGAAGGCAGCTGGCCTGGCATTGACCCAGCCTACAATAGATACTAGGACATGTCTGGGGAAGTGAAGGCAGCCGGCCTGGCATTGACTCAGCCTACAATAGATACTAGGACATGTCTGGGGAAGTGAAGGCAGCCGGCCTGGCATTGACCCAGCCTACAATAGATACTAGGACATGTCTGGGGAAGTGAAGGCACCCAGCCTGGCATTGACCCAGCCTACAATAGATACTAGGACATGTCTAGGGAAGTGAAGGCACCCAGCCTGGCATTGACCCAGCCTACAATAGATACTAGGACATGTCTGGGGAAGTGAAGGCAGCCGGCCTGGCATTGACCCAGCCTACAATAGATACTAGGACATGTCTGGGGAAGTGAAGGCAGCCGGCCTGGCATTGACCCAGCCTACAATAGATACTAGGACATGTCTGGGGAAGTGAAGACAGCCAGTCTGGCATTGACCCAGCCTACAATAGATACTAGGACATGTCTGGGGAAGTGAAGGCAGCCGGCCTGGCATTGACCCAGCCTACAATAGATACTAGGACATGTCTGGGGAAGTGAAGACAGCCAGCCTGGCATTGACCCAGCCTACAATAGATACTAGGACATGTCTGGGGAAGTGAAGGTACCCAGCCTGGCATTGACCCAGCCTACAATAGATACTAGGACATGTCTGGGGAAGTGAAGACAGCTGGCCTGGCATTGACCCAGCCAACAATAGATACTAGGACATGTCTGGGGAAGTGAAGGCACCCAGCCTGGCATTGACCCAGCCTACAATAGATACTAGGACATGTCTGGGGAAGTGAAGGCAGCCGGCCTGGCATTGACCCAGCCTACAATAGATACTAGGACATGTCTGGGGAAGTGAAGGCAGCCGGCCTGGCATTGACCCAGCCTACAATAGATACTAGGACATGTCTGGGGAAGTGAAGGCACCCAGCCTGGCATTGACCCAGCCTACAATAGATACTAGGACATGTCTGGGGAAGTGAAGGCTGCCAGCCTGGCATTGACCCAGCCTACAATAGATACTAGGACATGTCTGGGGAAGTGAAGGCACCCGGCCTAGCATTGACCCAGCCTACAATAGATACTAGGACATGTCTGGGGAAGTGAAGGCACCCAGCCTAGCATTGACCCAGCCAACAATAGATACTAGGACATGTCTGGGGAAGTGAAGGCAGCCGGCCTGGCATTGACCCAGCCTACAATAAATACTAGGACATGTCTGGGGAAGTGAAGACAGCTGGCCTGGCATTGACCCAGCCTACAATAGATACTAGGACATGTCTGGGGAAGTGAAGGCAGCCAGCCTGGCATTGACCCAGCCTACAATAGATACTAGGACATGTCTGGGGAAGTGAAGGCACCCAGCCTAGCATTGACCCAGCCTACAATAGATACTAGGACATGTCTGGGGAAGTGAAGGTACCCAGCCTAGCATTGACCCAGCCTACAATAGATACTAGGACATGTCTGGGGAAGTGAAGGCACCCAGCCTAGCATTGACCCAGCCTACAATAGATACTAGGACATGTCTGGGGAAGTGAAGGCACAGAGCCTGGCATTGACCCAGCCTACAATAGATACTAGGACATGTCTGGGGAAGTGAAGGCACCCAGCCTAGCATTGACCCAGCCTACAATAGATACTAGGATATGTCTGGGGAAGTGAAGGCCTGGCATTGACCCAGCCTACAATAGATACTAGGACATGTCTGGGTGTGACGAAACGCGTTTATCTGTCTTGGGTCGTCAAGATCCCGCACTATTCTGGCGCGTCATCGGGGACTTTCCCAGCTAAAAATAGACTGAGGGAAGCCGATGGAGGACTTATTATCTAGAATCGTCTCGAAACACCGGAATTCGAGTAACCCGTGATGCTGGGTATCACTCTAACTTCCCGTGCAGAGAGATCTAGAAACTCTAGGCGGGGAATGACGTTTTCCCGAGAAAGTATCTTTTCTCAAGAAGCACTCGCTTCTTGTGCGCATTGAGTTGGCACGAAGCGGGAAATTGGCTAAACCAGCCATTCACTTACTTTTGTTCGAAGAGAACAGACGCTGGCCTGAATGTGAGCCATTTTTGTGTTGCGTCTCACCTCAACCATGATTCGGCTGACTGTTATGAAAAGGAAGCTGAGAAGCCCTTGAACAGTTCGGAAGCTGACTGGAGAGCTGGTTTCACCATCCAGGTAGATATTTGTTTAAATCATTTAACTTTGTACGTGTGTTCCACACGCCATTGTTCTAACCTCATTACCTATGCGGATGTCCTCGCATACTAATTAGCAAACCGATCGATAACGCCGGTGACAATTAAGCGTGTGTTTGTTTACCGTGTGCTCGCGAATCCGCTGTTAGGAACGCCGTAAGGGGATGTGGGCGATTTGGGTTCCAAATATATGTACCATATATTGCCAATCGTTGCATCTATTAGGTTGCTGTGTTAGAATAAAACCTAGTTACTTGTGCCGGATGGAAACTTAGATTATGTCAGTCAGTTGCTGAAGCCAGAAGAACGGTTAGACAACCAGGTAAGTTGGTAGGTGGAGATTCAGACAAAATTGTGCTTAGTTACTAAGTAAAGGAAGAACTTAGTTCTGTGCCACCAGGAATGATGTAACTATTGTGTAATAACTTAATAGGGAATTCATTGTGTGGAACAGCGGATTTCTGTGGAAAGGTAAGTGGCTTGGGTGCTATATCTATATATATATATATGATGTGACAATGTGTATATATATTAGTTCATGGCATGTGATACTTCCTGGGGTAATTCCGAACGCCGAATAGCTCGACGCGTGATAACACTGCGTGCCGTCGCGATGTAAATATGCGTTCTGAAATCTTGTCTAAGCTATCCTGTTTCTTTCATACTGGCGCTAGTGCGAGGGAATGCTAAGGTGCTGGAAGTATGGAAGGATGCAGGAGGCTGTATGAGACTGGGGAAATATAGAATATGGGGGATGTGATAGCAAGTTATGAAAGTATGTGTTGGTAGACCAAACCAACGATGAAGTTCAGTCCAGGCCAAGGCTAAACCACTTGGGAGGACAGAACTGGAACAGTACCCTTGGAACATGGGGGGGGGAACATGTATTCTCAAGAAGGCTTCTTGACTCTAAGGCAGAGTCTGATAAGAAGAGTTTGCTATGGCTTGGGCAGGTGGTCCCACCAGCAAACAGGCTTGTGTACATATTGGATGTGATCATGTACTATTCCTATATCCCGAGGGATGGTATATTGATCAAATTTATGTTTCTTAATGTACATTGATGATGTTAGGAACGAGTCTAGGGACTCTTTACCTAGTTGTTTAGTTCGATTAAGTTAGAACAATAACAGCCTTGTATCATTACTGACGTTAGCGACGACTGGTAGATGATTAGGGATAGGTGAGACCAATGATCAGACTCGTCATTCTGATTTCTTGCTCTGTTTGACGGGCTGTTCTGTGAGGCCAGCTGACATTTGTAAACCCATGCTGTACTACTCTCCATATAGAGATAATGCTTTGGTTATATGAATAACTAACTAGCATGACTGAGAGTTGAGTAGTTATTGGTAGGATGCATGTGGACTAATGTTTGGGCCAGTATACTCTCACCGGTCACTCTTCCTTTTCAGGAGTTTGCCTGTTGAGGAACCAGTCAACTATAATTGTTGTTGGCAGAAAACCACTTCGTGTGACAGAGCGAAGGGTTCAGTTCTTTACTTATCACGCCAGACTCCATCACACCAGGTACCCAATGTGATTCACCATGCGTGAAGTTTGCCTCAAGACATACTACTGCCCTGAAGGTGCACGTGTGGGAGCTGATGGTTTGTGATCGTTTAAAATAGAAGATACTCTGTTTTGCCAGGAACATTTCAGCATGTTGAGTAATCATGCTCGACAGGGAACACCGGTCCGTCTGGTTTGACGGGGGTTCTGCCTAAACGCAGAAGTAACTAATCTTCAGACACTTGAATGGTTCTTTGGACAGCTCTAGGGGCAGGTCTTGAGAAGAACTACACCAGTTATTGACTTGTGTGTCAAGTGTAACCCGGTGGAAGGGACTAGGGATTATAGTCCAACCTGAATGGTTTCCGTAAAATAGATGTCTGATTCTATTCATGTACTGTTTCCGTATCCAGATTATCAACTGTGTTCTAGAAGGACTCAGTAACTTTTCAGTAGCCATATCTGATCCGACAAAGGGGGACTGTAAGAGACCATTGCATTGGTCAATGCCATATCGGTTCTGCAGTGGGACTGTGCTATGAGTGACAGACCATTCGATTGGTCAGAGACTATTTAGTTCATCGAAGTAACCAATACTTGGAGCCAAGTCCAGGAAGATTGTCTCCAACTCGGTTGTGTTCGAGAACTGTATTACCAGTGACTCCGTGGGAGTGTTACAGATGCAGTTGGTCCAGTGAAGTGTGGTCCAGCAGTGACTCTATTGTTGTGGTTCCACGTTCGGGAGACGGAGTGGTCTCCAAGGTTCTAGTCATCTCACTGGAAGGAAGCCGGGTGAGTGGCGGACCGACTGGACGGGACATCTGCATCCGCTCTACTTCTCAACTCGATGAAGACACCTACATCTCTAAGTCTGTCTCTACTCTATCTTCTATTTGTGTAAATAGATTCTTCTATCAGGAAGTTCATTTCAGTTCTATATTCTCAAGGGTAGAATAAACTTTATGTAAGTTGACTTGCTCTTTGTATAATGATTGAGTGTGGTCTCGGACGATGCCTAAGTGTTCATTGTTCAACAGGTGTAGGTAGTTAGTGGGGGTCTAGAATCTGGAGGGGTGTGTAGACGTAACTAAATAACCTGAGATCAACCACAGAGGAAAAAAGTGTATCTGCTCGTCCAACCCCTGGGGCTAGAATACACGGGAGTGCTAGAGACACCTCGGGTGTGGTTCACTCTCACTACCCAAGGTGAACCCGAAACACTCCGTTACAGAGTGGGGGCCCGTCCGGGATTATTCCAAGATCTTTGTGTGTTGTAGACCTCTCACATAGGGATAGGGACTTAGTCTTTATCCTCTACTTCAGTCTACATAAGATTCTACTACTTCTACCTATCTCCTAACTGTCTGACGGACATTTGTGTTGTGGTGATTAGTTAGTACTATTGATTATAGGTTCATTGTATTGCTTCACCCACACATACTTGAGTACCCACCTATCATAGTCAACATGTCTACCCAAGAGTTAGACTTGGACAAAGTTCAGGAAACTGGACGTAAGTCTGGTCTTGAAGGAGATGCTTTGAAATCCTATGTCCAAGAGGTGGAAAGAAATTTTCGCCAAGAGGAAAGAGAGAGGAGGAGAGCAGAAAGAGAACTGGAAGCCAGTAAAGTGGCTCTTGAGGAAAAGAGGATAGCGGCTGATACTGAAATGAAACGGCTTGAGTTGGAAGCCGAGAAAGAAAAACGTGACCATGAGTATCGAATGAAGCTACTTGAGGCACAAGTGCCGGCTACAGGTGTAACTGATGGAGCTATGGGAGGAGGGGTACCTCCTGGCTCAGAGTCAACCAGTAGACGTGACTACCAGGCTATGAAATGGCCTTTACAGCCGTTCGAACCCGAGAAGGAACGGATAGACCAATACTTAGAGAAGTATGAAGCCATGTCTATTGCAATGGGTCTAGACAAACAGAAATGGTGTTTGAAACTCTCCCAGGGACTCCGTGCAGAAGGTTATGAGGTGTATGCACGCTTACCACCGGGGTTACAGAATGATTACCCGGCATTGAAAGCGGCTCTCTTGAAGAGATTCGAGATCACAGCGCACTCATACCGAAGGAAGTTTCGAACGGCGAAGCGAGAACCTGGTGAACTGTTTTCAGCATACAGTGTGAGATTGAACTCATACCTTCTTAAATGGATGGCCTTGGCCGGATTTAAGGAGGAGTATGAAAGTTTGCGTGAGTTGATGGTTGTAGATCAGATGCGAATGCAAATGTCTAAACCCTTGCGAAACTTCTTAGGTGAGAATGGGGCTGAGAGATTGGATATAGTCACCAAGTTAGCCGAAAGATACGTTGAAGTCTATGGCGAGACTGGGGACACCAGTCCAACAGATCCGAGATCGAAAGATCCGGATCAAGGTAAGTCAAAGAAGAAGGCAAAGAAGACCCAAGGTTCTGATGAACCAAAGAAACAGGTAGGCTCTTTAGAGAAGATCTCTAACGTCAACCAAGGTAAGAATAGCCCACCTAGTTCTCCAAAGAGGAAGTGGAGTGAACGTTGGTGCAAATTCTGCAAGTCCAGCACTCACAATACGAGTGAGTGTAAGAGTAAGCCCAAGGACTTTCACTTTGCTTGTCTTGCTGAGGTTAGGGATAGATCGTGCAGGAAAGTGAAGTCGGTTGATGGGAATGGAGAAACTAGACGACCTCCAGTGGTTGAGAGAGTAGAAGTGAATGGGCGACAGGTGTTGTGCCTCTACGACACGGGATTGCAATTTTCAGCTGTAATTGCATCCCACCTGACAGGCCCAGAGCAACTCACCGGGGAGATGACGGAGATACAGCCAGCCAGTAGGAGTGCTGTGGCGTTACGTTGCCCGATTGCCAATGTGGAGATTCGGAGCAAGTACGTTACTGGATGCATTCAGGCGGCAGTCGTACCGGATCCTCTCTATCCCCTAATTCTGGGCCGGAAGTACGTGTTTCTGGGCGAACCAGAACACCCTAGCATCCCTAAGTCTAGGCAGGTCAGAGATACAGAGGAAGAGGGTCTTGAAAAGGTAAGTCTCCGAAATACTCACCCGGATAGAATGAGTAATGCTCGGAGCAAGGATGCGACGGAGTGTCCTTGTTCGGAATGGTTGCCCAACAATGGAAACCCGTTAACTCAGGGTAAGTTCAACTCTGATAACCAGTCAGAGTTAATTCAGACTGGAACAGAGAAAAGGCAGAGGGGACGTAAGTTGGTTCCTGAGAGCTTCAGAGCTAATCTGCTGCGAACGGTACATGTCAGGTCCCAAACCCGACATCTGACTGTAGGGACAACCAGTAAATGTCTATCCCGGTACTATTGGTGGCCGGGAATGACAGGCGACGTGCGCAGGTATATTAGGTCTTGTCCGGAGTGCCGTAAATGCACACCTGAGAAACGGACGAAGACGAAGATATCCTTAGAGGTTGGAGACCGAGTTCTAGTACTCCTCCCAATCGAGGGGAACGAATTCGAAATCGGGTGGCAGGGCCCATTCCTAGTGGATAAAGTGGGGCTCCACAAGCACTATGGAGTGGTGATCCTGGGAAAGTCTACTACTTTCCATTCCAGTCTCCTCATGCGCTATGAGGGGAAGCCCGATGATAAGTCCACCAGCCCAAGGGCGCAGAGATTCGCTGAAATAACGGTTCGGGGTTCAGGTCAGGTAGCGGAAAGCCTGTCACACCATAGGAAGTCCTATATGTATGTGCAGGTACCTTCTTCGGTTCAGCCCGGTGCTCGGGGGAACATGACCGGCCAAAGGAACACCCGCAGTGCTAGCTACACTGAGAACCGAGGTAGGAAGAGGTGGGTTGTGTCGGAACGGACACAGACCCTTGGTCCCTCAATCCGACCGACGGCAGTCCAGCTGGGTCCTCGAAAGGGGAAGCTGGAGTTGCAGAAGTCCAGTAAACTCTGGCAGGAACGATCGTTAAATCAGGTCGAGACGGGAGCTCTGGTCCGCAGGACACTGTGAGATGCCCGATCGCAGTAGCGGAGTAGGCGTTGATCACCCGTGATACTGAATAGCTTGTCACCCCACCGAATGTGGTAAAAGTATTCTATACAATATTGACGGGTTAGACTTCCTCACCCGCCATCCGGTCTCTTAGAAAGAGGAACGAACGACATAGACAGCTTCTGCGTAGAAGTGGAACGACGGGGTCGATCCTCTTAAAGTGGGGGCCTATGTGACGAAACGCGTTTATCTGTCTTGGGTCGTCAAGATCCCGCACTATTCTGGCGCGTCATCGGGGACTTTCCCAGCTAAAAATAGACTGAGGGAAGCCGATGGAGGACTTATTATCTAGAATCGTCTCGAAACACCGGAATTCGAGTAACCCGTGATGCTGGGTATCACTCTAACTTCCCGTGCAGAGAGATCTAGAAACTCTAGGCGGGGAATGACGTTTTCCCGAGAAAGTATCTTTTCTCAAGAAGCACTCGCTTCTTGTGCGCATTGAGTTGGCACGAAGCGGGAAATTGGCTAAACCAGCCATTCACTTACTTTTGTTCGAAGAGAACAGACGCTGGCCTGAATGTGAGCCATTTTTGTGTTGCGTCTCACCTCAACCATGATTCGGCTGACTGTTATGAAAAGGAAGCTGAGAAGCCCTTGAACAGTTCGGAAGCTGACTGGAGAGCTGGTTTCACCATCCAGGTAGATATTTGTTTAAATCATTTAACTTTGTACGTGTGTTCCACACGCCATTGTTCTAACCTCATTACCTATGCGGATGTCCTCGCATACTAATTAGCAAACCGATCGATAACGCCGGTGACAATTAAGCGTGTGTTTGTTTACCGTGTGCTCGCGAATCCGCTGTTAGGAACGCCGTAAGGGGATGTGGGCGATTTGGGTTCCAAATATATGTACCATATATTGCCAATCGTTGCATCTATTAGGTTGCTGTGTTAGAATAAAACCTAGTTACTTGTGCCGGATGGAAACTTAGATTATGTCAGTCAGTTGCTGAAGCCAGAAGAACGGTTAGACAACCAGGTAAGTTGGTAGGTGGAGATTCAGACAAAATTGTGCTTAGTTACTAAGTAAAGGAAGAACTTAGTTCTGTGCCACCAGGAATGATGTAACTATTGTGTAATAACTTAATAGGGAATTCATTGTGTGGAACAGCGGATTTCTGTGGAAAGGTAAGTGGCTTGGGTGCTATATCTATATATATATATATGATGTGACAATGTGTATATATATTAGTTCATGGCATGTGATACTTCCTGGGGTAATTCCGAACGCCGAATAGCTCGACGCGTGATAACACTGCGTGCCGTCGCGATGTAAATATGCGTTCTGAAATCTTGTCTAAGCTATCCTGTTTCTTTCATACTGGCGCTAGTGCGAGGGAATGCTAAGGTGCTGGAAGTATGGAAGGATGCAGGAGGCTGTATGAGACTGGGGAAATATAGAATATGGGGGATGTGATAGCAAGTTATGAAAGTATGTGTTGGTAGACCAAACCAACGATGAAGTTCAGTCCAGGCCAAGGCTAAACCACTTGGGAGGACAGAACTGGAACAGTACCCTTGGAACATGGGGGGGAACATGTATTCTCAAGAAGGCTTCTTGACTCTAAGGCAGAGTCTGATAAGAAGAGTTTGCTATGGCTTGGGCAGGTGGTCCCACCAGCAAACAGGCTTGTGTACATATTGGATGTGATCATGTACTATTCCTATATCCCGAGGGATGGTATATTGATCAAATTTATGTTTCTTAATGTACATTGATGATGTTAGGAACGAGTCTAGGGACTCTTTACCTAGTTGTTTAGTTCGATTAAGTTAGAACAATAACAGCCTTGTATCATTACTGACGTTAGCGACGACTGGTAGATGATTAGGGATAGGTGAGACCAATGATCAGACTCGTCATTCTGATTTCTTGCTCTGTTTGACGGGCTGTTCTGTGAGGCCAGCTGACATTTGTAAACCCATGCTGTACTACTCTCCATATAGAGATAATGCTTTGGTTATATGAATAACTAACTAGCATGACTGAGAGTTGAGTAGTTATTGGTAGGATGCATGTGGACTAATGTTTGGGCCAGTATACTCTCACCGGTCGCTCTTCCTTTTCAGGAGTTTGCCTGTTGAGGAACCAGTCAACTATAATTGTTGTTGGCAGAAAACCACTTCGTGTGACAGAGCGAAGGGTTCAGTTCTTTACTTATCACGCCAGACTCCATCACACCAGGTACCCAATGTGATTCACCATGCGTGAAGTTTGCCTCAAGACATACTACTGCCCTGAAGGTGCACGTGTGGGAGCTGATGGTTTGTGATCGTTTAAAATAGAAGATACTCTGTTTTGCCAGGAACATTTCAGCATGTTGAGTAATCATGCTCGACAGGGAACACCGGTCCGTCTGGTTTGACGGGGGTTCTGCCTAAACGCAGAAGTAACTAATCTTCAGACACTTGAATGGTTCTTTGGACAGCTCTAGGGGCAGGTCTTGAGAAGAACTACACCAGTTATTGACTTGTGTGTCAAGTGTAACCCGGTGGAAGGGACTAGGGATTATAGTCCAACCTGAATGGTTTCCGTAAAATAGATGTCTGATTCTATTCATGTACTGTTTCCGTATCCAGATTATCAACTGTGTTCTAGAAGGACTCAGTAACTTTTCAGTAGCCATATCTGATCCGACAAAGGGGGACTGTAAGAGACCATTGCATTGGTCAATGCCATATCGGTTCTGCAGTGGGACTGTGCTATGAGTGACAGACCATTCGATTGGTCAGAGACTATTTAGTTCATCGAAGTAACCAATACTTGGAGCCAAGTCCAGGAAGATTGTCTCCAACTCGGTTGTGTTCGAGAACTGTATTACCAGTGACTCCGTGGGAGTGTTACAGATGCAGTTGGTCCAGTGAAGTGTGGTCCAGCAGTGACTCTATTGTTGTGGTTCCACGTTCGGGAGACGGAGTGGTCTCCAAGGTTCTAGTCATCTCACTGGAAGGAAGCCGGGTGAGTGGCGGACCGACTGGACGGGACATCTGCATCCGCTCTACTTCTCAACTCGATGAAGACACCTACATCTCTAAGTCTGTCTCTACTCTATCTTCTATTTGTGTAAATAGATTCTTCTATCAGGAAGTTCATTTCAGTTCTATATTCTCAAGGGTAGAATAAACTTTATGTAAGTTGACTTGCTCTTTGTATAATGATTGAGTGTGGTCTCGGACGATGCCTAAGTGTTCATTGTTCAACAGGTGTAGGTAGTTAGTGGGGGTCTAGAATCTGGAGGGGTGTGTAGACGTAACTAAATAACCTGAGATCAACCACAGAGGAAAAAAGTGTATCTGCTCGTCCAACCCCTGGGGCTAGAATACACGGGAGTGCTAGAGACACCTCGGGTGTGGTTCACTCTCACTACCCAAGGTGAACCCGAAACACTCCGTTACACTGGGGAAGTGAAGGCACCCAGCCTGGCATTAACTCCGCCTACAATAGATATTAGGACATGTCTGGGGAAGTGAAGGCAGCCAGCCTGGCATTGACCCAGCCAACAATAGATACTAGGACATGTCTGGGGAAGTGAAGGCAGCTGGCCTGGCATTGACCCAGCCTACAATAGATACTAGGACATGTCTGGGGAAGTGAAGGCAGCCGGCCTGGCATTGACCCAGCCTACAATAGATACTAGGACATGTCTGGGGAAGTGAAGGCACCCAGCCTGGCATTGACCCAGCCAACAATAGATACTAGGACATGTCTGGGGAAGTGAAGGCACCCAGCCTGGCATTGACCCAGCCAACAATAGATACTAGGACATGTCTGGGGAAGTGAAGGCACCCAGCCTGGCATTGACCCAGCCTACAATAGATACTAGGACATGTCTGGGGAAGTGAAGGCCTGGCATTGACCCAGCCTACAATAGATACTAGGACATGTCTGGGGAAGTGAAGGTACCCAGCCTGGCATTGACCCAGCCTACAATAGATACTAGGACATGTCTGGGGAAGTGAAGGTACCCAGCCTAGCATTGACCCAGCCTACAATAGATACTAGGACATGTCTGGGGAAGTGAAGGCAGCCGGCCTGGCATTGACCCAGCCTACAATAGATACTAGGACATGTCTGGGGAAGTGAAGGCACCCAGCCTGGCATTGACCCAGCCTACAATAGATACTAGGACATGTCTGGGGAAGTGAAGGCAGCCGGCCTGGCATTGACCCAGCCTACAATAGATACTAGGACATGTCTGGGGAAGTGAAGGCAGCTGGCCTGGCATTGACCCAGCCTACAATAGATACTAGAACATGTCTGGGGAAGTGAAGGCAGCCGGCCTGGCATTGACCCAGCCTACAATAGATACTAGGACATGTCTGGGGAAGTGAAGGCAGCTGGCCTGGCATTGACCCAGCCTACAATAGATACTAGGCTATGTCTGGGGAAGTGAAGGCAGCCGGCCTGGCATTGACTCAGCCTACAATAGATACTAGGACATGTCTGGGGAAGTGAAGGCAGCCGGCCTGGCATTGACCCAGCCTACAATAGATACTAGGACATGTCTGGGGAAGTGAAGGCAGCCGGCCTGGCATTGACCCAGCCAACAATAGATACTAGGACATGTCTGGGGAAGTGAAGGCAGCTGGCCTGGCATTGACCCAGCCTACAATAGATACTAGGACATGTCTGTGGTAGTGAAGGCAGCTGGCCTGGCATTGACCCAGCCTACAATAGATACTAGGACATGTCTGGGGAAGTGAAGGCAGCCGGCCTGGCATTGACCCAGCCTACAATAGATACTAGGACATGTCTGGGGAAGTGAAGGCAGCCGGCCTGGCATTGACTCAGCCTACAATAGATACTAGGACATGTCTGGGGAAGTGAAGGCAGCTGGCCTGGCATTGACCCAGCCTACAATAGATACTAGGACATGTCTGGGGAAGTGAAGGCAGCCGGCCTGGCATTGACCCAGCCTACAATAGATACTAGGACATGTCTGGGGAAGTGAAGGCAGCCGGCCTGGCATTGACCCAGCCTACAATAGATACTAGGACATGTCTGGGGAAGTGAAGGCAGCTGGCCTGGCATTGACCCAGCCTACAATAGATACTAGGACATGTCTGGGGAAGTGAAGGCAGCCGGCCTGGCATTGACCCAGCCTACAATAGATACTAGGACATGTCTGGGGAAGTGAAGGCAGCCGGCCTGGCATTGACCCAGCCTACAATAGATACTAGGACATGTCTGGGGAAGTGAAGGCAGCCGGCCTGGCATTGACTCAGCCTACAATAGATACTAGGACATGTCTGGGGAAGTGAAGGCAGCTGGCCTGGCATTGACCCAGCCTACAATAGATACTAGGACATGTCTGGGGAAGTGAAGGCAGCCGGCCTGGCATTGACTCAGCCTACAATAGATACTAGGACATGTCTGGGGAAGTGAAGGCAGCCGGCCTGGCATTGACCCAGCCTACAATAGATACTAGGACATGTCTGGGGAAGTGAAGGCACCCAGCCTGGCATTGACCCAGCCTACAATAGATACTAGGACATGTCTAGGGAAGTGAAGGCAGCCGGCCTGGCATTGACCCAGCCTACAATAGATACTAGGACATGTCTGGGGAAGTGAAGGCAGCCGGCCTGGCATTGACCCAGCCTACAATAGATACTAGGACATGTCTGGGGAAGTGAAGGCATCCGGCCTGGCATTGACCCAGCCTACAATAGATACTAGGACATGTCTGGGGAAGTGAAGACAGCCAGTCTGGCATTGACCCAGCCTACAATAGATACTAGGACATGTCTGGGGAAGTGAAGGCAGCCGGCCTGGCATTGACCCAGCCTACAATAGATACTAGGACATGTCTGGGGAAGTGAAGACAGCCAGCCTGGCATTGACCCAGCCTACAATAGATACTAGGACATGTCTGGGGAAGTGAAGGTACCCAGCCTGGCATTGACCCAGCCTACAATAGATACTAGGACATGTCTGGGGAAGTGAAGACAGCTGGCCTGGCATTGACCCAGCCAACAATAGATACTAGGACATGTCTGGGGAAGTGAAGGCACCCAGCCTGGCATTGACCCAGCCTACAATAGATACTAGGACATGTCTGGGGAAGTGAAGGCAGCCGGCCTGGCATTGACCCAGCCTACAATAGATACTAGGACATGTCTGGGGAAGTGAAGGCAGCCGGCCTGGCATTGACCCAGCCTACAATAGATACTAGGACATGTCTGGGGAAGTGAAGGCACCCAGCCTGGCATTGACCCAGCCTACAATAGATACTAGGACATGTCTGGGGAAGTGAAGGCTGCCAGCCTGGCATTGACCCAGCCTACAATAGATACTAGGACATGTCTGGGGAAGTGAAGGCACCCGGCCTAGCATTGACCCAGCCTACAATAGATACTAGGACATGTCTGGGGAAGTGAAGGCACCCAGCCTAGCATTGACCCAGCCAACAATAGATACTAGGACATGTCTGGGGAAGTGAAGGCAGCCGGCCTGGCATTGACCCAGCCTACAATAAATACTAGGACATGTCTGGGGAAGTGAAGGCAGCTGGCCTGGCATTGACCCAGCCTACAATAGATACTAGGACATGTCTGGGGAAGTGAAGGCAGCCAGCCTGGCATTGACCCAGCCTACAATAGATACTAGGACATGTCTGGGGAAGTGAAGGCACCCAGCCTAGCATTGACCCAGCCTACAATAGATACTAGGACATGTCTGGGGAAGTGAAGGTACCCAGCCTAGCATTGACCCAGCCTACAATAGATACTAGGACATGTCTGGGGAAGTGAAGGCACCCAGCCTAGCATTGACCCAGCCTACAATAGATACTAGGACATGTCTGGGGAAGTGAAGGCACAGAGCCTGGCATTGACCCAGCCTACAATAGATACTAGGACATGTCTGGGGAAGTGAAGGCACCCAGCCTAGCATTGACCCAGCCTACAATAGATACTAGGATATGTCTGGGGAAGTGAAGGCCTGGCATTGACCCAGCCTACAATAGATACTAGGACATGTCTGGGGAAGTGAAGGCACCCAGCCTGGCATTAACTCCGCCTACAATAGATATTAGGACATGTCTGGGGAAGTGAAGGCAGCCAGCCTGGCATTGACCCAGCCAACAATAGATACTAGGACATGTCTGGGGAAGTGAAGGCAGCTGGCCTGGCATTGACCCAGCCAACAATAGATACTAGGACATGTCTGGGGAAGTGAAGGCAGCCGGCCTGGCATTGACCCAGCCTACAATAGATACTAGGACATGTCTGGGGAAGTGAAGGCACCCAGCCTGGCATTGACCCAGCCAACAATAGATACTAGGACATGTCTGGGGAAGTGAAGGCACCCAGCCTGGCATTGACCCA
The DNA here is from genome assembly GCA_963921405.1 of Cepaea hortensis. Classification (NCBI taxonomy): domain Eukaryota; kingdom Metazoa; phylum Mollusca; class Gastropoda; order Stylommatophora; family Helicidae; genus Cepaea; species Cepaea hortensis. The sequence continues at coordinate 43,463,102 of OY992886.1, forward strand.
GCCAACAATAGATACTAGGACATGTCTGGGGAAGTGAAGGCACCCAGCCTGGCATTGACCCAGCCTACAATAGATACTAGGACATGTCTGGGGAAGTGAAGGCCTGGCATTGACCCAGCCTACAATAGATACTAGGACATGTCTGGGGAAGTGAAGGTACCCAGCCTGGCATTGACCCAGCCTACAATAGATACTAGGACATGTCTGGGGAAGTGAAGGTACCCAGCCTAGCATTGACCCAGCCTACAATAGATACTAGGACATGTCTGGGGAAGTGAAGGCAGCCGGCCTGGCATTGACCCAGCCTACAATAGATACTAGGACATGTCTGGGGAAGTGAAGGCAGCTGGCCTGGCATTGACCCAGCCTACAATAGATACTAGGATATGTCTGGGGAAGTGAAGGCAGCCGGCCTGGCATTGACTCAGCCTACAATAGATACTAGGACATGTCTGGGGAAGTGAAGGCAGCTGGCCTGGCATTGACCCAGCCTACAATAGATACTAGGACATGTCTGGGGAAGTGAAGGCAGCCGGCCTGGCATTGACCCAGCCTACAATAGATACTAGGACATGTCTGGGGAAGTGAAGGCAGCCGGCCTGGCATTGACCCAGCCTACAATAGATACTAGGACATGTCTGGGGAAGTGAAGGCAGCTGGCCTGGCATTGACCCAGCCTACAATAGATACTAGGACATGTCTGGGGAAGTGAAGGCAGCCGGCCTGGCATTGACCCAGCCTACAATAGATACTAGGACATGTCTGGGGAAGTGAAGGCAGCCGGCCTGGCATTGACCCAGCCTACAATAGATACTAGGACATGTCTGGGGAAGTGAAGGCAGCCGGCCTGGCATTGACTCAGCCTACAATAGATACTAGGACATGTCTGGGGAAGTGAAGGCAGCTGGCCTGGCATTGACCCAGCCTACAATAGATACTAGGACATGTCTGGGGAAGTGAAGGCAGCCGGCCTGGCATTGACTCAGCCTACAATAGATACTAGGACATGTCTGGGGAAGTGAAGGCAGCCGGCCTGGCATTGACCCAGCCTACAATAGATACTAGGACATGTCTGGGGAAGTGAAGGCACCCAGCCTGGCATTGACCCAGCCTACAATAGATACTAGGACATGTCTAGGGAAGTGAAGGCAGCCGGCCTGGCATTGACCCAGCCTACAATAGATACTAGGACATGTCTGGGGAAGTGAAGGCAGCCGGCCTGGCATTGACCCAGCCTACAATAGATACTAGGACATGTCTGGGGAAGTGAAGGCAGCCGGCCTGGCATTGACCCAGCCTACAATAGATACTAGGACATGTCTGGGGAAGTGAAGACAGCCAGTCTGGCATTGACCCAGCCTACAATAGATACTAGGACATGTCTGGGGAAGTGAAGGCAGCCGGCCTGGCATTGACCCAGCCTACAATAGATACTAGGACATGTCTGGGGAAGTGAAGACAGCCAGCCTGGCATTGACCCAGCCTACAATAGATACTAGGACATGTCTGGGGAAGTGAAGGTACCCAGCCTGGCATTGACCCAGCCTACAATAGATACTAGGACATGTCTGGGGAAGTGAAGACAGCTGGCCTGGCATTGACCCAGCCAACAATAGATACTAGGACATGTCTGGGGAAGTGAAGGCACCCAGCCTGGCATTGACCCAGCCTACAATAGATACTAGGACATGTCTGGGGAAGTGAAGGCAGCCGGCCTGGCATTGACCCAGCCTACAATAGATACTAGGACATGTCTGGGGAAGTGAAGGCAGCCAGCCTGGCATTGACCCAGCCTACAATAGATACTAGGACATGTCTGGGGAAGTGAAGGCACCCAGCCTGGCATTGACCCAGCCTACAATAGATACTAGGACATGTCTGGGGAAGTGAAGGCTGCCAGCCTGGCATTGACCCAGCCTACAATAGATACTAGGACATGTCTGGGGAAGTGAAGGCACCCGGCCTAGCATTGACCCAGCCTACAATAGATACTAGGACATGTCTGGGGAAGTGAAGGCACCCAGCCTAGCATTGACCCAGCCAACAATAGATACTAGGACATGTCTGGGGAAGTGAAGGCAGCCGGCCTGGCATTGACCCAGCCTACAATAAATACTAGGACATGTCTGGGGAAGTGAAGGCAGCTGGCCTGGCATTGACCCAGCCTACAATAGATACTAGGACATGTCTGGGGAAGTGAAGGCAGCCAGCCTGGCATTGACCCAGCCTACAATAGATACTAGGACATGTCTGGGGAAGTGAAGGCACCCAGCCTAGCATTGACCCAGCCTACAATAGATACTAGGACATGTCTGGGGAAGTGAAGGTACCCAGCCTAGCATTGACCCAGCCTACAATAGATACTAGGACATGTCTGGGGAAGTGAAGGCACCCAGCCTAGCATTGACCCAGCCTACAATAGATACTAGGACATGTCTGGGGAAGTGAAGGCACAGAGCCTGGCATTGACCCAGCCTACAATAGATACTAGGACATGTCTGGGGAAGTGAAGGCACCCAGCCTAGCATTGACCCAGCCTACAATAGATACTAGGATATGTCTGGGGAAGTGAAGGCCTGGCATTGACCCAGCCTACAATAGATACTAGGACATGTCTGGGGAAGTGAAGGCACCCAGCCTGGCATTAACTCCGCCTACAATAGATATTAGGACATGTCTGGGGAAGTGAAGGCAGCCAGCCTGGCATTGACCCAGCCAACAATAGATACTAGGACATGTCTGGGGAAGTGAAGGCAGCTGGCCTGGCATTGACCCAGCCAACAATAGATACTAGGACATGTCTGGGGAAGTGAAGGCAGCCGGCCTGGCATTGACCCAGCCTACAATAGATACTAGGACATGTCTGGGGAAGTGAAGGCACCCAGCCTGGCATTGACCCAGCCAACAATAGATACTAGGACATGTCTGGGGAAGTGAAGGCACCCAGCCTGGCATTGACCCAGCCAACAATAGATACTAGGACATGTCTGGGGAAGTGAAGGCACCCAGCCTGGCATTGACCCAGCCTACAATAGATACTAGGACATGTCTGGGGAAGTGAAGGCCTGGCATTGACCCAGCCTACAATAGATACTAGGACATGTCTGGGGAAGTGAAGGTACCCAGCCTGGCATTGACCCAGCCTACAATAGATACTAGGACATGTCTGGGGAAGTGAAGGTACCCAGCCTAGCATTGACCCAGCCTACAATAGATACTAGGACATGTCTGGGGAAGTGAAGGCAGCCAGCCTGGCATTGACCCAGCCTACAATAGATACTAGGACATGTCTGGGGAAGTGAAGGCACCAAACCTGGCATTGACCCAGCCTACAATAGATACTAGGACATGTCTGGGGAAGTGAAGGCAGCCGGCCTGGCATTGACCCAGCCTACAATAGATACTAGGACATGTCTGGGGAAGTGAAGGCAGCTGGCCTGGCATTGACCCAGCCTACAATAGATACTAGGACATGTCTGGGGAAGTGAAGGCAGCCGGCCTGGCATTGACCCAGCCTACAATAGATACTAGGACATGTCTGGGGAAGTGAAGGCAGCTGGCCTGGCATTGACCCAGCCTACAATAGATACTAGGATATGTCTGGGGAAGTGAAGGCAGCCGGCCTGGCATTGACTCAGCCTACAATAGATACTAGGACATGTCTGGGGAAGTGAAGGCAGCCGGCCTGGCATTGACTCAGCCTACAATAGATACTAGGACATGTCTGGGGAAGTGAAGGCAGCCGGCCTGGCATTGACCCAGCCTACAATAGATACTAGGACATGTCTGGGGAAGTGAAGGCAGCCGGCCTGGCATTGACCCAGCCAACAATAGATACTAGGACATGTCTGGGGAAGTGAAGGCAGCTGGCCTGGCATTGACCCAGCCTACAATAGATACTAGGACATGTCTAGGGAAGTGAAGGCACCCAGCCTGGCATTGACCCAGCCTACAATAGATACTAGGACATGTCTGGGGAAGTGAAGGCAGCTGGCCTGGCATTGACCCAGCCTACAATAGATACTAGGATATGTCTGGGGAAGTGAAGGCAGCCGGCCTGGCATTGACTCAGCCTACAATAGATACTAGGACATGTCTGGGGAAGTGAAGGCAGCCGGCCTGGCATTGACTCAGCCTACAATAGATACTAGGACATGTCTGGGGAAGTGAAGGCAGCCGGCCTGGCATTGACCCAGCCTACAATAGATACTAGGACATGTCTGGGGAAGTGAAGGCAGCCGGCCTGGCATTGACCCAGCCAACAATAGATACTAGGACATGTCTGGGGAAGTGAAGGCAGCTGGCCTGGCATTGACCCAGCCTACAATAGATACTAGGACATGTCTGGGGAAGTGAAGGCAGCTGGCCTGGCATTGACCCAGCCTACAATAGATACTAGGACATGTCTGGGGAAGTGAAGGCAGCCGGCCTGGCATTGACCCAGCCTACAATAGATACTAGGACATGTCTGGGGAAGTGAAGGCACCCAGCCTGGCATTGACCCAGCCAACAATAGATACTAGGACATGTCTGGGGAAGTGAAGGCACCCAGCCTGGCATTGACCCAGCCAACAATAGATACTAAGACATGTCTGGGGAAGTGAAGGCACCCAGCCTGGCATTGACCCAGCCTACAATAGATACTAGGACATGTCTGGGGAAGTGAAGGCCTGGCATTGACCCAGCCTACAATAGATACTAGGACATGTCTGGGGAAGTGAAGGTACCCAGCCTGGCATTGACCCAGCCTACAATAGATACTAGGACATGTCTGGGGAAGTGAAGGTACCCAGCCTAGCATTGACCCAGCCTACAATAGATACTAGGACATGTCTGGGGAAGTGAAGGCAGCCGGCCTGGCATTGACCCAGCCTACAATAGATACTAGGACATGTCTGGGGAAGTGAAGGCACCCAGCCTGGCATTGACCCAGCCTACAATAGATACTAGGACATGTCTGGGGAAGTGAAGGCAGCCGGCCTGGCATTGACCCAGCCTACAATAGATACTAGGACATGTCTGGGGAAGTGAAGGCAGCTGGCCTGGCATTGACCCAGCCTACAATAGATACTAGAACATGTCTGGGGAAGTGAAGGCAGCCGGCCTGGCATTGACCCAGCCTACAATAGATACTAGGACATGTCTGGGGAAGTGAAGGCAGCTGGCCTGGCATTGACCCAGCCTACAATAGATACTAGGATATGTCTGGGGAAGTGAAGGCAGCCGGCCTGGCATTGACTCAGCCTACAATAGATACTAGGACATGTCTGGGGAAGTGAAGGCAGCCGGCCTGGCATTGACCCAGCCTACAATAGATACTAGGACATGTCTGGGGAAGTGAAGGCAGCCGGCCTGGCATTGACCCAGCCAACAATAGATACTAGGACATGTCTGGGGAAGTGAAGGCAGCTGGCCTGGCATTGACCCAGCCTACAATAGATACTAGGACATGTCTGTGGTAGTGAAGGCAGCTGGCCTGGCATTGACCCAGCCTACAATAGATACTAGGACATGTCTGGGGAAGTGAAGGCAGCCGGCCTGGCATTGACCCAGCCTACAATAGATACTAGGACATGTCTGGGGAAGTGAAGGCAGCCGGCCTGGCATTGACTCAGCCTACAATAGATACTAGGACATGTCTGGGGAAGTGAAGGCAGCTGGCCTGGCATTGACCCAGCCTACAATAGATACTAGGACATGTCTGGGGAAGTGAAGGCAGCCGGCCTGGCATTGACCCAGCCTACAATAGATACTAGGACATGTCTGGGGAAGTGAAGGCAGCCGGCCTGGCATTGACCCAGCCTACAATAGATACTAGGACATGTCTGGGGAAGTGAAGGCAGCTGGCCTGGCATTGACCCAGCCTACAATAGATACTAGGACATGTCTGGGGAAGTGAAGGCAGCCGGCCTGGCATTGACCCAGCCTACAATAGATACTAGGACATGTCTGGGGAAGTGAAGGCAGCCGGCCTGGCATTGACCCAGCCTACAATAGATACTAGGACATGTCTGGGGAAGTGAAGGCAGCCGGCCTGGCATTGACTCAGCCTACAATAGATACTAGGACATGTCTGGGGAAGTGAAGGCAGCTGGCCTGGCATTGACCCAGCCTACAATAGATACTAGGACATGTCTGGGGAAGTGAAGGCAGCCGGCCTGGCATTGACTCAGCCTACAATAGATACTAGGACATGTCTGGGGAAGTGAAGGCAGCCGGCCTGGCATTGACCCAGCCTACAATAGATACTAGGACATGTCTGGGGAAGTGAAGGCACCCAGCCTGGCATTGACCCAGCCTACAATAGATACTAGGACATGTCTAGGGAAGTGAAGGCAGCCGGCCTGGCATTGACCCAGCCTACAATAGATACTAGGACATGTCTGGGGAAGTGAAGGCAGCCGGCCTGGCATTGACCCAGCCTACAATAGATACTAGGACATGTCTGGGGAAGTGAAGGCAGCCGGCCTGGCATTGACCCAGCCTACAATAGATACTAGGACATGTCTGGGGAAGTGAAGACAGCCAGTCTGGCATTGACCCAGCCTACAATAGATACTAGGACATGTCTGGGGAAGTGAAGGCAGCCGGCCTGGCATTGACCCAGCCTACAATAGATACTAGGACATGTCTGGGGAAGTGAGGACAGCCAGCCTGGCATTGACCCAGCCTACAATAGATACTAGGACATGTCTGGGGAAGTGAAGGTACCCAGCCTGGCATTGACCCAGCCTACAATAGATACTAGGACATGTCTGGGGAAGTGAAGACAGCTGGCCTGGCATTGACCCAGCCAACAATAGATACTAGGACATGTCTGGGGAAGTGAAGGCACCCAGCCTGGCATTGACCCAGCCTACAATAGATACTAGGACATGTCTGGGGAAGTGAAGGCAGCCGGCCTGGCATTGACCCAGCCTACAATAGATACTAGGACATGTCTGGGGAAGTGAAGGCAGCCGGCCTGGCATTGACCCAGCCTACAATAGATACTAGGACATGTCTGGGGAAGTGAAGGCACCCAGCCTGGCATTGACCCAGCCTACAATAGATACTAGGACATGTCTGGGGAAGTGAAGGCTGCCAGCCTGGCATTGACCCAGCCTACAATAGATACTAGGACATGTCTGGGGAAGTGAAGGCACCCGGCCTAGCATTGACCCAGCCTACAATAGATACTAGGACATGTCTGGGGAAGTGAAGGCACCCAGCCTAGCATTGACCCAGCCAACAATAGATACTAGGACATGTCTGGGGAAGTGAAGGCAGCCGGCCTGGCATTGACCCAGCCTACAATAAATACTAGGACATGTCTGGGGAAGTGAAGGCAGCTGGCCTGGCATTGACCCAGCCTACAATAGATACTAGGACATGTCTGGGGAAGTGAAGGCAGCCAGCCTGGCATTGACCCAGCCTACAATAGATACTAGGACATGTCTGGGGAAGTGAAGGCACCCAGCCTAGCATTGACCCAGCCTACAATAGATACTAGGACATGTCTGGGGAAGTGAAGGTACCCAGCCTAGCATTGACCCAGCCTACAATAGATACTAGGACATGTCTGGGGAAGTGAAGGCACCCAGCCTAGCATTGACCCAGCCTACAATAGATACTAGGACATGTCTGGGGAAGTGAAGGCACAGAGCCTGGCATTGACCCAGCCTACAATAGATACTAGGACATGTCTGGGGAAGTGAAGGCACCCAGCCTAGCATTGACCCAGCCTACAATAGATACTAGGATATGTCTGGGGAAGTGAAGGCCTGGCATTGACCCAGCCTACAATAGATACTAGGACATGTCTGGGGAAGTGAAGGCACCCAGCCTGGCATTAACTCCGCCTACAATAGATATTAGGACATGTCTGGGGAAGTGAAGGCAGCCAGCCTGGCATTGACCCAGCCAACAATAGATACTAGGACATGTCTGGGGAAGTGAAGGCAGCTGGCCTGGCATTGAAACAGCCAACAATAGATACTAGGACATGTCTGGGGAAGTGAAGGCAGCCGGCCTGGCATTGACCCAGCCTACAATAGATACTAGGACATGTCTGGGGAAGTGAAGGCACCCAGCCTGGCATTGACCCAGCCAACAATAGATACTAGGACATGTCTGGGGAAGTGAAGGCACCCAGCCTGGCATTGACCCAGCCAACAATAGATACTAGGACATGTCTGGGGAAGTGAAGGCACCCAGCCTGGCATTGACCCAGCCTACAATAGATACTAGGACATGTCTGGGGAAGTGAAGGCCTGGCATTGACCCAGCCTACAATAGATACTAGGACATGTCTGGGGAAGTGAAGGTACCCAGCCTGGCATTGACCCAGCCTACAATAGATACTAGGACATGTCTGGGGAAGTGAAGGTACCCAGCCTAGCATTGACCCAGCCTACAATAGATACTAGGACATGTCTGGGGAAGTGAAGGCAGCCGGCCTGGCATTGACCCAGCCTACAATAGATACTAGGACATGTCTGGGGAAGTGAAGGCACCAAACCTGGCATTGACCCAGCCTACAATAGATACTAGGACATGTCTGGGGAAGTGAAGGCAGCCGGCCTGGCATTGACCCAGCCTACAATAGATACTAGGACATGTCTGGGGAAGTGAAGGCAGCTGGCCTGGCATTGACCCAGCCTACAATAGATACTAGGACATGTCTGGGGAAGTGAAGGCAGCCGGCCTGGCATTGACCCAGCCTACAATAGATACTAGGACATGTCTGGGGAAGTGAAGGCAGCTGGCCTGGCATTGACCCAGCCTACAATAGATACTAGGATATGTCTGGGGAAGTGAAGGCAGCCGGCCTGGCATTGACTCAGCCTACAATAGATACTAGGACATGTCTGGGGAAGTGAAGGCAGCCGGCCTGGCATTGACTCAGCCTACAATAGATACTAGGACATGTCTGGGGAAGTGAAGGCAGCCGGCCTGGCATTGACCCAGCCTACAATAGATACTAGGACATGTCTGGGGAAGTGAAGGCAGCCGGCCTGGCATTGACCCAGCCAACAATAGATACTAGGACATGTCTGGGGAAGTGAAGGCAGCTGGCCTGGCATTGACCCAGCCTACAATAGATACTAGGACATGTCTGGGGAAGTGAAGGCAGCTGGCCTGGCATTGACCCAGCCTACAATAGATACTAGGACATGTCTGGGGAAGTGAAGGCACCCAGCCTGGCATTGACTCAGCCTACAATAGATACTAGGACATGTCTGGGGAAGTGAAGGCAGCTGGCCTGGCATTGACCCAGCCTACAATAGATACTAGGACATGTCTGGGGAAGTGAAGGCACCCAGCCTAGCATTGACCCAGCCTACAATAGATACTAGGACATGTCTGGGGAAGTGAAGGCAGCTGGCCTGGCATTGACCCAGCCTACAATAGATACTAGGACATGTCTAGGGAAGTGAAGGCAGCTGGCCTAGCATTGACCCAGCCTACAATAGATACTAGGACATGTCTGGGGAAGTGAAGGCAGCTGGCCTGGCATTGACCCAGCCTACAATAGATACTAGGACATGTCTGGGGAAGTGAAGGCAGCTGGCCTGGCATTGACCCAGCCTACAATAGATACTAGGACATGTCTAAGGAAGTGAAGGCAGCCGGCCTGGCATTGACCCAGCCAACAATAGATACTAGGACATGTCTGGGGAAGTGAAGGCAGCTGGCCTGGCATTGACCCAGCCTACAATAGATACTAGGACATGTCTAGGGAAGTGAAGGCAGCTGGCCTAGCATTGACCCAGCCTACAATAGATACTAGGACATGTCTGGGGAAGTGAAGGCAGCTGGCCTGGCATTGACCCAGCCTACAATAGATACTAGGACATGTCTGGGGAAGTGAAGGCAGCTGGCCTGGCATTGACCCAGCCTACAATAGATACTAGGACATGTCTGGGGAAGTGAAGGCAGCTGGCCTGGCATTGACCCAGCCTACAATAGATACTAGGACATGTCTGGGGAAGTGAAGGCAGCTGGCCTGGCATTGACCCAGCCTACAATAGATACTAGGACATGTCTGGGGAAGTGAAGGCAGCTGGCCTGGCATTGACCCAGCCTACAATAGATACTAGGACATGTCTGGGGAAGTGAAGGCAGCTGGCCTAGCATTGACCCAGCCTACAATAGATACTAGGACATGTCTGGGGAAGTGAAGGCAGCCGGCCTGGCATTGACCCAGCCAACAATAGATACTAGGACATGTCTGGGGAAGTGAAGGCAGCTGGCCTGGCATTGACCCAGCCTACAATAGATACTAGGACATGTCTAGGGAAGTGAAGGCACCCAGCCTGGCATTGACCCAGCCAACAATAGATACTAGGACATGTCTGGGGAAGTGAAGGCAGCCGGCCTGGCATTGACCCAGCCTACAATAGATACTAGGACATGTCTGGGGAAGTGAAGGCAGCCGGCCTGGCATTGACCCAGCCTACAATAGATACTAGGACATGTCTGGGGAAGTGAAGGCAGCTGGCCTGGCATTGACCCAGCCTACAATAGATACTAGGACATGTCTGGGGAAGTGAAGGCAGCTGGCCTAGCATTGACCCAGCCTACAATAGATACTAGGACATGTCTGGGGAAGTGAAAGCAGCCGGCCAGGCATTGACCCAGCCTACAATAGATACTAGGACATGTCTGGGGAAGTGAAGGCAGCTGGCCTGGCATTGACCCAGCCTACAATAGATACTAGGACATGTCTGGGGAAGTAAAGGCAGCCAGCCTGGCATTGACCCAGCCTACAATAGATACTAGGACATGTCTGGGGAAGTGAAGGCAGCTGGCCTAGCATTGACCCAGCCTACAATAGATACTAGGACATGTCTGGGGAAGTGAAGGCAGCTGGCCTGGCATTGACTCAGCCTACAATAGATACTAGGACATGTCTGGGGAAGTGAAGGCAGCCGGCCTGGCATTGACCCAGCCTACAATAGATACTAGGACATGTCTGGGGAAGTGAAGGCAGCCGGCCTGGCATTGACCCAGCCAACAATAGATACTAGGACATGTCTGGGGAAGTGAAGGCAGCTGGCCTGGCATTGACCCAGCCTACAATAGATACTAGGACATGTCTAGGGAAGTGAAGGCACCCAGCCTGGCATTGACTCAGCCTACAATAGATACTAGGACATGTCTGGGGAAGTGAAGGCAGCCGGCCTGGCATTGACTCAGCCTACAATAGATACTAGGACATGTCTGGGGAAGTGAAGGCAGCTGGCCTGGCATTGACCCAGCCTACAATAGATACTAGGACATGTCTGGGGAAGTGAAGGCACCCAGCCTGGCATTGACTCAGCCTACAATAGATACTAGGACATGTCTAGGGAAGTGAAGGCACCCAGCCTGGCATTGACTCAGCCTACAATAGATACTAGGACATGTCTGGGGAAGTGAAGGCAGCCGGCCTGGCATTGACCCAGCCAACAATAGATACTAGGACATGTCTGGGGAAGTGAAGGCAGCTGGCCTGGCATTGACCCAGCCTACAATAGATACTAGGACATGTCTGGGGAAGTGAAGGCACCCAGCCTGGCATTGACTCAGCCTACAATAGATACTAGGACATGTCTGGGGAAGTGAAGGCAGCTGGCCTGGCATTGACCCAGCCTACAATAGATACTAGGACATGTCTGGGGAAGTGAAGGCAGCTGGCCTAGCATTGACCCAGCCTACAATAGATACTAGGACATGTCTGGGGAAGTAAAGGCAGCCGGCCTGGCATTGACCCAGCCAACAATAGATACTAGGACATGTCTGGGGAAGTGAAGGCAGCTGGCCTGGCATTGACCCAGCCTACAATAGATACTAGGACATGTCTAGGGAAGTGAAGGCACCCAGCCTGGCATTGACCCAGCCAACAATAGATACTAGGACATGTCTGGGGAAGTGAAGGCAGCCGGCCTGGCATTGACCCAGCCTACAATAGATACTAGGACATGTCTGGGGAAGTGAAGGCAGCCGGCCTGGCATTGACCCAGCCTACAATAGATACTAGGACATGTCTGGGGAAGTGAAGGCAGCTGGCCTGGCATTGACACAGCCTACAATAGATACTAGGACATGTCTGGGGAAGTGAAGGCAGCTGGCCTAGCATTGACCCAGCCTACAATAGATACTAGGACATGTCTGGGGAAGTGAAGGCAGCCGGCCTGGCATTGACCCAGCCTACAATAGATACTAGGACATGTCTGGGGAAGTGAAGGCAGCTGGCCTGGCATTGACCCAGCCTACAATAGATACTAGGACATGTCTGGCGAAGTGAAGGCAGCCAGCCTGGCATTGACCCAGCCTACAATAGATACTAGGACATGTCTGGGGAAGTGAAGGCAGCTGGCCTAGCATTGACCCAGCCTACAATAGATACTAGGACATGTCTGGGGAAGTGAAGGCAGCTGGCCTGGCATTGACCCAGCCTACAATAGATACTAGGACATGTCTGGGGAAGTGAAGGCACCCAGCCTGGCATTGACCCAGCCTACAATAGATACTAGGACATGTCTGGGGAAGTGAAGGCAGCCGGCCTGGCATTGACCCAGCCAACAATAGATACTAGGACATGTCTGGGAAAGTGAAGGCCTGGCATTGACCCAGCCTACAATAGATACTAGGACATGTCTGGGGAAGTGAAGGCCTGGCATTGACCCAGCCTACAATAGATACTAGGACATGTCTGGGGAAGTGAAGGCCTGGCATTGACCCAGCCTACAATAGATACTAGGACATGTCTGGGGAAGTGAAGGCCTGGCATTGACCCAGCCTACAATAGATACTAGGACATGTCTGGGGAAGTGAAGGCAGCCGGCCTGGCATTGACCCAGCCAACAATAGATACTAGGACATGTCTGGGGAAGTGAAGGCAGCTGGCCTGGCATTGACCCAGCCTACAATAGACACTAGGACATGTCTAGGGAAGTGAAGGCACCCAGCCTGGCATTGACCCAGCCAACAATAGATACTAGGACATGTCTGGGGAAGTGAAGGCAGCCGGCCTGGCATTTACCCAGCCTACAATAGATACTAGGACATGTCTGGGGAAGTGAAGGCACCCAGCCTGGCATTGACTCAGCCTACAATAGATACTAGGACATGTCTGGGGAAGTGAAGGCAGCTGGCCTGGCATTGACCCAGCCTACAATAGATACTAGGACATGTCTGGGGAAGTGAAGGCAGCTGGCCTAGCATTGACCCAGCCAACAATAGATACTAGGACATGTCTGGGGAAGTGAAGGCAGCTGGCCTGGCATTGACCCAGCCTACAATAGATACTAGGACATGTCTAGGGAAGTGAAGGCACCCAGCCTGGCATTGACTCAGCCTACAATAGATACTAGGACATGTCTGGGGAAGTGAAGGCAGCCAGCCTGGCATTGACCCAGCCTACAATAGATACTAGGACATGTCTGGGGAAGTGAAGGCAGCCGGCCTGTCATTGACCCAGCCTACAATAGATACTAGGACATGTCTGGGGAAGTGAAGGCAGCTGGCCTGGCATTGACCCAGCCTACAATAGATACTAGGACATGTCTGGGGAAGTGAAGGCAGCCAGCCTGGCATTGACCCAGCCTACAATAGATACTAGGACATGTCTGGGGAAGTGAAGGCAGCTGGCCTAGCATTGACCCAGCCTACAATAGATACTAGGACATGTCTGGGGAAGTGAAGGCAGCTGGCCTGGCATTGACCCAGCCTACAATAGATACTAGGACATGTCTGGGGAAGTGAAGGCACCCAGCCTGGCATTGACCCAGCCTACAATAGATACTAGGATATGTCTGGGGAAGTGAAGGCAGCCTGCCTGGCATTGACCCAGCCAACAATAGATACTAGGACATGTCTGGGGAAGTGAAGGCCTGGCATTGACCCAGCCTACAATAGATACTAGGACATGTCTGGGGAAGTGAAGGCCTGGCATTGACCCAGCCTACAATAGATACTAGGACATGTCTGGGGAAGTGAAGGCCTGGCATTGACCCAGCCTACAATAGATACTAGGACATGTCTGGGGAAGTGAAGGCCTGGCATTGACCCAGCCTACAATAGATACTAGGACATGTCTGGGGAAGTGAAGGCAGCTGGCCTGGCATTGACCCAGCCTACAATAGATACTAGGACATGTCTGGGGAAGTGAAGGCCTGGCATTGACCCAGCCTACAATAGATACTAGGACATGTCTGGGGAAGTGAAGGCCTGGCATTGACCCAGCCTACAATAGATACTAGGACATGTCTGGGGAAGTGAAGGCCTGGCATTGACCCAGCCTACAATAGATACTAGGACATGTCTGGGGAAGTGAAGGCAGCCGGCCTGGCATTGACCCAGCCAACAATAGATACTAGGACATGTCTGGGGAAGTGAAGGCAGCTGGCCTGGCATTGACCCAGCCTACAATAGATACTAGGACATGTCTAGGGAAGTGAAGGCACCCAGCCTGGCATTGACCCAGCCAACAATAGATACTAGGACATGTCTGGGGAAGTGAAGGCAGCCGGCCTGGCATTGACTCAGCCTACAATAGATACTAGGACATGTCTGGGGAAGTGAAGGCAGCCGGCCTGGCATTGACCCAGCCTACAATAGATACTAGGACATGTCTGGGGAAGTGAAGGCAGCTGGCCTGGCATTGACCCAGCCTACAATAGATACTAGGACATGTCTGGGGAAGTGAAGGCAGCTGGCCTAGCATTGACCCAGCCTACAATAGATACTAGGACATGTCTGGGGAAGTGAAGGCAGCCGGCCTGGCATTGACCCAGCCAACAATAGATACTAGGACATGTCTGGGGAAGTGAAGGCAGCTGGCCTGGCATTGACCCAGCCTACAATAGATACTAGGACATGTCTAGGGAAGTGAAGGCACCCAGCCTGGCATTGACCCAGCCAACAATAGATACTAGGACATGTCTGGGGAAGTGAAGGCAGCCGGCCTGGCATTGACCCAGCCTACAATAGATACTAGGACATGTCTGGGGAAGTGAAGGCAGCCGGCCTGGCATTGACCCAGCCTACAATAGATACTAGGACATGTCTGGGGAAGTGAAGGCAGCTGGCCTGGCATTGACCCAGCCTACAATAGATACTAGGACATGTCTGGGTAAGTGAAGGCAGCTGGCCTAGCATTGACCCAGCCTACAATAGATACTAGGACATGTCTGGGGAAGTGAAGGCAGCCGGCCTGGCATTGACCCAGCCTACAATAGATACTAGGACATGTCTGGGGAAGTGAAGGCAGCTGGCCTGGCATTGACCCAGCCTACAATAGATACTAGGACATGTCTGGGGAAGTGAAGGCAGCCAGCCTGGCATTGACCCAGCCTACAATAGATACTAGGACATGTCTGGGGAAGTGAAGGCAGCTGGCCTAGCATTGACCCAGCCTACAATAGATACTAGGACATGTCTGGGGAAGTGAAGGCAGCTGGCCTGGCATTGACTCAGCCTACAATAGATACTAGGACATGTCTGGGGAAGTGAAGGCAGCCGGCCTGGCATTGACCCAGCCTACAATAGATACTAGGACATGTCTGGGGAAGTGAAGGCAGCCAGCCTGGCATTGACCCAGCCAACAATAGATACTAGGACATGTCTGGGGAAGTGAAGGCAGCTGGCCTGGCATTGACCCAGCCTACAATAGATACTAGGACATGTCTAGGGAAGTGAAGGCACCCAGCCTGGCATTGACCAAGCCAACAATAGATACTAGGACATGTCTGGGGAAGTGAAGGCAGCCGGCCTGGCATTTACCCAGCCTACAATAGATACTAGGACATGTCTGGGGAAGTGAAGGCACCCAGCCTGGCATTGACTCAGCCTACAATAGATACTAGGACATGTCTGGGGAAGTGAAGGCAGCTGGCCTGGCATTGACCCAGCCTACAATAGATACTAGGACATGTCTGGGGAAGTGAAGGCAGCTGGCCTAGCATTGACCCAGCCTACAATAGATACTAGGACATGTCTGGGGAAGTGAAGGCAGCCGGCCTGGCATTGACCCAGCCAACAATAGATACTAGGACATGTCTGGGGAAGTGAAGGCAGCTGGCCTGGCATTGACCCAGCCTACAATAGATACTAGGACATGTCTAGGGAAGTGAAGGCACCCAGCCTGGCATTGACCCAGCCAACAATAGATACTAGGACATGTCTGGGGAAGTGAAGGCAGCCGGCCTGGCATTGACCCAGCCTACAATAGATACTAGGACATGTCTGGGGAAGTGAAGGCAGCCGGCCTGGCATTGACCCAGCCTACAATAGATACTAGGACATGTCTGGGGAAGTGAAGGCAGCTGGCCTGGCATTGACCCAGCCTACAATAGATACTAGGACATGACTGGGGAAGTGAAGGCAGCTGGCCTAGCATTGACCCAGCCTACAATAGATACTAGGACATGTCTGGGGAAGTGAAGGCAGCCGGCCTGGCATTGACCCAGCCTACAATAGATACTAGGACATGTCTGGGGAAGTGAAGGCAGCTGGCCTGGCATTGACCCAGCCTACAATAGATACTAGGACATGTCTGGGGAAGTGAAGGCAGCCAGCCTGGCATTGACCCAGCCTACAATAGATACTAGGACATGTCTGGGGAAGTGAAGGCAGCTGGCCTAGCATTGACCCAGCCTACAATAGATACTAGGACATGTCTGGGGAAGTGAAGGCAGCTGGCCTGGCATTGACCCAGCCTACAATAGATACTAGGACATGTCTGGGGAAGTGAAGGCACCCAGCCTGGCATTGACCCAGCCTACAATAGATACTAGGACATGTCTGGGGAAGTGAAGGCAGCCTGCCTGGCATTGACCCAGCCAACAATAGATACTAGGACATGTCTGGGGAAGTGAAGGCCTGGCATTGACCCAGCCTACAATAGATACTAGGACATGTCTGGGGAAGTGAAGGCCTGGCATTGACCCAGCCTACAATAGATACTAGGACATGTCTGGGGAAGTGAAGGCCTGGCATTGACCCAGCCTACAATAGATACTAGGACATGTGTGGGGAAGTGAAGGCCTGGCATTGACCCAGCCTACAATAGATACTAGGACATGTCTGGGGAAGTGAAGGCAGCTGGCCTGGCATTGACCCAGCCAACAATAGATACTAGGACATGTCTGGGGAAGTGAAGGCCTGGCATTGACCCAGCCTACAATAGATACTAGGAAATGTCTGGGGAAGTGAAGGCACTCAGCCTGGCATTGACCCAGCCTACAATAGATACTAGGACATGTCTGGGGAAGTGAAGGCAGCCAGCCTGGCATTGACCCAGCCTACAATAGATACTAGGACATGTCTGGGGAAGTGAAGGTACCCGGCCTGGCATTGACCCAGCCTACAATAGATACTAGGACATGTCTGGGGAAGTGAAGGCAGCTGGACTGGCATTGACCAAGCCTACAATAGATACTAGGACATGTCTGGGGAAGTGAAGGCAGCTGGCCTGGCATTGACTCAGCCTACAATAGATACTAGGACATGTCTGGGGAAGTGAAGGCACCCAGCCTGGCATTGACCCAGCCTACAATAGATACTAGGACATGTCTGGGGAAGTGAAGGCAGCTGGCCTGGCATTGACCCAGCCTACAATAGATACTAGGACATGTCTGGGGAAGTGAAGGCACCCAGCCTAGCATTGACCACATGGCCTCTGTGTCAATGGTCTACAAACACGGGTGTAGCACTATAAGCTTGTTTAAATTTGTTTTAAAACTGACCTGGTGCATTTGCCTGCCAAGAAAGTCTTTCGAGTTCAATCCCCAGCAGAATTGTTACCTAGCACATGAATACGCAGTTGTTTTCTTAGCCATATATTTGATCTCACATACCCACGTTCGAAACACAGCTGCATGCAATTTGGCAGCAGACTGTTGCACTGGTTTTCGACAAAATGATTTGGGTACCGGTCATTCAGAAAGCAATGGTAAACTACTGAATGTAAACTTGCCAAGACATCAACAAAAGCAAAAAATGCTTGTGTTGACTGCAAACGTACTGTACAGGATATACAACTAACTTTCTTTAACATAATTTATTAGTCTAATCTTGGACAACAACAACATAATTGCTGTATATGCATTATAAACAAATAGGATATTTGCTCATGTCATTACTACATGACCCAATAATAATTAATATTGACATGGCAGTGTTATTACTATTAGCTAAGGAATATATATTGTGCTAAAGTTAAGAGAATGATTAATGATCTACTACGTAAGTGGTTCTCAACGGTGGGGAATTCCTCCCCAGGGGGGAATTTTAGGGTTTCCGGGGGGTGGGGGGGGGGGAATAAAGATTATTTCAAGATCGCGTTAACCCTTTACCGGGCAAATCGTCCGTTTCCGTCCAGACCCCGGTATAGGCAAACCGTCTCAAACCGCCCGTTACTATATGCATTGTAAAAATGTGATCTTGCGGCTTTCCGAGGCTTCCAATTGTCTACTTTCATTTTCGCCGATAGCTTGTCAACGTGGCCGCCATTTGCGAGTGCGTACTTTGAATTTGATCGAATTTTTTTTATAGTTTTGGGGGGTTTTACACGTTGTATTTCAAAATGGATTTGGATGATTCTTCAAGTGATAGCAGAGATTTCGTTGGGTTCAATGTAAATGACATTTAAGTGCACGAAAATGACTGAATTGCAGCTAGATATCAGTGATACCTGCATGGGCAGTGTACATAGACAATTTGAAGACTTTGAAGAAAGTGATTCTAATTCTGAAAATGTGTTTGTAAATTGCCGTATAGATGACTGACAATCACCAACAATGTGTCATATTTTGTAAATATTTGTGTTCATGTATGGATTAGCTGCAACCTTCACGTGAGTTAAATATTCTGCATGCTTTTCCCGTCATTTTGCTGTTTATTTGACTAAAATCTGTTCACTAACAACTTATACGTGATGTTTTTACTAACGTAAACCAAAATTTTTCCGAACCTGAAAATTCTTCTTGCCCATTCAGGGCTACAAAACAGACAAACGTCTACCCTGTAAAGGGTTAATACAAGAACCGATTACTTGATATTGTTTTTCCCATCATACTTTACGGTTCTGCACGTCTCACCTTTCAGAAATTCATTTTATAACGTAAATAGACCCGCAAATCACGTTTTATGTAGACGTCTAGACTTGTTTTAGTATGTGCTATTAAATTTAGCTTCCATTATTACGTATACTGTGCAGGGGCGGGGCGAGGGGGGGATTCTTAGGGAGGAAATACGAAAGGGGTGGGGGGGGGGATGACATTCTGAAAATATGGTGGAGGAGGGCATGGGCCAAAAAAAGGTTGAGAACCACTATACTAGATCTAGATCATCTAGGATTATCATTATTATCATAATATGATGATTATTATTATTATTGGCTCCTGAACTGTCTACCTCTGCTATTGTCACCTGTTAATCAGATGAACTGTAGGTAGAAGGTGATATTATTTATTTTTATTTTAGCTAAACTTAATTAATGACGATTTGCTTGTCCTCTGCAAACTTAAAAGGTGTCAGTGTTACGATTAGTACTACTAATTTAATTATTTATTACCTTGTTGTAATCAATGCCTGGGCCGACAAGAGGTAAGCCATCTGCATCCATACCTGCCTTACTTGTGTTACAACAATCTTAGGCGCTGTTTGTGTGTAAGAGTGTGCCAACTGTACCCATCAGACAACTTCAACTTGTGTTGAGAAATAAAGTTTTCACAAACTTCAAAAAAAAAAAAAAACGTCCCAACTAATTAATATAATAAATTAATAATATTTATATGTTATGGAATTCAGTAAATCGGGTCTCATGGCACAGAAAAATAAAACATAAATCTATATTTAGCATAACAATTCTCGTAACTTGATATCTACAGGGATTATCGTATTGTTTATACAGTTAACTCCAAAATGGAACTACAATGTTCATGTAACTCTAGCAGGGTGGGCGTCTACTCACAGGTACATGTCTGACAAATGTAAACGATAATCTTCTAGAACATTTCGTTTCACAACACGTTCGAATTTTTAGATAATATATCCGGTGCAAATAGAAAATGTTGTACATGTAATTTTAAAAATAACAAATTAACTTCGTAGAAAACATATGTTACTGCTTTTGCTTCTAATGAAATAGTAATCTATTCAGTATCGTTAATTGAACTAAACGAAACTATGAAAATGTTCATTGCAAATTGGGGGGGGGGGGGTGAAGAGGGGGGGGGGGGGGGGGCAGCGCTAGAAGCCAACTTTAGCAATATGGTGACGTGTTTTAACAAGCCAATTGTTCATCATCATGTGCCTTGCCGAATGACGAGTTCGAAGCAAGAATTCGGGCACTTAAAAGAATGGACGAGACAGCGGAGAAGGCTTCCTGCTGGCAATGGAGCAAGTATAATGCTGGGTGGGTCAAGGTAACGCAGTAAATAGTTAATGTTGTGCCTGCAATGTGAGTCAACGTCTCTCAAGAAAGAACAAATCAATCCCAGTAAAACCGAAACCTTTCAATAAGACCGAAACATGGCAACCTCACAGTGAGACCGAAACATGGCAACCTCACAGTGAGACCGAAACATGGCAACCTCACAGTGAGACCGAAACATGGCAACCTCACAGTGAGACCGAAACATGGCAACCTCACAGTGAGACCGAAACATGGCAACCTCACAGTGAGACCGAAACATGGCAACCTCACAGTGAGACCGAACATGGCAACCTCACAGTGAGACCGAAACATGGCAACCTCACAGTGAGACCGAAACATGGCAACCTCACAGTGAGACCGAAACATGGCAACCTCACAGTGAGACCGAAACATGGCAACCTCACAGTGAGACCGAAACATGGCAACCTCACAGTGAGACCGAAACATGGCAACCTCACAGTGAGACCGAAACATGGCAACCTCACAGTGAGACCGAAACATGGCAACCTCACAGTGAGACCGAAACATGGCAACCTCACAGTGAGACCGAAACATGGCAACCTCACAGTGAGACCGAAACATGGCAACCTCACAGTGAGACCGAAACATGGCAACCTCACAGTGAGACCGAAACATGGCAACCTCACAGTGAGACCGAAACATGGCAACCTCACAGTGAGACCGAAACATGGCAACCTCACAGTGAGACCGAAACATGGCAACCTCACAGTGAGACCGAAACATGGCAACCTCACAGTGAGACCGAATTAACAGCTACGGTCTCGTGCTGACCCGGGAGCCACCCCCCACCAGGACACAAGCCGAGGCGCTAGAAAAGGGTTGATGCACCACAACGTAGCGATTACTCGGGCGGAAATGTCCGAGGTCGAATCCTTGCAGTCAAGAGCCGGAACGACCGCTTGTTGTGGAATAGTATGTCTGGCCAGGACCATACTGGGATGTGGGGGGGGGGGGGGGAGCTGTGATAGCAGCAGCCCAGTGGAAGAGCTGGATTTCACTGAGAGCTTGCAGGAGGACGGGTTCGCCAGCTGTTAACGGGATACGAATAAGGCAACATGGCAGCAACGACGTCTACTCGTCTACTGACTGGGTCAGTTGTTGGTCAGTTAGTGGCGGTTCCAACTTCACGGCAACGGGTCCTCCCCATTATGCTCCGTTCCTGTGCCAGTGAATATCGCACAAAATGCCCCTCACTGCCCAATGTGAAAAGTGGAACACACAGGAGTCTCGGCATGCCAACAGTTCGCACAGGTATACTGTGCATAATGCCGCTGTCAGAATGCCAACACAAAAGTCCTCCACAAAAAATACAGTTCATCGTTGATAGAATGGACAGTCACAGGAAAGACTTCATTGACCTGGGCTTTATCCCACATGGCTCGGTCTCTTTCCGCAGGGCGGCCCGCCGAAAGCGCCGCACAAAGCAGGAAATCCGTAGCTCCACCGACGACTCCCAGGAATCTCCTGAAAAATGCACTCGTGAACCGAAAAGGCAAACCAGTCAATTCAGCTACAGATGGCCATTGTTCCGAACATGCAGTTCGCTGTGCAAACAACAGAGGACATATATAAAAGAATCCCACACGAATTTCACAGCTCTCAGTGTCGCGCCACGCATTCACTCAGTAGCAGGGCGACGGAACCATGTACTACCAGTCCACCATGAGGAAAATGCGAATGCAAACCATATCCACAAGCATAAACACACCAGAGGCCTTAACGGTTCAATGCCTAACCGTCATTATGGGACCGGAAGTCCCATACCTAGCCACCAAGGCCAGGGTGAAAACTGAGTCCAACTGTCAGGGAAAGAAGTTGGCTTTTGGACGGTCAGTTATCGAGTAGTGTCATCACTGATAGGTGCGCCGGGTGCCCAATGTTCCCTCTCCAAGTATGGGATGGCTTCTGGGATGACACTGTTAACGATGTCGATACAGGAAATGTACGATCATAAATAAAATGTCTCTAAGGTGTCTATGTACAACAGGAGAAAAACATCTGGGAGTCATCACCCGGATTGGCCCGCCCCATGTGTGTGTCAAGAAGGTAAAGGAGCCGAAACATTCGGCGAGGGCAGGTTGGGGGAGGGGGGGGGGTGGATTTACTTCTGATGATCAGAAAGCTCGTGTTGTGCTTGCTCCTCACCGGAGGTTTTACAGCTACTATCTCCGTCGGCAGGTGTATGGATCATTTCGTGTGTTGACTCCCTTCCATGCCATGACCCAAGACTGTCAAGAATGTACTTTCGCTGACTTCCTCAAAATTCGCTCCTTCCGCATATCTTTCCAGTTCTAACAACACATTTCCGTTTTTGTCTTCTCATAATGTGACCACAAATTATGACTGTCTCTTTTTACTATTTGTGAAAAACTGTCTTTGTGACAAAAGAACAAACATGTATCAATAACTACTAAGAAAGCACTTCACAACACAATCTTCCTACCAACTATATGTTACCAATGCCAAACCTGGACAATGACAGAAACAGAGAAAAGAAAAAAATCACAACAAAAGAAATGAGATTTCTGAGAAGAATACTCAACGTATCAAGAATAGATAAGACCAGAAATGAAGAAATCAGGACTAAAGTGGGGGTTGTAGCTGCACTAGATTTTATTAGAAAGCAACAAGTCAAATGGCTTGGCCATGTAAGTAGGTTACCAACTATCAGTATACCACAACAAGCAATGGTGTACAGACCAGAGTGAAACAGAGGAAGAGGCCGACGACATAAACGATGGAGCACAGAGTCCATGGGAATATCGATACATGAAGCTCATAAGCAGGCACTCTCCCACTGTTTATACTTCACCTCGACACCGCAAGGTACAAGAGGAACATGATGAGTTGAGAGGAGATGAGATATCTTTGTGACTTAGCCTCCCTCCACATGTCCAGATTATTCATTTTGGATATCCAGGGAATTGTCATATTTTTTTTTTTATAAAACCGCATCTCTGTAGCGTAGCGCTTGCTATTTTGAAAAAAAAAAAGAAAAACTAAAAATTAACGACACTAGACTTTCAGGAAAAGAAAGACTAATCATGCTGAAAAAGAGATCGAATGGCTCGTGAATCTAGCCTGTATGACTGAACAGGTCCCAGAATGTCGTCTAACAATGGCCAGGCTGGAAAAGTAAGGCGAACAACCGCACTAGAGTATAGACAGTAAGCCTATTTATTCTGCTACGTGTGCCTGGAAGGTAAAGGATCCCCCAAGTCGTAACCTGTCTCACAACACAGAGATAGACAGAATAAATATAAAATCGCAACACTTTCTCCCTGTCACTGCAAATGACTATACTAATCTTATTTACTATTACAAAAGACTATGTTGTTTAAAGTTTAAAATTACAACACATATTTATTTTAATCACACTGAGTATACTCCACTGAAGTTATACCGACATTGATAATGGGATTGCATACACCCCAGATTCCTAAATTACTAAAGCCTCTCTTTCTGAATTCACTAGGATTATTATTCTGATATTAAGAAGGTTCTATCTTTTGAATCTCTGACTAGATCACGGTGGCCCTGGCCGATTTTGGAATGTTACTTGTGTGGCTAGAATGCCAGGCTCTCATTCGGGAGACCCGGGTTCGAATCCTCGGTAAGGTGTGGAGTTTTTTTCTGTCCGGGGCAAAAAGAAAACTTTAACCGGCACAGTTTGCGGCGACTGCACTAGCCACGCGGCCTTAATTCCGCAAGTCCAAGACTCCCATATCTTACACCGCAAGGTACTATAAGCAGTAAATGACGGTTTTTCATGAAATGACAGTACTAGGCTTGATGTCTCAGAAGGATGGAGACAAGATCTTAGCTTGAGATTCCAGTCGTGATCGTCGGCTATATTGGTGCTCAAGGTCTGACTTCTCCTCTTCTTCAGTTGACGATGATTCACTCACAGCTTTCCCACCTGACTTGATTGGCTTGGATAATATTTAGTGATTCAGAAGTGTTCTTTCTTTATTTATTTGTTCCCAATTCAGGTTTTATTTATAATACTATAAGTAGGTGCTCAACTGCACGTAAATTCTGTTATAAAGTTCGTTAACACTGTAAGGTGGCAAGTAAGCCAAGATGTATATTTGTTTTAACGTTCATTGCGTGGGTAGTTTGTACGTTCTTTGATGATTATGAGTTGAATCAATTCAGTTTGACTATCTCAGCGATGAGGGTGCAAAAATACTTCGTTTCTCGTGACCACACACCTTTCTGCTGTGAGACTGGTGCCGCTAGGGTTCTATAACTTCTCCCCCCCCCCCCCCCAAATACTAGGCCAACAGGAGCCGACTAAGAATTTACTCCACAACATTTGAGCTTCAACAATAGCTTAGCTGACTGGCAACCTCGCCTCAAAACTTCTAGTGGATAAGTGACCAGAAGAACGCCGTTTCGCCCGACCGGAAGTGGTCAGCCTGTCTTTTCTGTTGCCACTATTCAAACGGCCAAACTCAGCCACACCCGTTGCTTTGGCGGTAGACACAAACACTTACGTTACGTTATCTACACATAGTATACTATATTATAACTTTACATAAAAATAAAGAAGATAGGATAGGCTTAAAGAGTTCTACTTTATCCACACACGCACGCGCGCACACATACACACACGTGCTCCGTTCTCCTCCTAACTCAAACCTGAGTTTGGAGAAACTCAGCTCAGTGCACGAACTCCTTAGCACCGGCGAGGATCCTGAAATACTTTGGGTAGATTTTTAACTCGAAATGTTGCCCGGGCAGCGCCGTTAGGCTACTATTTTTCGATTTCCAACTGCCAAGGGATTTTTTTACGTGCGCAACAATACACACAGGTGTCCGATCTCACTACCCAGAGACCAGGGGAAATTTTATTACTAGAAGTCCACGTGAAATAAATCCTGGTCCTCACCGGGGCTTGAACCAGGGACCTCCAGCACTCGAGGCGGACACCATACCTCGAGACCACGCAGCCCCCCTGTCTCAATCTAAACTTTTCTCAAATTAGTTTTAACTAAAGACCATGAGCAGGTAACCACTACGCCACATAATCAAGCTAGAGGAATCCAAGCTTGCAACCGCTTTCTCAACAGCTCTAGGCTTATTGGAATGGGGATGTATGCCCACTGGACTTGTAAACTCTCTCTCTCCCCCTTCCCCCCCCCCCACACACACTCGTAAAATGACCAGGCTCCGCGTACAAGGAATTTCCAGCGTCTTCATTTATATGGATACCATTTTTATACACAATAACACCACATGTCAAAAGATCAAACTAAATACGGTCTTCCATCATCACCAAGTGCCATGCCGACTGGCGTAGCGTTTGTGACTCTCCGCAGATCTTTGGTTTTCTGGATAAACTCTGCTGGTGATATTCCTCCATGCCACCGTCTCAATCCATCTAGCATCATTTCTCTTGGTCTGCCTCTAACTCTCTTCCCCTCGATCTTTCCAGTTGTCACGATGTTCTCCGATGTCTCTCTTCTCATTACATGACCAAAAACGCTGTCTGCCTCTTTCTTATTGTTGTATGTTCTAGTTTAATTAGCCTAGTGTGGGTTCGGGATGTGTGTGTGGGTGTGTGCGGTATGTGTGGGTTGGTAGGGGATGTGTGTGTGTGTGGGTGGGGAAAAGTGGGTTTGAATGAGTGGTTGGGTTGTGGGGCTGGGTGGGTGAAGGATGTGTGTTTTTTTCATGTGCATTCCAAGATTTACAGCAATACAGCAAAACAGGTTATATTTATATAGTACTGCAGCACTCTCCTTCTTACATTCAATGATAGTGACTTATTGCATAAGATAGTCTTCATTTTCTGAAATGCAGCCTCTGCTTGCCCTGTTCTGCTTTTAATCTCTGTTGTGCATCTTCCATCTGATGTTATAAATGCCCCTAGGTATTTAAAACTATCCACTTGATTAAGAATTTTTCCTTCTATCTCTATTTTACAATGTGGGTGTCACCTTTTTCTTTGATATCACCATTGTTTTCTTGATATTCAAAGAGAGTCCTTTCTTTGCACTCTCTGTTACTACAATGTCCAACAATTATTGTAGATCTTTTGCACTATCAGCCGTCGATACTGTGTCATCTACATATCATCTACTGAGTATATTGGTTATATTATCATCATCATCAAGTGCCTTGCCAGCTGACGTAGGCGTTTATGGCTCTCCACAGATCTCGGTCTTTGGTTTTCTGGATCAACTCTGCTGCTGATAATCCTCCATGCCACCATCTCAATTCATCCAGTATCATTTCTCTTGGTCTGTCTCTGCCTCTCTTCCCCTCGATCATTCCAGTTGTTTCGATGTTCTCCAACGCCTCTCTTCTCATCACACGACCTAAGAAAGATGTTTGTCTCTTACTTATTGTTGTATATAATGTTCTAGTTTCATTAGCCTGTTTCAGGCAATCGTTGTTATTTACTCTGGCAGTCCAAGGCATTCGCAACATTCGTCTCAGGAACCACATCTCTGTTGCTTCTAACTTCTTCGTAATTTGTTCATTTACATGCAACTTTTACTTGCCCTATTCTGCTCTTAATCTTTGTTGTGCATCTTCCATCTGATGTTATAAATGCCCCGCCCCTTTTTTTAAATTTTTGTTCGCATATCCTTTACAGGACATCGCTGTCAACATCAGCATCTGTCAGCTGATTGTTGATTTGTTGGCAAGATTACGCTCAGTAGTTTTCCATGGCTTTCTGAGCGACCGGCTCACATACCCCGCAAGTTACCGACGCGGAGAGAACCGCTACCTATTTTCACGCATCGTCACGTTACTCAGAGTATACGGGATTACTGAGAAAGTCGTGTAACACCAGGGAGACCGGCATAAATGCCCCTAGGTATCTAAAATTATCCACTTGGTTAAGAATTTTTCCTTCTATTTCTATGCCACATTTTGGTGTCACCATTTTCTTTGATATCACCATTGTTATTGTTTTCTTGATATTCAAGGAGAGTCCTTTCCTTGCACTCTCTGTTACTACAATGTCCAACAATTGTTTTAGGTCTGTTGATGTAACAGCCACCAATAGGCTACTGTGTCATCTGCATAGCGTATATTATTTATATTATAACCTCCAACTAGTATTCCTGGCATCCCTTTGATCTCTCTCATTATTACTTCGCTATATAGGGAGAAGAGATCTGGCAACAAGACACATCCCTGTCGTACTCCTAGATCTGTTCGTAACTACCCTCTTTATTTCCAATTTTAATTGCTGCTACTTGGTTCCAGTAAATATTCTTTATTATTCTTAAATCTTTCCCATCAATGTTGATATCTTCCAACATTTTAATCAGTTCATCATGTTTTACTTTATCAAATGCCTTAGTATATCTATGAAGCACAGATATATGACTTTCTGTTGCTCTATTGACCTTTCTATTAGTATGATGACCACCAAATGCCTTGCCGACTGGCGTGGGCGATCATGCTTCTCCACATCTTGCGATCTCCAACAACATGTATCTGCTCATGCGCTGATACACTTGTGAGCTATGACAGAAGGTTGTCAAGAATCTTCTCTCTGTGTCTTTCTCTAATTATACACAGCGTTTTAGTTGTCACACTATGTTCTAGCTTACGACTTCTCAAAATGTAGCCAACAACTGACGATTGCCTCTTCCTGATGTCCAAATCTCTGCTATATTATTACAACAATAGCCAGTCACCTTACACGAAGTTCTGTACATCAGTAGGAAAGTAACACCGCCTGAACGAAGGCATGCCCCGATGAAATCTGAAGCTCTGACGGTAACTGTTGCAGTCTCTAAGCAATCAACTTCTGACATGAACCGAGAAACAAACTGACCACACAAAAAAAAACCTCAATTTGAAAGTCTGGATCACCCCAAACCAACAAAATACATAGCCACTGCCTACTATTACAGAATGTCGCTCTTTCCTTTGGTCATTTAAAAGGAAGCAACAATTGCTTTGCTAGCTGTTGAGAATATAATAAAACCAACACGACAGAGAATCAACAATCAACGACATAGTTACAAGTGTAGGTTTCTATTGAATGAATTGTGTGTACATGGAAAAATCGTGCATATTATGGATGAAAGCATATAATTAGTAATCGCTTAAACTATGATGAATTCTTCTATTAAATGACATGATTATCTACTGGTAAAATCGGTTGAAATATATCCAGAAATACTATACTAGATGAGTCACTGTGGCACGTATTTTACAAGCAAACAAGTGTGGCACAGAAATAATTACCATGAACTCACTTCAATGACTCTCGCCAAATATAAGAGATTACAAAACATTATAATATTGTTTAGCTAAGAGAATTTACCACGGCATACTTACGACACACATGCCACTCTACTATGTTTCAGTCTGAATCAAAATACTGTAAACAAAATTAAATTTCTTATTCAGTTGTTTTCAACTGGTTGAACATTGTAATTGTGAATTGTTAGCATTGTCTTGCCCAATAGAGGTTATCAGGACTGGGCAAGACATATTCACTCTGCAGATCCACCAACTAATAGAGCTATGCTGGCGAGAAGGACAGTATTGACAGAAAGACAGTTGGTTATATTTACATTCACTCACTCTAAGATGGCGGCCTCTATAATGCTCAAACTAGAAGGACACTGATCAGTGTTGCTTTTTGCAGATGATGTTGCAATTACGACCAACTCTGGGGAATATTTACACTTACTATCTGCATTATCTAATTGTTGTTATATATCTGGTTTAACAATTAGAAGAAAACAATGATTATGATGCAAGGTGTGAATGGGGTATCATAAATCTTTATTGGCGATATAAATAATTAAATAATCCCTAGATGAGGAAATTAACATCACGACTGGAAAGGCAGCTATAACAATGAATAAGTTAACAAAGTGAGCCAGGGAGAACAGGAAGCTTACTGCCAAAACAAAAGTCCTGGTCTATCAACCATGTGTCCTTAATGCGATTATTGTACAACAGTGATCAACTAAGGTTAGAATTAAATTATAAGAACACGGAGATTATTGAAGTCACTAAATAGAAAAGAATACCAACATGTAATATAGGGGTGAATGAGAATATTCTTCAACAAGTGAATCGGTACAACTATCTCGGAACAGTCATAACATCTGATGGGAGAAGCCTTGAAGAGATTAGAACAAGAATCGCTATGGTAGCGTTTTGCAAGATGGAAAACGTACTGACCAATAAAATGATGTCAATTGCAACGAGAAAAGGAGTGTTGAAATTCTACATAGTACCTGCACTTTTGTATGGATGTGGAAAGTGAACAATGCACAGACAAGCTGGAAAACATCTGATGGCTGCTGAAATGTGGTTTCTGGGAGAAATGCAAAGAATACCATGGACAGACAGAAAAACCAAAAAGCAGGACCTACAAGAAACAAAGAAAAACCGTAAAGAGAAATTAGACATAGACAATCAAGTTGTTTGGGCCACGTTATGAGAAGAAATAAACTACAGAACTTGGTGATAACTGGCAAGATTGAGCGGTAAAGAAAAAGGGGAGGACAGAAGTAGCTATCTGGATGACTTCACCTCGTGGTATGATCGAGACAACAATACAGAGCTGATACACGACTCTTGAGATCGTGTGAGATGGCGAAACATGAGCGGCCACGCTTAACCGCACGGCACATGATGATGATGATGAGATTATTCAGTTATAACATTTTGCACTGGATTATTACAAATATAGTAATTTCCGTATGATTAGGATTGTGTGAACTATGTTGGCCAACATAATTAAACATACAAGCAATCACTATACAGTGGCAATAGGTGTTTGAGATGTGGAAACACACAATAATTGAGGAATTGTAACAATCTTCTTCTTCTTCTTCTTCTTCTTCTTCTTCTTCTTCTTCTTCTTCTTCTTCTTCTTCTTCTTCTTCTTCTTCTTCTTCAGCGTTCCGAGCCAATGAGGTTCTTTGCTGCAGATACAATCCGTCTCCATTCGTCTCTCTGGTTGACCTTCTCTTGCCAGTCGTTGATTCCAAGTGCTTGTAGGTCTGTATATATATTACCTCTCCACCGTCTTCTTGGTCTACCTCAGGGTCTATGGTAATTTATTTGAGATGTGGAAACACACAATAATTGAGGAATTGTAACAATCTTCTTCTTCTTCTTCTTCTTCTTCTTCTTCTTCTTCTTCTTCTTCTTCTTCTTCTTCAGCGTTCCGAGCCAATGAGGTTCTTTGCTGCAGATACAATCCGTCTCCATTCGTCTCTCTGGTGGACCCTCTCTTGCCAGTCGTTGATTCCAAGTGCTTGTAGGTCTGTACATGTATTATCTCTCCACCGTCTTCTTGGTCTACCTCAGGGTCTATGGTGATTTATTTCCTGAGTGTAAGCAAGTTTTGTTTCCCTATTATCTTCCATTCTTTCTATATGCCCCAGCCATTGTAGTCTATTAGCCTTCATGATACCAGTGATTAGCGGGGACTTAAACAGATCATAAATGTCTTTGTTACTTCTTCTTTTCCACTCTCCACTTTGTGTATCCCCAATGGGTCCAAAGATGCGCCTTAAAACTTTGTTCTCAAAGGTTTGTAATAAGGCTCCGTCTCCTTTCGTTGTACTCCAGGTTTCAGAGCCATACAGAACAACTGGTCTGATCAGTGTTTTGTATATTGTGATTTTGGTGTTACGAGATAACACATTTGATTTTAGTAGATGTTGTAGTGCATAGTATATCTTATTTCCGGAATTGATTCTAGTTTGTATTTCTTCCCTTATGATGTTGGAGCAGTTGAAGATTGTACCCAGGTATTTGTATGTTTCCGTTCTTTTAATGGTCATATTATCTATTTGTATGTGGCCAGAGTTTTTAGTCATTCCTTCTCTTGAAATTACCATATATTCTGTCTTATCTTGGTTGATAACCAGCCCCATCTGTTGGGCTTTATCCTTTAAGTGAGTCAATATTTCCAATGTCTTTTGTTCATTTCCCCCGATAATATCTATATCGTCTGCATAACCAAGCAGCTTGGATGTTCCTCCAATATCACATTCCTCCTTTACCTTCCTTACAACTTTCTCTAGATCCAGATTGAAGAGTAGCGGTGATAGTGCATCACCCTGTTTCAAGCCAGATGTTATTTGGAAAGGGTCTGATTTCCTGCCTTTATATGTTACTATATTATAAGTATCTTCCATGCATAGTCTGGTCATGTTTATTAACTTCCTTGGTATTCCAAATTCCTGCATAGCATTCCATAGACTATTCCTATGGACACTATCATAAGCCTTTTTAATATCCACAAAAATGTTATGGAGATCTCTTTTATATTCCCAATTTTTCTCGGCTATTTGTGGTAAGATAAATATCTGATCTATTGTTGATCTGTTTTGTCTAAGACCCGCTTGGTAGTAACCTAATATTTCTTCTGAATATGGTTTTAGTCTATTTAGTAATACTGTGGATAGTATCTTATAGCTTGTGGACAGTAATGATATTCCTCTATAATTTTCACATTGGAACTTGTCTCCTTTCTTAAAGATAGGTATCAATAATGACTGTTTCCAGTCATGAGGTAATTCTTATGTCCTCCAGATTTTTATTATTAGTTCGTATAGCTTTAGATGTAATGCATGGCCACCTGCCTTTATAAATTCAGCAGCAATTCCATCAGTCCCAGTTGCCTTACTGTTTTTAAGTCGTGCGATTACATATAGGATTTCTTCAAATGTAGGTTCTTCAATTTGTAGTTTACGTGTTAGAACCTCTTCTTGTGGGAAAATGTTACTTGGAGCTTCACAATTTAGTAATGCAACAAAATATTTTTTTCCATGTGTTGCACATTTCCTCATTGGTATTTATCATATTCCCATTTTTGTCTTTTAAACCATATGTGTTTTGTTGGTACCATCGTTTAAATGACTTCAGTTCTTTAAAAAAAAAACCTTCTGGATTCATTTTTCTGGTGATTAGTTTCCATATCTTTGATTATATTACTCATGTATTCTCGCTTCTGCTGTCGGACTAACAAAGTAACAATGAAGACACAAATTGGGAAACATATAATTGTCGGACTAACAAAGTAACAATGAAGACACACATTGGGAAACATATAATTATATTAAAATAAGAATTGAAAAGGCATCAGGTCTTTTCATAAAACTACAAAATTCGTGAACATTAAAGGACACATTAAAGTAAACATTTTAGCTTAGCTCCTAACCTATATATATATATATTTTTTTTTTTTTTTTTTTTTTTTGCGCTCGCTCGCTTTAAACTCAAGTGTAGTCTATACACACTACTTCCAGTGGTGCTGGACTGAATGTTGCGTGTGGATTAGCTTTCCCTATTAACAGTGTCCCTCGCCATCAGGCGAACCCACTCCGACTTCAGAGGTACTTGTAGTTTACGTCCCCAAGTCAAGGACGACAGGTCAACATTTTAGTCCAACTGTCCTGTGTAAGGGTTGAACATCTTACCCCGGCATCAGTACACCGGGTGTTTAAGAACACGCGTTCTTATCTATTCTGCCATGCTGACCTGCTAATAAACTAGAAACACTCATGAATTGATGGCTGTGTGGAATAGAAGGACGAGGTGTGACAAACCATCAAGGTGTGGCTCGTGGAGAGAACTAAATAAATACTGTAACTGTGAATCAAGAGGCGACAACATGACTGGTAACGACAGAAACATGGGCAACCTGATAATACATTGTATACCTAGAAAGCACTCCGACAGAAAAAAATAAACAGCATCAACATTAAGCTGTGGAACAGAATATGCATCACCGAACAGAATTAAGCTCTATACAAATCTAGCCCGTAGCATTATATGACTAAATGATTATAAACCATGGCTTCTTTAAAAACAGACAGTGTGGGACATAGAGGTCTAGTAATGACAACACAGGACAGCAGAATCTCGGGGAACAGGGAACGAAGACGCCACAGAAACAGTTACATGACACAGACACGTGACGACATTGGGGTTCAGACTTACACTGTGAATAGGGGACAGTGAGAGGGCACGATCAGGTGACTTCAGACCTGTCTTTCGACACGCTTACCTGACGTGGATGACGTCAATATCACAACCAAACTACATATTTCATCTAACAATAACTGTAAGCACAAATATCCAAATATCAACTAATGACACTGCTGCCACTAGAGGCGGGACTTATGTCACTACATGCAAGATCCTCGACTCTCGCCGTTTGACAGGATCTGCTGACAGCTGTAGTGCCACCTCGAGCCTGTCGCTGACATCCTGACTGATAGGACCGTCATGGTGAACTGTTATCCAAGGTTGACCTGTCAAGACACACAGCACAAGTAAGATGATTGATTGTTACAAATACAAAGTTTGTGTTATCTGTGGGATACCAGAGAGGTATGCATTCTTAGTCGTTAGTCGTTAGTCGCAGTTCCAACATCACAGAAAAGGGTCGTCCCTATTATGCTCCGTTCCCCCGCCAGTGAATATCACATAAAATGTTCCCCAGTGCCCCATGTGAAAAGTGGAAAAGATACATTCTTAATGTATTCTTAAGGAAATAAATTGATTAGAGAAATTAGACGTAGACAGTCAAAATATTTTTTACATGTTATGAGAAGAAATGCATTGGAGAACTTGGTGACAATTGGAAAGATCGAAGGGAACAGACCAAGGGGAAGACCGAGAAGTAAATACCTGGATGGCTTGGCCACATGGCATGGTCGAGACAGGAACACTGAGCTGATCCACGACTCTGGTAATCGAGTGAAATTGCGAGTCATGACCGCCCACGCTTTCCGGCATGGCACGTGATTGATTGATTGAAGGAAATGAACCAGTACAACTATCTCGGAAGTCATAACATCTGATGGGAGGTGTCTTAAAGAGATTATAACTAGAAACGTTATGGCGAAAGTATTTTTTTGCAAGATGGGAAACATACTGACCAATAAAAAGATGTAAATTGCAACGAGATAAAGAGTGTTGAGATGCTACATAGAACCTGCACATTTGTGTGGATGTAAAACGTGGACAATGAACAGACAAGCTAAAATAAAACATATAATGAAAAAAAAATTAAATGGCAGTGGAGATATGGTTTGAGTAAAATGCAAAGAATATCATGGACATACAGAAAAACCAATGATCAAGTCCTACCAGAATCAAATGAGAACCGTAAACAGATTAGACAAATTAGATGTAGACAGTCCACAATTTGTGGACACATTATAAAATGAAATACAGTAGAAAACATGGTGACATCAGGCAATATTGAGGAGAAAAGAACAAGGCGAAGGCAGAGAATTAAATATCTGAATGGCATGGTCATGTTACATGGTCGAGACAATAATACAGAGCTGATTCGCGACTCTGGTGATCGTGCGAGATATCGAAACATGACCGCTTATGCTTATCGGAATGGCACATGCTGATGGTGGCCAGAGAGGCAGGAAGGAAAGTGTTTTTCTAAATTGAGACTGCACATTAGAAGTAATAAAAGTGTATCTACGCGGAGTGCCAGAGAGGCAGGAAGGAAAGTGTTTTTCTAAATTGAGACTGCACATTAGAAGTAATAAAAGTGTATCTACGCGGAGTGCCAGAGAGGCAGGAAGGAAAGTGTTTTTCTAAATTGAGACTGCACATTAGAAGTAATAAAAGTGTATCTACGCGGAGTGCCAGAGAGGCAGGAAGGAAAGTGTTTTTCTAAATTGAGACTGCACATTAGAAGTAATAAAAGTGTATCTACGCGGAGTGCCAGAGAGGCAGGAAGGAAAGTGTTTTTCTAAATTGAGACTGCACATTAGAAGTAATAAAAGTGTATCTACGCGGAGTGCCAGAGAGGCAGGAAGGAAAGTGTTTTTCTAAATTGAGACTGCACATTAGAAGTAATAAAAGTGTATCTACGCGGAGTGCCAGAGAGGCAGGAAGGAAAGTGTTTTTCTAAATTGAGACTGCACATTAGAAGTAATAAAAGTGTATCTACGCGGAGTGCCAGAGAGGCAGGAAGGAAAGTGTTTTTCTAAATTGAGACTGCACATTAGAAGTAATAAAAGTGTATCTACGCGGAGTGCCAGAGAGGCAGGAAGGAAAGTGTTTTTCTAAATTGAGACTGCACATTAGAAGTAATAAAAGTGTATCTACGTGGAGTGCCAGAGAGGCAGGAAGGAAAGTGTTTTTCTAAATTGAGACTGCACATTAGAAGTAATAAAAGTGTATCTACGCGGAGTGCCAGAGAGGCAGGAAGGAAAGTGTTTTTCTAAATTGAGACTGCACATTAGAAGTAATAAAAGTGTATCTACGTGGAGTGCCAGAGAGGCAGGAGGGAAAGTGTTTTTCTAAATTGAGACTGCACATTAGAAGTAATAAAAGTGTATCTACGCGGAGTGCCAGAGAGGCAGGAAGGAAAGTGTTTTTCTAAATTGAGACTGCACATTAGAAGTAATAAAAGTGTATCTACGCGGAGTGCCAGAGAGGCAGGAAGGAAAGTGTTTTTCTAAATTGAGACTGCACATTAGAAGTAATAAAAGTGTATCTACGCGGAGTGCCAGAGAGGCAGGAAGGAAAGTGTTTTTCTAAATTGAGACTGCACATTAGAAGTAATAAAAGTGTATCTACGTGGAGTGCCAGAGAGGCAGGAAGGAAAGTGTTTTTCTAAATTGAGACTGCACATTAGAAGTAATAAAAGTGTATCTACGCGGAGTGCCAGAGAGGCAGGAAGGAAAGTGTTTTTCTAAATTGAGACTGCACATTAGAAGTAATAAAAGTGTATCTACGCGGAGTGCCAGAGAGGCAGGAAGGAAAGTGTTTTTCTAAATTGAGACTGCACATTAGAAGTAATAAAAGTGTATCTACGCGGAGTGCCAGAGAGGCAGGAAGGAAAGTGTTTTTCTAAATTGAGACTGCACATTAGAAGTAATAAAAGTGTATCTACGCGGAGTGCCAGAGAGGCAGGAAGGAAAGTGTTTTTCTAAATTGAGACTGCACATTAGAAGTAATAAAAGTGTATCTACGTGGAGTGCCAGAGAGGCAGGAAGGAAAGTGTTTTTCTAAATTGAGACTGCACATTAGAAGTAATAAAAGTGTATCTACGCGGAGTGCCAGAGAGGCAGGAAGGAAAGTGTTTTTCTAAATTGAGACTGCACATTAGAAGTAATAAAAGTGTATCTACGCGGAGTGCCAGAGAGGCAGGAAGGAAAGTGTTTTTCTAAATTGAGACTGCACATTAGAAGTAATAAAAGTGTATCTACGTGGAGTGCCAGAGAGGCAGGAAGGAAAGTGTTTTTCTAAATTGAGACTGCACATTAGAAGTAATAAAAGTGTATCTACGCGGAGTGCCAGAGAGGCAGGAAGGAAAGTGTTTTTCTAAATTGAGACTGCACATTAGAAGTAATAAAAGTGTATCTACGCGGAGTGCCAGAGAGGCAGGAAGGAAAGTGTTTTTCTAAATTGAGACTGCACATTAGAAGTAATAAAAGTGTATCTACGCGGAGTGCCAGAGAGGCAGGAAGGAAAGTGTTTTTCTAAATTGAGACTGCACATTAGAAGTAATAAAAGTGTATCTACGCGGAGTGCCAGAGAGGCAGGAAGGAAAGTGTTTTTCTAAATTGAGACTGCACATTAGAAGTAATAAAAGTGTATCTACGCGGAGTGCCAGAGAGGCAGGAAGGAAAGTGTTTTTCTAAATTGAGACTGCACATTAGAAGTAATAAAAGTGTATCTACGCGGAGTGCCAGAGAGGCAGGAAGGAAAGTGTTTTTCTAAATTGAGACTGCACATTAGAAGTAATAAAAGTGTATCTACGCGGAGTGCCAGAGAGGCAGGAAGGAAAGTGTTTTTCTAAATTGAGACTGCACATTAGAAGTAATAAAAGTGTATCTACGCGGAGTGCCAGAGAGGCAGGAAGGAAAGTGTTTTTCTAAATTGAGACTGCACATTAGAAGTAATAAAAGTGTATCTACGCGGAGTGCCAGAGAGGCAGGAAGGAAAGTGTTTTTCTAAATTGAGACTGCACATTAGAAGTAATAAAAGTGTATCTACGTGGAGTGCCACAGGAGTAGTTGGCGCTCATATACTTCTGTATCTGCTGAGCGAGTCGGTGCGCTGGTGGGCGTGTCCCGAGTATTTTTTGTTAGCTGACTATGATGATGGTGATAATCTCCATGATTCCATCACGTCAAATCCTAACTGCCTCGCTGCTTGTGATCCCATCACGTCAAATTCTAACTGCCTCGCTGCTTGTGATCCCATCACGTCAAATCCTAACTGCCTCGCTGCTTGTGATCCCATCACGTCAAATCCTAACTGCCTCGCTGCTTGTGATCCCATCACGTCAAATCGTGAGTGCCTCGCTACTTGCGATCCCATCACGTCAAATCCTCCCTGCCTTACTATTTGTGATACTATCACGTCAAATCATGCCTGACTCGCTATTTGTGATCCAATCACGTCAAATCCTGACTGCCTTGCTACTTACTTATGATCCCATTACGTCTAATCCTCAGTGGCTCGCTATTTGTGATGCCATCACGTCAAATCCTGCCAACCTCGCTACTTGTGATACTATCTCTTTTGACAAGTTTTAGTGTAGAATGACAAACATATCCCAGAACATTTTACCAAGAGCTTCGCCTGTAAAAGCCACGTATGATTTAACTTTGCTCCGCTCGTACATATTCACCATGGAATCGCTGAAGTGAAACTGACTCGTACAAAACTGGCCACCGTCAGTCTGTTATTCTATATGTAACAGCAAGCATGATTCTTGATGTTTTGTAACAGAAGTAGAAACGAATTTAAAGTTGGGTGTTTCAGATACTCCTTAAACCCAATTGGCAAATGAAGACTGGCTCAGGCAGACATATATCATAGTTTGCAGGAGACGTTAAACACTGTTTCTCGATGATGTGCAGAAACTACCTCTAAGACTAACCATAGTCTGGTCTGTGTGACACTGAACAACTAACATAGCAGGTCACAATACTTAGATGTGACAAGCGATTGCAGACTTTCATTCACGTGCCAGCTTGATCACATCATTCATAGCTGCACTGGAAACAACAGCATCCCCGAACATACATTGGATGTTTCTTATGCTCTTGTATGATCATTTGGTCCCATCTGCGACTGTCTATGGCCATGGAATGCTCACACTATGCCACATTAGAATGTATACGGGACGCAGAGGTGTTTCCAAGGCACCAGGGCCAGGTTCTATACTGGCCAAGACCTACTAACACGATCTAGTCGTGCGTCCTGGGCAACAGGTCCCTTCGCGATCCTGGCTAACGTAGTAGGATCGATAATTCCTCCGAAGTCGGAGAGTATCTGCCTGCACCGCCAGGAACCACCAGTCTGCACACCAATAAGCCAGACACGGGACAACGGATACTCACGCAAACATCATGTCCTGTATGACATCACACTTATGTTGAACAACAGGATGTCTTCATCCGACATACAGGACTTCGCGCTGGAGTTCACATCAGCGAACGCAAGCAAGCAAGCAAGCAGGCAAGCAGAATGTATCCAGAATGGACACACGAGAACTGTCCTGTGGTGAACTATGGATACTTCTATTAAGAGGATGAGATACGCACATCGACTTTTCTCAGTGAGATCCAGTTATGTTCCAGATATGATCAAAGATTACATGCAGGTAACCAATGGCAATAAGCATCCCTTACACGGGGACATATTTGTCCAAAATCTACCCATATCGGTACACAAGTCAAGTTATAAGTGAGAGATAGCTTATTTCTACCCATTCTTTGCTACCAATGCCAATCATGGACGCTGATGAAATTGAGATCAAGAAAACTCAAATAAATACAGGAGAAAATATGTTGAATATGCTAGAAGAGAGGGAATTATACACAATGGCATTAGAAATATCATAGCTATAATTTATTAAATGGAAACGACAAAAATAGTGTGCGAGACGAGACGTTTAATGGAGCTGACAGGTGGACAGGGCTAGACAATGTTGCAAATACAGCAGTATGTTCTCAAGGTTTAACCTATCGCATGATGCAGGTAGTCGGCGTTTGTGGTTTTTAGTAGAACAGGCAGTCTTACAATACGGACACACTGCGCTCAAGGTCAGCTGCAGCTACTTAGGAGCAAATCGCTTTGCGTTGATTTTCAATGGCATGAGCGTCGGCCGTTCAGAAAGCAATGGCAAACTTACTGAACGTAAAATTGCATAGAAAACCACACGCAGTCAATAAACAATGGGTTTTACTGCGACGTCCTGTAAAGGATATGCAAGTAGCTGTTTAACTAATGCATGTTGTGCTGAATGTTTTAAACGTGTCGGTATACTAGGTTCTCAGACAACTGACTGGAGAAGACAAAATAAACCATAATGTGATGATATACCAGGTTCTCAGACAACTGACTGGAGAAGACAAAATAAACCATAATGTGATGATATACTAGGTTCTCAGACAACTGACTGGAGAAGACAAAATAAACCATAATGTGTCGGTATATCAGGTTCTTAGACAACTGACTGGAGAAGACAAAATGAACCATAATGTGTCGGTATACTAGGTTCTCAGACAACTGACTGGAGAAGACAAAATAAACCATAATGTGATGATATACCAGGTTCTCAGACAACTGACTGGAGAAGACAAAATGAACCATAATGTGTCGGTATACTAGGTTCTCAGACAACTGACTGGAGAAGACAAAATGAACCATAATGTGTCGGTATACCAGGTTCTCAGACAACTGACTGGAGAAGACAAAATGAACCATGACGGGTCAGTATACCAGGTACTTAGACAACTGACTGGAGAAGACAAAATGAAACACAATGGACCATTCCTCCGAACTTTCCACCCGGTAAGCATATGAAGAAGATATGCTCAACGACATTGACACAGAGATCGAATCATCATCCACCTGTTTTGTTGGCTATAAAATCGCCTGGCAGCAACAATGTTTGCTTATCACGAAGAAGTTGGGAGTAAGGCGTGAAAGTTACTATGGCAACGGACTAAACACTTCTATGGTGCAGATCTCTAGGGACTGATAAAACATGGATAATTGCATCAATGTTCGTGGAGATTATGTTGAGAAATAAGGAGATATGAAAGTACAATATTAAACGGTTTTCAAGTTTGCATCTATTTTAAGTTTAGTTTAGTCTAGTCGATAGATCAACATCACGGCACGCGGTTGTAACATATAAGTGCTCCTTTCTACTCCTAACTATAGCTTGAGTACGGAGAAACTCAGCTCAGTGCACAAACTCTGTATCACCGTCGACGATCCTGAAATACTTTGGGGAGATTTTTAACTCGAAATTTTGCCCGGGCAGCGCTGTTAGGCTACTTTATTCGATTTCCAACTGCCAAGGGACTCTTTACGCGCGGAACAATACACACGGGCACACCTCACTACCCAGAGACCAGAGGAAATTTTGTCACTAGAAGTCCACGTGAAAAAAATCCCGGCCCTCGTCGGGGCTTGAACCCGGGACCTCCAGCACTCGAGGCGGACACCATACCTCGAGACCACACAGCCCCATTTTAAGTTTGTTTATTCTTACACACTGTTATATTACTTACTTATTGATTTACCACCGTAATTAGATGTGTAGTAATAGAAACATTCGAGGAGTGTCAACATTGTGCAGTACATGCAATTTCGCCAACAGAGATTGTGACCAAGATACCCAATGTCTAATATTCTAAGAATTGAATACAGTGACCGGGTT
Source organism: Cepaea hortensis (assembly GCA_963921405.1). Lineage (NCBI taxonomy): Eukaryota > Metazoa > Mollusca > Gastropoda > Stylommatophora > Helicidae > Cepaea > Cepaea hortensis. Next base: position 43,504,204 of record OY992886.1, read on the forward strand.
CAACATATGTCAGATAAAACATACAAGCTGACGTACCTTTCTGAACTTTGTCACCGATAGCCACAAGTAGTTGCACACCCACTGCCCAATTGACCTGTTCCCCGGGCAGATTCCGACCGCCTCCGAGCTTGTGAGTGACCACAGCGATATCCATGGCATCGATGCGTTTGACGTAACCTAAAAATCGATATATTTATTTTGTGGTGATTCTCGACGATATTGCGTTTCTCATACAATACACCACAGCTTTAGTCCTTTACCAGATCTTCTTGCAAAATAAAGATTTGTTTCACAATTGCTCTAGACATCAATTCAAGAAGAAATGGAAAGAGCTTGAAGGGTTTTAGGATGTCGTTTTATCGCAGAATGCATAGAAAATTCTGGACAGAACAGATATCAAATAAACAAATTGTTAAAGACATTGGAGAACATATGCAGCTATTGAACTTCATGAAAGAAAAGAAAGTTTGGTTATTATACTAGTCACGGATGTCTTAATGCTAAGCACACTGAAAGGAGAGACACAAGAGACGAGAACATCCTAGGAAACAAAAACATATGGCAATGACCTGGGAGCTCACGTACGATGAACTCAAGATAAATGCTGAAAACTGCTTGATTAATGACTTCAACACAGTTCTTCGCCCGTAGCCTCTGTCTGTCTGTCCGTCCGTCTGTCCCTCTGTCCGCTCGTCCGTTCGCCCGCCCGTCCGTCCGTCCGTCTGTCTGTCTGTCTGTCTGTCTGTCTGTCTGTCTGTCTGTCTGTTTGCTTGCTTGTCTCTATGTCCATGCCGACAGTTGACATACAGCCATCATCTAGACCATTGGTTCTCAACCAGTGAGGAATCTCCTCCCCCCGCCCCAGGAGGAATTTTAAGATTTCCAAGGGGGCAATTGAGATTATTTCAAGATAGCGTTAATACAAGAACTGATTACTTAATATTGTTTTTCCCTCCGTACTTTACGGTTCTGTACTGCTCGCCCTTCTGAAATTCGTTTTATAAGGTAAGTAGACCCACAAATCATGGTTTCTGTAGGCGTCTAGACTTGTTCTAGTATGTGTTATTAAATTTAGCTTCCATTTTTATGTATACTATTATAGGGGCGGAGGTAGGGGGAATTTATAGGGAGGAAATACGAAAGGGGGGGGGGGGAATGACATTCTGAACATATGGTGAAGGGGTGCATGAGCCAAAAAAAGGTTGAGAACCACTGATCTAGACACTTCGTCACAGCATGATCCTAATAACTGACCCGCTATCATCAATGTAATGGACATACATTCATAATAGTTGCTTGTGTAACATAATCCTGGTAGTTAACTTGCCACAATTTTAGTAGTTGACTTACTATAATCCTGATATGTGACTTACCGGTAGTTGACTTACTATAATCCTGACATCTGACTTACCGGTAGTTGACTTACTATAATCCTGACTTCTGACTTACCGGTAGTTGACTTACTGTAATCCTGATATTTGACCTATCGGTAGTGGACTTATAATAATATTGATATTTGACTCACCATTAGTTGACTTACTGTAATCCTGATATTTGACTCACCACTAGTTGACTTACTGTAATCCTGATATTTGACTCACCACTAGTTGACTTACTGTAATCCTCATATTTGACCTATCGGTAGTGAACTTATTATAATATTGATATTTGACTCACCACTAGTTGACTTACTATAATCCTGATATTTGACTCACCACTAGTTGACTTACTGTAATCCTGATATTTGACTTACCACTAGTTGACTTACTATAATCCTGATATTTAATTCACCACTAGTTGACTTACTGTAATCCTGATATTTGACCTATCGGTAGTGGACTTTATTGATATTTGACTCACCATTAGTTGACTTACTATAATCCTGATATTTGACTCACCACTAGTTGACTTACTGTAATCCTGATATTTGACCTATCGGTAGTGGACTTACTATAATATTGATATTTGACTCACCATTAGTTGACTTACTATAATCCTGATATTTGACTCACCACTAGTTGACTTACTATAATCCTGATATTTGACCTATCGGTAGTGGACTTACTATAATATTGATATTTGACTCACCATTAGTTGACTTACTATAATCCTGATATTTGACTCACCACTAGTTGACTTACTATAATCCTGATATTTGACCTATCGGTAGTGGACTTACTATAATATTGATATTTGACTCACCATTAGTTGACTTACTATAATTCTGATATTTGACTCACCACTAGTTGACTTACTATAATCCTGATATTTGACTCACCACTAGTTGACTTACTGTAATCCTGATATTTGACTCACTACTAGTTGACTTACTGTAATCCTGATATTTGACTCACCACTAGTTGACTTACTATAATCCTGATATTTGACTCACCACTAGTTGACTTACTATAATCCTGATATTTGACTCACCACTAGTTGACTTACTGTAATCCTGATTTTTGACTCACCACTAGTTGACTTACTATAATCCTGATATTTGACTGACCACTAGGTGACTTACTGTAATCCTGATATTTGACCTATCGGTAGTGGACTTATTGTAATCGTGATATTTGACCTATCGGTAGTGGACTTATTATAATATTGATATTTGACTCACCACTAGTTGACTTACTATAATCCTGATATTTGACTCACCACTAGTTAACTTACTGTAATCCTGATATTTGACTCACCACTAGTTGACTTACTATAATCCTGATATTTGACTCACCACTAGTTGACTTACTGTAATCCTGATATTTGACTTACCAATGGTGGACTTACTATAATTCTGATATTAGACTTACACGTAGTGGACTTACTATTTTAATTTTTCACATATCCTATTACAGGACATCGCTGTTAACACCGCATTTTACTGCTGTTGTTGATTTCTTGGCAAGATTACACTCAGTAGGTTGCCATTGCTTTCTCAGTGGCCGGCTCACATATCCCGTAAGTAACGGGCGCTATCGATTCTCGCGCAGCTGCGTTTGCTCAGGTGGATAAACGGGATTACCGAGAAAGTCGCTAACCTAGGCCAGGGAGACCGGCGGCGGACTTACTATAATCCTGATATTTAACTTACCGTCATTCTTGCATTGGAGATCTGTTGTGTGTTTGGCCGGGGTGAGTCGTGTCCATATATCTGTTTGGGGGTCACACACATCATCGGCGACATCCGGTGACACACCTTGACCTTTCAACATGTCACAAAACTTGGACAAAGCTGAACCGTCAGCAATCTTACTTCTCAGTAAGTCACAGCCTTCCATGACACTGGACACAACGTTGACCGATTGGAGCAGGTGGCCACCTGAGGATGCAAGTACGCCATGACTTGTAGTAGCAACTTTTACAGAGTAGTAACCGACTGCAATTAAGCTTAACAATGTACAATGTCCAGTGTCTTTTAAACAAAGAAGACAGTTAATTTGAATGACAAAGTGTTGGTTCTTTATTGTTAAAAATTATATGTCCAATGGGAGACATTTGTGAACGTTCTAGATGACATGTTAGAGTTTACATTATATGGCTATTTGAAAGCAGTGCGTGTATGTTGAGAATTTGAGTTGTTTAGAATCAATTCCCCCTTCTCCTGGCAATGCCACTTGTGTAACGTGTGTCTTCCTCTTCTTCTTCGTAAACCTTCAGACATCGATATGGATGATTGCAAAGAAAGCAGCAGATGAGCTTGAGCTTGTTGATGTCCCCATAGGGTTTGTCCTCACTTGGTGCGGGTGTAAGCCAGCATTGTGTTCTCTGTTCTGCATATGTTGGACACGCCTACAACAATCGTTTATCTGTGATTTTACCAGTGGCAAATTTGATGCAAGAAATGATGCTTGAAATGATGCTTGGAATATGCATGAGGTTGAGAAACTGAGTTAAGGAAGCACATAAAGCAAACTGACTATCTAGGAGGCCTCATTTTGTTACCAAACTTTGCTGTGTTCACGGGTGGGAAACAGAGTGGCTGGCCTGAATGCGGAGAGGAAAGGCTGGCTGCATGGAGACAGTGTGTGTTGTTAGGTGGACAATTGAATGAAGTCTTTGTTTCAAAGATCGGCCATGATCAAGTCTGTCAAGATGAGTTGAGTTGTTGAGTTGAGTTGAGTTGAGTTAAGAACCGACATCACTGCACTCAGGAATTCCCATACGTGCTCCGCCCCCTCGTTCGACAGCCAGTGAGTCTGTCAAATGACGAGTTAGTATCGTCGCTTCAATGATTCCTCCACACAGCGACTAACGGCATAAGTGGAAGACAACAACAACAACTAAACCTTTGTTAGGACAGATGCAGAGTGTCGAACTCTGAGTTTGATGTGCGGGAGCGATGTTTGATGTTAGGACAGATGCAGAGTTTCGAACTCTGAGTTTGATGTACGGGAGCGATGTTTGATGTTAGACAGGTGCAGAGTGTCGAACTCTGAGTTAGATGTACGGGTGCGATGTTTGATCTTAGGACAGATGCAGACAGAGTGTCGAACTCTGAGTTTGATGTACGGGAGCTATGTTTGATGTTAGACAGGTGCAGAGTGTCGAACTCTGAGTTTGATGTACGGGATCGATGTTTGATGTTAGGAAAGGTGCTGAGTGTCGAACTCTGAGTCTGATGTACGGGAGCGATGTTTGATGTTAGACAGGTGCAGAGTGTCGAACTCTGAGTCTGATGTACGGGATCGATGTTTGATGTTAGGAAAGGTGCTGAGTGTCGAACTCTGAGTTTGATGTACGGGAGCGATGTTTGATGTTAGGACAGATGCAGACAGAGTGTCGAACTCTGAGTTTGATGTACGGGATCGATGTTTGATGTTAGGAAAGGTGCTGAGTGTCGAACTCTGAGTCTGATGTACGGGAGCGATGTTTGATCTTAGGAAAGGTGCTGAGTGTCGAACTCCATTTTGATGTACTGGAGCGATGTTTGATGTTAGACAGGTGCAGAGTGTCGAACTCTGAGTTTGATGTACTGGAGCGATGTTTGATGTTAGGACATGTGCAGAGTGTCGAAATCTGAGTTTGATGTACGGGAGACAGTCATTAAATAACAGGAATTTTATTATAAACTGCATGGAAGTATATTGGCAGAAGAAAATCTTATTTCAGGACAGAAACTGACTCTTAGGCAACACCCCATACAAGTTCGTGTGGACTAAACAGTTTACACATGCGGAATAGCGTTTACAAAATTGCAGTCCCATTATCGACTTGCACCGTGGAAGAACAGCCAGGAGTTATTTTCAGGTGTGAAACCTTGTGAAATCTACAGAAGGATGCTGGTTCAGTATGAATACAGTAGTTTGAGTTAGAGGAGTATACCTTCTGTTTTGGTCCTACATCTCCAACTGGGGCATAGGTCTTCAACCTGCTCACTCCAAGTCCTCCTATCGTTAGCTATCCCATGCAGCTCTGCCCATGTACTTTCCATGTTGTTCATTTCTTTTTTTCATTCCCCAGGAGTTTTTATGCCTTCCTCTATTTCGTTTGCCCTGTGGATTCCAGACTAACTCTGGTCAATGTATACTATTCTTTGGCTTTATCCATCCGTCATGTGCCATGCCGATAAGCGTGGGCGGTCATGTTCTGCCATATGACTCGATCACCAGAGTCGTGGATCAACTCAGTGATCCTGTCTAGACCATGCCACGCGGCCAAGCTACCCAGGTATTTACTTCTCGGTCTTCCCCTTGGTATCTTCCCTTCGATCTTGCCAGTTGTCACCAAGTTCTCCAATTCATTTCTTCTCATAACATGCACAAAAAGAATTGATGGTCTACGTTTCATGACTCTAATGAGTTTACGATCTTCATTTGTTTCTTGAAGGACTTGTTCATTAGATTTTCTGTCTGTCCATGGTATTCTTTGCATTTTCCTCAGAAACCACATTTCCACAACCATCTGATGTTTTTCAACTTGACTGCTCATTGTCCACGCTTCACATCCATACAAAAGTACAGGTTCTATGTAGCACTGCAACACTCTTTTTCTCGTTTCAGTTGATATAATTTTATTGCTCAGTATGTTATTCATGTTGCAAAAGGCTACCTTCACAATGGCAATTCTTGTTCTAATCTCTTCAAGGCATCTCCCATCAGACGGTATGACTGTGCCGAAATAACTGTATCGATTCACTTGCTTAAGAATATGCCTATTTCCTCGTATGTCACATTGTGGTATTTTCTTCTTCCTAGTGACGAAAATAATCTTTGTCTTCTTACTATTCAGTTCTAACCCTAGTTGCTCTCTGTGTGGAACAACCGCATCTACTAAATGTCGCAGGTCCTGTTCATTGTCTGCAATAAAGACTATCATCTGCATATCTAATGTTATTGATGTATCGTCCCCCAATGTTGACTCCTTCCATATCTTCTATATTTCTGAAAATATTTTCACTCATCATGTTCCTCTTGTACCTTGCAGTGTCGAGATGAAGTATAAACATTATGAGAGTGCCCGATTATGGGCTTCATATATCGATATTCCCATGGACTCTGCTATTCCCTCCTTCCAACGTTTACGTGGTCGGCCTCTTCCTCTGTTTCCATCTGGTCTGTACATCAATGCTTGTTGTGGTATGCTGTTGACTGGTAACCTACTTGCATGGCCAAACCATTTGACTTACCTGCTGCTTTGTAATAAAATCTAGTGCTGCTTTGACCCCTACTTTAGTCCTGATTTCTTCTTTTCTGATCTTATCTCTTCTTGATACGTTGAGTATTCTTCTCAGGAATCTCATTTCTGTTGTTATGATTTTTCTTTTCTCTTTTTCTTTTCCTGTCATTGTCCAGGTTTGGCATTGGTAGCATAGAGTTGGTAGGAATATTTTCACTGGAAAAAAAGATCTTGAGACATTACACATCCTTGTCCAACACCTCTTTTAATGGGTTGATATTGACCTTCATAATTATCTATTCTGATGGCAGCTTGTTGTTTCCAATATAAGCTTTTTACAAGTCTAAGGTCTTTTCCATCAATTTATAGATCTTCTAGCATCCATATCATGTCGACATATTTCACTTTATCGAAAGCCTCTGTGTAGTCAATAAAGCAAAGATATAGATCTTTGTTTACTTCTATAGAACGCTCAGTTACTGTAATCAGTATATACACAGCATTTACTGTACCCTTGCCTTCTACAAACCGACATTGTTCTTCTCCTATTTCGGGTTTCTTCCTAACTCCTTGCATGATAATTTTCAGCAAAATCTTCGTGATGTGGCTCATTGTATTAATTGTTCGTTGTTGATCATATTCCATGGCTCCTGATTTCTTCGGGATTGCAATAAATATAGAATTACATAATTCAGGAGGTGAATGCATAGTGAGAGCAACTGGAGGACACTCAGAACCCTTAACCATAAGATCCGAAGTACGACAAGGTTGTGTCCTGTCCCATCTCTTGTTTATAACATATATAGACAACACATGTAAAGAAACCAGACAAATAGAGACCGCAAGAACACCTCATGACGAGAACACAGAAGAAACCATCTGCAAATCTAACCATTAGAGAACTTCTGTTTGCGGACGACCAAGTACTAATAGCAAAATCAGAAGCTGAATTACAAGACCACATGAATAGTCTAAACGAAATGTGTAGGGAACATAACATGAAAATTAGCACAAGTAAAACAGACGTATTAGCTATAACTAAAGAAGAAAAACCAACAACGATTCACCTAAACGAACATCCATTGAAACAAGTAAAGAGTTTCAAGTACCTAGGAAGTGTAACATTATCAAATGGCAAATCAGAAGACGAGATCGAAAATAGATGCAATAAAGCAAACCAACGCATTGGACAAATGGCACCAATACTAATGAACAAACATGTAGCAATAACCACTAAGAAAGGACTTTACAACACAATCTTCCTACCAACTCTATGTTACCAACGCCAAACCTGGACAATGACAGAAAAAAGAGAAAAGAAAAATCACAACAACAGAAATGAGGTTCCTGAGAAGAATACTCAACATATCAAGGATAGATAAGATCAGAAATGAAGAAATCAGGACTAAAGTCGGGGTTATAACTGCACTAGATTTTATTAGAAGGCAGCAAGTCAAATGGTTTGGCCATGCAAGTAGTTTACCAACTAACAGTTACAACAGCATGCAATGATGTACAGACTAGAGGGAAGCAGAGGAAGAGGCCGACCACGTAAACGAATAACAGAGTCCATGGGAATATTGATACATGAAGCCCATAAGCGGGCACTCTCCCGCTGTTTATACTTCACCTCGACACCGCAATGTACAAGAGGAACGTGATGAAATAAGATGAGAGATGAGGAGGTATATCTCCAGTATCATATATTGCGTTCAGCAATCTGGTAACTTGGTGTATTCCATGTTCTTCTAAGGCATTGATCATTTCTGTTGTGATGTTATCTGTACACGGGGTCTTGCCAGTTTTCATATGGTTAAGAGCATTCTGAACTTCCATCTTCAAAATTGAAGGTCCTTCATTATTATTCCGATGATCATATTGTTCTTCTCTGGTATCATTATAAAGGTCTTTCACATAATCTGACCATGCATGTAAAATCTGATCTTTTTCTATCATGATTTTGCCATCTTTGGTGTTAAGGAAACCGTTGATGTATGTGTTCTTTTGTTAGTGATGTCATTAATTCTTGTGTGCATTAATTTGGTATTCCGGGTGTTGTGTTGGTTTTCACTGTCTGTTCATTGTCCATGTCACACTTCCTTTCAAAAATACAGGTTGTATGTAGCACTTAAAAACTCTTTTTTCTCGCTGCAATTGACATCTGTCTACTGGTAAGTTTGTTTTCCATCTTGCAAATGCCTACCTTCGCATGGCAATTCATGTTAGAATCTCTTCAAGGCACCTCCCATCAGATGTTATGACTATTCCGAGATAGTTTTACGGATTCATGTGTTTAAGAAATTCTCATTTACCTGTATATTACATTGTAGTATTTCTTTATTCCTAGTGACGACCATAATCTGTCTTCTTACAATTTAATTATAATTTTAGTTATTCTCTGTGTGCAATAACCGCATCTATTAAATGTTGCAGATCCTGTTCATTGTCTGCAATCAATACTGTATCATCCGCATATCTAATATTATTGATATTATTTCCCCCAATGGTGATTCCTCTCATATCTTCTAAATTTAAAAAAATAATTATAGGGGGAAAAGATCTGGGGACATTACACATCCCAGTCGCACACCTCTCTTAATAGGTTGATATTTGCCTACTTTATTATCAATCTTTAATGTAGCTTGTTTCCAATATATGTTTTATGTTTATAAATCTGAGATCTTTCCCATCAATTTATAAATCTACAAGCATCTCCACCATGGTGACATGTCTTACTTTATCGAAACACTTTGTGACAACCTGTCGCATCCTTCATTCGTCAACAAACAGTGTTTGCCTCACTGGTTTTGTGTGGGGTACCATAGCTGCAATAGAATCGTATCTTTCTGATTAGTCTGGCGGAATGATACAGTAGGAATAGAAAATGGTAAACAATGCTGAAGATGGATGTTTTTCTCCATAGCCTAGGATCCTTATCACCATGTGCCATGTCAACTGGCGTAGGCGTTCCTGTCTCTCCACAAATCTCGGTCCTTGGTGTTCTGGATCAACTCTGCTGATGATATTCCTCCATACCACCTTCTGAGTCCATCCAGCTTAATTTCTCTCGGTCTGTCACTGCCTCTTTTCCCACTGATATTTTCAGTTGTCACAATGTGTCCCAATGCCTGTCTTCTCATTGTATGACCAAAGAACACCGTTTGTGTTTGTTCTTGTATCCATCCATCATGTGCCATGCCGGTAAGCGTGGGCGGTCATGTTCTGCCATCTCACTCGATCACCAGAGTCGTGGATCAACTCCGTGTTTCTGTCTCGACCATGCCACAAGGCCAAGCCATCCATGTACTTGCTTCTAGGTCTTCCCCTTGGTCTGTTCCCCTCGATCTTACCAGTTGTCACCAAATTCTCCAATCCATTTCTTCTCATAACATGCCCAAAAATTTTTGACTGTCTACGTCTAATTTCTCTAATCAATTTACGATCTTCATTTGTTTCTTGAAGGAATTGTTCATCTGGCTGTCCATGGTATTCTTTGCATTTTCCTCAGAAACCACATCTCTACAGCCATCAGATGTTTTTCAGCCTGACTGCTCATTGTCTACGCTTCACATCCATACAAAAGTACAGGTTCAATGTAGCATCTCAACACTCTTTTTCTCGTTTCAATTGACATCTTTTTATTGGTCAATATGTTTTTCATCTTGCTAAAGGCTACTTTTGCCATGGCGATTCTTGTTCTAATCTCTTCAAGGAATCTCCTATCAGATGTTATAATAGCTGATATAATAATAGTTGTATATAGTAGCTGTTATAATAATAGTTGTGGTATTTCGTCCTTCCTAGTGACGACCATAATCTGTATCTTTTTACAATTTAATTCTAACCCTAGTTGTTCACTGTGTGTAACAATCCCATATACTAAATTTTGCAGGTCCTGTTCATTGTCTGCAATCAAGACTGTATCATCTGCATATCTAATGTTATTGATGCATCGTCCCCCAATGTTGATTCCTTCCATATCTTCAATATTTCTGAAAATACTTTCACTGTACAGGGAAAACAGATCTGGAGACATTACACATCCCTGTCTCACACCCCTTTTAATAGGCTGATATTGGCTTACTTCATTATCAACTCTTATGGCAGCTTGTTGTTTCCAATATATGTTTTTTTACAAGTCTAAGATCTTTTCCATCAATTTGTAGATCTTCAAGCATCCTTATCATGTTGACATGTCTCACTTGTATATTCGGGTAATATTTTACTTTCATTAGCCTCTTTCAGGCAATCATTGTAAGTTACTCCAGCAGTCCTAGGTTTTCACAACATCCGTCTCCATAAACACATCACCGTTGCTTCCAAGCGCTTTCTAATCTGTTCATTCAGCCTCATGATTCGCTGCCATACGGCAAGATAAGTTCCATATAACATTTCAGTACGCGCTCTCTCTCTCTCTCTCTCTCTCTCTGACATTCAACGAGAGTGACTTGTTGCGTAAGAAACTTTACATTTTCTGAAACGTAGCTTAAGCTTGACTTATAGCATATGATAATGATATTTAAAAATCTTTTAGTTTGACATGAATGTGCGTAAATAACTCACCGTATTGATTGTTTCTAAATATGTAGAGATAAATGAACAAACTAAAGCTGAAACTTACAGGACTGCTGTAACTGTGGTGACTACCAACACAGTTTAGAGCAGTGTTTCCCAACCTTTTTTGTACCGTGCCCCACTTAAGCCTTTCTAAAATTCATATTGCCCCCCTCCCCCGCTCCATGCCCCCTCAACATATACATTATTTTTAATATTCAAAAATTGAAATGTTCACTAAAGAAACTTGAATGATAGGTTTTAGGAAGAAATCACTAGGTAATTATTGAGCAAACACAGTAAGTAAATTTTCAAAACATATTATGGAGAACTGAAATTCAAGTACAAAATAATATTAATGAAAGATTTTTCTATATTATTTTAATTATTAGTAATTATTTATTATTTAAATTTAGTGAGATCCTTGCGCTTGATGCTTGCTGCAAAGAGATCTTATGTCAGGTTCCAATTTAGTTAACTTCAGTCTCAAGTCTCCCTGTTTTGTTATATTCAGCCGATTTCTTCCATTTTCGAATTGCCCACCTTAACAGTCAAATTGCCCCCCTGTGGGGCGTGGGCCCCACGTTGGGAAACACTGGTTTAGAGGAAAGATGGAAGATTAATTCCAGGTGCTTATGTTTTTTGTGTTATGGCTAAAGGAATGCAACACTGCAAGAGAATTACACCTTTATAAATAGACTGATGTCTAACTCTCACCTAAGTCTAGGACCATGGTATAGTTAGAGGAATGCAACAATGCAAGAGAACAATACTCTTTTACAGAGATTAGTGTCCAGCCCTCACCTAAGTCTGGTACCATGGTATAGTTACAGGAATGCAACAATGCAAGAGAACGATACTCTTTTACAGAGATTAGTGTCCAACCCTCACCTAAGTCTGGTACCATGGTATAGTTAGAGGAATGCAACAATGCAAGAGAACGATACTCTTTTACAGAGATTAGTGTCCAGCCCTCACCTAAGTCTGGTACCATGGTATAGTTACAGGAATGCAACAATGCAAGAGAACGATACTCTTTTACAGAGATTAGTGTCCAACCCTCACCTAAGTCTGGTACCATGGTATAGTTAGAGGAATGCAACAATGCAAGAGAACGATACTCTTTTACAAAGATTAGTGTCCAACCCTCACCTAAGTCTGGTACCATGGTATAGTTAGAGGAATGCAACAATGCAAGAGAACGATACTCTTTTACATAGATTAGAGTCCAGCCCTTACCTAAGCCTAGTACCAAATCCAGGACATCAGCCGGGCCGTTGCCTTGCAGGCACTGGATAGACTCCACAACCTCCAGAGCATTGCCAACCATGTTTCCTATGGGTGAGTCCATGTCTGTGATCAGGGCGACTGTCTGAGTGCCTAGTTTCTGACCACAGGTCACCTGAATATAGCTGCATGTTTACAACAGTGTATGCAATATGGCAGGATACCAATGAAATCAATTAGTCAATACCTCACGTAAATGGCCTGTGCATGTCTCTATATCTGCCTGTTCGTCTGTGTATTTGTGCGTTCATATACATGTATGTGTATTGCGACGTGGTAGTCACGTATAACGTCTATTACGAGGGTAAGTCAATAAGAAAGTCACAAATGGCTGTAGAAAAATAACTAAAAATAATAACAACTTGAAACAAGTTTATTTGTATGCATACATAGTCCCTTTATTTCTCTACATAATTTCCACCAAATTGATGCACTTATTCCTTTGCTTTATTAGTCCTCCCCAACCCGCTGCATTGAACTGCGTGCTTTTTTTTTTTTTTTTTCATTGATCTGCCATCGCACATAAGTGTGTGACTTACTTATTGACTCACCCTCATAACGTTTTTCTACCCAGCTATGCACCGCTTTATGCGACAAACATTTGTCAGCATAAACACTGACAATACACCTTGGCGGGAGACATTTCGCGAATGACGCCGACGTTGAATGTGAAGTGGAAACGTGGCTTAGAAAACAGAATATATATATATATATATATATATATATATATATATATATATATATATATATATATATATATATATATATATATATATATATATATATATATATAAAATAGCTGTTATAATATTAGTTGTAAATAATAGATATCATAATGATTGTTGTATATATTAGTTGTTATAATAATAGTTGTATATAATAGCTGTTATAATAATAGTTGTATATAGTAGTTGTTATAATGATAGATGTATATAATAGCTGTTTTAATAATAGTTGTATATAGTAGTTGTTATAATGATAGTTGAATATAGTAGCTGTTATAATAATAGTTGTATATAGTAGCTGTTATAATAATAATTGAATATAGTAGTTGTTATAATAATAGTTGTAAATGGTAGCTGTTATAATGATAGTTGTATATAGAAGTTGTTATAATAATAGTTGTAAATAATAGCTGTTACAATAGTAGTTGTAAATACTAGTTGTTACATGATAGTTGAATATAGTAGCTGTTATAATAATAAATAAATAAATGTTTTGCATATCCTTTACAGGACATCGCTGTCAACATCAGCTTCTTTCAGCTGTATGTTGATTTCTTGGCAATATTACGCTCAGTAGTTTGCCATTGCTTTCTGAGCGGCCGGCTCAGTTATCCCGCAAGTCACCAGCGGGGGTCGAACCGCTCCCAGCTCTCGCCCTGCTACGAGACTCTGCGTGATAAACGGGATTACGGAGAAAGTGTTGTAACCCCTCGGCCAGAGAGACCGGCGTTATAATAATAGTTGTATATAATAACAATTGTATATAAAATGGAACTGAAAACGATATGAGAAACCGATAACAGTAGGATGAAGTATAAATCTTTAACACGAGAAATAAGGAAGAACACAAGAAAGGACAAAAACCAATATATACAAGATTGCTGTATTAAAATAGAGCAATACCATAAGAATTACGAAATGTTCAAAGAAATGAAGTTATTGACAAGAAATGTTCAACCTCAATTAAATGTTATCTGTGACAATTTGGGAAATACCTTAATAGAATCTAGATAAATTCTAGAAAGATGGTAGGAATACTGCAGTGGAATGTATGATATGAATGACTGTGAGGATATGAATGAGATACATGAGCCAATGACAGCAGAAACAGAACCCGAACCCTCATTGGATGAAATTGCATGGGAAATAAAGAACGTGAAAAATGGTAAGTCACCAGGATAAGATAAGATACCAGGTGAACTCATTAAAGCGGGAGGAGAAGAAAGCATACAAATCTAATATGCATTATGTAAAAAGATATGGAAATATGGTATATGGCCAAAACATTGGAAGAGAACTATCTTCAATCCAATACCCCCCCCCCCCCCCCCCCCAAAAAAAAGGGCAACCTGAAATTATGCACCAACTATAGAATTGTTGCCCAGTCATGCAAGTAAAATTCTACTAAAAATCAAAATGGGAAGACTATGTAAGAAAATGGAAGAAGAGATTAACGTGGTTCAGGCTGGATTTAGACAAGGATGAGGAACAAGAGATTGTGCGTTTAATAATAGAGAAGTGCGGAAAATTTAATGTAAACCTATTCTCATGTTTTGTGGATTATTCAAAGGTATTTGACTGTGTACATCAGAAACTTTTTGAAATCATGAGGAATATGGACTTTCCATCACAAGTAGTACAACTCATAGAAATAAATGCTCTATCTAGACCAACAAGCAGCGGTTAGAATGGATGGCGAGACATCAGATTGGTTTGACATCAAGCAAGGAGTCCGTCAGGGCTGTGTGATGTCACCCTATTTGTTTAACCTGTACGCCGAAAATATAATGAGAAATGTCAGAGATGATATAACCAGGGAGCAATATGATGCGCTAAATATCCGTGACCATGAAATACCAGAGATTCGATATGCTGATGATACAGTATTACTATCCACATCACAGACTGGTATAGAAAACTTAATAATCTCAACCAAAAGAAATAGTGAAAATCACAACTTATATCTTAACATAGCAAAAACAAAGATAATGCATATAGATAAAACTACTATGGAGAAAGAAATATATGTTAATGAGGAAAGATTGGAGGTGGTGGAACATTTTGAATATCTTGGGTCATTGATTACCAATAATGGTGACACAATAAAAAAAAAATTAAACGACGACTATCAATTCCTCTTCAAAGACTAAAACAACTTAATAAATTATGGAGTGGGACAGACAGAACTACAAAAAATAGATTTTAAGAGAATGCATCTTTCCCATTGCAACATAACGCCTGTGAGACCTGGACACTTACTAAACAATAGCGCATAAATGCTTTTGAATATAAATGTTATAGACGGGTTCTAAGAATATCTTGGGTAAAGAAAATAACAAATGCATCCATACTTCAAGAGCTTAATATTAAAGAGGGTTGGCTATTAAAGACGATAAAACAAAGAAAATTGATACATTTTGGTCACTTGAAACGTCATGAAAGTTTGGAGAGAACAATAATGGAGGGATATATGCCTGGGAAGAGAGGAAGAGGAAGGCCAAAAAGTAGATGGGTGTAGGATGTGGCGGATGATCTCCAGATGCGTGTATCGGACTCGGGACATCTTGCTTGTGATCGAGCAGTTTTCCGGAGAGTTGTTATGGAAGCGAGGTTCTGCAAAGGACATGCTACTGAATGAATATATGAATGAATGAATGAGTTGTTATATTAATAGTTGTATATAGTAGCTGTTATAGTGATAGTTGTATACAATAGCTGTTATAATAATAGTTGCATATAGTAATTGTTACAATGATAGTTTATATAGTAGATGTTATAATAATAGTTGTATATAGTAGATGTTGTAATAATAGTTGTATATAGTAGTTGTTATAATAATCTCATCTCATCTCATCTCATCTCATCTCATCTCATCATGTTCCTCTTGTACCTTGCGGTGTCGAGGTGAAGTATAAACATCGTGAGAGTGCCCGATTATGGGCTTCATATATCGATATTCCCATGGACTCTGCTATTCCTTCCGTCCAACGTTTACGTGGTCGGCCTCTTCCTCTGTTTCCATCTGGTCTGTACATCATTGCTTGCTGTGGCACGCTGTTGACTGGTAACCTATTTGCACGGCCAAATCATTTGACTTGCTGCTTTCTAATAAAATCTAGTGCTGCTTTAACCCCCACTTTAGTCCTGATTTCTTCATTTCTGATCTTATCTTTTCTTGATTCGTTGAGTATTCTTCTCAGGAATCTCATTTCTGTTGTTGTGATTTTTCTTTTCTCTTTTTCTGTCATTGTCCAGGTTTATTTTATTATAATAATTGTATATAATAGCTGATATAATAATAGTTGTATATAGTAGCTGTTATAATAATTGTTGTATATTGTAGTTGCTATAATAATAGTGAGGAGCGGTTGGCCGAGTGGCTAGAACGCTGGATTCCTCTTCGGGAGACCCGGGTTTGAATCCTCGGTAAGGTGTGGGATTTTTTTTCTGTCGGGGGCAAAAAGAAAATCCTAACCTGCACATTTCGCGGCGATTGCACTAGCCAAGGTCAAAGGACCCTCCCCCCCTCCCCCCCCCCCCCCCCCGCCATACATCGCAAGGTACTATACTGGCAGTAAATGACAGTTGACAGTATGATGATATTTGTATATAGTAGATGGTATAATAATAATAATAATAATTGTATATAATAGCTGTAATAATAATAGTTGTATACAGTAGTTGTTAAATTGATAGTAGTATATATTAGTTATAATAATAGTTGTATACTGTACTAATACCTTGTATCTCGACAGACGATAGTTTGTTACATTGTGCTTCAAAAAGTCTAACTAAAACCCAAGGAGGTGGCGAATGTGACTAAACAGAACAATTCGCGCTGTAGATGTTCGTCCACAATGGTTGCATGTGAATCATGGTCATTTCCATCATCATGCACCATCTTACGTCTCATACGTTCAGTGTGTGACCTATCTGCAATTATTTTCTCCTTTTCTTTATTCCGTTTCTGATCTTTGCCATCCATGCAACACGATCAGTGGCGATTTGCTTCTAAGGTGCAATATCAATACCTGTATCAGTCATGTCGTGCTTACACACATCTTTTTATCCTAGTAGAGGCCGACCCCGAGATATTTTACCCATCTGTAGTTCACCAAAAAAGAAGGCCTTTGGTATTCTACCATCATCCATCCTCCTAATGTGTCTTATCCATCTAAATCTACGAAGATTGAGCGTGGAACAAATCGTCACACAACCTAATCTTTGTTGTATTTGTGATTTTGTCTTTCTACTTAAACATAGGTATTCTTCGCAAACACCGCATATATGAAAGCTCTTTAAATGTTTCTCTTGGTGTGAGTAAATTGACAAGGCTTCACTGCCATAAAGGAGAGTACTAAGGACACAGGCTTGATAGACAAGGACATTACTTTTTAAGTAAGCTTTCTGTTCTCCCAGACTCTTTTTGTTAACCTTTTCATTGTTGTTGCTGCCTTACCAATCCCGATGTTGATTTCCTGATCGAAGGAAAATTTGCTATTTACCTCTGATCGTTAATATGTAAAATAGTCTACTATCTCCAGTTCGGCGTCGTCAATAAAGATTGATGGTACCCCATGTGCACCTTGTGACATAATCTGTGTCTTCTTTTTGCTAATGGTTAAATCAGATTCAGAACACGCATTGGAGAATGCAGATAGTAGACGTTGTAATTCTTCTTCAGAGTGGGTCGTAATTGCAGCATCATCTGCAAAAGCAACTCCCAGATCAATACCCTCCTAATTTTGATCTTCACCTTCAATCTCTGAGCATTGTAGATCCTGCCATCTGAGCGTAAGTGAATGTATATGCCACCATCCTGATCACAAAATTCATATTTTAGTAGAAGTGAAATGTATATCACAAAGAGAGTGAGAGGAAGTACACAACCTTGCTTAACTCCACTCTTGATTACAAATTCTTCTGAAGTTGCACCATCAAACATGATTGTACCCGTCATGTCTGTGTGGAACGATTCCACAACTGACAGAAGAGTTAGCGGGCAGCCGATCTTCATGAATGCCTTGAACAGACCCTCACGACTGATAAAATCAAATGCTTTTGTGAGATCGATGAAGGCAATAAACAGTGGTTGATTGTGTTCACGCATTTTTCTTGCATTTGTCGCAATGAGAATATCATATCAATGGTAGACCGGTTCCGCCAATAGCCACAGTGTGATTCGGGGTGGACTTAATCTCCCATATTTTCCAAACGATACACAAAATTGAGATACCCCGACATTTGGTTCGGTAGCGGGTAGGGGTATCCCCTATCAAAGGAGAAGTAAGACGCCTCCTTCCCTCCGCTAGCCTATGGGACACCCTTGGACAAGGTGGAGTACCCGTTTAGCCCCCCGATCAGGGTTACGTGAAGCCATGGGTGCAGGTGGTGGATGAAGATGGAGAGCAGCCGACAGATAGTTGTAGGTTATGGTCTTCACCTTCACGACGGTATACAGAGGATCTCTTTTTTGAGGAGACAATGGCTACGGTCACTGACCAGTATGGTCACTGCTAGGAAGGAAAGCAATGGCAAACTATCTTCTTTATAGATGCCAAGAAAATAATGTTTTGTGGAATCATCGATAATCAGAGAAACGGCGTAAATGGGTGCTCCATAGGAGCAGCCTCGCCGGTAGGGATAGTCATGCGCACCAGGTGACTCCAGACCGTCAACAGGCTACTAGGTGCAAAATATTAATATCATTGAAAGTAGGAACTTGGAATGTTAGAACAATGAATGCAGATGGAAAATTAGAAAACATCAAACAAGAAATGGAGAGAGAGAAGATTAACATATTAGGAATATCGGAAACGAGATGGAAAGGGGCAGGGATAAGGACAGGAGAGGATTATAAGATTATTTACTCTGGGGGAGAAGAACACCAAAGAGGTGTTTCCATTATATTAGATAAACAAACATCAAATACTGTCAAAGGATATCGAGCTGTGTCAGACAGAGTTCTATTAGTGAAATTAAACGGAAGACCTTTTAAAATAAATATCATTATAGTATATGCCCCAACAAGTGAATGCAGTGAAGAAAGTATAGAGGAATTTTATAACGACATGGAGTCTGCTTTGAAGAACTGCAAAAAATCAGAAATAAATATCATAATGAGTGATTTCAACGCAAAAATATGAAAGCAAGGCGATGGATGCAGTGTAGGCAACCATGGTTTGGGAGAAAGAAATGAAAGAGGATACAGACTTGTAGAATGGGCAAAAGAACCAGAAATTGTTGTAGGAAACACCTGGTTTAAACAGCATCCTTGAAGATTATGAACATGGAGGAGTCCAGACAGCAGGATTAAAAACCAGATAGATTACATCCTGATTAACAGAAGGTTTCGAAATGCGTTAACAGTCGTAAAAACAGTTCCAAATGCAGACTGTTACAGTGATCACAGATTAATTACGGGCACATTGAGGGTAAAGTTAAAGAAAGTCAAGTATATAGCAGGAAACCCTAAATATGACTTGTGCAAATTGAAAACTGACAGAGAAATACAAGATAATTTTAACATAGAAGTAAAGAACGAATTTGATTTATTGTCTGATCTAGAGATCCTATTTCAAGATGTAGATGATCAATGGGAAATGCTGAAAAATTCAATCAGTTGTGCAGCAGAAAAAACTATTCCAAAAGTAAAGAAAGTGGGCCGTAAGACATGGATGACTGAAGAAATTTTACAACTAATGGAAACAAGAAGACAGAACAAAAATAATCCTGCCAAATATGAAGAAATTCACAGAAATGTCAGAACCTTATGTAGGGAGGCAAAAGAAACATGGCTTGAGGAAAACTGCGAAGAAATTGAAAAACAACACAACAGTAAAAATGCGAAACTAATGCACAAAAGAATTCAGGAGCTTACTAATCAAAGAACACGTACATCAGCAGGCTGCCTAAAGACAAAAGATGGAAGAGTCATAATAGAAAAAGATCAGATCTTACATGTATGGTCAGATTACGTGAAAAACCTTTATGACGACAACAGAGACGAACACTACGATGTTCAAAATAATAATGAAGGACCAGCAATTTTGAAGATGGAGGTTCAGAATGCTCTTAACCATATGAAATCTGGCAAGACCCCTGGTTCAGACAGCGTCACAACAAATGATTAATGCTTTAGAAGAATATGGAATAGATAAAGTTACCAGTCTGCTTAATACAATATATGATACTGGAAATATACTTCATGAATTATGTAATTCTGTATTTATTGCAATCCCAAAGAAATCAGGAGCCTTGGAATGTGATCAACATCGAACAATTAGTATAATCAGTCACATCACGAAGATTTTGCTAAGAATTATCATGAAAAGAATTAGGAGGAAAATAAAACCTGAAATAGGAGAAGAACAATGTGGGTTTGTAGAAGGAAAGGGTACAGTAAATGCTGTATATTTACTGAGAACCGTAATTGAACGATCTATAGAAGTAAACAAAGATCTACACCTTTGCTTTATTGACTACACAAAGGCTTTCGATAAAGTGAGACATTTCGACATGATAAGGATGCTTGAAGATCTACAAATTGATGGAAAAGACCTTAGACTTGTAAAAAACATATATTGGAAACAATAAGCTGCCATAAGAGTTGATAATGAAGTAGGCCAATATCAGCCTATTAAGAGAGGTGTGAGACAGGGATGTGTAATGTCTCCAGATCTGTTTTCCCTGTACAGTGAAAGTATTTTCAGAAATATTGAAGATATGGAAGGTATCAACATTGGGGAACGATGCATCAATAACATTAGATATGCAGATGATACAGTCTTGATCGCAGACAATGAACAGGACCTGCACAATTTAGTAGATGCGGTTGTTACACACAGTGAACAACGAGGGTTAGAATTAAATTGTAAAAAGACACAGATTATGGTCGTCACTAGGAAGAACGAAATACCACAATGTAATATACAAGTAAATGGGAATATTCTTCAACAAGTGAATAGGTACAATTATTTCGGAACAGTAATAACATCTGATGGGAGATGCTTTGAAGAGATTAGAACAAGGATCGCCATGTCTAAGGTAGCCTTTAGCAAGATGAAAAACATACTGACCAATAAAAAGATGTCAATTGAAACGAGAAAAAGAGTGTTGAGGTGCTACATAGAACCTGTACTTTTATATGGATGTGAACCTTGGACAATGATTTAAAGAGAAAAAAGGTGTTCAGGTCAAGCTGAAAAACATCTGATGGCTGTAGAAATGTGGTTTCTGAGGAATACCATGAACAGCCAGAAAGACCATCGAATAGGTCCTTCAAGAAACAAACGAAGATCGTAAACTGATTAGAGACATTAGACGGAGACAGTCAAAATTTTTTGGGCATGTTATGAGAAGAAATGATTTGGAGAACTTGGTGACAACTGACAAGATCGAAGGGAACAGACCAAGAGGAAGACCTAGAAGCAAATACCTGGATGGCTTGGCCACATGGCATGGTCGAGACAGGAACACGGAGCTGATCCACGACTCTGGTGATCGAGTGAGATGGCAGAACATGACCGCCCATGCTTATCGGCATGGCACATGATGGATGGATGGATACTGACAGCTGAACGTGACCTGAACACCTTTTTTCTCTTTAAATCAGCAGTAGAAACACCTAATTTGCGTAAAGCAACTATCAGTTCTTACTAATAGGAATAAAACAGCCGTATAACATAAATGTACATCTGTTATCCTGTTATGAATATGTTAATAAGGTTCTACTAAAAGCTCCATTCAGTCTTTGCTGTGGTTCTCTGTAGCGCTTAAAAATCATTATTCACGTTTAAATGGACAAAAAAGACTGGGTACAGTTTACCATGCTCCTGGCCAAGGCTAGAGCTTGGGTCTCATCTGACATGAAGGCCCCACTCCCAGACTTGACATCCAGCACTAGACCACTGATGTTCTCTGCCGCCTTTTTGGAAACTATGGATGCTAGACACGTGGGTGGGGGTGGGAGGAGGTGGAGTGTCAATACAATGATAATACAACATTCAAATAATGTCTCTGCCTTGTACTAGGCCAAGATAATACACCACTCAAGCAATGTCTCTATCTCGTAATAGACCAAGATAATACACCACTCAAGCAATGTCTCTATCTCGTAATAGACCAAGATAATACACCACTCAAGCAATGTCTCTATCTCGTAATAGACCAAGATAATACACCACTCAAGCAATGTCTCTATCTCGTAATAGACCAAGATAATACATCACTCAAGCAATGTCTCTGTCTTGTACTAGACCAAGATAATACATCACTCAAGCAATGTCTCTGTCTTATACTAGACCAAGGTAATACTTCGCTTAAACATTATTTCTGTCTTGATCTAGACCAGGAAACAATGTGTCTGGGAGTGGTTTACCAAATGATCACGGTCATGGCACACGGATAAGTCTATACTTGGTCCAGTTTGCTGCCACGGAGAGACCCTCCACACACACTTTGGTGCCCGGTCGGGGGTAATGCTTCTACACCAAGTCCACTAAGAGAGATGCAAGCCTTTTTCCAGTCTCAAACCACATGAACACCGACGGGTCAGGCGAGTTTAAAAGTTAAAACTAAGTTATGAGGAAGATTTACAACACACCAAGCAAGTTATTAACACATTTGCCATAGTTGTTGGTGACTGATTCAAGATGTTCTAATGAGCACGTGGCTTTTAGTTCACCGTTGTCACTAGCATTTCTCTTGTGGTGTTATCAAGCTTAACAAGTTTAGACATGAAATCTTGCTTAGCGTTTTCTTGGTCAGGGAGAATCAATTTCCAGGTAGATCTGTATTATTTCATAACAAGACAATATTCTCAGTATATAAATTCAATTACTCGAATGTGTTAGCACTTGGTTTTTCATAAGTCAAGCGTGCTTTTCTTGAGCGTCTTCTGGAGTGATAATATTATTTTCTGGGATGAAGGATAGGACAATCCCCTATCAAACATCAAGTAGGGCGCTTTGTTCACTCTGCTAGTCTATAAGACACTCTTGCGCAAGGTGCAGCACCTGTTTATCTCCCCAACTAGGGTATCATGAAACCACACGAGCAGGTGGCTGAGTGAGCTTCGGAGCAGCCGACAAATGTTTGTTGATTATAGTCTCAAATTAGTAACGAGAGACAATGATTACGGTCATCAGCCAGTACGATCACTGCCATAAAAAGGACATCAGTGAAAATTTACCTTTTCAAGAGATGCCTTGATCATCATTCGTCAATGCAAAGAATATCAGAGAGTCTGATAATCATGTGAGATGGCGAACTATGACTGCCCACGCATATCGCCATGTCAAATGCTGACGATGAATAATCTAGGCACAGATGTTAAACCGACACTGGATAAGCATTGTCATAATACTTTCGGTACTTGAAATTAAGCAGAAGTTTCACCGTTTAATTGAATCGCAAAATTGTATATTCATAAATTATTTATATACATTCTAATGCTTTTTAAAACGTTAGTTTTATGTCCTTTTACAGGACATTGCATTCAACCCCAACATGTATTGGCTGTTTGTGATTCACTGGGCAATTTTACTGACAGCTATTACGCTTACCTGAAATTAATCCTATATGTGAAACTGTAGAGGTCACATCCCTGATACCGTACATCTTTCTGTCTGCGGGACAAATGCCATCCGTCTGGCCAGCGATAAAACAGCCAACATCTCTAAGTAATCCGACCATCTTCTCCTGAGTCAAAGACACATTAAAGCCTGGGATAGACTCGAGCTTGTCAAGAGTTCCCCCTGTGTGGGCCAGCCCTCTGCCTGATATCATTGGGACCTCAAGAATGGAAACAAGAAAATGACAAGCTTTAGGCCGTCTTTGTCATCTTTCATATGTTTTATCGGGCCTTATCGGTCGTATAGTTGGACTGGGAAGCCGACACGGTTCACATGTTTAGGATGTGCAGCGTCTTGATGTATATTCACATAACCCAGAATAACAAGCTGAGAGTTCAGAATGGTCGTGTCAAATATGCAGTTTACAAAACAGAAAACAGATACCCGCATTATTCTGTGGTATCCTTTTAAAGGTTATCGCAGTAAACACCAGCATTTCTGCCGCTTTGATCTCTTGGCAAGTTTACGTTCAGTAGTCAGTAGTAGCTTTCTGAACGACCGGCACCGATATCAACGCAAAATCAACGCAACGCGGTCTGCTGCCAAATCACGCGGACTTGTGTTTCGAGCGCGGGTATACGGGATTACGAACTGCGTCTGTAAGCCCTTCGCCACTGTATTATTTACTGCTGCTAATATGATAACACTGTTAACAAACTTGAGACTCGTAGATTCAAACAAACCTGAGACTCGTAGATTCATCCACTTTCAATGGCTGAAAGAGATACATCAACATACAGAAAGTTGTGTACAAGCCATGTTTTGAATAAAAAGTACTAAAGGAAACAAATTAAATTCAAATGACGGAATCTCTCCAGATATACTCTACCTCTTTCTCTCTTTCTGTTTTGCTTAAGGATACCTTTAGAAGAAGTCCAGTTCTATGGATATATGTTGCTGTATTGTGAATTCATCGAATCGATTGAATTCCAAGACGTTTTGTGCGCATTCGAGTGGAAAATCACATTGTGCATTGAACGACTCCTTGGTAGCTTGTGGAATTCCACATTGCACCTATGTATTCAGGACTGTGCATGGTCAGAATGTAGCAATGCGTCCACGGGCTGGCTGGAGTTTTGACTTTCCTGTGACAGCGGTCACGGTTCCATCTTGCCTCCCTCAATATGGTGACTTGATCCAATTAAACCATGTGATGGCATGTGGCTGGGGTTTTGACTCACCCTTGACAAAGTTCGCTGTTTCACCTCCCTTCCCTCAAGACGACGACTTGAACGATTTATGGAAGTTGTCAAAATACTTAAAATAATTGAAACGTTGTCATTATATTCCTTGGATTATAATGTTCAATAAATCCACACTACGATCATAAGAAATATATCCGAGCTACACACAAAAGTTACATATCTACATTACGATCTTGAAATTACAACTTTGCACGAAAAATACCGCAGAGGTTTATATTTAGCACAAATATATCAAGTATATTAAAAACAGCGAAAGATGTATTCACATTATCAGTGAAGTCAGGATAATTTTACTTTGAAAACTGAATCATAGCCGGATTCCACATGTGTTTTTCTTGTTCCTTTGTTCCGCGCTCTAGCAGGATATATCAGTGTTGGATAGTTTAAGCGTGTGTCGATGACAGACAGAGCGACAGACCAACAGAGAGACAGACAGACAAATAGACAGACGGACGGACTGACTGACGGACAAGTAGGTTGTTGGTAGTTGGACGGAGAAACAGATAGATAGATATAGACGGGTTAGTCTATCCGGCAATTATTAAATGTCATAAATAATCAGCACATAGATTCATTTGGTCACGACATAAATGATAGGATTTTAAAAAAAATGTTGTTGCGTAACCCTTACGGGAAGTTGCAGTCAACACCAGCATTTTCAGCTGCTGTTGATGTACTAGGCAAGTGTTACGTTCAGTTGTTTGCCATTGCTTTCTGAACGACCAGCCCCTATACCTTTTTCGAAAAAACCAGCACCGCCGTGTTTCTAACCCGGGTATACGGGCTCACAATCCGCGTTCGCAAGCCCTTCAGCCACAGAGACCGGTTGGAATGATAGGATATCGAACCATAAAACGTGAACATTATGGGCCGCGTAATCTATCTTATAACTACAGCTATGATGATATTACAAATGCTAGTCTGATGTGGTGGATATCCGTTTGCACAGAGTTGTTCAACAGAAATTAAACCTCCATTAGCTATTGTACAAGGCGTACCTATGATATAGAAACACACGATGAAACGCTAACCCATAAGGCACAGTCATTTAAAACACTTTCCTACGTATAAAGAAACTTACGAGGAAACTATTACTTACCTTACAGTAACTGACAAGGAAGCACTTACCTTTGTTACAGTAACAGGCACGGAAACGCTTACCTATGTTACATAAACTGACAAGGAAACTATTATATATAATAAAGAAACAGACAACTACAAGAAAACAATAACCTATGATAAAGCCGCGGACGTGGAATCACTTACCCGAGATACTGAAGCAAAAAGAGAATGAAAGTGACAGGGAAACACTTACTTTTGATAAGGAAACGGAAATTGGCAGGCAGGAAATATCTACCTTAGATACAGAAACAGACATGGAAACACTTACATACAGAAACAGACATGAAACCATTTCCCAACATACAGAAACAGAAATGGAACACTCACCTACATACAAAAATATATATGGAAATACCAAATACAGAAAGAGACATGAAAAACAAAACTTACCTACATACAGAAACAGATATGGAAACACTTATCTACATATAGAAACCGACATAGAAACACTTACATACATACAGAAACAGACAAGAAACACTTACCTATATACAGAAACAGAGATGGAAACACCTACATACAGAAGCAGACATGGAAACACTTATCTGCATACAGAAACAGACATGGTTCATTTGCCTACATACAGAAACAGACGTGGGAACACGTATCTACATACAGACACATATATGGAAATACAAACCAACATACATAAACAGACATGGAAACACTTATCTACACACAGAATCAGACATGTGTGATATACTTTATTTTCACAAACGTAACATGTAGTAAATATTTCCCTTCGACAATTAAAGTTGGACACCGCATCAGGGCTAGTTTGTTCCCCGCTGCGATAAATCCTACTTTTTACATCGACTCATTGTGACGTCACAACCGGAGGGAACTAAAATAAAAACACAGGCAAGGCGGAAAAACGGCCTATTTGTTTTTACCAAAAGCCAGCATGAGATAGCAGATCTGAAATAGCGGAAGGAGTGAGAGAGTTTCGAAATCAAATTCATGAGAAAAGAAAATCCCCAGCCTATGACATCGCTTTTGAGAAATTGCATCTCATTCAGATCATGAAACGTGTCGACATGTTGAAGTCATTCAGATAAATAAGGTAAACACCATATTTACTTTAATTTATTTAAATCTTAGATTAGTTTGTGAGTCTTTTTCCCAGAAGAAGAGTTGGTAAGTCGACTTGTTGAACACATGTGGTGAGTTCTTAAGAAGTTAATTATAATATACTTAATTGTTATAGTTTATAGATAAATTATACATTAAGAATAACCACAGTGAGTTTTATTTTTCTCCCACAGGAACAATTGATTTAATGTATAAAACATTAGACACAGGTTGTAAATTTTATTTCTTAAGGTAAACTCAGTCAGTAGTGATTTAGAGTAGTAAGTAACTTAAGATGTAAGAAAACTCAGAATCCTTAGTGCAGTGGTAAGGACACTATTTTACATGTGCCCACTCAGAATCCTTAGTGCAGTGGTAAGGACACTATTTTGCATGTGCCCACACTGGTAAGAAGAAACTATTTTAAATGTGTAAACTCTGATAAGTCAAACTAGTGTAATGTGTATAGTCAAGTAGATTTGAGCACATGCAAAGACAAGTAGGTTGTCTTATATTTCATGAACACATGGGAGCCAAATAGAGTCCTATAGTGAACATAATTTTGTGTGTTGAATTAAATCACCCGTGTGGTGAGTCAAATGTGTTTTCAATGTTGTAAACATATGGAATTAATATTTGTGCCACACAATAAAACTTAATCAACCGGCACGCTAGAATGATTAAGATTCATAATGCCTGAATGTGGATTGAGTATATCACATAAATCTATGAGAGCAGATGGGGACTCATGTGTATTTTCATTTTTGCTACACATGAGGAAGTATCCTTTGAGAATCTCATAATTATGTCTAAGGATTACATAAATCTATGTCATTGCTTAGAGCATGTCTGTGAGAATTCGTATGTGATTTCATTATTGTTAAACATATATGACTGTATCATCTGGTAACAACACATCAGTATGACTATTCAACATCCAGGAAATATTATAATTTATGAGGAAAGATGAGCATGTTTGAGATTCTAATGTAAGGTCATAGTGGTTGAATCTGTGAATTTATCATGTGTCAAGCACAGACAGATACTAATTGTCATTCCTACAGATAATATGTGTCTGATTAATGATTGTGAAATGAGAGATTTCATTGTGATATCAATGATGTTAAACATTTTAAGTTATTGGGAAATCAGATAAGCATAATTACCCACCTTACATGCAAGTATGAATGATGTTAGATGAGAGAATTGATCATCCATGCACATATGAATGATGTCTGATAGATGAGAGAAATGATCACCCATGCACATATGAATGATGTCTGATAGATGAGAGAATTGATCATCCATGCACATATGAATATTGTCTAATAGATGAGAGAATTGATCATCCATTCATATGAATATTATGTTTGGGAATGAGTGAATGCTGCAAAGGAGTATAAGCTAACAATCAATCTCATGATGGAAGGCAACTTTGATTGTAATGCCATGTCTATCACCAGAGAACTTGTTCGGCATAACCCATAAACTAAATAATAAGTTAGTACACTCCGACGCATGACAACACAATGTATTAAATATCACTAATCATACACTCATCTCGGTTTGTGCGCTAAGCACGACACAAACCATCTATATATATAAAAGAGACTGTATGTATGTCCGTTCTTTATGCGTTTGCGAACGATCCATCCGATTGAGATGAAATTTTCTACACGTTTTCTTTTCATTCCTGTGCAACTTTCTGTCATAGTTTTTTAGTTTTTTCTCGGCTACTTACTTACTAAAATTTAATATTTCATTTTTCATTATAATTTCTATATAGCAAGGGGACTTAGCTCTAGAAAAGTTATTTCAAGGGGCATAACTTTTAATAACATTTCTATATACTTTATAGTCATATTGTTGCATCGTTTTCAAAGATTTATAAACTCTTTGTCTATAGTTATTTACAGGCATATGAGTTATAATAAATAATGATATAATATTTAAGGCATTTTCAAAGTTTTCATAAAAATAATGCATAATGCATAACATTGTAACTCATCTTTTTATGCTTAAAGAAGTTATCTACAGTCATGTAGGTGATTAAAAACAGTTGTCATTAAAAATAATGGATGGTGTGTGGAAGGACTTTATTTTAAGTTACTGTGCGCCAGGAGCTGGGCGAAGCCACGCCGGGTCAGATAGACAGACAGACAGACAGACAGACAGACAGATAGACAGACAGATAGTCGGGAACGGAAGCTTATATGACTACTTATATGAATTAAATGAGATGCTTCCCACCAGGGACTGGGTGAAGCTGGGCGGCTCAGACAGACAGACAGACAGACAGACAGACAGACAGACAGATAGTCGGGAACGGGAGCTTATATGACTACGTATATGAATTAAATGAGATGCTCCCCACCAGGGACTGGGTGAAGCCGGGCCGGGTCAGACAGACAGACAGACAGACAGACAGACAGACAGACAGACAGTCGGGAACGGGAGCTTATATGACTACGTATATGAATCAAATGAGATGCTCCCCACCAGGGACTGGGTGAAGCCGGGCCGGGTCAGACAGACAGACAGATAGACAGACAGACAGACAGATAGTCGGGAACGGGAGCTTATATGACTACTTATATGAATTAAATGAGATGCTCCCCACCAGGGACTGGGTGAAGCCGGGCCGGGTCAGCCAGACAGACAGACAGACAAACAAACAAGCAGACAGACAGACAGACTGATAGATAGATAGATCCCCTCCAGGGACTGGGCGAAGCCGGGCCGGTCAGCTAGTATCATATACTACGCATACTAAAAGCATCTGGTTTTGTACCTTAAGCAAAATCCCACTTTGTATTACATGTCACTCCTGTTAACACATAGGGTCTAGTGTAATGATAATAATGTAATACAATTATGATGATGATGAATGTAGTGTAATGATTATAATGAGTATGATGATGATGATAATGGTTATAATGAGCATGATGATGATGATAAATGAAGTACAATCTTAGTATAGAGACGGTGAAGAGGAGGGGATATACTCGCCGTAAAACTTTGGACTAGAAAAGAATTCACCTGAATACTATACAAGAATGGATACCATAATGTACTTATATTGCTTATAAACAAGCACTCATTACAATGGGGAATGATTTTTAAAAGCCCTTAATGTATGAGACCCTTTTTCTTGAATAGAAAAAGATGAAGAGAATTAACCAGGTACAGAACAGGATGGGAAACATAGTTGTCAATTCCAATCAATCAAGGTATTACTTAACCGGTAGACCTGAAGACAGCATAGGTGAGGATGAAACTGCACATCTGCTAGTCGAAACCTTGAACACCATATAATGGAAGATTGAAAGGAGAGCAACCAATCATGTTGTGGATAACTATTTGAGAGCACCAAGACTCTTTACCTTCCACTGTTTATTTTCCTAGGATCACAATTCTTTTAGGTATTTTCTTTGTGAGGTTCTTGAAAAAAATTATAGAACATATGAGTTCTGATGTTCATATTGATGATATCTTTAGATTTATGATGGATGCTGAAATTTCAGGTATTGGTCATTATCCAGTCCTGACTTTGTGAATGCAGCACATTGTGAAAGTAGTAGTAGCAGTTTGACTGAATGCAGTAGCTACTTAACTGAGTGAGGCAGCTGAGATGGTGAGGCCATATACTATTCCACAGCAACTTCCTGCCAATTTTCACCACCCTTTCAGGACAGGTATAACATATCCTTTAGTCTAGGTAAAGTGGGGAGAAAACCAGTGAGGCATAATAAATCTAACCGGGGGAAAAAAATAAAAGAACACTCAAGAATATAGTCTACATGGACTGAATGCTACCGAGATCCAAGAACTGGATGGGAGACCAACCAGGGTGTACCCAGTTTTCTTCCACAGATTATAACTAGGCCAGCAGAAGAGGCCCAAATAAGTATAGTTAAGATCGGATACAACACTGAGGACAATGTATGATACAGTGGCACAGCCAGGAGATAGATAATTAGTTAGAGATGAATATGTAAATAATCGTGTAATTGTACTGCATTGATTGTTGTATGTTATTACATGTATAATCAATTCTTCTACTTCTTCTTCAGCGTTCCGAGCCATTGAGATTCTTTGCTGCATAATCAATCTGTATAATCAATAGCTCCATATATATATATAATGAAAATTATGCGTTATTTTCTCTTTTGAGAGTTCTCTTGTCATAGTAAAATTGTTGTACGCAATTACCCTAGATTAATTATTTAGTTGGTAGAGGAGAGGCAAGGAACCACCCCTAAGGACATTTGGGATACGCAGTAAACATTTCATTGTTTTCCTGGAGGTATTCATTGGTTCTCCAAAACTCTATTTAATGGTCTCAAATCATTGAGCCAGTAACCGCTAAATTAATTTTAACGGGCAGGATCACATTGAGAAAGAGGAACCGAGGATCCTTTATCTCTTTGGGGTTGAGCCATCAACTTGTTATCCGACAACATGGAAACACTTCCCTACATACAGAAACAGACATGGAAACACATACATACAGAAACAGACATGGAAACACCTACATACAGAAACAGACATGGAAACACTTATCTACATATAGAAACAGACATGGAAACATTTACCTGCATACAGAAACATACATTTAAAAGAAAATACTTACCTACATACAGAAACAGACATGTAAACACATACCTACATACAAAAAGAAACATGGAACACTTTCCTACATACAGAAACAGACATGGAGACACTAACCTACATACAGAAACATATGGAGACACTAACCTACATACAGAAATAGACATGGAGACACTAACCAACATACAGAAACAGACAAGGAGACTGTCATGTCACGAAAAGAGCTATGATAAGATTTATTGAAGGGAGATGATGGTGATAAGAGAAACATACGAGTTCAGACAAAACATATTGAATCATTATCACCTGCAATAATGAATAAGGAATTGAGACAAAGAAGTGCGCACTCTAAATGAACAGAGCAGTAAAGAACGGTTACACGTTACGTCACTCGAACGGAGACCGTGGTACCAGACGCATGGCTCTGAATTATGAGTTCGGCAATGGCAAACTATATATTGTCGCCGATATGTTAGTTGTGGTATTTGTAGTATTAATGTGAATTAGTTTAATGATAGTATGTTTGTGTGACCATGTGCAACAATGTGAATCGTAAAAAGAGAAACGTCATTTCCTGAAACAGCCGTCGTCCTGTCGTTACTTCCAAATTTCGTGTGTGTCCTTCAGTCATCAACACGACAAACAGCAGCGACAGCAATTCATCCACATCCGATACCCAAACTCTACCCATCTGCACCATGGCATTATATGGGGGATCGTCTGAGTACACCGAGCATTTATGTCATCATAAAGCAACAGTAGACTTCTTGAAGCGAAGTGTTGTTGAAAGTATGATCACTCAAGGTTGTCAACGAGAAGATGAGCATGATCAGCAAGTTTCCAGAAACATCCAGGCCGAACAAAATAGTCGCCGACGCTGATAGCATTTCCCCATCTCAGGTGACTTCAAACAGTCTAACTATAGTAACATCGAGCATGTCACATGGCGGGACCGCACCTTACTTACTCAGTTCTGGGAGCAACAACAAACATGAAGAGATCTTTCAAGAGAACATTGTTGTTGGCGTTGGCAATGTAACAGATGCAGTTTCGGCCATAGAAAAGACCATGTTGCCAAGGTTAAAAGTGATCCATGTCTCACTGATGGAAACATGCAACAGTTGATTCTGTCTGTCCAATTATTCATCCTTAATTCAACGATTTCAGTGTACTGTTTCGTGACAGTTCTGAAGATACAGCATCTTTCTTACACTTAACGGAGATTTGAGATGTTGGACTCAGATCACTGTGATGTGTGCATTTCACCATGCACGTCTTCAATTTCCATTCGTCTTTACAGATACAGCAAATGCAGTTTCAACAGAAATCAATTCACAAAATAAACTTTTGCTGTATTTTTATTTTATATCACCGTTGTTTCTGCGGTCTCGACGTCGAATGCCAACAGACTGTGTCATTATGAAGTCGTTATAGGAAAACAAAATGGCTTGTTCGAACAAGAAAAATGACCCGTGTACAAAACCGTGCAGCGAAGAAAGTGTACTACCTGAGTCTGAGTTGGAGGGACACATCAGGCCACCCTGCATTGTTCTTATAAAAAAAATTGTTCTCTAAAGAAACCAAGACCCCAACTCCTGTTCCAGAACCAGAAATGCCTGAACCCGAATGTCGCTTTGCCTATACACTACCATGCAACACTGATGAAGAAGACTGATAACAGTTTAACCGAGATTTGAAATAGCAAGCTGGATGAAGTCAAACTGACGAGTTAGCATTGACAATCAAACATTTGGATGAAATCAGTTGCATCTTTTACAATGGAAGTGATGGTTGATCTAGACATATACAAAAGCCTTCAGTCTATGAAGCTTCATTTCTAGAACATGGATCAGTGTTTCTCATAACGTTCAAATATCGTTCATGGTTTGAGAAATCTCGTATGTTTACTTTGAATGAATCGGTCTGCAACGAAATTCTATTTTTTTTTATAACAGTGTTAAACAAATCTAACTCGCATTAAAAAAAATCAAACTGAAGAAACAGAAGCTTATCGAAACGTACACAAAACGTATTACAGCAATCTTCAATAAGCCAAATAATAATCAATATATAATTCCCGAGATTCTGGAGTCTTAAAATGCATACTTCAATTATGACTGTGTGATTGCACACCGGATACATTCTGAAGCCATACTACAACCAACTGTAGTCATTCTACAGTCAATGGATATTATTAAGTTAACATATAGTGACCAGACTCTATTTAGTCAAAGCCGAGGTACTCAAACCTTCCTTGTCAAGTCACGAACTTCTTTAGCAACATTTTTAAACCTGAAAGATGTCCATACATGCTTCAAATTTAAAGTCATCTTCTCGTACCTTACTGCTTTTGAGGTTTTCCTGTAATATGGAGTCGTGCAAGAGTGATTTGTGTGAAAGCAGCAATCAGCCTCACACAACCGGTGGTGAGTCAAGATCATCGCACGTCATGGAGGAAGTGTTTCAGTACATCGAACCGCCATGCCCACAAGTGTTTCCTCCTCCATGTCCATTATGTGAACCGAAAGAAAGGTGTCTGGAATGTGCTCATATATGTACCAGAAAAGATCCCGATCAATGTGTTCAAGATAGGCTGTAACTCTTTGAGAAAAGTCACTCAGTCGCCCGAACCGATGAGAGGATACAACGCTTTGACCCTCCTCTATACGGATGTCCGAATCCTCCGTCAATGCCTCCACCTCCATCTCCGCCGGTGTCAGCATTGGAATATTTGTCAACCCGTTATCTAACTAGGAGACAATCTGCCCCAGCTTCTGTGCCAACCATGGGCAGCAGTTCATTTACCAATGACAGATTTGAAATAAATGAGGTTGTCAAGTTGAGTGAAAGCATGCAGTAGATACTATCGAAGAACTGTACTATGAGAATGGAATCAAGATGCTAGAACAAGTCATCGAATACACATTACCAACATCATATGAACAATGCTAAATAATATAATAATATACATCACTCATCATCACAAATAAAGAAATTTCATGTTGTTCGCACGTGTAACGAGCATGTGAGCATCTTACATCAACATACTACATCATATATAAATATTTTAAAATATAATTGCAGATAATACATATTATACTTCCTAGGTACTTGATGCGCTTTACATGTTTCAAAGGATGTTCGTGTAGGTGAATTGTGTTTCTTTCTTTCTTCTCCTTTAGTTATAGTCATTACCCATGTTTTACTTATGCTAATTTTTATGTTATGTTCCCTACACATTTCATTTAGACTATTCATGTGGTCTTATAATTCAGCTTCTGATTTTGCTATTAGGCTTGATCATCCTCAAACAGGAGTTCTCTAATGATGCAATTTGCAAATGGTTCTTCTTCGGTGTTCTCGTCATGCGGTGTTCTTGCGGTATCTGGTTAGATAGTTTCTTTACATATGTTGTCTATATAGGTTATGAACAAGAGAGGGGACAGGACACAACCTATTCGTACTCCGGATCTTATGGTGAAGAGTTCTGAGTTTCCTCCAGTTGCTCTCGCTATGCATTCACTGTTGTTGTATAAGCTGATACATAGGTTTGTTAGGTGTGTGTTCACTTCATATTGTTTAAGGATTCCCTACAGCTTGTTTATATCTACTCTATCAGATACATTTTTCTTGGGCGACAAAAGGCTAAATAGAGTGTTTCATTGACTTGGATTGATTTTTCTATAAGTTGCGTAAGAGCTAAAATGGCATCTATGCATCCTTTGATTTTCCTAAATCTAGGTTGTGTTTCGCTTAGCTGGAGTTTTATAGTAGTTTGTAATCTTTTCTTTTCAAGAATTTTGCAACATATTTTCCCAGTTTGGCTAAAAAGGCAAATGCCTCTGTATTGCGTGCATCTAAAAGAAATGTTAAAGACTATCAATCAATCAATCATGTGCCATGCCGGAAAGCGTGGGCGGTCATGACTCGCCATTTCACTCGATCACCAGTGTCGTGGATCAGCCCAGCGTTTTCGTCTCGTCCATGCCACGTGGCCAAGCCATCCAGGTATTTTCCTCTCGGTCTTCCTCTTGGTCTGTTCCCCTCGATCTTGCCATTTGTCACCAAGTTCTCCAATCCATTTCCTCTCACAACATGTCCAAAAAATTTTGACTGTCTACGTCTAATTTCTCTAATCAGTTTACGATGTTCATTTGTCTCCTGTAGTACTTGGTCATTGGTTCCTCTATCCGTCCATGGCACTCCCTGCATTCTCCTCAGAAACCATACCCCCGCAGCCATCAGATGCCCCTCAGCCTGACCGCTCATTGTCCAAGTTTCACATCCATACAAAAGAACAGGCCCTATGTATCCCCCCAATACTCCCTTTCTCGTTTCAATTGACATCTTCTTATTGGTCAGAATGTTTTTCATCCCGCCAAAGGCCACCTTCGCCATGGCGATTCCTGCTCCAATCCCCCCAAGGCATCTCCCATCAGATGCCATAACCGCTCCAAGACTATACGTAATTTAATATTACTACAATTTGTAAAGATTATATAAGTTATAAATAACTATATAAAACAGCAACTAGAATATATACGTATAAACGTAATGGACATAGGACTAGAAAGATATTCATGTGACAGTGTTGAGTTGTATTGTACGTGAAGATGCTTTAGTCATATTATTACACATGATCACGTAGATGAAGGGATAGAAAGAAACTGGAATATAAGGAAATTAACAAAATAGTGAATGTAAATATTAGGCAGACCAAGAGAAAGGATGCTGGACGGAGTGAGACTGTGGCATGGAGGAATATCATCAGCTGAGTTGATCCAGAACACCAAAGACCGAGATCTGTGGAGAGCCATGAACGCCTACGTCAGCCGGCACGGCACTTGATGTTGTTGATGATGATGATGATGATGATGATGATGATGATGATGATGATGATGATGATGATGATGATGATGATGATGATGATGATGATGATGATGATGATGATGATGATGATGATGATGATGATGATGATGATGATGATGATGATGATGATGATGATAGATTAGGCATGAAAGGGTAGACATTATAATAAATTTATGGCAGACGTTAAGATATATGGCAAACATAATGGTAAAATAGAATAAATATAAGCAATTGAAAGATCTAAACAACTCGTGAACAATCACCATTGGAACCAGGAAAGGTTGGAAAAGTGCATTTACGTGACATAACCCATAAATCAGAGAATCATAAAGCAGTCATACGATAATAAACATGGACCAACAGATTGATTGAACGGTAATGATAGTCAATTACAAGACAATTAGGCAAATCACATACCAGTATGCCCAAATGATTGTGACAGCAATACACTGTAAGAAAGCACACGTACCTTGACCTAGTGCGGCCAAGAAGCCCACGTGAAACGAGACTGTAGAACGTGCATGAAGGATATACTGGATAGATATCCATTGCACCCATAGCAATTCGGAAACAGCATAGGGACGCCCAGGTGACGCTGTGAAACTCATTGCAATGTTAGAACGTGTATGGAGGATATCAAAATAAAAGTCCCTACAGATATCCATTGCACTCATAGCGACTTCGTAGCAGTCTAAAGCATGGCTGAGGGACTGCATGGGGACGCCCAGGGGACGTTCTGAAGCCCATAGCAGGAGTAGACCTCAGCCCTCCCAGGCTGAGGCTACACGTCATAGGGACTCAAAAGGACGTGCCCGATATAAATAGTTTTTTTTTGTTAGTTTTGGTAGTGTATTTCTGAAACAGTTGATATTCTACAGATCATTCCAGAGTATTGACTAAGTAAGATGACCAGATGGCACCATGTTTCGTTCCATGTCAAGGCATAAGAAACCGAATAGACTGACAAAATGTTTTCAACATTTTGAAAAGTGGAGGGGGTGTAATGCCATGTCACGTAAAGAGCTATGATAAGATTTATTGAAGGGAGAAGATGGTGATAAGAGAAACATACGAGTTCAGGCAAAACATACTGAATAATTGTCACCGGGAATAATGAATAAGGAATTGAGACAAAGAAGTGCGCACTCTAAATGAACAGAGTAGTAAAAGAACGGTTACAAATGACTGTGGCGAAACGCCAATGGCTCATGTCCTCATGCCTTCTTTCATTTTGGGTAAACAGGGGGAAACAGCGTTCGGGAGCTCTCAGTTCTCTTGTTCGCTCAATCACCATGGAAGATAGTTCTTTGGGTTACTTTCATAACACGATCTTTTCATGGAGCGATTAGATATATGTCTTTCCTTTCGGGTAGACCCGATGGAGCGCCTTGCGCCAAATGCGCACTGGTGCGACTTCTTGGGCAATTCATGTCCGTTTCTAAACTTATCGTTACCCACTGCATAATGTCAAGATGTCAAGTTGAAGATTGGGACATTTTACATGCAGAATACTGCTGGGGTATAAAAGGTAATTCTAGGTTGTAATTAGTTCTGCACTTATAAATCTCTATTGTCTTAACTACTGAGATGAATTGGCGAAACGGCAGTCTTGCCATATTGGGAGGGGGGGGACCGTTAGCCAATCTGGCTAAGCGTCTTGATCTTGGCTTAGCAAGGGAACAATTCTGATCAATAAATATTTCCCAAATGATATCGCTTGTTCTTGGCAGCCGATAGACGAGTGCTATCTTTCCTTCTACGGCCTGAACTGGGCATACTGTCATCTTTCTGTAGAATATAATCAACGGTATGCCGGAAGGAGGGAAGCGCTCTTTGGGGATGGGGTCCACCAATCTATGATCTATCTTCTTGAGCCGGAAGAGGCTATCCACAGTGCTATCTCTTTCGTCTTTTAGTCGATAGGATGATGTCGGGAAGATAATGGACTTCTCTATCTTACTGAGAGAACCTGAACTCATCTGAATCTATGGGTTATTTGAGGCACTGCCGGTACATTGCGGCGACTGCTCAGAAGAGAGCAGCGGCCGGACGGGGTAGTATCTTCTTTCCTATTCTTGCTAGGAATGGGGAACAACTCTTCTTTGATTACTCACACCACACCACAAGAGCTTTGTCGTGAGAAAGGCATGGTTTGCAAGGGAGAGAGAAGCCGGGAAACGAATGTGCCCAATAATAATAAAGGCAGGGTATGAGTGTGGAGAGTAAGTCTTGTATGCAAAAGGGTGCATAGGGTAGCCGACAGGACGTCTACAAGTTTGAGGTCTACTCAAGCCAGGACGTAGCCAATCCAGGGGCTACCTGACATGTCAGACCCATTCAAGCAAGCCACTTATATAACTGTCTTGGTAAGCCAAAATGCATAACCAATTTATTAACTGAGGCCCAATTGGACCTCAGGTTTATGGTGCATGAGTCAGCTTGGTCGCTCACTGAAATTTTGTCATCTACAGGGTCCTTCTTTTGACAGTAAAGTGTGTTGAAAGACTCGACAGGGCTTCTATGCCCAAAGTTATAAGTACCTGATGAAACCAGGGCAAGTCAGTGGACATACCGGGTATAATGTTTCTAATTTTAAGGGAGAAGCATTACAAAAATTAAACGAGTGACACAACCACCACTCAAGTCTTCTCATCGACTTAAGGTCGAGTGTTTGCTGATGATTCTGTCTGTTTGGACCTACGCAAATTCCCATCCTTGTCCGGGACAGCGAAAGACTCTAACTCATTCCCTATACACAATCTGGTCTCAGGACTTCAGTTCCCAACCTAAATTGTGCCAAGTGATCCCATGGCATTTTCCCAGACCAGATGAGTGACTATATCGTGTTGGCCTCGGAAACTGGGAAGCTGTTGTTCGAACAACCGACGCTGGATAGAGAGACTGGAAAATTTGCCCGGTGAGGCAGTTGTGAAATAACGGGACAATTTAGAGATCTGTGCTATATGATGTTCAGAGTTTTCTGGCTTCATATCTGGACTAGAGTTATCTCATCAGTTTTGTTTTTCTAGACTTTTATAGGTTTATCTGTCTTGGTGTTCTTCTGTGTTGTCTTTATTACGGTATTAAATTCTAATTATAGTGACTGAGACGATCGTCATGTTACGTTTGTGTCAGCCAGAAATACACTGCAGGAAATAGACCCTGAGGTCGAAAGAGAGAGTGACAGTAAGTCCGGGAACGGATGAGGGTTAGCAGCAAAGACCTATCCCCAGCCAGGGCAAAAGAATAAGTTTAAAATATTGTGACGGGACTATTTGGGACCCTCCCCATAGCTTGTTACAATTTCTGGGGGCTCGTCCCGGGATATTTGAAATCCTGGTGGAGTTCTGGCTGATATAGTGATAGGGGACAGATATCCTTGTCTACTATCAACAGGTTCTGCCTACCGTGCCTGGCTATTGTCTGTACTCTGCCTGACACAGACTGACCGACATGTGACGTGTTGTGGTCGTATAAAATATCCAATTGTTTACTTGAGAGATAAATTTTGATATAGAATTGTATACACTTACCCACTGAGTTTAAGATGGCATCAGCTAAATTTAATGTTGCAGAAGTGCAGGCTACAGGGCGAGAGATGGGCTACGATGGGGCAGAATTACAAAAATATGTTCAGGAAGTTGAAAGAGACTTCAGACAGGCAGAGCGCGAAGCTAAGAAATTTGAGGCCGAGCGTGAAGCTAAGAAAATCGAAGCTGAGCGCTAAGCTAAGAAAATCGAAGCTGAGCGCGAAGCTAAGAAAATGGAAGCAGAGCAGGCCGCCAGAGACCATGAGTTCCGCATGAGGGAGTTGGAGCTTAAAGCTCAAACTGCCAAGGAACGCGAGGGTGCAGTGGGAGGCACCGTTCTACCGGACTCAACAACTTCTGGTGGCGGTCCATACCAGGCAATGAAGTTCCCTTTGCTCCCGTTCGATGAACACAAAGATAAGATCGACCAGTATCTTCAAAGATTCCAGTCGATGGCTTTGGCTATGGGACTGGAACGTGGGAAATGGAACTTGAAACTCTTACAGGGCCTGAGAGGGACAGCGTACGAGGTATACTCAAGGTTGCCACCTGGTATGGAGAATGACTATGAAGCCCTGGAGAAAGCATTATTGAAAAGGTTCCAGATGACAGCTCATACTTATCGACAGCAGTTCAGAAAGTCGAAGAGCGAACCAGGGGAGATGTTCGCAGTCTACATTGTTAGACTGAAGTCTTACCTTTTGAAGTGGATGTCATTAGCTGGATTTGCTAACGACTATGAAAGTTTAGAAGAATTAGTGGTCGTGGACCAAATGAAGAGGATGATGCCG
The DNA here is from genome assembly GCA_963921405.1 of Cepaea hortensis. Lineage (NCBI taxonomy): Eukaryota > Metazoa > Mollusca > Gastropoda > Stylommatophora > Helicidae > Cepaea > Cepaea hortensis. The sequence goes on from OY992886.1 coordinate 43,545,218, forward strand.
AAGCCATTGCAAACCTTCTTGCTAGAAAATGGGGCAGAGAGGTTAGACTTGGTAAATACATTAGCGGAAAGGTATGTGCTAGCTCATGGGGATAATGGGGAACTGTCACAACCCAATCCCCGATCACCAGACACTTGGTCTGGAAAGAAGAAGAACCCTAAAACAACCCACACCAAAAAGGAGGATCCTTTCTATAAAGTTCTAATAAAGACACCCTCTGGTAAGAGTCCACCTGGATCTCCTAAAAGAAAGTGGAGTGAAAAGTGGTTCGCCTATTGCAAATCTCCCACACACAATACGGCTGATTGCCGGCGTAAACAGAAAGACTCTCACTATGCTGCCTGTCTTGTAGAAACCGGGGAAGGGTCTCACAGGGAGGTAAAAGGGAGGGGTCTTGAGAACAAAGATTCAGAAAAACCACCAGTAGTAGAGACGATACTTGTGAACGGAAAACCAGTTGAGTGTCTCTATGACACAGGTCTGCAGTTTGAGGCTGTAATTTCATCACACTTAGTGAGCCCAGAGCAGCTAACCGGGGAATCTATTGAGATTCAAACGGCGACAAAGAGTGCGGTAGCGATGTCTCTTCCAATTGCGAAGGTGGACATCAAATCAAAATATGTTACCGGCACTATACAGGCAGCCGTTCTGCTCGATCCTATCTTCCCAATGATCTTGGGTTGTCGCTACGTCTTTCTAGGGATCCCAACAGAACCCATGTACGTAGGGGCGATGCAAACCAGATCTCAATCGGAGGATGAGCAGACGCCGGCCTTGATCGTGAATCCCTTGCCTGGGGAGTTACGAGCTGCTCAAAGCCAGGATGCTACTTTGCAACCTTGCTTCAACCAGTTGCCAAAAAGTTCTGATCCACCAAGACGGGGTCAGTATTATATGAAGAATCGGTTACTGTACCGGAGAGCCGGAGTGGAGGAACGCCAGCATGGACAGCTGGTAGTTCCTAAGGCTTATCGGGAACAGCTTCTTCATATGGGACACACCATTTCTTTCAGTGGACATATGGGTGTCGGGGCAACTCTCCAGCGCATTTTCTGCCATTACTACTGGCCAGGGATGACTGGAGACGTGCGTAGGTACGTCAAGTCGTGCCCAGAGTGCCAGCGTGTGGCACCAAAACACTGGACGGCTCTTGTAGTCTTGGGTGACATGCCCATTATGAACTCTCCTTTCAAGAGAGTTGCCATCGATCTTGTTGGTCATCTTCCTCGGACTAGGAAGAGGAATAAGTACATTCTCACGATGGTGGATTGCTGTTCCATGTGGGGTGAGGCGATACCTTTGGCCACAATCGACTCTAAGCGAGTGGCTGATGCACTGATGGAGACCTTTACTCGGTTGGGATTTCCCAACCAGATCCTAACGGACAATGGGTCTCAGTTCTGTGTTAAGCTGATGGAAGAAGTCTCTCGTATCTTCCAGACCAACCACATTCACACAAGCCCGTACCACCCTCAGTCTAATGAGCAAGTAGAGAGGTTTAATGGTACCTTGATGACCATGCATCGGAAGCTGGCTCAAGAGAAACCAGACAGATGGGATGAGTATATCTCAGCCGCCTTGTTCGCCTATCGGGAGGTTCCCCATGAGTCGACCGGGTTGCCACCAGCCACTCTACTATTTGGGAGGCCCATCAAGGGTCCCTTAGAAGCCCTATTGAGATGTTGGACAGAGGAAGAAACTTCCGAAGAAGTTGTATCCTCATATAAATACGTCGAAGAGTTAAAGAAGAAGCTCCAGACGGGTTGGGCTTTGGCAGCTCAGAATATGAGGGCAGCCAGAAAGAGACACGCGGCCTACTACAATAGAAGGACAAAAGATAGGTCTCTTAAAGTGGGGGATCGGGTTCTGTTGTTACTTCCAGTTGGTTCCAATAAACTCGAGATTGGTTGGCAGGGGCCTTTCCCGGTGGAAAGGGTTGTGTCCCGAACCAACTATGCCATCCGGATCAGGGGGAAATCCAAAATCTTCCACATTAACCTCCTCAAAAAGTATGAAGAACGATCTGATGGTACTTCTCTCCCACTCATGACTATGGCGGTCGCGATGGAAACTGAATCGGGCGAAGGCGCGGATAGGGAGTATCCTTTACACTCTGGGGAAACCTATAGGGATGTACATATAAATCCTGATCTGTCGGCTGAAGAAACAGACCGGGTCATCCGTTTGTTGGAGTCCCATCAGCAGATTCTTACCGATCGGCCAGGGCGAACAGGGTTAGTCGAGTTTGATATGACTCTGACTACCCAAGACCCCGTTCGCCAAAAAATATATCCAGTGCCCTTTTCGAAAGAGAAGGCCCTGGAAGCTGAAATTCAGAAGCTTCTGGACGATGACATCATCACTCCTTCGACTTCTCCTTATAATGCCGGGGTTGTCTTGTTGAGGAAGCCCAGTGGGGAGCACCGCCTATGTATTGATTACAGGCATTTAAACAGATGTACGACATTCCAAGTTGAACCGTTACCGAACACAAATCAACTGTTTGCCAGACTAAATAAGGCAAAGTACTTTTCGAAAATTGATCTAAGCAGGGGATATTATCAGATCCCTGTGAAGCCCGAGGTTCGCCCCTTGCTCGCCTTCAGTACTCCGAGCGGGCATTACGAATTCAAGGTGATGCCATTTGGGCTGAGCAATGCGCCCAGTGTGTTCACTCGCATGATGAGAATGTTATTAGAGCCTTTAAAGGATCCCTCTGTGGTCTCGTTTATGGATGATATTCTCATCGCGTCTGACAATCTGAGGGATCACCTGAAGTCCTTGGGACAGATCTTCACAAGGTTAAAAAAGGAAGGGTTAACCGCCCGTCCAGCCAAATGCATGATTGGCTATCAATCCTTGGATATTCTGGGACATACTATTACCCCAGGGGGACTGGTACCGGAAGAAAAGAATATTGAGAAGGTCCGACTCGCACCCCGTCCTAAATCCAAAAAGGATGTTAGGTCTTTCTTGTCTCTGTGTGGGTTTTACCAGAAATTTATTCCGAAGTTCAACGAAATTGCGGCGCCGTTAACCGAGACCCTGAAGAAAGGATCGCCAGATCCTATAGTCTGGACCCCGAGCTGTGAAGAAGCTTATGGGAAGCTGAAACAGGCTTTGGTGGATAGGCCAGTCCTGCAACTCCCAAATTTGGAGAAAACGTTTGTTCTAAGAACCGACGCGAGTAACATAGGGATTGGGGCAACTTTGTTGCAGGAAGGGCGAGATGATGCTTCGGTGCTATGTCCGGTGGCGTATGCAAGTAGAAAACTGTTACCCGCCGAACGGAATTACTCCACAGTCAAACGGGAATGTCTGGCTCTGGTGTGGGCGGTACAGAAATTTCAACCTTATCTGTATGGAGTACCTGCCTCGAAGTGCCTACACCGGCAACCGTCGAGGTATCAACTCGTACTAATGCAAAACAGCAACGAAGGACGAGGAATTAAACTTGCGTCCTTACCTTGAATACAATGACAATCAACGGCAAAAGTCAAGATATCAAAACGCCACCAGAAGTTTATTCCGTAGCAGACATGTGAACATTAAACTCACGCAGACCTGTAGGTTGACCCCTATAGACGAGGTCGGCACCTACTTTACTAATCCACCGATGAGTGTCCAGTCTACTGCGCTCTGCTTGACGCCCTGATCCACTGATTCCATTTAAGCTGTAATTCAACTCTAGGTTTTTCCGCCCGGTTACTTCACTGCGGTGTCATCATAAACAAATCCCTCTAATGACTCAATGCTACCTCACGCTCATATCATCGCGTCCAGAGGTCACCTCACACAGATCCCTTGAAAAACACGTCCTTGTTCAAAAGCCCCAATCACAGCGTCTCCCCGTTGCAGTCCAATTACGTTCTCCACATTCTCCTTGGATTCCTTTGTTGACGTCCACTTAAGTGTCTGAATGGGAAATTCCGTATATGATTTTCATCGCCCATTCCGATGACGTCATTCTGTCTAAACGCCATGTGGCAGTACCGTTCAAAGTGCAGTCCGACCATCAACCTCTGACCTTTTTAGCAACTTCTAAGAAACTGAACGCGAGGTTAATGAGATGGTCATTGCTCCTACAACCGTATCAGTTCACGGTCGAATACATCCCCGGAAGGGAGAATGTGGGAGCGGATTTCCTATCACGGAATCCTATGGTTGAATGTGAGGGTAGGGCCATTCGAACAGATACTCTGGCAGTAGAAAGTTCGTAGGGTTCGACTTTCTTAAGATGGGGCCTATGTGGCGAAACGCCAATGGCTCATGTCCTCATGCCTTCTTTCATTTTGGGTAAACAGGGGGAAACAGCGTTCGGGAGCTCTCAGTTCTCTTGTTCGCTCAATCACCATGGAAGATAGTTCTTTGGGTTACTTTCATAACACGATCTTTTCATGGAGCGATTAGATATATGTCTTTCCTTTCGGGTAGACCCGATGGAGCGCCTTGCGCCAAATGCGCACCGGTGCGACTTCTTGGGCAATTCATGTCCGTTTCTAAACTTATCGTTACCCACTGCATAATGTCAAGATGTCAAGTTGAAGATTGGGACATTTTACATGCAGAATACTGCTGGGGTATAAAAGGTAATTCTAGGTTGTAATTAGTTCTGCACTTATAAATCTCTATTGTCTTAACTACTGAGATGAATTGGCGAAACGGCAGTCTTGCCATATTGGGAGGGGGTGACCGTTAGCCAATCTGGCTAAGCGTCTTGATCTTGGCTTAGCAAGGGAACAATTCTGATCAATAAATATTTCCCAAATGATATCGCTTGTTCTTGGCAGCGGATAGACGAGTGCTATCTTTCCTTCTACGGCCTGAACTGGGCATACTGTCATCTTTCTGTAGAATATAATCATTAGATAGCTACGGTATGCCGGAAGGAGGGAAGGGCTCCTTGGGGATGGGGTCCACCAATCTATGATCTATCTTCTTGAGCCGGAAGAGGCTATCCACAATGCTATCTCTTTCGTCTTTTAGTCGATAGGATGATGTCGGGAAGAAAATGGACTTCTCTATCTCACTGAGAGAATCTGAACTCATCTGAATCTATGGGTTATTTGAGGCACTGCCGGTACATTGCGGCGACTGCTCAGAAGAGAGCAGCGACCGGACGGGGTAGTATCTTCTTTCCTATTCTTGCTAGGAATGGGGAACAACTCTTCTTTGATTACTCACACCACACCACAAGAGCTTTGTCGTGAGAAAGGCATGGTTTGCAAGGGAGAGAGAAGCCGGGAAACGAATGTGCCCAATAATAATAAAGGCAGGGTATGAGTGTGGAGAGTGAGTCTTGTATGCAAAAGGGTGCATAGGGTAGCCGACAAGACGTCTACAAGTTGGAGGTCTACTCAAGCCAGGACGTAGCCAATCCAGGGGCTACCTGACATGTCAGACCCATTCAAGCAAGCCACTTATATAACTGTCTTGGTAAGCCAAAATGCATAACCAATTTATTAACTGAGGCCCAATTGGACCTCAGGTTTGTGGTGCATGAGTCAGCTTGGTCGCTCACTGAAATTTTGTCATCTACAGGGTCCTTCTTTTGACAGTAAAGTGTGTTGAAAGACTCGACAGGGCTTCTATGCCCAAAGTTATAAGCACCTGATGAAACCAGGGCAAGTCAGTGGACATACTAGGTATAATGTTTCTAATTTTAAGGGAGAAGCATTACAAAAATTAAACGAGTGACACAACCACCACTCAAGTCTTCTCATCGACTTAAGGTCGAGTGTTTGCTGATGATTCTGTTTGGACCTACGCAAATTCCCATCCTTGTCCGGGACAGCGAAAGACTCTGACTCATTCCCTATACACAATCTGGTCTCAGGACTTCAGTTCCCAACCTAAATTGTGCCAAGTGATCCCATGGCATTTTCCCAGACCAGATGAGTGACTATATCGTGTTAGCCTCGGAAACTGGGAAGCTGTTGTTCGAACAACCGACGCTGGATAGAGAGACTGGAAACTTTGCCCGGTGAGGCAGTTGTGAAATAACGGGACAATTTAGAGATCTGTGCTATATGATGTTCAGAGTTTTCTGGCTTCATTTCTGGACTAGAGTTATCTCATCAGTTTTGTTTTTCTAGACTTTTATAGGTTTATCTGTCTTGGTGTTCTTCTGTGTTGTCTTTATTACGGTAATAAATTCTAATTATAGTGACTGAGACGATCGTCATGTTACGTTTGTGTCAGCCAGAAATACACTGCAGGAAATAGACCCTGAGGTCGAAAGAGAGAGTGACTGTAAGTCCGGGGAACGAATGAGGGTTGGCAGCAAAGACCTATCCCCAGCCAGGGCAAAAGAATAAGTTTGAAATATTGTGACGGGACTATTTGGGACCCTCCCCATAGCTTGTTACAATGACGTCACTCGAGCAGAGACCGTGGTACCAGACGCATGGCTCTGAATTATGAGTTCGGCAATGGCAAACTATATATTGCCGCCGATATGTTAGTTGTGGTATTTGCAGTATTAATGTGAATTAGTTTAATGATAGTATGTTTGTGTGACCACGTGCAGCAATGTGAATCGTAAGAAGAGAAACGTCATTTCCTGAAACAACCGTCGTCCTGTCGTTACTTCCAAAGTTCGTGTGTGTCCTTCAGTCATCAACACGACAAACAGCAGCGACAGCAATTCATCCACATCCGATACCCGAACTCTACCCATCTGCACCATGGCAGAGACACTTACCTACATACAGAAACAGACATGGAAACACTTATCTATATATAGAAACAGTCATGGAACACTTACCTACATACAGAAACAGACAACGACGTAAAAAGGCTTTCCTATGGTACGTAAACAGACAATGACATCGGAGGTCAGCATGGGAGAATGGATAATAACGCTCGTTCGTAAACATCCGATGTGCCGATACCGTAGTAGCGGGTTCAGCCTCTACACCGGTCAGGTGGACAAAAATGTTGACTTCTCGTCCTTGATTTGGAGACGTATATTATAAGTATGTTAGAAATCGGAGTAAATTCGCCTGATGGCGAGGGGCACTGGCAATGGGGAAACTAATCCACATGTAACAATAGTCCAGTGCATGGACTACGCCTGAGTTCAAAGCGAGTGGAAACAAAACTAAAACAACGACTTACTTTCAGGCCAACTGCTGCTAAGGCTGGAGCCAGAATCAAACTGACTTTATCCCCAACACCTCCTGTACTGTGCTTATCAACCAGGCTGCCGGACCATTCAGAAGGCCAGTTTAATGTCGCTCCTGAGTTCTTCATTTCTCTAGTCAGGGTCACCAGCTCATTCTCGGACAGGTTGTTCAGGTATATGGCCATCAGCATGGCCCCTGCAATAAACATATGAGTGTATTCATCATGTAGCAGGTCTCTTGAGCCTGCCCAATCTCTTGCATTTATCACGCCTCACGCATCCGCATGCACCCTCACGCACCCGCAGGCACCCTCACGCACCCGCAGGCACCCTCATGCCAAAGGTGTCTGCAATGTCCTTGGTGCATCTTCATGCTGGCAGACCGCACTTCTCCCGTGCACGACGTCTTCCATCACTGTTCTCTACATCTTCATGCTGGCCGACCGAAATTCTCCCATGCACGACGTCTTCCATCACTGTTCTCTACAAACCTCTGTGACGTTCAACATGGCCAGTCTATTTCAGTTCTGAGCCAAGATATTGTTTCTGTGCCAGCTTTCATCGATGTTCACATCTTGTAACATTTCAACACTTTTCTGTGGGACGCAGAGGAGTTGCCAAGGCACCAGGGCCGGGTTATATACTCGTCAAGACCTATTGACGCGTCCTCGTCGAGCGTCCTGGGCAACAGGTCCCTTCGGGGTCCTGGCTAAAGTCAGTAGGATCGCCGATTCCTCCGAAGTTGGAGAGTGTCTGCTTGTACGGCCAGGAACCACCAGTGTGCACACAAATAAGCCAGACATGGCACAAAGGATACTCACGCAAACCTCAGGTCCTGTATGACATCACACTGAACTGGATGCCTTCATCCGACATACAGGACTTCATGCTGGAGCTCAAGCCAACGAACACAAGCAACACTTTTCTATTTCTTGGTCCACGATATTTTCAGGTTTCCTAATATTTAAGCTCAAAAGCTCATGTTTTCTCCATTAGTGATTGCGAAATGGTCCACGGCTGACATTCATACGTTGGCAAGAGACAAATGTCTGTTATAGAAAGTTGTACTTGAACTTATTTGCTGATTTTGGGCTAAGAGTTCGTAATTCTGTTTGACATCTGCACTGTTTGACGTCTGCACTGTTTGACGTTTTCACTGTTTGACGTCTGCACTGTTTGATGTCTGCACTGTTTGACGTCTGCACTGCCATGGCCTCCTGTGTCTGACTTTATTGAACAGTTCTCGTGTTTGTAGATTATGGGGGACAAGATAATTGGCGGTTAGTGACGCTTCTCATGTCTTCATTGTTGATCTTCGGCGGGCATGCAGTTTGACTTCATTCATTCATTCATTCATTCATTCATTCATTCATTCATTCATTCATTCATTCATTCATTCATTCATTCATTCATTCATTCTTTTAATAGCATAACCTCGCTCCCATAACAACCTCCCTGAACACTTCTCGGTCATAAAAAACATGTCCCGCGGCCGACACACCCATATGGAGATCATCCGCAACATCCTGCGCCCATCTTCACTTTGGCCTTCCCCTTCCTCTCTTCCCAGGCTTATACCGCTCCATTATTTTCATGACGTTCAAGGGACCAAAATATTTCAATTTTCTTTGTTTTATTTGAAGTATCGATGCATTTTTTTCTCTTCTTTATCCAAGATATTCTTAGCACACGTCTATAACATTTATATACAAAAGCATTTATGCGCTGTTCAGCTTCTACAGTAAGTGTCCAGGTCTCACAGGCGTTTGTTGCAATGGGAACGATGCATGCTCCTAAAAATCTAATGTTTGTAGTTCTATCTGTACCATTTCTAAATTCTGAAGAGCAGTAGATATTCGACTTTTAATTTCTTTCATGTTGTCACCATTGTTGGTAACCAATGACCCAAGATATTCGAAATTTTCCACCACACCTTATATTTCCTCATAATCATATATTTCTGTCTCCATTGTAGTTTTATCTGTATGCATTATCCTTGTTTTTGCTATGTTAAGATATAAATTGTGATTTTCTCTATTCTTTTGGGTTGAGGTTATTAGGGTTTCTTTACCATTCTGTATCATCAGATATCGAATCTCTGGTATTTCATGACCGCCGATATTTAGGGCATCATATTGCTCCCTGGTTTTATCAACTCTGATATTTCTCATTATATTTTCGGCGTACAGGTTAAACAAAAAGAGGGATAGCACAACACAACGACGGACTCCCTGCTTGGCGTCAAACCAATCTGATGTCTCGCCATCTATTCTAACCACCGCTTGTTGGTCTTGATAGAGCATTTTATGAGTTGTACTACATGTGATGGAAAGCCCATATTTCTCATTATTTTCCAAAGTTATTGATGTTTTACGCGGTAAAATGCTTGTGAATAATCCATAAAACATAAGCATAGGTTTATATTAAATTATCTTCACTTCTCTATTATTAAACGCATGTTGAGTATGTGATCTCTTGTTCCTCTTCCTTGTCTAAATCCAGCTTTAACCACGTTAGTCTCTTCTTCTATTATCTTACGAAGTCTTCCCATTATGATATTTAATATAATTTTACTTGCATGACTGATCAGGGCAAAAGTTCTATTGTTGGTGCATAATTTCAGGTTGCCCTTTTTTGGTATTGGAATGAAGATAATTCTCTTCCAATCTTTTGGCCATATGCCATATTTCCATATCTTCTTACATAATGCGTGATAAATGTGTATCTTCTTCTTCTTCTTCTTTTCGTTCATCCGGAGTGTTTTTTCAGATGTGATTGCGGTGTGTCTGTTATGCGCCCTTGGGCCGAAACCCGTAGGCCAACACATCGACTTCAGCGTGCATTTTTGACCAGGTAGCATTCCTGGGAGACTCTCACTTTTGTGGCGCCATCTGCAACCATGCTGGCCAAGGTGGAACGGTCGAAGACAACGGTCATCCCTCAAAGGAAGGCAGGGACAGTCCATAGCATTTTCCGCCATCCAAGGTTGCTTCCATAGTTGCAGGGCCGACACATAACGCCCTGGATCTGGGCTCACCGAGGGAGATCGTCACGTCCTGCTCATGGCTGCTTTAAATCCTCACTTCAATATATTGGTCATTTCGTTTCCCCGGGTCATTCCCGCACAAACCAGGCAGGTTTGCAGACGGCATCCACTCAGCGAGTTTTCGGACATGTGCTTGTCGTTGCGCCCATCAGAGCTTTTCCAGGCTCAACAGACATTCGGAAAACTACCCAGTCAGAGCTGTTCCGAACAAGAGCGGCATTCGGAAACTAGGTAGTCAGAGCTGTTCCTAGCACGAGAGACATTCGGACGAGACATTTCACTCGGACGTAATTGCGTAGTGTCAATTTTTAGTTTGCCACCCGTAGGACGACACTTCCGACTTCCAGCGGGCATTTTTTAATGAGGTTAGCCATCCTCTGGTTTCGAGGCACGTTAGACTGTTGTGATGTCGCTAACATCTCAGCTGGTCAAGATAGAACGACGAACGACATCGTGGTCGGCCCTCAAGGGAAGGCAGGGGCAGACCATGAGCATTCCCTCGCTATCCAAGGAGGCTTCCATAATTGCAGAGCCGGCACATATTGCTCTGTGACTGGGCTCATCCGAGGAGTTGCCACGTCCTGCTCATGGCTGCTTTAGTTCCTCACTTCCATGTGTTGGGCAACTCGTTTGCCACTGATCGCTCAAGCACACACCAGGGACGGTCAGACTGCAAGCGACACCCACGCTTTTGACTTCGGACCACGCAATAGGTTCGCTCGCCGTGCGTTCCATTTTGCGGCATTGAGACGTTCTTCCACTTTTGTCTACACTCTCTATGAGTTAGATACAGTTTTCGCAGCCACTTTCTTCGACTGGGACACTTTTTGTACTGGCTCACGAGGTAGGCTACTTGTGCTGCCGGATCAGCACCTTACCTTCGTGTAGCGGTGAACGAGAAACGGCCTGGCCTCTCATCCGGGAATCTCTCATATCCCCCAGCTGAGAGCCTTCGAACTTCTATCAGACCTGAGCATGTAGCTTGCTCAGTATCACGCCTTTATTTTTCGAGAGGTGGCTATCGGCCAAGCTCTCAGGTCCGAGGGTTTGTGGCTTAGAGGCGTTCAGCCACAGCCCTCGACAGGGAGCCTTTAGTGTTTTGTCCGGACCAAGAACTTCTGCCTTCGTGCGCCTGATTTAAATTTTGGACTGCTATCCTCAGTCTCACCTGCAGAGCAGCAGGTTGTGTCTCTCTTAGTCTGGTCCCTATCCCATATGCTGTCCGATTGTAATTTTTCACCCATCGGCAAGCACATGGGGTCGATGGGACACGCAAGCTCCCCCACCACGGCAAGGTGGAGACACATCGGGGGAGATATAAATGTGTATGATTTCTTCTCCTCCCGCTTTAATTAGTTGAGCTGGTATCTCATCACATCCTGGTGATTTACCATTCTTCAGGTTCTTTATTTCCCATGCAATTTCATCTAATGAGTGTTCAGGTTTGTCTCTGCTGTCATTGGTTCATGTATTGCATTCATATCCCCATAGTCATTCATATCACATATTCCACTGCAGTATTCCTGCCATCTTTTTAGAATACGTCGAGATTCTGTTGAGGTATTTCCCATCTTGTCACATATAACATTTAATTGAGGTTGAACGTTTCTTGTCAATAACTTCATTTATTTGAACATTTCGTAATCTCTTCCATTCTTATGATATTGCTTTATTCATCATCATCATCATCATCATCATCATCATCATCATCATCATCATCATCATCATCATCATCATCATCATCATCATCTTCCACTTCTGCCGTCAAGCGTCGTGGGGAGGAATAATTTGCGTTCCAGCGCTCGGTGGGCGGCACTGGATAGTGTCGTTCCGTGTAGTTGTACAATGTCTCTGATGTCGTCAATCCATTTTCTTCTTGGACGTCCTTGTGGTCTCGTCCCAGATGATCTTTGATGTAAGGCCAGTGATGGTAGTTGCTGGCGTTGCATTCTGACGACGTGGCTAACCACTTGATCTTCTGTCTTTTAATAAATGTGGCACAACTTCCAGTCGCCAACTTAACGCCGGTTAGGCGTTAAACCGTTAAGGCCTCTGGCGTGTTTATGCTTGCAGCTACGGTTTGCAATCGCATTTTCCTCATGTTGGACTGGTAGTACATGGTTCCGTCGCACTGCTACTGAGTTAGTGCGTGGGCGACACTGTGAGCTGTGAAATTCGCGGGGAATGCTTTTACATCTGTCCTGTAAAGTGACCTGCATGTTCGGGACAATGGCTACCGGCTGTTGCTGAATTGACTGATTTGCCTTTTCGGTTCACGAGTGCATTTTTCAGGAGACTCCCGGGAGTCGGCGTTGAAGCTGCGGAGTTCGTGCTTTATGCGACACTTTCGGTGGGTCGCCCTGCGTTAAAAGACCGAGCCATGTGAGAAAACCCGGGTCTATGGGGTATTTCTGGTGACTGCCGAGTCCAACGACGATGAACTGTGGTTTTCGTGGATTAATTTTGTGTTGGTATTATGGCGGCGGCATTATGCACAGTGTACCCGTGCGGACTGTTGGATTGCCGAGACTCCTGCTTATTCCACTTTTCACATTGGACAGTGGGGAGCATTTTGTGTGATATTCACTGGCACAGGAACGGAGCATAATGGGGACAACCCGTTGTCGTGAAGTTGGAACCTCGACTACCTAACTAACTAACTAACTAACTAATAAATGTGGCACAAGTTGCTGATCCCACAGTCTGTCTGATAATAGCATTTCTTACTCGATCTCGGATTGTTAAGTTGGCAGCTCTCCTCAGGCATCTCATTTCGCAGATGTTAATTTGGATAAAGTCCAGGTTTGAGATTGGTAGCATAGGGTTGGTGTGAATATGCTGTTTATTATCTGTCGTTTTGCGGACATGGGTATAATTAGATGTTTCAGTAAGGGTGATAGTTGATATCACCTGTGCACTAGCTTTTTGACATCTGATTTCGATTTCTCTGTCCAATCTGCCATCTTCTGTTATCATACTTCCAAGATATTTGTATTCTTTAACTTGTTTCAGAGTTGTGCTATTTATCTGTATACTTAGTGGGCCGGCGATCTTCTAACTCGCATTACTTCGGTTTTGGCTGTGTTTATACTCATATTGTATCTGCTGCAGGTTGAACTCAGATTAGTAATATGATTTTGCAACCTGCCCTCATCGCTATAAAGCAGGCACTGATCGTTTGCAAATATAAGTTCTTTATTTCCTGTGGATCAGTTGTTTCATCTGGAGTAAAGAGTTCTAAATTTTCTGAATCTGTTCTGTCGAGACTTGATTCTTTGAAAATTATGTCCATGTAGATATTGAATAGCAGGGGAGAGAGCACACATCCCTGCCTCACTCCTGTATTGACTGTGAACATATCTGATATACCTTTCTGTGTTCTTACTGCACTTCGGCTCGAGTGGTGTATGGCTATGATGTTTTCTAGCAGTTGTCCTTGTATCCCATAGTCTTCAAGGATGGTCCATAATTTGTATCTGTCTATTCTATCGAAAGCCTTTTCCTGATCTACAAACACAATATTCTGCTGGTCACTATATTCGATAGTTTTTTTTCACATATTTGTCTAAGTGTAAATAATGCATCAGTACAACTTTTACCTTTCCGAAAACCGAATAGTACTTTGCTTAACTGTTGTTCAACTATTGGTCTAGCTCTTTGTTCCAAAAGTTTTGCATACATTTTCCCTATATGGCTCAGGAGTGATATACCTCTATTGCTTTAATTTAATACAAAAATCTTGTGTACTGGAATTCTCTGTTATATGTCGCTACGGTTTAGGTTGTTTCGCTATAACGTCGTTGTCACAATGTGACATAACTTCACTTTACGTCGCTACGTTCCGCCATAACGTCGTCACCTGTGTATACACCTGTATAGTGTTTCGTTATACGTCGTTTCACTTAAAGTCGCGTTTTTCAAGATCGTAACCCCGACGTTAACTGGGGCCTTCCGTATATTGGGTTTTGTCCTTTCTTGTGTTCTTTCTGATTTCTCGTGTTAAAGATATATGCTTCATCCTACTGTTAACGGTTTCTCCTCTTTTCTCTTTCAGTTCCCTTTGTTGTTTTATTAATTCAAGTCTGTCCGATGTAATTCATGGCTTATTTTGCTTAGTCTTGGTCGGAATTAAATCTTTGGCTGCTGTCATCAAGATATCTCTAGCTTCCTACTGCCAGTTCGTCAGGTGTCATTTCCTCCAGTATAGACATCAAGACCTCAAAACGATTCTTCACCTCTACGTTATTTGCATCTGGTATTTTTGTGAGAACAAAACATAGTAGCCTTGGTCCTCGGGTAAGCTTTTTGAATTTTACTTTCAGCTCTGCTTCTAATAATTGATGATCTGTATCACAGTCTGCACTTCGTAGAGTTTTTGCAGATGTTATGCTTGATCTCCATCTTCTTTGTATTAAAATATAATCTATCTGATTGTTGGTAATATTGTCCGGGGACTTCCATGTGTAGGGACTTCTTGTGTGTTGTTTATAAAGTCTGTTGGCTATCGTTAACTCATATTCTGTGCAAAATTCAATTAATTTGTCACCTTCATCAATGCTATTCCCCAATCCCAAATTTTCGTAAAACGTGTGAATACATTTTCAGTTCTTCCTGTACCTACGTTTGCATTAAAATCTCCCAGTATTATGGCTACATCATTATGACCAATCTTATTTAATGTGTCTTGCCGTGTGCTATTAAAAATCTTCAATTTCGTCCTCCCCTGCTGTTGAAGTAGGTGCATATATCTGTATAGGAGTTGCATTTTTGGACGGCCTTTAAGTCTGACAATGAGGATGTTCTATCCCATTAAAGCGTTCGCAATTGTCTTATCTAAGCAAAATGTCACTCCGCTCTGGCCACCGACGTCTCTACCGGAATATATGAACAGACGTCCATTTTCAATCGTAAAATGCCCCTTGCCTCTCAAGCGACGTTCACTAATTCCTAAAATTTGAATATTCAAACTCTCAATCTCATCACATACTATCTTAGGCTTTCCCTCATACAGACTTCTCTCATTCAACGTTCCTAGTTTCACTCTCCTTCTTAGTCTGACACACGGGATTTCCTTGGTAAGAACATCGGGATTAACTTCGTCGTCACGATTACTAGTACTGGCCCATGTGTCACACTCTTCCCCAGTGTTATTTGATTTACCTGGCCTGGGAGTCTCGACACCAGTTCTCTTTCTTATTATGTTTTCTTTCTTGGCTGTTAAAGTTATTTGGCAAGTTTTGCAGAAGGTAGTTTGCCGTTTATTTTTTCCTTCTGGGCAGTGACTGTACTAGTCGGTGGCAATAGCCATTGTCTCTATTGATGACATCATCTGCCGATGGCCGCGGATTGCAGACTATAACCAACAACAGTTTATCTGCTGCTCTCACACTCCATCCACCACCTGCTACCATGGCTTCACGTAACCCTCATAGGGGGCTAAAGGGGTACTCCACCTTGCCGAAGGGTGTCCTCCGCTTCTGCCTCCATTATTTGTCTACTCCTTCTCCATGTCATCCTTCCAATCTCTTTCGTCGCCTGGTAAGTGACAGCTGTTTGGTAGCCGCAGTGGAGCGAGCAGACATCATAGATGTCAGTACATATCTCTGGAGCTCAGCGTGGCAGAACAGATAAGAGCTCTCATTCTTAAACACCCAGTATGCTGATGTCGAGTTAGCGGGTTCAAACCCTACACTGGTCAGTTGGACTAAAATGTTGACTTCTCGTTCTTGACTTGGGGACGTAAACTAAAAGTACCTCAGAAGTAGGAGTAGGTTCGTCTGATGGCGAGGGACACTGGTAATAAGGAGAGATAATCCACAAGCAAAAATCAGTCCAGTGTCCTAGAAATTGTATGGACTATGTTTGAGTTCAAAGCGAGAGAATGCAAAGAAAAGAAAAGAAAATGACCGTGAAGCTGCTGATTTCCAAGACATGAGTCAGACAACGGTCTTGTCAGAAATGGTGGATACCGGGCCCCACACTGAGTGCCAGACCTGAAGGCTTGGTACGGGCCAAAGGCAGAATGACTAGTTACCACATAAACTGGGGACAACCGTGATCAAACACTCGTAGACACCTATCTGTGACTAGCTTGGCCCCCCTGACCAAACTCTCGAAGAAATATCTATGTAATCAAACACTCTAGAACTTCTCATGAGATCTGACCGCTCATGGATTCAGTGTTTAGTAATGATAGTTCATTTTCATCACGTTATAATTCAATGTGTGAGACGTAAGATGGTGCATGATGGTTAAAATGACCATATGTTCACATGCATCCACTGTGGACGAACATTTACAGCGCGAATTGGCCTTAACAGTCACATTCGCCACCGCCATGGGTTGTAGTTATTAAGCTTTTTGAAGCACCATGTAACAAACTATCGTTTGTCAAGACGGCAATGTGCCAATAATAATAATTCAATAATCAGTAAAATAGTTAAGTTGTCATTGCCATTGCCATTCTTAAATGCCTTTGATCACCTTGTTAAATTTCTATCTCTCTTTAAACATTCTATGCGTTTTAAGGTCTACGAGTATAATTCTGTTAATAGGGTAAACACAACAGTTATTGTGTAAAGCTGACCTAATTTTCATGCACAGATTCTGAGCAGTATCAGTTGCTAACATCCTGTAACCAGAGAGCCCGTTGGCATGCCACTGAACTAAACAGTGATTTACTCAGGGAGTCCGTCCCCCATGTCGAACCATAACCCCGTTAGCCCATGACCTCGTGGAGGTGGGGTTGACTTGTGTAGTCTGCGGGTCATCGGCAGGCTACTAATTTTCACTTTTCACCCCTCCTGGGAGAGGCTAGCCGATCCTAACCGTGCTGGCTGCAGGGCCAGGCGCAGTCTACATATTGTAGACCAAGGCATAAACTATAAAAAGTAGAACCAACGCTACAAGGCATGGACCAAAAGAAGAAGACCCAATGATACACTGCATGGACTATAAGAAGAAATACAAACACGGCTTGGATTATCAGAATAACTACAAACCGCAGAAAACAAGTCAGTACCGGCAATGGCTGGAGAATCTGAGGCCACTGCAGTAAGATAAGAAATAATCAACATTCAATGGTTGAATAGTCTCGTGTATCCTGTGACACTGTGGTAAAAGACCGAGCCATGTGAGAAAACCCGGGTCAATGAGGTCTTTCTGGTGACTGCCGAGTGCATCGACGATGAACTGTGGTTTTCGTGTATTACTTTTGTGTTGGCATTCTGGCAGCGGCATTATGCACAGTGTACCTGTGCGGGCTGTTGGATTGCCGAGACTTCTGCCTATTCCACTTTTCAAATAGGACAATGGGAAGCATTTTGTGTGATATTCACTGGCACAGGAACGGAGCATAATGGGGACGACCCGTTGCCGTGAAGTGGGAACCTCGACTAACTAACTAACTAACTAACTAACTAACTAACTAAATAACTAACTAACTAACTAACTAACTAACTAGCTGTGGTCTCTGAGGTTGATTTATTTCCTCTACTTCTCTGAGTGCCAATAAATGTCTGTCAGTATGTTTATTTCTCCTGCAAATGTGCAGTAATATACCCAGTCACATGACATAACAATTTCACAGTCACCTACTGTGACTGACCCTATCGCTACAGAACGTGTTCTGTCATGTTGCCCTGACCGTAGCTCCTGTCTAGATGCCAGACTGTCCAAAATCTTCTGTACAGTCACCCAGTCACATGACATAACAATTTCACAGTCACCTACTGTGACTGACCCTATCGCTACAGAACGTGTTCTGTCATGTTGCCCTGACCGTAGCTCCTGTCTAGATGCCAGACTGTCCAAAATCTTCTGTACATGCTTCCCTCTGAGTATTATTCTATGAATCTTGCGAATTGGTATTAAAAATTTAGATGCATATCTTTTACAGGACGTAACAGTCAACTTCACCATCCTTTTGGCTGTTCGTGATTCATGCGAAAGTTTACGTTAAGTAGTTTGCTATTGCTTCCTGAACGACCGGCACCTATGCCATTTCATTAAAAAAAAAAAAAAAAAACCAACGCAAGGCTGTCTGCTGCTAAATCTCTTACAGCTGTTTCGAACGCGGGTAAAACCCATCGCCACGGAGCCGGCTACTGTTAACTTAGAGTCCGAATAAAAACACAAAACATGACCTAAACTCTCCACTGATGAAACAACTACACCCACACACACAGTTACAAGCTAGCGTCTCCGCCGAAGTCTTTGTCAACAGAGTAACACAAAATATCTGTGACAGGTGTCCATGATATATTCACCCATTTTAATAGGTTACATTTTAAATGTTATTTTAAAAACATCTTAGTTTTTCACGTTGGCTATTGACGGTATTTTTAATGCAGCTGACCGCTTTGCGTTGGTTTTATGAAATGGTATGGGTGCCGGTCGTTCAGAAAGCAATGGCAAACTACTGAACGTAAACTTGCCCAGATATCACGAACAGCCAAAGAATGCTAATTTTGACTACTCTGTCCTATAAAGTATATGCAACTAACTTTTTTAATACTAATTCGCAAGATTCATGGAATAATACTCAAAAGGAAGCGTGCAAAGAAGAGTTTGTACAGTTTGGCATATTGAGATGTGAAATAATCATCGTAGTGTGTGAAGAAATTATCGTGGCATGTGAAAAAAATCATTGTGGTGTGTGAAGAAATAATCGTGGCATGTGATTAAATCATCTTGGTGTGTGAAAAAATGATCGTGGCATGTGAATAAATCATCTTGGTGTGTGAAAAAATGATCGTGGCATGTGAATAAATCATCGTGTCATTTGAAGAAGTCGTCTTGACATGTGAAGTCATCGTGCCGTGTGAAGAAATCATTGTGGCATGTAGAATTTAATTGTATGGGAGGGGGGAGAGGTGGGGGGGGGGGGGGGAGAGAAAGAACATAAATTATGGCTACCTCTAAGAAATCAGATATACAAGTACCACAACAAAACATCCAAGTAAATGAGACCTTATATGTATATGCGGGTGTGTGTGTGTGTGTCCATGCGAATGTATTTATGCGTACATGTGTGAAGGTATGTATGTATGTGTATATGTGCCCTTGTATATATGTATGCGTACGTGCGTGTATGCTCACACGTAAGCATACATGCACTCATATATAGGTGGAATAAAACAATACATTACCAATCTGGCAGTCAGCCATATCACCAGAAGCCACTGCTTGCACAAACACGGCAATCTCCTGCTCGGTCAGCTCCTGGCCGTCGCGCTTCTTGGCAATGAGGTCCGGGTAGGAGATGGTGGACATCTTGTCTCGATGTCTGACAACCACTTAGATGCTTCCGTGTCTGACAACTGCCAAAAACATCATTGTAAGTAACACTCATAACACTGGTAACTTTAAACTTTGGTAACAGTGGTTTATGTCAATATTTATGTTCATACAGGCATAGATTATGGAGATAAAATGTGGGGGGGGGGGGGAGAGTAAATGGGGGGGGGGTGGTACTGGGTGTCAGGCATTGGTAGCACCTTTGGTAAGGATGACTCTCATGTCCTTTTCAGGACCCATCCCCCACTGGCCCAAGCCTGACACCCAGCTCACGCCTGTGACTCCTAGTAGCTGTCAGCATGCGACAGCGGCCACCCCCGGGCAACAGCTGTGACAGGCTGGCTAAACCAGGCGTGGGTAGCCGATTTGGTGTCAAACCAAGCGATAGTTAGTTAGTTAGTTAGTTAGTCGCAGTTCCAACTTCACAGCAACGGGTCGTCCCCATTATGCTCCATTCCTGTGCCAGTGAATATCACACAAAACGCTCCCACTGCCCAATGTGAAAAGTTGAAAAGACAGGAGACCAAGCGATGAACTAGGGTATGCCTACCCAGCATGTGAAGACAGGATTCGGCAGGCTGCGCGGAAGAAATCATTCCTGATTCAACGGGCAAGACGGCGTTTACCTGCAAAGCGTTGTGGAACTTAATGAGCACGGCAAGGCACGTAGAGCGCACTGGTCATCCACTGCACCTGTATTCGTCTCCAGTCGTCTCGACTTGTCCTGCCACCAGATTCAGATGGACTCAGGCGAGAGAGTGAGGTCGAAGAATTGCGCAACTCTTCCTCACTTTAATCCAATTCATCACGCAAGTCATTCTTCATCAGGCTCCCTAAACGATTTTTTTTTTACGACGAGTTGCGTTGTGGTAAACGCTCCCAAGGCGGCCAGAGGAAACACTTTAAAGACACTCTTTGAAAATCTCACTGAATGCTTTTGGAATTCATCATGACACCTGGGAGACTGCAGCGAAAGATCGAAATTCGTGGCGTGCATCATTACGCAAGGGTGCAGTCACGTGTGAGGCAACCAGGACTGCAAGAGCTGTGAAGAAAAGGCAGGGCTGAAAAACCACTGTAGGAAATACTCCTCCAGAAACGTCAAGCATTCTTTGTCCACATTGTCAAAGAACATTTCGAGCCAAAATAGGCCTTATCAGCCATCTTAGAACTCACGGCTCTATGCTTTCAACCCCACTGGATAAAATGAATGGTCATCATCATTCTTGATGGACAAACAACACATGGAGATAATGTAAACCATGGACCTACAGTACAATAAATTGCATGAACCAATACAACAAACATTAGAGGAAATAATTATTTCTACACATAGAAAAAAAAATAAACATAAAGAAAAAAAAACAGTGACAGGAAATCATCATCATCATCAAGTGCCAAGCCGGCTGACGTAGGCGTTCATGACTCTCCACAGATCTGTCTTTGGTGATCTGGATAAACTCTGCTGCTGATTTTCCCCCATGCCATCGTCTCAATCCGTCCAGAATTATTTCTCTTGGTCTGCCTCTGCCTCTCTTCCCCTCGATCTTTCCAGTTGTCACGATGTTCTCCAATGTCTCTCTTCTCATCACATGACCAAAAACAGCTGTTTGTCTCTTTCTTACTGTTGTATATTATGTTCTAGTTTCATTAGCCTCTTTCAGGCAATCGTTGTTAGTTACTCTGGCAGTCCAAGGAATTCGCAACATTCGTCTTAAAAACCACATCTCTGTTGCTTCTAAATTCTTCTTAATTTGTTCATTTACATTCCAAGATTCGCTGCCATACAGCAAAACTGGTTTTATATAGCATTTAGCACACTCTTTCTTACATTCATTGATAGCGACTTATTGCATAAGATACTCTTCATATTCTGAAATGCGGCTTTTGCCTGCCCTATTCTGCTCTTAATCTCGGTTGTACATCTTCCAACTGATGTTATAAGTGCCCGTAGGTATTTAAAATTATCCACTTGGTTGAGAATTTCCCCTTCTATTTCTATGTCACATTTTGGTGTCCCCATTTTCTTTGATATCACCATTGTTACTGTTTTCTTGATATTCAAGGAGAGTCCTTTGCGTGAGTCCTCTCTGATACTACAATGTCCAACAATTGTTGTAGGCCTGTTGCATTATCCGCCACCAATACTGTGTCATCTGCATAGCGTGTATTGTTTATATTATATCCTCCGATTAGTATTCCTGGCTTCTCTTTGATCTCTCTCATTATTACTTCGCTATATACGGAGAAGAGATCGGGTGACAAAACAGTAAATCAGTGACTATAACAATTAAATTGAAAAGTAAATTTCTACAATTCATAGATCACAGAAGAAAGAAAATGCAAGATGAAGAACAATATAATAGAATACACTAAATAAACTTTAAAAAACAAAAACAAATATGCACAGGGGCTAATGAATTGGGAATGCGCGAAAATTGGGATAAATCACAGGAAAGACTCGTACTTGTTATGCCAACAAATAAATATCTTATCAGTAAAAAAAATAATACCCTTTATTGTTTAAAATCGAATGATAGCGCAGTGTAAATGGAGTAAACTAATATGGTTAATGGATGAACAGAATACACAGAAGCTATGTATGATATCATAAGAGAACGGATACAAATGCTAAAGATAATGGTAAAGGTCCATCAATACTTGCTACAGAGGACGCGGATGCACTTGATTACACGAAGAAAAGAAAGGCAACCGAACAAGACAACTGTATATTGAAGAACTCTGACACTTTTGGAGATTTTAGAATCTTCATACCAACAAAATTTTTAAATCACATCCACAATAATAGGAATATTCCTAATCAGCTAATAAAATCCACATTTATAGTTCTACTAAAGAAACTATGTGCTTTAGTATGTAAATATCATCACACTGTAAGTATTATGAGACATCATCATCAAGTGCCGTGCCGACTCCCCACAGATCTCGGTCTTTGGTTTTCTGGATCAACTCTACCGTTGATATTACTCCATGCCACCGTCGCAATCCATCCAGCATCATTTCTCGTGGTCTGCCTTACCTCTCTTCCCCTCGATCTTTCCAGTTGTCACGATGTTCTCCAGCGTCTCTCTTCTCATCACATGACCAAACAAAAAGATGCTTGTCTCCTTCATTGTTGTATATAATTATAATGTTCTAGTTTCGTTAGCCTCTTTAAGGCATTCGTCGTAACTTACTTTGGCAGTCAAGGAATTCGCAACATTCGTCTAAGGGACCACATCTCTGTTGCTTCCAATCTCTTCCTAATTTGTTCATTTATATTCCAAGATTCACAGCCATACAGCAAAACAGGTTCTATATAGCACTTCAGCACTCTCTTTCTTACATTCAATGATAGTGACTTATTGCATAAATATATTCTTTATTTTCTTAAATGCAGCCCTTGCTTGCCCTATACGGCTCTTGATCTCTGTTGTGCATCTTCCATCTGGTGTTATAAATGTCCCTATATATTTAAAACTATCCACTTGGTGAAGAATGTTCCCTTTTATCTCTATTTCACATTTGGGTGTCACCTGTTTATTTGACATCACCATTGTTACTGTTTTCTTGATATTCAAGGAGAGCCCTTTCTTTGCACTCAATGTTACTACAATGTCCAACAATTGTTGTAGATCTGGTGCATTATCCGCTATCAATACTGTGTCATCTGCATAGCGTATATTATTTATATTATAACCTCCAAATATTATTCCTGGCTTTTCTTTGATCTCTCTCATTATTAGTTATGAGACACATGACCAAATGTTACCGATAATAATAGGAAACAATAGTAAATCAGAAATTAGTGACTAATAGTGCCAGGAGGTCTAGAAAATAAAACGTTGCAAATGCGCAGGCATTTAAAACCCGAAAATGACAAAATATGACCTACAAATGTCAAAATATGAAGCTAAAATATCAAATATGACTTTAAAAGCTCCAACAATATCATTGAAATTATTTATATAAATATCTACTGCTTACTTTTGAAATATCAAAGTGTGATCTAAAAATAAACTTGCCATCATTTCTAGTATTTTTATGTAAGGTTAATTTGAACAGACTATTTAATTCAAATCATTCAGTGCAATCTTTAAACTGAATAAAAATATTACTTTATTTACTGACCATATAATTGTTTCCATGCCTAGTGGCTTCAGGAAAATAAAATATAAATAATCGTATCATGTTCCTTTGTCACTGTTATTAACCAATTGTATGGATTTTGCAGTTTCCAAAAAACAAAAACAAAAGATCTACTTCTATCTCAGAGCATGCTGTTATAACGGGATAAATTCTTTTCAGAACCATATGATGTAACTGGGACATATTGGAATACGTGACACCATTACTAAAAAATTTCTGATCGTTGTTCTCGAATGTTGCCTGCTTACCACTACGAGTATTACTAATTATGCAGACTATTTAACATCCTTCATATACATGGAGAGTAAGTAGACTTGCAGTTTTTCACACACAGTGTCAACTATCATGCCAAGGGCTACATTTAACACACAAGCAACATATTTTAATATTTACATTCAAGTTCAAGACCTTGAACCTGATATAGACAACGCTTCCGGATAAAAAGCATTGCTCTAAAACAGCCACCTTGCAACTTTCTTCGAGTAAGCTTCATCGTTGCTGAAAGCACTAACAGCTGTGTCAATATCACCGTAATACCGCGATTACATGCTGCTGGAGCCTCAGCCTGTGAGACCTGCTCTCGGAAACAAAGGGGCTTAGGAAGCGATTTCTTAGAATGTATGAGTAGTATATATAGGTACAAAAGGATATCAATTTTTGCGGAGGAAATCGATTTCCTCCGCAAAGGGCTATAACTCATTTTGAAAAAAGTAGACGTGGTCAGAGTAGGTGTTCAGGTGACTCATCAGAGTGGGTGTGGCCTAGTGACTCATCAGAGTAGGTATGTGTAGTGTATAACATAAAAAATACAACATTCAAAATAACAAACGAGTCAAGTAAGGTATATGTTTTTATTAAACCATGTATAGACAAACAATACAATGCATATTAAATAAGTAGTGGCGTAGTCGATATATTATCACTGTCAACCTTTCTTTTTATATACAGGTAGGACAAAGATGCACGATGTTGCTGATATGTATACACTGCAGAGTCTTGGGTCTTGAAGCCTATATTGGTCCCCCCACTTGGTGTTTGAGTGTTGAGTACTTCCAAAAAAGTGTCCTTGTTTAGATGAGTGTTGTGGTTTTTGGTCAGACCTTTGGTACTGATTTTATCATAATCTCCGACACAAATATACGTCTTACTACATAACGAGACCATCCCCTTCCCTTCGTACTCTAATTTAAAAAGCCCGGGGGTTCTCTTTTCATAGGCTTTGATATCCACACAGTCCTGACAGGTAGTAGTTTTATGAACAGGGCAGGTTTCAGACGGGAACCACTGATTGTAGACTCTGTCATATTCTTTTCGTAGGTGTGGTCTAACTACGTCAGAGAGTGAGTCGGCGCTAAGGGCCAAGTAGAGAGAGTCAGTGTCCATTTCAGTTAGTTGGTAGTCGTCTTTAGAGATAAATTTGTCTAGAAAGTCGTAATAAAAAGCTAACATGCGCAACTTGGCGTATTGATAAACGAAAAAACCTATTTGTAGAGGTAGATCCCAGACAGTTTTCTTTTTTAGTGTTTCTACTTCGAATAGATCATCTGTAATACCAGTCATGATTTTGAATCTGGGGTTATTGAGTACTTTGATAGTGTCTTTTCCCTGGCAGTAGGAGACATCGGTATGTTTGGCTTTATTAGTTAACGTTTTACCGTAAGCGGCGTTACCTAACAACTTCATAGTGTCGGCTGTAATACTCTCGGCCGGCTTTTTGTCCCCTTGGCGACGAGCATTAGACATTGTTTCCCCAAATTGCTTAAAACAACTAACCGGTCGATACTCTATTGTCTGGTAGATATGGGTAACGACCAACTGTGACGAAACGCCTGCAGATCGGCAGATCTCTGCATAATATCCCTTTGAAGGGAGTGCGATGCGTTGGTCTCCCTTGAATTTAATATCAAATAATAGGGGATTTCCCATCTGAAGTAGTGCGTGGCGGCGCGATACTAGTTATTTATAGAGAAATCTAGAATGTTCCCCCAAGTGCGTACGTGGTCGAGATCTCTAGGTTCACGAGTGCTTCATGCAGCACGGGTTGGTAGAACTTGTCGTGACTCTGGTGTTCTCCATGGTTCATGGAATTCACGCGGCCCGTGTAGGCCAGTTGAAGGCGCACTGAGTTAGTCGTGATCAGTTGCCAGCCAGACCTCAGCGTAAGACAGATCACAGCCACAGGGCTGCTGTAATTTTGATGTCAATGTGCGCGGCCAGAGCGGACATCTGCAGTCGAGTTCGTGATTGTTAAATCACAGGTTAGTTGAATACTTATTCTATTGTTTAACTGTTGTCTTTATGCCGTGCCGACCTCCCTGAACGAATTAATTGCCGTCGGAATTGAGTAGTCGCGTAGCGTTACAATTTACAGCTGACTGTCTGCATATTTAATTAGCCTTTATCGATCAGCGACGTAATGGGTTACCTGACGGAACAAGCCTTATTCCACAGCGAGAAGTGTGTAAATAAAATAGGCCGAACTATGTGCTTTCGAGGACTGGTGAAAATCCCATGTGTTTAGATAGATATATTTGTTAACTGATTGTTTACAAATGAGTTGCAGGGACAGTGATATGTATATTATTACTGCGTTGTGCTAGGGAGATCCCGGTTCTTTACAAAGTGTGTAGCAGTTACTTGTTTGGTTTATTAATTACGCATGCAAGGCAGGAAGTTTGTCAGTCATTACATCGACATGCTAGACGCGGTAAATAATGATAAGGTAGATCTTATTATTATAGATGTGTAATGTGCTTCGTGACATTAGAATTGTAACTTAGTTGTTCTATCAGTGGTGGTGATTTTTCGAGGAATCAAGGTGAGATCGGCCATGGTGTATTTGCTGTGTGAGGATAGCAGTGTTATTCCGTGTAAGCAGAATGGTGTTACATCGATAGGATAACAGTTGATAGGAAGTATTTATGATACTATTGGTACTGCTTGTTTTCATGTCCGTCCGCTAGAATGACCGTGCGTGGTCCATCTTACGTTTGTCTAGGCAGCCGACTGGAAGGTAGGCCGGTACGCCCAACCCGTTAGGTTACAGGCCCGACCCAAAGCGATCGTGCATATCCGATGGTTGAACATACCCGATCGAGGGTGATGCGACACTCCGTAATTCGAGGCCGTTGTGTCTAGATAAATCTAGGATTTGAACATAACCCGTTTCTGTCTCTAATATTCTACTCTTCTGGAAACCTGACTCTGTTCATGGAGTACAGGGAGTACTGCCGTGAAGTAGTAGTAGGTGAGGGGAATAACCCCCCCCCCCCCCCCCCAAAAAAAAAAAAAGGTGGAGCCAGAGTTTGGTAGTGGAAAGTCTGGGGGCTTGCTACATTGGATGACGTGACTTAAGTCGTCACGGGACAAGGTACACGGGACCCACAGTCGCTGTGGGAAAGTGTAATGGTGGATGGCCACCAAAGCTGTGCTCGACCGTCACAGGTATGACTGACCTGGAAGATAGTCAGTGAAAAAAAAGGGCAACTCAGGATCTGGGACAGGGATCCCAGAACTGACACTATGGCTGTGATATGAGTTGGTTATTTAAGTGTAACAATTCATGAGTTCTCCTTAGTTAATACTATAGTAATGAATTATCAGGAGTATAATTTATTATGGTCATATAGTTATTAATGTGTGTAATTGATCAGTCCATGGGTTAACGGATTGGTGAATTGATGAGTCTGTCAGGAAGGAGATGTCCGGCTGGACACCTTCTCGATAAAGTAATCACTACACTGAAAGGGAAGTAGGTGTATATGTTGATTGATGATGGAAGATGAAACCGGATTGGACTGGCACCAGGCGGAAGATGCTTTGACAGAGTCATACAGTCGACTCTGGTGCTAGGGGTTATTTGTAGCCCAGAAGTGTTACTTGACTGAACAGGTGTGCTATTGCTTTCTCTAACATCATTAAGCCTATACATTATGGGTACAAGTAGATCTATGATGTGATGATTTCATACTCATGTTGGTATACATGAGGAATGACTGAGAGGCAGGTGACATGGTGGAGATGCTGTTAGTCTTTGTTGTAGTTGAGTACTCACACCAACCTCTCCGTGTTTCAGGATCTGTTATTGCTATACTGAAGAAGATTCGAGAGCTTCACCATGAGCTCTATGGGCCCACTCATTCCAGTGCCTATCAAGATGTTGATTGAGGCCATACTGGGAGTGGTCTTCTGATTCTTCGAGATCAATGTTGGAAGGAGCTGAGTGCTGAATATGTCGGTAGGTCTAGGTTAGGACCTCCGCCAAGAGTCCAACGAGTGTCATCCGATCCCGAGAGGATCCAACACTGAAACGTCTGGTGATTCTAGCCAGTGAAGCACTGGTGAAATTCAAACTCAGTGTAAACCTTGGTGATTGCAAGGTCGTGAACTTTCAAGTTGAGCCAAGTGATCATTGTTACCGGTCACCCTGGCCTGTGTGCTATGCTTCCGGCCCGGCTGGGTTGTCATGGGACACCGTGTATAATTTTATGCTTGAATAGTGTATCTACATTGGTTTACCTTTATGAAGCCAACACGTGGTCCAGTGACCTAAGACATTGATTACATAAGTGGTGGGAACACCAGAGGGACATGTTTGTCAAGGTAGGGAGCTACCTCATTCCAACGTGGTGAACTGTTGACAGTGTATGTTAGGTTGTGATTGATACCCATCGATCAGGGTAGTTACATGAGACTGTGTGAAGATCTATTGGTCCAAGGACATGGAAATAAGGTGAAGTGTTATAGTCACCTGATAGACTTTGCCAGTGACGTTTTGTGTTCATGTGGAGCAACCGCTCATGTGGTAGGTGACATATCAGTGTGTAGGTCACTTATGAGATAGAAGAGTGACCAGGCTCTTGTGTATTTTGATACGGTGCTACATGTACTTTTTCTGCAAGTGGGGGACCGCTAATATTCTAGGGTCGGTCCAGACTTCATCAGGAGTGTGACGAGTGAAATAGTACGACCGCAAGGAAGGATCCTTGTTCATCGGTGCAGTGTCAGTCAGGCAGTGGTACTGAGCTTGATCAGCCCGTGATTGGTTCTCTGTGTGAAGAGGGAACTTTGGAGAGGCAGCAGACCTTGGAGTTCCGGTCCACTGGAGGAGCCTGGGTGAGTCGCTACCACGAATGGACAACCGCACGAGCTATCGTCCGCCTCCATGATGAAGAATCCTCATCTGCATATCTGCTCTTGTACATAGTACCTTCTAGTCTGGCTTTCAGCCATCCTTCTCTGTGTTGTGGTTGACTTAGTTCAAAATTAAAATTTTGTTCTCTTAGCTATGACTTTGTGCAGTGATATGACTGGTGTCTTGTCCGAGCCCCCTTGGGGTAGGGAACCCTAGGTGAGGGAGGGGAGGTCCAGCTGTCCCGGCTTGTGTGGGGCCTGGTAGATGAAGAGTGCTATTGAGGTGGTTGGAGCAAAGGCTGGGAATATTATCTATCGTGGCAAACTAGTCCAAGCCCCGGCGGTCTTGTCACACCAACCCATGGGCTAGATACCACTTTAAAAGCGGGGTGGCTAATAATATTTTCTTCCCGAAATAACTACCAATCAAAGTCCGTCGTGGGGTACTTAGTAGTTTATTTTTTATGGCGTATTCTTTCATAAACTCCCCAATATCGTCCCTCGACACTTCTGTGTTCTTAAAGATAGGGGGCATCTCGGCAAAGGACTCTTGTAAATCAGTCGGGGTCTCTATATCGCATTCAACCAATCCGAAAAAAGTATCACTTTTTACAGCCTCGAGGATCTGTTTTTCACTCA
This sequence comes from Cepaea hortensis, assembly GCA_963921405.1. NCBI lineage: Eukaryota > Metazoa > Mollusca > Gastropoda > Stylommatophora > Helicidae > Cepaea > Cepaea hortensis. The sequence goes on from OY992886.1 coordinate 43,574,608, forward strand.
ACGATCCCCAAGGAAGCTCTGATGGTGGAAATGTTTCCCGTAAGAAACACTTTAATGTATTTGTAACTCAACTCGACTATTGAAAGATTTGCCTGTTATACTCTGTTTTACTAAACTTATCGCCATGGTAATATTTACTACACTTGATCACGCCCACCGACATGGCACACGATGACTGAAGAATTACGTCCCTACACACACACACAAAACCCATCTAATTTATTTAAAATTAATAACTAATCTGGTAGTGTTTTGTTATGTTTTCGTCACAAACGCGCGGTATGGTAGTGATGAAACTGGTATAGCTGAGTGACAAGGCTTATCGACAAAGACAGGTAAATTCATACAAGAGACAATATTGCAATTGTAGACATATTTCAAGCGAACGAAAGAAAAGAAGAATCGACACGACACATGATAATGATATACGCAGAGCGGTTACCGGCATGACACATAATGTATTCTTTTTTCCGCGTTACAAAGTGTTTATATTTAACAGCTTCTTAGGTGTGGTGTGTAAACGAAAGAGATACTAAAAAGAAAATAAATAAACAAAAGTAGACAACGGTATGGTATTTTGATGAACAGCGGTTTAAAGCGTGCGAACGAATTTAAAAAATTAAAAAAAAAATTTAAAAAATTTTTAAAAAATTCACTTTGAGGGTCGACCCACCTTCGCCCGGACCCGAGTCGAGTGCTCTATCAACTACACTATTAATTCTGGTAATGCTGATCTTACAAAGCAAAGGTACAACAGCAACCTTTCAACTGTGAGTGATGTCGGAGATGGTAAACACGAAACAAAAGAATTATAACTATTGACAAAACATATTTCTAGAACAGATTTATAAACATACACGGGTTAGACAAATATATAAATTACTCCCTCTATTATGTTTAAACACCAATAAAGTATTGTTTTCGGTTGTATAAAAAGTAACAGAATTTATATGTAAAATTGTGCTATGCCTACTTGGGGAAAATCAGATTTAGACAAAAGGATTCAAATATCAGAAAAATGAACCTTATAATATTTAATAATACCAAGTTTTAAGTATTTTAAAAGGCAATATATCATAATAAAGCATACATATATATTTTTAAAATTTATTTATGTATGCACAATCGGAACAAGTAGGCCTCGTATGACGCCTTAAATGCGTAATAAAATAACTTTTTATAGGTCAAAAGTATTAAAACTTATAGTGAAGTGAAAGATTATGAGGTTGTTGATTTAAAAAAACCAATAATGATGGTGTTTTGTGTAATTTATAAAGAGATATTGATATTATAAACTCAGCATGTTGCACACTTTATGTTAATTTCGTTCCGTAGCGGGGTTTCTCGGGGGAACTTGTTGCCAAGTTTTCTCGGATGGCCGCGCACGTTAACAAAACACGGGTAACATTGTTGTGTTTATTCACCAGCCCAGACGAACTGAGGCTCGCAGTGATGTGTAAGTGTTTTACTAACACGATAATCAGATTTAATTTTGATATCATCAGAATAAATCTAAATTTCGCCATGTTTTGAGTGTAAGCAGACCGAATGGTTATAAAAACGACTTTCTTTTCACCCTGTACAAAGCCACACTTGTTTATTTCTTTCGCGTGGCCGACACACTGTGACGAAACGCGTTTATCTGTCTTGGGTCGTAAAGATCCCGCACTATTTTGTCGCGTCATCGGGGGACTTTCCCAGCTAAAAATAGACTGAGGGAAGCCGATAGAGGAATTACTATCTAGAATCTTCTCGAAACACCGGAATTTGAGTGACCCGTGAGACTGGGTATTGCACTAAATTCTCGTGTAGAGAGATCTAGAAATTCTAGGCGGGGAATGACGGTTTCCCGAGAAAGTGTCTTTTCTCAAGAAGCACTATCTTCTCGTGCGCATTGAGTTGGCACGAGTGGGGAAATTGGCTAAACCATTCATTCACTTCCACTTTGCTCGGAGAGAGCAGACGCAGGCCTTGTGAGCCAATTTTGTGTGGCGTCTCACCTCAACCATGATTCGGCTGACTGTTATGGAAAGGAAGCTGAGAAGCCCTTGAACAGTTCTGAAGCTGACTGGAAATCTGGTTCTTAACATTCAGGTACATATTTGTTTAAATCATTTAACTTTGTAAGTGTGTACCACACGCCATTGTTCTAACCTCATTACCTATGCGGATGTCCTTGCATACTAATTAGCAAACCGATCGATAACGCAGTTGACGGCTAATCGTGTGTTTGTTTACTGTGTGTTCGCGAATCAGCTGTTGGGAACGCAGGAATGCGATGTGGGCTATATGGATGTAAATTATATTTACCATATATTGCAAATTGTTGCATCTATTAGGTTGCTGTGTTAGAATAAAACATAGTTACTTGTACCTGATAGAAACTTAGATTTATGTCAGTCAGTTGCTGAAGCCAGAAGAACGGTTAGAAAACCAGGTAAGTTGGTAGGTGGAGATTCAGATAAAATTGTGCTTAGTTACTTAGTTCTGTGCCACCAGGAATAATGTAACTATTGTATAGTAACTTAATAGTGAATTCATTGTGTGGAACACCGGATTTCTGTGGTAAGGTAAGTCTGCTTTGGTGATATATATATATATATATATATATATATATATATATATATATATATATATATATATATATATATATATATATATATATATATATATATATATATATCATTGGCACCTTGCCGTCTTGACAGACGATAGTTTGTGCTTTAAAAAGGCATAATAACTTTTAACTATGGCGGTAGCGAGTGTGACTGATAAGGCCAATTTGCGCTGTAAATGTCCGTTCACAGTGAGTGCATGTGAACACGTGGTCATTTCCACCATCATGCACCATCTTACGTCTCAAACGCTTGGTGTGTGACTTTTCTGCAATAATTTTCTCCTTTGACTTTATTCCATTTCTGATATTTGCCCTCCATGCAACACGTTCAGCGGCGACTTGCTCCCAATGTGCATTATCAATGCCTGTATCAATCATGTCCCGCTTACACACATCTTTGTATCGTAGTAGAGGCCGACCTTGAGATCTCTTACCCATCTGTAATTCACCAAAAAAGATATCCTTTGGTATTCTACCATCATCCATCCTCCTAAGATGTCCTATCCATCTAAGTCTACGAAGACTGAGCATGGAATAAACTGTCACACAACCTGATCTTTCCAATACTTCAGTATTTGTGATTTTGTCTTGCCACTTAATACCAAGAATTCTTCGCAGACACCGCATATGAAAGCTGTTTAAATTGTTCTCTTGGTGTGAGTAAGTTGTCCAGGTTTCACTGCCATAGAGAAGAGTACTAAGGACACAGGCTTGATAGACAAGGACTTTTGTTTTGGCAGTAAGCTTCCTGTTCTCCCAGACTCTTTTTCTTAACCTGTTCATTGTTGTTGCTGCCTTACCAATCCGGATGTTGATTTCCTGATCTAGGGATAATTTGCTATTTACCACTGATCCTAGATATGTAGAATGGTCTACTATCTCTAGTTCAGCGTCGTCAATAAAGATTGATGGTACCCCATGTGCACCTTGTGACATAATCTGTGTCTTCTTTTTGCTAATTGTTAAACCAAATTCAGAACAAGCATTGGAGAATGCAGATAGTAGACATTGCAATTCTTCCTCAGAGTGGGTCGTAACTGCAGCATCATCTGCAAAAAGCAACTCTCTGATCAGTACCCTCCTAATTTTGGTCTTAGCCTTCAATCTCTGAGCATTGTAGAGGCCGCCATCTGAGCGTGAGTGAATGTATATACCACCATCCTGATCACGAAATGCATATTTCAGTAGAAGTGAAAAGTATATTCCAAAGAGGGTGGGAGCTAGTACACAACCTTGCTTAACTCCACTCTTGATTTCAAATTCTTCAGAAGTTGCACCATCAAACTTGATTATACCCTTCATGCCTGTGTGGAACGATTCCACAATGGACAGAAGAGTTGGTGGGCAGCCAATCTTCTTTAGTGCCTTGAACAGACCCTCACGACTGACCAAATCAAATGCCTTTGTGAGGTCGATGAAGGCAATAAACAGTGGTTGATTCTGTTCACGGCATTTTTCTTGCATTTGTCGCAATGAGAATATCATATCAGTGGTAGACCGGTTCTGTCGAAAGCCACACTGTGATTCGGGGTAGACTTGATCTCCTAGGACTTGAAGTCTGCGCAGAACAATTCTGGCAAATACTTTTCCAACAATACACAGAAGTGAGATACCCCTATAGTTGTTGCAGTCGCTCTATATATATATATATATATATATCGCTATATATATATATATATATGATGTGACATTGTGTATATATATTAGGTCATGGCATGTGATACTTCCTGGAGTAATTCCGAACGCCGAATAGCTCGACGCGTGATAACAATGCGTGCCGTCGCGATATACTTATGCGTTCTGAACTCTTCTGAGCTATCTTGTTCTTTCATACTGGCGCTAGGGCGAGTGAATGCTAAGGTGCTGGAAGTATGGAAGGATGCAAGGAGGCTGTATGAGACAGGGGACATATAGGATATGGGGGAAGTGAAAGCAAGTTGTGAAAGTATAGGTTGGTAGACCAGACCAACGATGAAGTTCGGTCCCGGCCAAAGGCTAAACCACTTGGGAGGGCGGAACTGGAACATCACCCTTGGAACATGTGGGGAACATGTATTCGCAAGAAGGCTTCTTGACTCTAAGGAGGAGTCTGATAAGAAGAGTTTGCTATGGCGTGGGCAGGTGGTCCCACCAGCAAACAGGCTTGTGTACATATTGGATGTGATCATGTACTCTTCCTATATCCCGAGGGATGGTATATTGATCAGTATTATGTTTATTAATGAACATTGATGATGTTAGGAACGAGTCCAGGGACTCTTTACCTTATTGTTTAGTTCGATTAAATTAGAACTATAACAGCCTACTATCACTACTGACGTTAGCGACGACTGGTAGATGATTAGGGATAGGTGAGACCTACGATCAGCCTCGTCATTCTGATTTCTTGCTCTGTTTGACGGGCTGTTCTGTGAGGCCAGCTGACAATACTGAACCCATGCTTTACTACTCTCCGTATAGAGATAATGCTTTGGTTATATGCATAACTAAGTAGCATGACTGAGGGTTGAGTAGTCATTGTTAGGATGCATGTGGACTGTTTGGGCCGGCATACTCTCACCGGTCGCTCTTCCTTTTCAGGAGTTTGCCTGTTGAGGAACCAGTCAACTATAATTGTCGTTGGCAGAAAACCACTTCGTGTGACACAGCGAAGGGTTCAATTCTTTACTTATCACGCCCGACTCAACCACACCATGTACCCAATGTGATTCACCATGCGTGAAGGTTGCATCAAGTAATCCAGGTGCCCTGAAGGTGCACGTGTGGGACATGATGGTTTGTGATGTTTTCTACCTTAGAAGATACTCCATTTCAGCCAGGAACATTTCAGCATTTTGAGTAATTATGCTCAAAGAAAGGAAACACCTGACCGTATAGCATTACGGTGGTTCCGCCTCAACGTGGAAAAATGAGATTTAGACACTTGAATGGTTATTATGACTGCCATAGTGGCAGGTCTTGAGAAGAACTACACTAGCTATTCATTGTAACTTGTGACAAGTGTTACCAGGTGGAAGGGACAATTGATTATAGTCCAACCTGAATTGGTTTCCGTGAAATAGATGTCTGATTCTAATAATGTACTATCCCAGTATGAAGATTATGAACTGTGTTCGAGTAGGACTCAGTGACATTTCAGTTGCCATATCTGATTCTTCAAGCAGTGTTACTGTGAGGGACCATTGAATTGGTCATTGACATATTCTTCAAGCAGTGTTACTGTGAGGGACCATTGAATTGGTCATTGACATATTCTTCAAGCAGTGTTACTGTGAGGGACCATTGAATTGGTCATTGACATATTCTTCAAGCAGTGTTACTGTGCTATGATTGATGGACCATTAGATTGGTCAGTGACTACTTAGGTTCATCGAAGTCACGAATACTTGGAGTCAAGTCCAGGAGGATTGTCTCCCAACCAGTGTTGTTAGAGAACTGTATTAACAGTGACTCCGTGGGAGTGATACAGATGCAGTTGGTCCAGTTGAGTGAGGTCCAGCAGTGACTCTATTGTTGTGGATCCACGCTCTGGAGACGGAGTGGTCTCCAAGGTTCTAGTCATCTCACTGGAAGGAAGCCGGGTGAGTGGCGGACCGACTAGACAGGACATCTGCATCCAATCTACTTCTCACCTGATGATGACAAGTATATCTCTGATTCTGTCTCTACTCTATGTTCTATTTGTGTAAATAGATGATTCTATCAGGATGTTCATTTCAGTTCTATATTCTCAAGGGTAGAATAAACTTTATGTACGTTGACTTGCTCTTTGTATAATGATTGAGTGTGGTCTCGGACGATGCCTAAGTGTTCATTGTTCCACAGGGGTATGTAGTTAGTGGGGGTCTAGAATCTGGAGGGGCTTGTAGACATAATTAACTAATATGAGATCAACCACAGAGTAAAAATGTGTATCTGCCTGACCAACCCCTGGGGCTAGAATACACGGGAGTGCCAGAGACACCTCGGGTGTGGTTCACTCTCACTACCTAAGGTGAACTCGTTACACACACCACACATAGCTGTTTTTTTAAATTTACGTTTCACAAAGGAACACCTCAGCAACACGTGATGCATTCATTATCAAATGGTGTAGGCATTCATACCCATGTCTTTGGTGTTCTGAAATCAACTTTGCTGCCATGCCAATACCATAATTTCTAGTCTCGGTCTGTTACTGCCTTTCTTCCCCTCGATCTTTCCAGTTGTCACGATGTTCATGCGTCTCTTACATGACTAAAGACAGTTGTTTCTTTTCTAGTTGTTAGTTACTCAGACAGGAAATTCACCTTACAAACCATCTGCTTCTAATTTCTTCTTTTGTTCATTTACAACATTCACTGTCATACACCAAAAAATGGTTCTATTTACAACTCTCTTACATTACTTTTTCATTTTCTAAAAATTTTGTTTGTCCTATTCTGTTCATTAATCTCTTGTACATCATCCATCTGATAATTGCCCTAGGTAATATATCCACTTGGTTAAGAATGTTTCTATGTCACATTTTGACACTTTCTTTGATCCTGGCCTAGAGGTTACACTTTTCTCGGTGATCTCGTAAGTAACGTGACGACTGTGAGAATCAGTTCGAATCGCGTCGGTACCTTATGAGGGTATGTGAGCCGGTCGTTCAGAAAGCAAACTACTGAGCGTAATCTTCCCAAGAAATCAACAATCGGCTGAAAGATGTTGACAGCTATGTACTGTAAAGGATATCCAAAACATTTATTTACTTTCTTTTGATACCATTATTACTATTTTTTTTTTATAGAGTACATTGCACTCCATATTACTACAATGCCCAACAATTATAGATCTGTTGCATTATCTACCCCCAAAACTGTTATTCAATTGCTTATATCTTCCGAATAGTATTTGTGGGTTCTTTCTGGTTTCTCATATGATAAACTCACCCAGGGGCACGCGCGCGCGCTGGGGAAAGCGAGAGGTCAGGCGCCACAAGTTCTGTTTGTTTGTACTTGCTTTATTTTCGCTTGTAATTGTTACAGTATTTCGTTACCTCTATTTCAAAGGTACAGAATGTAAAATTGCCCAAAAGTCAACATACATACAATAGTCTGTAAACACACAAACAATACACAATGCTTTTGACACACAAGTTAAAAAACAAACAAAAAAACAAACAGGTGTGCATGTTATCACGTTGATAAGGCTTTCAATAGTGTAAGCCATGTCAACTAATTAGATATGTTTTTAGATCTACAAATTGGTGGGGGGAAGAAAAAAAAACATATATTGGAAACAAAACTGTCATATGGATTGATAATGAAATTGGTAAATATCAGCCTATTAAGACAGGGATGTGTAATGTTTTTCCCCTGTACACCAGAAATATATGAAAAGACTCATTATTGAAGGACGTAACATCAATAAGAATTGATATGTAGTCTTGATTGTAGACAATGAACAGGACCTGCAAAATTTACTACATGTAGTTGTTGCGAACAACTAGGATTAGAACTAAAAAGACACAGATTATTGTCGTCACTAGGAAAAAGGAAACACCACAAGTAAATAGGCGTATTCTTAAATAAGTCGGTACAATTATCTCGGAACAGTTATAATACCTGTTGGGAAATGTATTGAAGAGATTACAAGAATCGTCACAGGAAATGTAGGCTTTAGCAAGATGAAAAGCACAATGACCAATAACAAAGATATCATTTCCAACGACAAAAACCGCGTTGAAGTGTTCCATAGTGTTACTTTTGTATCGATGTGTGGACCAGGCTAAAAAACATCGGATGGGTATGGATATGTGGAGAAAATGCAAATACCACGGGCAGAAAATAACCAGGTCCTACAAGAAAACAAAATGAAATTCGTAAATAGATTTTAGAAATAAAATGTAGACAAATGTGTTGGGTATTTTATGAGAAAGAATTAAACATGGTAACAACTGGCAAGATCGAGGGGAACAGACCGAGAAGTAAATACCTGGATGGCTTGGAAACGGGGTATGGGCGAGACCAGAGCTGATCCACGACTCTAGTGATCGAGTGAAATGGCAGAAAATGATCTCCCACGCTTAGTGACATGATGGATGAATAGATGTGTAACCACTTACATTCTTACTTTTCAAGCCTTGTGCTCAGAATATGGTGAATTTTAGATTTATTCTGATGACATCATTTTGATTATCATGAGTCACTAGGCCACACCCACTCTGATGAGTCACCTGAACACCTACTCTGACCACGTCTACTTTTTTCAAAATGAGTTATCGCCCTTTGCGGAGGAAATCGATTTCCTCCGCAAAAAAGGATATCCTTTTGTACCTATATACTACTTGTATGTACTCATGCAAAGAGTTAGGAGGAAAATACAACCTAAAATAGGAGAAGAACAATGTGGCATTCTAGAAGGCAAGAGTACAGTAAATGCTGTCTATATACTGAGAACCGTAATCGAACGTTCTATAGAAGTAAACAAAGATCTACACCTTTGCTTTATTGACTACACAAAGGCTTTCGATAAAATGAGACATGTCGACATGATAAGGATGCTTGAAGATCTACAAATTGATGGAAAAGACCTTAGACTTGTAAAAAACATATATTGGAAACAACAAGCTGCCATAAGAGTTGATTATGAAGTAGGCCAATATCAGCCTATTAAGAGAGGTGTGAGACAGGAATGTGTAATGTCTCAAGATCTGTTTTCCCTGTACAGTGAAAGTATTTTCAGAAATATTGAAGATATTTAAGGAATCAACATTGGGGGACGATGCATCAATAACATTAGATATGCAGATGATACAGTCTTGATTGCAGACAATGAACAGGACCTGCAACATTTAGTAGATGCGGTTGTTACACACAGTGAACAACGAGGGTTAGAATTAAATTGTAAAAAGACACAGATTATGGTCGTCACTAGGAAGAACGAAATACCACAATGTAATATAGAAGTAAATGGGAATATTCTTCAACAAGTGAATAGGTACAATTATCTCGGAACAGTAATAACATCTGATGGGAGATGCCTTGAAGAGATTATAAAAAGAATCGCCATGGCAAAAGTAGCCTTTAGCAAGATAAAAAAAAAACATACTGACCAATAAAAAGATGTTAATTGAAACGAGAAAAAGAGTCTTGAGGTGCTACATAGAACCTGCACTTTTATATGGATGTGAAGCTTGGACAATAAGCAGTCAAGCTGAAAAACATCTGATGGCTGTAGAAATGTGGTTTCTGAGGAAAATGCAAAGAATACTATGGACAGACAGAAAGACCAATGAACAAGTCCTTCAAGAAACAAATGAAGATCGCAAACTGATTAGAGACATTAGACGTAGACAGTCAAATTTTTTGGGCATATTATGAGAAGAAATGAATTGGAGAACGTTGTGACGACTGGCAAGATCGAAGGAAAGAGACCCAGGAGAATACCGAGAAGTAAATACCTGGATGGCTTGGCCACGTGGCATGGTCGAGACAGAAACACGGAGCTCATCCACGATTCTGGTAATCGAGTGAGATGGCAAAACATGATCGCCCACGCTTATCGGCATGGCACATGATGGATGGATGGATGTACTCAAAAGAAGCCTTCGTGAATATTCTTTCTTTTTAACATTAGAAATAAGATTGTCCACATGAAGACAGTTCCCACGAATGTCTTGAGTTACCAGAATTAATGCATGCAATACGCAAGATAGGTGCACCAGGCTTTGACCGAGTGCTCTCAAACCAGTGGCAGTCCTCATCATGTACCCAGCTGCATCTGTTACCACAGTGGTTCTCAGCCAAGAGAATTCTCCGCAAGGGGGCAAGTTTAGATTTCCAGGGGAGGGGGGAGGGAGAATTAAGACCACAGATTGGCAGACTCAATTGGCTTCAGGACCACACAAAACGCAGTGTGCATTGGTCCGCTCTACTGTGAGGTCACGCTGGACTTTCTCTTCGCTAGCTTGTGTGTTTTTGTTATTAGTATTTTGTTGGTTTCGCACTTACATTCTGTGGTGACTCAATGCAAAGTGTGCAAGCGTCCGCCTCTTTAGTCCACATTAGTACACGCCTTTCCCCTCCCCTTGACACCTTTTCTACGAGGTCCATTCCTATGCGCTCTGCAGCGATCGTCCCCCTTTCTTAATTTATGTATTAGCGCTGCCTACAGTTTAACTTTAAACATACAATAAAGAAGTCTTGTCGAGGAAGGACACACGTTCTCTCTCTCTCTCTCTCTCTCTCTCTCTCTCTCTCTCTCTCTCTCTCTCTCTCTCTCTCTCTCTCTCTCTCTCTCTCTCTCTATCTATCTCTCTCTCTCTCTCTCTCTCTCTCTTACCTCCCCCCCCCTCTCTCTCTCTCTCTCTCTCTCTCTCTCTCTCTCTCTCTCTCTCTGCAGTCCTCCGCAAGTACCGGTAAGACATTGGCTGTTGTGCTTCTCTAGTTTCTGTGGTGTTAAGAACATGAACCACTATATCCCATATCTGTGCATTTTCTTAAATATTTCTTTGCGTTAGTGCAATATCTATTTCTGATTATCGTGACTTTTACCTTTCTGAATTCATTTATGAAGAAGTAAAAACGAATAGCTTCCCAAATTCAGGAGAGATTTACATGAATTTCAACGTGTTCACGAGTTTTGTTCACTTTAAGAAACCAAAAATTCAGGAAAGATTGCATATCTCAATTGAGAATTTCCATTTTGCCATCGTCAACATCTCGAATGTCGCTGACGAAAAGCGCCCGGCTCGTGCAGGAAATGCGTTTTATTTGGCGTGAGCCCAAGTCCTTCAGTTGTTTGTGTGTGCAAGGGTCTTTTGGCTGAACGACATTTCGGGAATGATTAATATAATCCGTGGAGAGTTTTGGTCATAGACCATAACTTTATGAAGGGAAAATCCCAACTGCACCTCCACTGGTAGAGGATGGAAACACTACGGTTTGGCTAACACAGCTCTGGGGACCGAGTACCCACCAGAATAAGTGGACAGCTCTGCAGCTGAGCAGAGCAGGGCACTCACTTGTCCTGACAGTCGGAAATGGCTGTCAAAGGCAGAGTTAAAAGACCACCATGTGATTGTGGAAGTCAAGGGGAAACCACCACATTATCTTCCCAAGATTTCATGGCGACACACATTTCAGAAATAGTGAACGACGTTAATGGATGTCTTAGGACATCCTCGTCCGGTAGGGACAGTCATGAGCCACAGGTGACACCAGACCGTCTTCCAGCTACTGATGGCAAAACTAAAACTATAATTAAACTAAATAAATTTAGAGTAGGAACATGGAATGTTAGGACATTAAATGAGCTAGGAAAGTTAAACAATGTTCTAAGAGAAATGGAAAACATGAAAATGAATATACTAGGCATAAGTGAGATGAGATGGAAGGGATCGGGCAAAATTATAGCTGACAATCACACAATAATTTATTCTGGAGGGGACACATGAAAGAGGTGTAGGAATAATATTTGGTGAAAAAAACAGCCAAATCTATGAATGGATACTGGTGTATTTCAGATAGAGTTATAATGGTCAAAATCAAAGGCAAACCAATAGATATAAATATGATACAAGTATATGCACCAACAACAAGCAGTAGTGATGAAGAAATACAACACTTTTATGACGAAATAGAAATGTTGATGGCTCAAATTGGAACACAAGAAATAAAAATAATACTTGGTGATTTTAATGCAAAAGTAGGAAAGGGAAAAATAGAGGATATAGTGGGTAATTACGGTTTATGTTCAAGAAATGAACGAGGAGAGAAACTAATAGAATGGGCAAATATTAATGATATGATAATTGGAAACACATGGTTTAAACACCATAAAAGACGACTATACACATGGAAAAGCCCTGATATGAAAATACGCAACCAAATTGACTACATACTTATTAATAAAAGATTTAGAAATGCATTAATTAATGTAAAGACAATGCCTGGTGCTGACGGTAACAGTGATCATGTACCACTATGTGGACAAATAAAAGTAAGATTAAAGAGAGGGGGAAAATGGTTAAAAACTTGAGACTTAATAAAGAGGTTCTGAAAGTAGATAAAGAAATTCAAAACAATAAAGAGTGACTGTGAAAAATAGGTACAATGCAATAGCTAAAATACAGAGTATAAATGATCAATGGGAAATGTTAAGAGACTCCATTCATCAAACTAGCAAAGAAATATTACCGGAGAGAAGCCAAAAAGCTAACAAAAAATGGACGAATGAAGAAATCTTAATGCTGATGGACAAAAGGAAACAGAATAAAAATGACAAACATGAGTATGTTAAGATAAATAAAGAAATAAGAGATAAATGTGTGAAGGAAAAAGAAAGTTGGTTAAACGAGCAATGCAAACAAACTGAATTAAATTCCGTTAAAGATAAAAAAAGTATGCACAGACAAATCAGTGAGCTCACTGGAAGAAAAACAAGAATAAATACAGGGTGTCTGAAATCAAAAAACAGGAAAGATATTATTGGAGGAAGGTGCTATAATGAAGAGGTGGAATGAGTAAATAAGAGAATTATATAATGGAGAAAGAGAAGAATTAACAGAAGAAAGTAACTTAGAAGGCCCACTTATTCTAACAGAAGAAGTCCCTGACGCTATGAAACATATGAAGAAAGGGAAAACAGCTGGGCCAGATGAAATCACAGTAGAAGAATTAGAAGTATTGGGAGAATCTGGGGTTGATATATTAACCAAAATGCTAAATGATATTTACAACAGTGGATATTTACCGAGCGATATGGTAAAATCTGTATTTATAGAAATACCAAAGAGACCAGGAGCAACTTAATGTGAAGATTTTCGTACAATTAACCTCATAAACCATGTCACTAAGCTTCTACTCAGAACTATAATGAGAAGAACAAGAAAGGAAATAAAAATGGAAATTAGTGAAGAACAGTACGGTTTTATGGAAGGAAAGGGTACAAACAATGCAAGATATATATTACGAACACTAATAGAAAGGTCAATAGGGAAACAGAGGGACATATATTTATGCTTCATAGATTATACTAAGGCATTTGATAAAGTAAAACATGATGATCTGATTAAAATGTTGGAAAGATATCAACATTGATGGGAAAGATTTAAGAATAATAAAGAATATATACTGGAACCAAGTAGCAGCAATTAAAATGGGAAATAAAGAGGGTAGTTACGAACAGATAAACTAGGAGTACGACAGGGGTGTGTCTTGTCACCCGATCTCTTCTCTCTATATAGCGAAGTAATAATGAGAGAGATCAAAGAGAAGCCAGGAATACTAATCGAAAGATATCATATAAACAATATACGCTATGCAGATGACACAGTATTGGTGGCGGATAATGCAACAGACCTACAACAATTATTGGACATTGTAGTATCAGAGAGTGCACAGAAAGGACTCTCCTTGAATATCAAGAAAACAGTAACAATGGTGATATCAAAGAAAATGGGGACACCAAAATGTGACATAGAAATAGAAGGGGAAATTCTCAACCAAGTGGATAATTTTAAATACCTAGGGGCACTTATAACATCGGATGGAAGATGTACAACAGAGACTAAGAGCAGAATAGGGCAGGCAAAAGCCGCATTTCAGAAACGGAAGAGTATCTTATGCAATAAGTCGCTATCAATGAAAGTAAGAAAGAGAATGCTAAAATGCTATATAGAACCAGTTTTGCTGTATGGCAGCGAATCTTGGAATGTAAATGAACAAATTAGGAAGAACTTAGAAGCAACAGAGATGTGGTTTTTAAGACGAATGTTACGAATTCCTTGGACTGCCAGAGTAACTAACAACGATTGCCTGAAAGAGGCTTATGAAACTAGAACACTATGTACAACAATAAGAAAGAGATAAACAGCTTTCTTTGATCATGCGATGAGAAGAGAGGCATTGGAGAACATCTTGACAACTGGAAAGATTGAGGGGAAGAGAGGCAGAGGCAGACAAAGAGAAATGATGCTGGACGGATTGAGACGGTGGCATGGAGGAATATCATCAGCAGAGTTGATCCAGAACACCAAAGACCGAGATCTGTGGAGAGCCATGAACGCCTACGTCAGTCGGCACGGCACTTGATGATGAGCTATCCGACGCTGCTGTTTCGCAATTCACGATAAGATCGCCAATCTTCGCTTATGATGTGAGCTCTCAGGTCGATATGGGCTTCGATGATGGGTAGCAATGTACTCGTAGTGAAAGTGCGATCAGATGGAAAATACACCGTTCCTTAATCAATCAATCAATCAATCATGTGCCATGCCGGAAAGCGTGGGCGGTCATGTCTCGCCATTTCACTCGATCACCAGTGTCGTGGATCAGCTCAGTGTTCCTGTCTCGTCCATGCCATGTGGCCAAGCCATCCAGATATTTTCCTCTCGGTCTTCCTCTTGGTCTGTTCCTTAATATGGGACGCTAAAACTCAAAATCGCCTAACTTCTTGATGCCAGCCATATTGTGGAATATATTACACTTGTTTATGTGTGAAAATGTTTTATTTATAGTTTTTCTTGACATTTTCCTTTTATATTTACATAATCTGAAGCCCATAATGAGTTTCAATAAATAAATAAATAAATAAAAGAAGAAGAAAGTATGATCATTCATATATTCAGTATGGATTCAAATTTATCGTCATCAACGGAGAAGAACGACCTCAGTGTGTTATTTGTGGTAGAGGTTTGTCAAATGATTCTATGAAACCGACAAAATTGAAGCAACATTTGTTGACTGTTCATGCTCAACACACGGACAAGGACAAAACCTATTGTGGACGTCTTGAGGATGCAAACTACACTTGAGAATAATGGAAAACAAAGTTCAGACAACCGTGCACATTACACCATTGTTAGACATGTACCGGCCAGGCGCACAACCAAAGATCATCATACGTGACGTTCCGCGCCGAACTCCGCTACCCTGGCACATTCGAAGTATAACCAGTTTTCCTAGAACATCAATAACACTCGGAAGACGCTAAGGTGACTCGGCAGCAAGCAGAAACCAGAGAACACACTGCAAACTTTATTGTAGAAAAAAACGGTGTTGAAAAATGAATCTAAGATCAGGGCAACATGACAGAACACGTTCTGTAGCGTTAGGCTCAGTCAGAGCTGGTGACAGTGAAATTGTTATTTCATGTGACTGGGTATATTACTACAGACTTGCAGGTGAAATAAACATACCGACAGGCATTTATTGGCACTCAGAGAAAGTAGAGGAGATAGGTCAACTCCAGCGATCACAGCGTCACAGGATACACGAGACTATGTAACAACTGAAAGTTGATTATTTCTCATGCAGTGGCCTCAGAGGTTCCCCAGCCATTGCTGGTACTGGCTTGGTTTCTACTGTTTGTAGTTCTCCTGATAGTCCACGTCATGTAGCGTTGGTTCTTCTTCTTATAGTCCACGTCATGTAGCGTTGGTTCTTCTTCTTATAAACCACGTAATGTAGCGTTGGTTCTTCTTCTTATAAACCACGTAATGTAGCGTTGGTTCTTCTTCTTATAATCCATGTAATGTAGCGTTGGTTCTTCTTCTTATAAACCATGTAATGTAGCGTTGGTTCTTCTTCTTATAATCCATGCAATGTAGCGTTGGTTCTTCTTCTTATAGTCCATGTAATGTAGCGTTGGTTCTTCTTCTTATAATCCATGTAATGTAGCGTTGGTTCTTCTTCTTATAATCCATGTAATGTAGCTTAGGTTCTTCTTCTTATAGTCCATGTAATGTAGCGTTGGTTCATCTTCTTATAATCCATGCAATGTAGCGTTGGTTTTTCTTCTTATAGTCCATGTAATGTAGCGTGGGTTCTTCTTCTTATAATCCATGTAATGTAGCGTAGGTTCTTCTTCTTACAGCCCATGCCGTGTAAAGTTGGTTCTTCTTCTTATAGTCCATGTAATGTAGCGTTGGTTCTTCTTATAGTCCATGTAATGTAGCGTTGGTTCTTCTTCTTATAGTCCATGTAATATAGCGTTGGTTCTTCTTCTTATAGTCCATGTAATGTAGCGTTGGTTCTTCTTCTTATAGTCCATGTAATGTAGTGTTGGTTCTTCTTCTTATAGTCCATGTAATGTAGCGTTGGTTCTTCTTCTTATAATCCATGTAATGTAGTGTTGGTTCTTCTTCTTATAGTCCATGTAATGTACCGTTGGTTCTTCTTCTTATAATCCATGTAATGTAACGTTGGTTCCGCTTCTTATAGTCCATGTAATGTAGCGTTGGTTCATCTTTTTATAGTCCATGTAATTTAACGTTGGTTCTTCTTCTTATAATCCATGTAATGTAGTGTTGGTTCTTCTTCTTATAGTCCATGTAATGTAGCGTTGGTTCTTCTTCTTATAATCCATGTAATGTAACGTTGGTTCCGCTTCTTATAGTCCATGTAATGTAGCGTTGGTTGATCTTCTTATAGTCCATGTAATGTAGCGTTGGTTCTTCTTCTTAAAATCCATGTAATGTAGCGTTGGTTCTTCGTCTTATAATACATGTAATGTAGCGTTGGTTCTTCTTCTTTTAATCCATGCAATTTAGCGTTGGTTCTTCTTCTTATAGTCCATGTAATGTAGCGTTGGTTCCGCTTCTTATAGTCCATGTAATGTAGCGTTGGTTCTTGTTCTTATAATCCATGTAATGTAGTGTTGGTTCTTCTTCTTATAATCCATGTAATGTAGCGTTGGCTCCGCTTCTTATAATCCATGTAATGTAGCGATGGTTCTTCTTCTGACAGCCCATGTCGTGTAGCGTTGGTTCTTCTTCTTATAGTCCATGTAATGTAGCGTTGGTTCTTCATTTTATAATCCATGTAATGTAGCGTGGGTTCGTCTTCTTATAATCCATGCAATGTAGCGTTGGTTCTTCTTCTTATAGTCCACGTAATGTAGCGTGGGTTCTTCTTCTTATAATCCATGTAATGTAGCGTTGGTTCTTCTTCTTATAGTCCATGTAATGTAGCGTTGGTTCATCTTCTTATAATCCATGCAATGTAGCGTTGGTTTTTCTTCTTATAGTCCATGTAATATAGCGTTGGTTCTTCTTCTCATAATCCATGTAATGTAGCGTGGATTCTTCTTCTTATAATCCATGTAATGTAGCGTAGGTTCTTCTTCTTACAGCCCATGCCGTGTAAAGTTGGTTCTCCTTCTTATAGTCCATGTAATGTAGCGTTGGTTCTTCTTCTTATAGTCCATGTAATGTAGCGTTGGTTCATCTTCTTATAATCCATGCAATGTAGCGTTGGTTTTTCTTCTTATAATCCATGCAATGTAGCGTTGGTTCTTCTTCTTATAGTCCACGTAATGTAGCGTGGGTTCTTCTTCTTATAATCCATGTAATGTAGCGTTGGTTCTTCTTCTTATAGTCCATGTAATGTAGCGTTGGTTCATCTTCTTATAATCCATGCAATGTAGCGTTGGTTTTTCTTCTTATAGTCCATGTAATATAGCGTTGGTTCTTCTTCTCATAATCCATGTAATGTAGCGTGGATTCTTCTTCTTATAATCCATGTAATGTAGCGTAGGTTCTTCTTCTTACAGCCCATGCCGTGTAAAGTTGGTTCTTCTTCTTATAGTCCATGTAATATAGCGTTGGTTTTTCTTCTTATAGTCCATGTAATGTAGCGTTGGTTCTTCTTCTTATAATACATGTAATGTAACGTTGGTTCCGCTTCTTATAGTCCATGTAATGTAGCGTTGGTTCATCTTCTTATAGTCCATGTAATGTAGCGTTGGTTCTTTTTTTTATAATCCATGCAATGTAGCGTTGGTTCTTCTTCTTATAGTCCATGTAATGTAGCGTTGGTTCTTCTTCTTATAGTCCATGTGATGTAGCGTTGGTTCTTCTTCTTGTAGTCCATGTGATGTAGCGTTGGTTCTTCTTCTTATAATCCATGTAATGTAGCGTTGGTTCTTCTTCTTATAATCCATGTAATGTAGCGTTGGTTCTTCTTCTTATAGTCCATGTAATTTAGCGTTGGTTCTTCTTCTTATAATCCATGTAATGTAGCGTTGGTTCTTCTTCTTACAGCCCATGCCGTGTAAAGTTGGTTCTTCTTCTTATAGTTCTTGAAATGTAGCGTTGGTTCTTCTTCTTATAGTCCATGTAATGTAACGTTGGTTCCGCTTCTTATAGTCCATGTAATGTAGCGTTGGTTCTTCTTCTTATAATCCATGTAATGTAGCGTTGGTTCCGCTTCTTATAGTCCATGTAATGTAGCGTTGGTTCCGCTTCTTATAATCCATGTAATGTAGTGTTGGTTCTTCTTCTTATAATCCATGTAATGTAGCGTTGGTTCTTCTTGTAGATCATGCCGTGTAGCGTTGAGTCTTCTTCTTACAGCCCATGCCGGGTAGCGTCAGTGATTATATCTGTCCTCAGCCTTCTGTCTTGTGTTCTGCCAATCATTTCCGACATACGTGTCCCTCCATGCCATGGTGTAAAACTGTCTAGGGTCTTCTCTCTAGGTCTTTCATGTCTCGCTGGACACTTTTCAGAACTAGCCACCGCTTCAGCTGTGCTAGGTAGAGGATGTCGCTTTCCGCTCAATGGCAAGGAGAACCCGCCCAGTATGGACACTCTCCTCACGTAAAGAAATTGCAGCCTACTACTACTGCCAGAATGTATGCACAGAGTAAAGCATGTCTGAACCATCATGTTTGTAATTACTTATTCTCCGTATTCCCATATATTTCAATAGCTTTGCTGACTTGAAGTTAATACGGCTGCCTTTAACCAACAATTAGGAGTGTTCAGCATTTTTCGCATGATCATGTTTCGTCTTATTGCTGTTCAAGTGAAGAGCTTGTTTGCACTGTCTATCATTACTGTATCAGTCCTATGCATGTTCTTATCCACGTGTGAGCAGAGTCAGTTATTGGAGAAATACAATGACAGCAACGGTACACTGTCAGGCTATTCGTTGTAGAGGTAGGATCAAGAGGTCTAATCTCCCACTCAGTGTACGGAGTGCTTAAGCGGCTAGGTATGAAGGGAGAAGCAAGTACTCGGGAATAAAAACAGCTGTGCTAGGCAGCAGAAAAGGCCTCGTGCTGGTTATGGAGCAATGGGAATGCTGAGTGGGATTTTTTTTTTTAAATGCAGTAAAATGGTTCACGTTCCTGCTTGGAAGCCGAAGTATATCATGTCCAAAGTCAAACATCGAAGCTAGCGAGCAATCTCTCATCTAAGATCTAGAACTGTTACTGTCTCGTGTCGACTCCGTAGCCATCCCTCCAAATGAGTGCAGTGCACTCAAGATTGGGACTCTGCACCATAGTCGAAACACCACGACGTAGGAGTCACCGAAATCAAGAAATATCGGCCGAAGTCCTACCTCCGTCAAAGTTGCTTATTACGGTGTAAGTCGTCTTGAGGGCACCGTGTTCCACAGCAGAGGCAAGATGAGGGTTGAGGAATCCAAATCCAACAAACTAGTAGCTCAGTGGATTACCTGGATTCCTAGGTGGCAAGGTGGCAAGTGGGAGTGTGGCTCTATGAGCATGGACGGGGTCAGAAGAAGACAACGGGGCGGAAACTACTTTTACTGGTGCATAGCCGAACGTCGACATGGAGCCGATGACAGAGGCGAAAGGCAGGGCAATAAGCTGGCTTCTCACGGCCGAAGGTGCTAGGATATGTGTGATGGCACAAAGCACCGAGTGCACGATGTTCTCTTCCCCGAGGGACGGGTGACTTTGGAGCAGACACAATGCGCATGCGCGGGACAAAGGGATAACTAATCTATCGTCTCGAAACAGGGTGCGAACGCAAGGCAGGAGAAAGACACCCGGAGTCATAACCTGGGTTGGCTCGCCTACAAAGAGTGCCATGAAGGTAAAGGGCCAAAACAAATGGGGAAGGGGAACTACTTCCTCTTCTTGTCATGCTTGCTCCGCAGCGGAGTTTGCATCACATTATATTATGTTACGTACTGTGCTAAAATGTAACCCATACAAGAATAAGTTGGGACAGTGAAGAGTTAGTATTAAACATCAAGACATCACATAATTTATGCAAGCGAAAGAAACAATCGGTTAGCGGGGAAGGGGTATCCTCTATCAAATGAGATGTACTTTTCTCTATTAGTCTACGGAACACCCTTGCGCAAGGTGAAAAACCTGTTTAGCCCGCTCCCCTCCCATAATCAGAGAAGCCAATGAAGCAGGGGGTGGATGGAGTGTGAAAACAGCCGACAGATTGTTGTTGGTTATGGTCTGAACTCTGCGGCGACAGGAGGATGATCTCATCAGTTGAGACAAACGTTGTGGCCACCGACTAGTACAGTTACTGCCCAGAAGGAAACTAACGGCAAACTGCCTTCTGCTATAAACTTGCACAGAAACCTAACAACCATGAAAGACAACATAGCAAAAACAAAAATAATGCATACAGATAAAACTAGTGTGGAGAAAGAAATGTATGTTAATGAGGACATTTCGAATATCTTGGGTGATCAACAATGTGTGCACAATGAAGGACATTAAAAGACAAATATTTATTGCTCTTCAGACACTAAACTAAATAAATTGTGAAGGGGGCAGATAGAACTACACACATTAGATTTTTAAGAGCATGCATCTTTCCCTTTGCAACATACGCCTGTGAGACCTGGACACTTACTAATCAAGCTGAACAGCGCATAAATGCCTTTAAATATAAATGTTATAGACGGGTTCTAAGAATATCTTGGATACAGATAAGAAACAATGAATCCATACGACAAGAACTGAATATTGAAGAAGGTTGGTGACTAAAGACGGTAAAACAAAGAACACTGAAATATTTTGGTCGCTTGAAACGTCATGAAAGTTTGGAGAGAACAATAATGGAGGGGTATATGCCCGGGAAGAGAGGAAGAGGAATGCCACAGAGAACATGGATGAAGGATGTGACAGAAGATCTCCAGATGGGTGTATCGGACGCGGGAAACCTTGCTTATGACCAAGAAGTTTTCCGGAAGATTGTTATGATAGCGAAGTTCTGAAAAAGGACATGCTACTGAATGAATGAATGAATGAATGAATGAATGAATGAATGAATGAAAAGAAACAATAAAGATTCGAACCTCATTCCAGTGTTTGAGAATGACAAAGGCATGACAAGATCAAATTTACTACATTTTTCATAGAACAGCGTAGCGACAATTTTAAAACTTAGCGCAATCATCGTCGTCATCAAGTGCCATACCAGCTGGAGTAGGCATTCATGTCTCTCCACATATCTCGGTCTTTGGTGTTCTCGATAAACTCTGCTGCTGATATTCCTCCATGCCATCGTCTCAATCCATCCAGCATCATTTCTCTTGGTTGGTCTCTGCCTCTCTTCCCCTCGATCTTTCAAGTCGTCACGATGTTCTCCAATGCCTTTTTTCTCAACACTGAACCAAAGAAAGCTGTTTGTCTCTTTCATAATGTTGCATATAATGTTCTAGTTTCATTAGCCTCTTTCAGACAATCGTCGTTGGTTACTCTGGCAGTCCAAGGAATTCGCAACATTCGTCTTCCTATGATTTGTGCAAGTACACTCCAAGAGTCACTGCCATACAGCAAAACAGGTTCTATATTATCCACTCTTAAGCACTTAAGACCTCTCCTTCTTACATTCATTGATAGTGACTTATTGCATAAGATACTTTTTCTGAAATACAGCTTTTGCTTGCCCTATTCTGCTCTTAATCTATGTTGTGCACATTCCACCTGATGTTATAAATGTCCCTAGGTATTTAAAATTATCCACCTGGTTAAGAATTATCCCTTCTATTTACATTTCACATTTTGGTGCCACATTTTTCTTTGATATCACAATTGTTACTGTTTTCTTGATATTCAAGGAGAGACTTTTCTTTACACTCTCCGCTATTACAATATTCTACAATTGTTGTAGATCTTTTGCATTATCCGCCACCAATACTGTGTCATCTGCATAGCGTATATTGTTTATATTATAACCTCCGATTAGTATTCCTGGCTTCTATTTTATCTCTCTCATTATTACATCACTATAGAGGGAGAAGAGATCCGATGATAAAACATACCCCTGTTGTACTCCTAGGTTTATTTGTTCACAATTGACCTCTTTATTTCCAATTTAAATTGCTGCTACTTGGTTCCAACAAATATTTTTTAATTATTCTGTGATCTTTCTCATCAATGTTGATGAAATCTTCCAACATTGTAATTAGTTCATCACGTTTTACTTTATTATATGCCTTTTTATCTTATATATAAATTAGGATGTGCGTATCTCTGTATGTATTTATGTATCTCTGTCCGTATGTCCTTTATGCGCTCGCGAACGGCCCATCCGATTGAGATGAAATTTTCTACACGCCTTCCTTTCATTCCAGAGATGCCAACTGTCGTAGTTTTTTTTTCTTCTTCCTCCTCCTCCCTCCTCCCTCCTCCCCCTCCCAAAATACGTACGTCCAGGAAATGGTCTTCTACATAGACACTTCTCTCTGAGGTCCGCGATAACATATTAACCTGGTGGGATGGCAATCAATCATCCTACTACCTCCTCCCTCCTCCTCCTCCTTCCTCCTTCTCCCTCTGCCTCCTCCCTCCGCCTCCTTCTTCCTTCTCCTCCCTCCTCCTCCCTTTTCCTCCCTCCTTCTACTCCCTCTACCTCCTCACTCCTCCTCCTCACTCCTCCTCCCTCTTCCTCCTCCTTCCTCCTCCCTCCTCCTTCCCTCCTCCTCCCTCTACCTCCTCTTCCCTCCTCCTCCTCCCCTCCTCCTCCCCCTCCTCCTCCCTCTACCTCCTCCCTCCTCCACATCCCTCCTCCTCCTCTCCCTTCCTCCTCCTACCCTCTTCCTCTTCCCCTCCCCCTCCTCCCTCTACCTCCTCCTTCTTCCATCCTCCTCCTCCCTCCTCCTCTTCCTCTTCCTCCCTCTTCCTCCTCCTCCTACCTCCTCACTTCTCCTCCTCTCTCCTCCTCCCTTTTCCTTTCTCCTACTCCTCCCTCTACCTCCTCCCTCCTCCTCCGTCCTCCACATCCTCCTCTTCCCTCTTCCTCCTCCTTCTTCCATCCTCCTCCTCCCTCTTCCTTCTTCCTTCTCCTCCCTCCTCCTCCCTTTTCCTCCCTCCTCCTCCTCCTCTACCTCCTCACTCCTGCTCCTCCCTCCTCCTCCTCCTCCCTCTACCTCCTCCCTCCTCCTCCTTCTTCCTTCTCCTCCCTCCTCCTCCCTTTTCCTCCCTCCTCCTCCTCCCTCTACCTCCTCACTCCTCCTCCTCCCTCTTCCTCCTCCTTCCTCCTCCTCCCTCTTCCCTCCTCCTCCTCTTCCTCCTCCTTCTTCCATCCTCCTCCTCCCTCTTCCTCCTCCTTCTTCCTTCTCCTCCCTCCTCCTCCCTTTTCCTCCCTCCTCCTCTTCCTCCTCCTCTACCTCCTCCTCCTCCACCTCCCTTTCCTTCCTCCCCTCCTCATTCTCCCTCCTTCCTCTCCCTCCTTCCTCCTCCTCCTTCCTTCTTCTCCCTCTGCCGCCTCCTTCTCCTCCTCACTCCTCCTTCTCCTCCTCCCTCCTTCTCCATTCTTCTCCTCCTCTCCCCTCTCCTCCTCCTACCCTCTTCCTCCTCCTGCCTCCTCGTCCCTCCTCCTCCTCCTACCTCCTCCCTCTTACTTCTCCATCCTACTACCTCCTCCCTCCTCCTCCCTTCTCCTCCTCCTCCTCTCCCCTCCTCCTCCTACCCTCTTCCTCTTCCCCTCCTCCCTCTCCCTCCTCCTCCTACCCTCTTCCTCTTCCCCTCCTCCCTCTCCCTCCTCTTCCTCCTCCCTCTTCCTCCTCCTCCTCCCTCTTCCTCCTCCCTCTCCCTCCTCCCTCTTCCTGCTCCCTCTTCCTCCCTCCTCCTCCTTCCTCCTTCTCCCTCTGCCTCCTCCCTCCTCCTCCTTCTTCCTTCTCCTCCCTCCTCCTCCCTTTTCCTCCCTCCTCCTCCTCCCTCCTCCTCCTCCCTCCTCCTCCCTCTTCCTCCTCCTTCCTCCTCCTCCCTCTTCCCTCCTCCTCCCTCTACCTCCTCTTCCCTCCTCCTCCTCCCTCCTCCTCCTCCCTCCTCCTCCCTCTACCTCCTCCTCCCTTCACATTCCTCCTCCTCCCTCTTTCTCCTCCTCCCTCTCCTCCTCCTGCTCCCTCCTGCTCCCTCATCCTCCCTCCTTCTCCTCCCTCCTCCTCCCCCTCCTCCTCCTAATCCCTCCTCCTCCCTCCTATTCCTCCCTACTCCTCCTGTCTCCGCCCTCCTCCTCCCTCCTCCACCTCCCTCTTCCTCCTCCCTCCTCCATTTACCCAAGACAGACAGACAGTCAGACAGATAGTCGGGAACGGGATCTTATATGACTACTTATATGATTTAAATGAGATGCTCTCCACCATGGGCTGGACTGGGTCAGACAGACAGACAGATAGATAGATAGATAGACAGACAGACAGTCGGGAACGGGAACTTATATGACTACTTATATGAATTAAATGACATGCTCCCCATCAGGGTCTGGGCGAAGACGGGCTGGGTCAGACAGACAGACAGACAGACAGTCAGACAGACAGATAGTCGGTAACGGGAACGAGAACTTATATGACTACTTATATGAATTAAATGAGATGCTCCCCACCAGGGTCTGGGCGAAGCCGGGCAGGGTCAGCTAGTAATCTATAAAACACAAATATATGTCTTTCTGTGTCTGTATTGATCTTTCTATTAGTGTTCGTAATGTATATATTGCATTGTTTGTACCTTTACCTTCTACAAATCCATATTGTTCTTCGCCAATTTCGAGTTTTATTTTCTTTCTTGTTCTTCTCATAATAAATCTTAGTAGAAGCTTAGTGACATGGTGTATGAGGTTAATTGTACGAAAGTCTTCTCATTCAATTGCTCCTGGTCATTTTGGTATAGCTATAAATACAGATTTCAGAATATCACTGGGTAAATATCCACTGCTGTAAATACCATTCAACATTTTGGTTAATATATCTACTCCAAATTCTTGCAATACTTCTAATTCTTCTATTGTGCTTCCTTCTGGCCCAGGTATTTTTCTTACCTTCACATGGTTGAAAGCGTCAGCGACTCCTTCTTTTAGAATAGGTGGACCTTCTAAGTTACCTTCTTCTATTAATTATTCCCTGTCTCCATCATATAATACTCTTATATACTCATTCCACCTCTTCATTATAGCATCTTCCTCCAATAATATCTTTACTGTTTTTGATTGATTGATTGATTTAGGAACCGACATCACAGCATTCGGGGCATTCCCATAAGCGCTTCGTCCCCATCCTCAGCAGCTAGCAAAGAGTTCCAACACCAACAGTACCAGTAGCAATCTGATTATATGTCCGTCTCGCCTTTCCTCTGAGCGTCGAGCGTCGGCCAAATCCCATCGTCACTCCTCGCTGTCTCATTCTTGCCAGACCATGGTGATCCATTTGCTCCTCCGAGGTGCATAACAAGGCCGCAACCACGTCTTCCTTGTTATGCATCAATGTTGTTTGTCCATCAAGAAATGATGATGACCATTCATTTCATCCAGAGGGGTTGAAAGTATGGAGACGTGAGTTCAAAGATGGCTGATAAGGCCTATTTTGGCTCGAAATGTTCTTTCACAATGCTTTACGTTTCTGGAGGAAGATTTTCTGCAGTCGTTTTTCTGTTCTGTCTTTTCTTCACAGCTCTTGCAGTCCTGGTTGCCTCACAAGTGACTGCACCCTTGCGTAATGTTGCACGCCACGAATTTCGGTCTCTGGCTGCAGTCTCCCAGGTGTCATGATGAATTCCAAAAGCATTCAGTGAGATTTTCAGTGTCTTTAAAGCGTTTCCTCTGGCCGCCTTGGGAGCGTTTACCACAACGCAACTCGCCGTACTGACACCCCGTAACCCCCTACGCATCAATACTCCACCAAGCTCCATCTTTACTGTTTTTGATTTCAAACACCCTGTACTTACTCTTATTTTTCTTCATGTGAGCTTTCTGATTTGTCTGTGCATATGATTTGTATCTTTAATAGAATTTAATTCAATTTTCTTGCACTGCTATTTTAACCAACTATCTTTTCCCTTCACACATTTATCTCTTATTTCTTTAATTTATCTTTTCATACTTTTGTTTGTCATATTTACTCCGTTTGTGTGTGCGTGTGCGTGCGTGTGTGCGTGCGTGCGTGCGCGCGTGTGTGTGTGTGTGTGTGTGTGTGTGTACCTTAAGATTTCTTCAGTCATCCATTTTTTCTCTTAGCTTTTTGACTTCTCGCCGGTAGTATTTCTTTGCCTGTTTGATTAATGGAGTCCCTTAACACTTCCTATTGTTCATTTATACTATGTATTTTAGCTATTGTATTGTACCTATTTTTCACAGTCGCTCTGTATAGTTCTTGAAGTTCTTTATCTGGTTTTAGAACATCTGTATTAAGTCTCATATTCTTAACCACTGTTTTCCGCTCTCCAATCTTATTTCATGTGTCCACATAGTGGTATTTGATCACTATTACAGTCGGCACCAGACATTGTCATTACATTAATTAACGCATTCTAAATTTGGTATTAAGACGTATTTAGTCAGTTTGGTTAAGTATTTTCTGATCAGGGCTTTTCCATGTATTAAGTCGTCTTTTATGATGCTTAAACCAGGTATTTCCAACTATCATATCATTGATATTTACCCATTCTATTAGTTGGTCTCCTCTTTAATTTATTGTATCTAAACCATATTCCCCCACCACATCCCCCATTTCCCCCTTTCCTACTTTTGCATTAAAATCTTCTAGTATTATTTTTATTTCTTGTGATTTAATCTGAGACATCGCCATTTCTATTTCATCGTAAAAGTGTTGTATTTCTTTATCACTACTACTTGTTGGTGCGTATACTTGTATAATATTTACATATATTGGTTTGCCTTTCATTTTGGCCATAAGAACTCTATCTGAAATAGACCAGTAACCATTAAGTGACATGGCTTTTTTTTTTAAAGCAATCAAATAGTAGTCCTACTCCTTTCTCGCGTGTACCTCCTCCAGAATAAATTATTGTGTGTTTGGCGGTTATAATTTTTTTCCCGATCCCTTCCATCTCATCTCACTTGTTCGTGTGTTGAGTAAGACCATAGTCTACTTTTGCAAAAGACAGGTGCTGAAGACGGAGGCAGCCAGCCAGGAGGCGCACCACAGAAATCAGGCTGCCACGCAATTAAGCCGTGAATTATGTCGACAACTGCTACATGTTATGGTGCTCACCCTGCTCTGGACCCCCGGGCAGAAGCAGTGCCGAGCCGTATGCCTCGTAAGGGTCTAACCACAACTACTGGTCCTTCTCAGATGTCCTGCGGAGCCAGGGGGCCTGACAATAGAACGTCTGGCCGTACCAAACATAGATTTAAAATAATGCACTGGAATGCAGAGGTATCAATAAATAATAGAATAGTACTAGAAAACATCTTGGCCAAAGAAAATGTAAGTGTATGTTGCTTGCAAGAAACTCACCTCAACGAAAATATAGCCTTCAAAATCAGGGGCTACCAGTGTTACCGATCTGACCGAAAGGACAAGCAAAAGGGTGGGATGCTGACTCTTGTCAAAAACAACAACCCTGCTTCACAAATTGAAGTTTACATGGAAAGGGCTGAGTATCAGGCACTTAAACTTAAGACAGACAATACAGACCTTCGCCTGATCAATTACTACTGTCCAAATGACCGCCCACTGGCACTGGACACACTACCATTAAAAGGAAAAATGATTGTGTGTGGCGACTTCAACAGCCACTCGCAGAGCTGGGGCTATGATCACATTGACTAGAGAGGAGAGAGACAGGAAGACTAGCAGGATGATAATATATTCATCATGATTAACAAGCCGTCTGACCCACATACCTTCTACTCGAGATCATGGCACACTACAACTACACCTGACCTGGCTTTTCATTCACCAGACCTGAAATGGAACATTATACGAATTGTTGGGAAACAACTTGGTGGCAGTGACCATCGGCCAGACTTTCTAAGTGTAGAAAATGAGCTTGTAAGTGAAAGCAGCACCCTCACGAGGTGGAACTACAAGAAAGCAGATTGGGCAATGTACAACCATCGCACCAGCACACTGGTTAAAAACCTGAACACTGAGAAAGACATAAATAAAGTAGTTGAAGAGTTTGGGAAATGTATACTACAAGCTGCACGAGAAACAATACCAAGAGGGGCCCGTAAACATTATAAACCCTACTGGAGTAGTGAACTGGAACAGTTGCATAATGATGTGGAAGTGTGTAGAAAGCAAGCAGAGGCCACACCCAGCCAAGAGCACCACAATAAATATCAGCACGCAAAAGCCAAATTTCAAAGGGCCCAGCTGCAGGCTAGAAGGAAAAGCTGGCAGGAGAAAACAGAGTCATTGAACTTTGAAAGAGATACAAAGAAGTTATGGAAGCTAATAAAACAGCTTAACGATGAGGGCATAGGGAGAAACTCAAAAATTGCACTACATAAAGAGGGAAATATCTTAACAGGAAAGCAAGCAGCTGACCATTTTGCGGACTCATTCGCAAGATAACAATATCGAAATTAGTCCAGAGAAACAACACGAGATTCGAAAGAAATGGCAACATACAGGACAGAAGGAAATAGTACATGAGATTCAGGAGGCACCTATCACAATCAGTGAACTGGAGCTAGCCATACCAAAACTGAAAATGAGAAAGTCACCAGGAGCTGATGGTATCTCCAATGAAATGATCAGGAACCTCGGAAAAGATGCCAAAGCAAAGCTGCTACTGATCTTTAATAACACTTGGACCTTAGGCAGTGTTCCACAAGTCTTGAGAGAAGCAATCATGACAGCCATCCTAAAATCTGGGAAAGACAGTTCCATTTCCTCCAGCTACAGACCCATCAGCCTCACCAGTTGTCTATGCAAAACAATGGAACGCGTCATCAATCACAGACTACAGTGGTACATTGAAAGTGAAAACATCCTTGTGCCACAACAGCTGGTGCTTGCTGCTTGGATAGATCTGAAGAAAGCTTTTGACAAAGTCTGGAAAGAAGATCTGATGAAGAAACTGAGAAACTGTAAAGTCAATGGTAGAATTTACAAATGGGTGAAAGCATACTTGCACAACAGAAGAGCCCGAGTACAGATAGACGGTCTCAAGAGCAAGAAAGTATTACTGCGTCACGGTGTTCCAAAGGGCGGAGTCCTGTCTGTCGTAAGTAATCCTTTATTACTTTAGTGTCGTCCCTGGAGTGAGGGGAATCAACACCCACATTTTTTTACCCCAATATTATTGTCCTAGAGAAACCACCAGACTCCGTCCACAAAACTCCGTCAGTCTGCAGGCACCTCTTTCTTACTGTCACTCACCCCTAGATCACGCCCCCTCTCACTCTTCCCCAACACAACATACTCAACAACTCAATCTTCAACAAATAAATACAAAATAATTTATTAAAGCAGAGAGTATGTGTGTGAGAAGTGTGTGTAATGTGTAGAATGTGTGTCGAATATTCTAGTGTGTGCAGACTCAGACCAAACAGCTTAAGAGCCCAGCCCGATCATCCCGGAAAGGATCACACCACATCTTCATTCCGTCTACAATAACCTCACCAAGGGATGTGTCCCTCCTGCTAGATGTAGACTTCCACTGATCGCTGTTTGATCACTCAAATACCTAGTCACAGTCTGACACTGATCCTGCCTGGATCATACACCGTTATTACATGTCCCTATTGTTCTGAGACTTATAACATCCTTGTCTAGTGAGGACACGAAAATACTGTTCCTTGAAATAAATGTAATTCCTGTCTAAAGTTTCTACTGTTCACAAGACCGCTGTTATAATAACTGCCTAATCAGTTTATACTGTTCTTTTCCCATGTGATGTGGAAAAACAGTGCCTATTAGTCTTTTCACCTGTCGTGTGAAAACATAATACCTACTGGACTTTTCCCATGTGGTGTGGAAAAAAAAAACAACAATTCTATTGTTCTGTTCACATGTGATGTTTGAAACATTAATCTCACGATTGTTCCTTCTCCAAAATGATGCGGAAAAAACAATCTCTAGTATTCTGCTAACGTGTGACGTTTGATAAATACTCTCACAATTGTTCCTTTAAACCCTTTTCATCATGGGCCCAGTGCAAAAGCTGCTGAATAACTGCCTGCACTAAGGTCTCCATTCTAGTAAGCATTTAGGTTTTAGCTTCACTGAGTAACCCGAGTAAATTGTGTACTATGAGTGACGTGAGTAACCTGAGTACTTCGAGTAACCTCGGTAATTTGAGTAACCTCAGTGACTTGAGTAACCTAAGGGAACCTGTAAAAGATAGAACAATACACTTGGTGAGAGCACCTGTCCCTGACCTCCATTATATGGGTGTAGGCTGACAGCCTCACTCAGATACATGACAGTGAACCAACTCTGTCATGTGCAGAAGAGCTCATCGCTCCGGTCTGAGGTGGGTTAAGACCAGGACAGAGCAAAATGTAAAGTGTAGAACCCCAGCAGACCTCAATGGAAGATCCCACCATTGGACATTCTCCCCATCCCCAATCTCCCCAAATATCATCCCATTTCACTATTCCCCATCAGCGGAGTCACCTACCTTCTTACACTAGTTAATCTTAACAATGCGACTGCCTATTGTCGCTGATATTCCTTGACTACCTAACCACAATGCAACACCACTATGATAGAGTTCTAAACTATATCTATCACTAAGCTATTCCACATTATTTACAGCTAGATGCAATCCCTAAAATACCTTATCCCATCCTGACTCAATCTCTGAATCGAATTCACAATTTGCCATAAAAGACACATGTTAAGCGAAACCGAACACATGCGATTCTATTCATCACGGATCGAGCCAGCTATCACTTCTGTCTAGTTCAAGTTTCACTCTTTACACTGCTAGCAAAGGAATTTATATTTTCTCCCAACCAAGGGTTTCTAGTGACGGCATTCATGTCAACAACAAATGCTCTTAGGGGCAGACAATCCGACTCTAACTTCACAGGAAATTTTATCTCCCTTTTTCACAACCAAACATTCGTCGGTCCCTTTCATCTCGCGAGTTGGGCAATTCTACTTTGATCCTACTTGTTTTTCTGTATTGGTTAAAATCAATTGTGGCCTTGAAAACATGCTGTCTCTGTTAATTCTCTGTATCATCTGATTGTTAATCTGCAGTGATTTTCACGACACTGTCCCCAATAATTTTTCTAATCTTCATCAACGATCTTGTTGCTAATCTACCGTATGGAATTAAAGCGGCAATGTACGTTGTTGACCTGGTTTTGTGGAGCACAAATAAACATGCATCAGTGGCCACCATATTTATACAGAGAGATGTAGATACATTTGTTGCATGGGTGGATAGATGGTGTGTCAGCATAAACTCTGACAAGTGCAGCCCCACTATATTTACCCTTTCTTCGAAACAAAAGGCAAGGATCATTCGGTTAAATGGAACACCCCTAAGAGAAGATAAATAACCAACATACCTTGGTGTAACATTCGACAACAGGCTGACATGGAGAAAACATAAAAAAGCAGTAGTAAAAGCCAGAAGGAAAATAGCCATTCTGAGAAAGCTAAGTGGAACCACTTGGGAAGCCGGTGGGAAACTACTTAGCAAAGTTTATCAACAGAGCATACGATCACACTTGGAATACGGGCAAACTGAGTGATGTTCAGCATCAAAAATCACATTACAGGGACTGGACAATGTGCAAAATCAAGCTCTTAGAGTCATCACAGGAGGGATGAGATCAACCTTTATAGTAGCAATGGAGAAAATGGGGAGGACACAAGAGAACGCAGAGACACAAAAGCACTAATATAAGCAGAAAAGTTCGAAAGCTTGCCAGGCCACCCTATGAAGAACCGACTTGAAAACTTAGCTATGGGGCGGTTGAAAAGAAATAGTTTCATCCACCAGGCCAAACGACTATGCAGAGAAACCATCGATCTTCCCACAGTTGGTATCCCCCTGAAAACTATTCCAGAGCAAACCCCTGGAAAGATGAACATAGACTATCGCTACAAATTCAGACAAAAATGAAGATCAAGGAAGAACAGAACAGTGTACAGCGCAGAACAGCCACTCTCAGCTTCCTTGATGACGAATACCCACAGGATCTCTGGATCCGAGTCTACACAGATGGGTCCGCACAAAATGCTGTTCGAAATGGAGGAGCGGGAGTGTACATAGAATACCCAAATAATACTAGGGACACGGACAGACTTCCAACAGGAAAGTAGTGCCATAACTATGATGCTGAAATTGAGGCAATCAAGATAGCCACAGAGAAATTACAAAATACCAGCCATGGTACACAACCTGTGGTGATATTGACAGATGCAAAATCCTTAATAGTGGCGCTCCTGTCTGAGAAATTGGCAGTTCTAAGTACACTATTTTCTGAACTTAGCAGTCAGCATAAGGTCACCATACAGTGGATACCACCCCACTATGGAGTCCCCAGAAACGACAGAGCTGATCAATTGGCTAAGGAAGGAGCAAAATAAGAACAACCTGATGTGTCCATTACATACCACCAAATGAAAAGAATGATCAAATCAGTCAGAAGGCCAATAAACCCTACTCAAGACGACTACCACGTTATGGACAGACTAGAACAGGTCATTCATCTGCGCCTCAGAACAGGACACAATAGATTACGCAACCACATGTATACAAAATTCAAGATTGTTGACTCAGCCATGAGCACACGTGGTTTGGCGTCGCAGACAGCAGAGCACTTACTCCAGGATTGCCCAAACTACAACATATCCAAGCGAACCTTCTGGCCTAGAGAGACAACAGTGGAAGATAAACTCTATGGACCGCTGAGTGAACTAAAAAAGACTGTTTGATTTACACAAGAGACAACATTGTAATTATAAACATATTTCAGGCGAACGAAAGAAGACACTTATGTCTAGAATATTCATGTTCGCGCTTTTAATTTCTCTTACCACATTGTTCAACTTTATCAACTCATTTAATATCCTAACATTACGTGTTCCTATTTTAAATTTATATGCTATGATTTTGCCATCTGTAGCTGGATGAAGGTCTGGTGTCACCTGTGGCTCACGACTGTCCATACCTAACGAGGATGTCCTATGACAGCCATTAACGTCGTTCACTGGCTCTGATATGTGACTATTCATTCATTAAATCTTGGGAATGTGGCAGTGTGGGGAAAATGGCTTTCCCAAACTGTTAGAATGCAGATAGGTATTTTGTTAGAATTTGAAAGTAAAGGGCATTGGCCTGTGTGTTTTAAAAACAATGTGGAAGTTCACAGACCTGGGTAATACGCGCCTGTTAAACTCTAGGTTACCTTTCGTTGTTAATGGGGTAGATTTTCCTGTCAAAGGATGCCAAAAGTAACATAAATCTGCCCCGATCTGTCATGTGGCCGTGAGAAACTCTAAATGTTGTAGAATTTACGGATACGAATTACGTCCCAATGACCTAAAACAGTTAACGGCGGGATGACAGAGGACTGTAACCTTAAACTAGAACTTAGTGGTTTTAAAGGATCTAGAATAAAGCGGATTAAGGTAAATTAAGAATGCGGTGTAAATAAAGCTGATTGGTGGGTCTTCGCTAGACAAGGGAGAGAAAAGCCACGTGATTCCAGAAAGGCGCCAACTTCAGCAGAATATATACGCGGGACAGAATGCTGTTGGGGAGATTAGCAGGTTTGGAACGGCTGAGTGTACATACTCAATGGCCGTTGGGACCCAGAAGGCAGTAGGAGCTCTGACTGGGTGAACAAACCTAAGGGACAGAACGAACACAAAGTGCTGGGAAAAGCCGCTCGAATTAAAGTAAAGCTTGCTAAGAGGACACACGTTAGATGGGATCACCCAGAGAACTTATAGTCAAACAAAACTGGAAAGAGCCTGCCTTTATTGGAAAGGGTGGAATCACTCTAAGACGGGCATGGTGATCATACCAAAGCACCCGTAGACAGACGAGCAAGTATTCACTGGACAGGATCTTACGTAAGTTGGTATAAGATCTAAATAAGTAATTGTACTAGGTTATACTCGGACGCGTGTAATGCTACCCTAGTTCAGAAAGCTATGGCAAACTACCGTAGGTAAACTTGCCAAGTAATCACGAACAATCAGCAAGCGCCAGGGTGATTGCGACATTCTGCGAAGGACGCACAGCTAACCAAACTAACTAATACAAAGTACTGTAGGTCGGAGTAGTTAATCACGAAATAGGGAAGTAGAGAAGCTAAACATATAAACTCAACAATTATATGCGCTAGCAGGCATATATAGGCTGGTATCTGAGTAAGAAGAGTATAACGAAGGCGAGGAAATAGGGAACGGCATGCCACTGCGTGAATGTAAACAAACACAGCAGACGAACGTGTTCACTAGGGCAGCCCAAACAATGAGACCAGGAGGCTATCGCGGATGAACTGACCGCTCTCAGGAACAGGCTGTTCTTGGCCAGGTATAGGTGAAGCGGGTCATATGCTGGGCTCCGAAGATAAGGAGGAAGATAGGTTGACCTTGCGAGTTATAGGCGGCGGGTTCAAATCTACGCAAAATTCCGAGAATAAAGGGCGTAAATGGTGTAAGGCTTAGTCTAAACATTAGACGGCACATTGGGAAATAGGGAATAACAGTGGTAGACGATAAATTACTGTGGTTGCAATGCTGTTGTTAATGATGTCATTATAGGTTGGTAGATGCTGGGGATGATGTTAATAATGAGAGTCTGCGGCAACTATAGTGATAATAATGAAGATACATGTTCATCAATTATCATGATTAGGATGTTGTTAAGTGTGATAGGAATTTATGTCGCCAACGTGGGTTTGTGTTAATAATTGCGTGGGTTTATGTTGTCAATGTTGACGGTCCATAATGTTTGTTTACTCATGAGTGAACGTATGCACTGCAAAAGATTATAACGGTGTAGGGGTTTTAGTGTAACGGGCATTTCATATATGTAATTTGTGGGCAGTATCTGTGTCCTATCTTATCGTCTGATAATTGCTGCTGGGGTACCAACCTACATCTGCTATTGTATTATGGTGCCTGCCTCTGAGACAGAAATGTTGTGTTGGTTTAACTACATGACGTAGCTGTTTAAATGTGGTATCCAGTTATCAGTGCGTGTGATCTGTCTAGCCAGTGTTGACAAGCAAACTAGAAGTTGTTGTTTAGGGTTGTCCCACTGCCAATGTATATGTGTTCGTTCGCTGTGGGAAGACTATCAGTGTCGACGTGTGTATTGTATTAATATCACATAATTATTACACATGGTGCAGAGTTTGGATGCTTATGGGTTAATGTTGGCGTCGGGGAACACTGGTTGATGGTTGATAACCAGCCAGGCTGTGACGGAATATCACTGACACGATGTCAATACATGTCGCTGAAGGCGACGAGGTCGATAATACCCGATGATGATGTTCACATAGCCATGATAGACAAGGGTGTCTTCTTCTTTAATTTTCAGGTTGTCATCTTATTACCTGGGTAAGCAAGTGGGCGGGAATTTAGCAGTGGTAGTCTGGGCGTACTTTCTTGTTAGATTTGTGTACTTTCGTACTAGATTCTCCTGATTGTACTGCTTCTATTGTCTGGCAATACTGGTTTAATTGTATTTCCTTAGTGTTGATTTTTATTTGATGTTATTTTCTTGATGACTAGTTACCTTACTGCATTCCTCTAATACTGAGTGGTGTTATCTTCACACGATGCATTTGTAACTGCTGTTTGAAGGAAAATAAACTTGAATTAGGATTGCCTCTTATTTGAATGGTTGAGATAGTGCCAGTTAAGACAGTGTGCTGTACCTGTGACCTGTACACCTGTTAGCTTGTGAAATCGGTAGATAAAACAAGGGTTTCTATAATTAGTTGCCTCTACGACCGGAAGTCGGACAATCTTTATCTATTCATTCTTTATTCTTCACACCACTCTTCATCCTTCTCTCAAATCCTTTTTTCTCTCTTTCTCCCTCTATCCCTCCTATCTCTCATCTTTGTGCTATCACATGAATATAATGTGGTGGTTTCCCCTTGCCTTCCACATCCACATTGATGTCTTTTACCTCTGTCTTTGATAATCATTCCGGCTGTCAGGACAAGTGATTACTTTTCTCTGCTCAGCTGCAGAGTTGTCCTCTTATCCTGGTGGATACTCGGTCCCCAGAGCTGTGTTAGCCACACTGTCGTGTGTGTCCCATTCTCTACCACTGGGAGGTGCAGTTGGGATTTTCCCTTCCTAAAATTCTGCTCTATGATGGCCAAAACTCTCCAGTACTTTTAGAGGACTAGCGCAATATCGTTCAAAATTAATCAGATAACAAAATATCTAGAATACATGCCCTAATGAATATCCAACACTTTCTTTCCTGGGGCATCCCGGTGCACTCAGATGAGCTTCTTTCAGTTCATCACTTGATACTGTCCTTCAGAATGAAACCTTTATCTTTCTCTTGAACACTTGCCCGCCATCTTATCTCCTTCACATCCTTTCATCATTTCATTCCAGACGTTTGGTATATTAATAATAACTTAGTTAGCAATACGTTAGTAATACTTCTTTATTTTACCCTAGACAGTTGTTACTTAACATTCTTCTGTCCCTAAAAGAAAACAGAGAGCTATAAAGACAGCCTGAAAGCCTAAACAACTACAGTACTTAATTTGAAAACTGGAACAACACTGCTGCTCATCGCTCTGTCTGGTATAGTTAAATCTCTGCTGCCAAACCGACTTTTGGCCACTTCAGAATGGGGGAAGTTACATACCATTGTTTTGTAGGAGCATCACAT
Organism: Cepaea hortensis; assembly: GCA_963921405.1. NCBI lineage: Eukaryota > Metazoa > Mollusca > Gastropoda > Stylommatophora > Helicidae > Cepaea > Cepaea hortensis. The sequence continues at coordinate 43,612,013 of OY992886.1, forward strand.
ATCAGGTTATCTCCACACGATCGACATCCACCACTTGCATAGCCTTATACATACGTGTTCCGTTCAGACGGATCTTCCTTTTCTTCTTAATTTACTTTCAGATGTCAACCTGAATATATATAAAGATGGTTGTCTCTGATCTACACCTGTTAGCCACTCACTACAAACGTGTAACCGTCATTTGACCAATGTTATAGTCGCATTCACCTGTGTCTCGTATCTTTAGTTTTCAGGTACTATTAAATCTTTCTTATATACCGTACAGAGTCTGAATACTGCTACTTAATCACTTCAGTCGATTTAGTGATGCACCGTCTGATTTAATCAAGACCCTCGTGTGCACACCAGAGAGGATAGATGAGAGCACTCTAGAACAAACAGAAGAGAGCACACTACAAAAAAAAACACAGATGACAACACTGTAGAACAGAGGTTCCTAAACTACGGCCCGCGGGCCACTTGTGGCCCGCCAGCTGTCAGAAAGTGGCACGCGAGACCTCGTCATTTAACAGAATATATTTTAATAATTTTAAAAATGCACTCGGAGCGTCCAGTCAGTGTGCGAAAATTTTCTCTGCTCGTGGTTGTTATGCTCAGATATTATCGAATGCGCCTGTTCAGTTCGCAACGACACGTTATGAAGTTCCCTTATCCCAGCCTTGTCGACCAATCAGAGTGCGCAAAGCTCCATGTTGTCATCTGTTATAACTGTTTAGCATGGTGAGTAGTATTGTGTTGAAAATAGATTTTTTTCAAATACAAATTTACGGCTAAAGCCTATAAACATGAGTGTGGGAAATCTAAAATCAAACAATGGTAAAAGGCGAAAATGTGAAGACGTTGCTTGTCGTTTGGCCATGCAAGTAGGTTACCAACTAACAGTATACCATAACAAGAACAAGCAATGATGTATGGACCTGATGGAAACAGAGGAAGAGGCTGACCACGTAAACGATGGACGCGGGGAATTACAGAGTCAATGGGAATATCGATACATGAAGCCCATAAGCGGGCACTCTCCCACTGTTTATACTTCATCTCGACACCGCAAGGTACAAGAGGAACATGAAGAGATGAGATGATGAGTTGCTTGTCGTAAATTCAACGAAGATTGGACGGAGACATTTATGTTTATACCTAGTAGTAAAAAAGTGTGCTTAATCTGCGGATTTTGTTTCTGTTACAAAAACATTTAATCTGGAACGACACTTCATGACCACACAGTAAGACATAAATGCTCAATATCCGATCAGTTCATTTCTCTGATCAGGCAGCAGTCATTTTTCACCAAGGCTAACGAACAGAGCAAGAGTGCATTTGTTAGGTCGTACGAAGTCGCTCTTCTGTTGTCTCGCAAAAAGAAGCCGTTCACCGATGCAGAAGAAATAATCAAGCCTTCCCGTAAATTTGCTGCTAGAATGCTTGGCGACAAAAGGTGTGAAACAAAATTTGATCAGATTCCTTTGTCTAATAATACTATGTCCGAGCTAGATGAAGAATTGGCCAACGATGTTCATCGTCAAGTAGCAGCACATATAAAAAATTGTAAATTTGTTTCATTGGCAGTGGATAAATCCAGTGACATTTCTGACACAGCTCAGGTCGCAGTTTTTGTTCTAGCAATAAACGATAATTGTGAAGTCATTGAAGAACTTCTAGGACTTGAATCGATGCATGCAACTACCAAAGGGACTGACCTGTTTGAGACTCTGAAGTTGTGTGTAGAGAAAAACAACATAGAATGGACCAAAGCGGACAGTGTATGCACCGAAGATACTCCGGCTTTGACGGGTAAAAAATGTGGATGTCTAGCATTATTAGAACAGTTTCTTGACCGCACTATATTAAAATATCATTTTATCATTCACCAAGAAGCTCTGTGTGGAAAGATATTAAATCTGAAACATGTCATGGATGTTGTTCTGAGATGTGTGAACAAAATTCGAAGAAGGCGCTGAACAGGCATGAATGCAGACAGTTTCTATCAGACCTGAACAGGAATACGGTGAGCTGCTGTTACACTGTGATGTCAGATGACTATCTACGGGGAAAGTTCTGTCACGTTTCTGGGCACCGAAAAATAGTGTCTATCTATTTCTGTTTGAAATAAATGAATTGCCTACAGAACGGGAAAGTCTGCTGTGTGATGACTACCTTAATGACCTGGCATTTTTGGTGGACATCACGTCTCATTTAAACTCTTTAGATGCGAGGATCAAGGGAAAATTCAAACTATTCACAAATTTGTGCGATGACATTTCTTCGTTTAAAATGACACTACGACTGTTTATCGGACAACTTACTGAAATGACTTTAGAGGCGTTTCCAAGTCTGAAGACGCTTGTGGTGGAAAAGATATGTGACTTGCTGAATGTTGCCCTCTTCATAAATCCGTTCGTATTTCCTGATGCCAAGCTCTGTCAATTACAGCAAAACCTTCAGCATGAAGTAATTGATTTGAAATGCAATTCTGCAACAGGATGTAAATTTATGGAGCTACCTGCTTCACCTTCAGCTGATCATATGATTTCATTCTGGCGACTATTGCCTGTCGAACAATTTGAACACTTGCGTTCATTCGCCCAGAGATATATTTGTCGTTTTGGTTCGACTTACAGATGCGAGCAGCCATTTTCCGCAATGATCGTTATTAAAAAAAAACAAAAAAAAAAACAAGCATCGTTCCAGACTCACCGACAGTAACCTAGCTGCGCTTATGACTTTGGACACGACAGGTTTTTGCCCAGACACTGATAAACTGGCATCTGAACTTAAGTAACTGGTTATGAAGAACAGTTACAATTGTAAATTAATTACATTAATAGCTATTTTCGAAACTGATTTAACATTTATTGTTAAATGAACTTTTGATTTTAAAAAAAAAAAATTACCGCAGTGTAGTACTGAAACTGACTGCCTTTAAAGTTTTAGAATTTTGTTGACGAATGTTAAGAAAAGTAAGAATGATATTGCACGACGTTTATAATTGTATAACGTTGTGGCCCGCTTAACTACCGAAAATAGTAGACATGGCCCTCAGCTTGAAAAGCTTGGGAACCACTGCTGTGGAACAATCATAAGAGAGCACACTAGAACAAACGGAAGAGAGCATACTAGAACGAACGGAAGAGACACTTTAGAACAAACAAATGATAGCACAATAGAACAAACAGATGAGAACACAATAGAACAAACAGATGAGAACACACTAGAACAAACAGAAGAGAGCACACTAGAAGAAATAGATGACAACACTCTAAAACAAACAGATGACAGATCTCTAGAACAAACGGATGAGATCACACAAGAACAAACAGATGGGATCTCTCTAGAACAAGCAGATGAGATCACAATAGAACAAACATTTTAGAGCACTCTAGAACAAATAGAAGAGAGTACTCCAGAGCGCACAGATGAGAGCACTCTAGAACAAACGGATGACAGCAGTCTAGAATAAACAGAAGAGAGAACACTAGAACAAACAAATGAGAGCACAATCGAACAAATAGATGAGAGCACTCTAGAAGAGCAGATGATAATATGCTTCTGTTCACCCGCTATAGACAAATAGCAACAATGACATCTAATACACGCATACACACACGCTCACAACCATGTATACACACACACACACACACACATAATTGTGTACTGCGTAACCCTACCTGTAACAAGAACTTGTGACACTTGAGACAATTAATTGTGTACTCCGTGTGTGTCGCCTACTTGTCTAGTTGCACTGAATCTCACAAGGCAAAGAATGATATCACAGGCTGAGCTTGGTGTTGCAAACATAATTACACGGTAGGCGTGTTCAGTACTAATGTCTTATTATATGGAACACCGTGGATGCACTGTGTGCACGCCGTGTAGTCTTCAGTAACATGGATATAAGAAGAATATCTCAGGAAAATTTACCTAAAGAACCAGAATGAAGTTTGGCTTAGCGTATTATATATAACAACAATAAGAAAGAGGCAAACAGCTTTTTTTTAAAATCATGTAATGAGAAGAGAGGCATTGGAGAACATCGCAACAACTGGAAAGATCAAGGGGAAGAGAGACAGAGGCAGACCAAGAGAAATGATGCTGGATGGATTGCGATGGGGGAATATCAACAGAGGAGGTGATCCAGAAAACCAAAGGCCGAGATCTGTGGAGAGTCATGAACGCCTACGCCAGCCGGCATGACACTTGATGATGATGACAAACGGGACGTAAATTAGAAGTACCTCTAAAGTCGAGTGGGTTTGTCTAATGGCGAGGGACACTGGTAATAGGGAAAGCTAATCCACTCACAAATATTAGTCCAGTGCACTAGACATAGTAGCAGGTGTATGGACTACACTTGAGTTCAAGGTTAGCAAATAAACAAACAAAACACACACGATACAAACAGCTAATCATGTCTATACTTTAGATGTTGGTAATATACCAGAGTCAGTAGAACGGTCACATGTGTGTCTGTCATGTCTATACTTTATATGTTGGTAATATACCAGACCCAGTAGAAAGGTCACATGTGTGTCTATCATGTGCTAGGTTGGCATAAGTATTTGCCACCTCTGTTGCTATTTTCAACAACAAAATACTTGATAAGAAACATTCCCAAACTAGACCTCATCTCAGCTAATGTGTGTGCACCAGGCTGAACTGTCAACTTGTTATATTGTTAAACTTATACACCTAAAACCTGTGGAGAGAAACATTCATTCTCAACCTTGGTCTCATCTCAGCTGATTGAAGGTGCTGTGCTCAATCATGAACTAATTATATCTTAATATGATGAGTCTATGAAAACGTAACAAACGAAACAACAAATTAATACACAAAAGATCTAACGACATCACTGAGAAAAGAACAGACACATCAACGTGTTTCTTAAAAATCTAAGATGGCAAACTCATGATAGAAAGAGATCAGATTTTAAATGCATGGTCAGATTACATAAAAGACCTTTATGACGATACAAGAGAGGAACGGTGTGATATTCTGAATAATAATGAAGGACCATCATTTTTGAGGATGGAGGTTCAGAATGCTCATAATCATTTGAGAACTGACAAAACCGGGTCCAGACAACATCACAACATAAGTGATCAATGCATTAGGAGAATATGGAATAGACCAAGTCACCAGACTGCTTAACGAAATATATGATACTGGAGATATACCTCCTGTATTATGTAATTCTATATGTATTGCAACCCGAAGATTTCGGGAGCCTTGCAATGTGATCAACATCGAGCAATTAGTATAATGAACCAAATCACAAAGATTGGGGTAACAATCATCATGCAAAGAGTTAGGAAGAAAATACAACCCGAAATAAAGGAAGAATAATGTGGGTTCGTAGAAGGCAAGGATACAGTAAATGTTGTGTATTTCCTGAGAACATTAATTGAGTGTTCAATATAAGTAAACAAAGACCTACATCTTTGCTTTATTGACTACACAAAGGCTCTCTATAAAGTAACACATGTCAACATGATTAAGATGCTTGTAGATCTACAAATTATAATGAAAGCCTATTAAGAGAGGTGTGCGACAGGGATGTGTAATGTCTCCAGATCTGTTTTCCCTATATAGTGAAACAATTTTTAGAAATTTAGAAGATATGAGAGGAATCACCATTGGGAGAACATGACATCAATAACAATAGATATGCGGATGATAGAGGATTAATTAGAGACAATGAACAGAATCTGCAACAATTAATAGATACGGTTATTGTATACAGTGAACAACTAGGGTAAGAAAACACATGTAAGAAGACTCGGATTATTGACGTCAGTAAGAAGAAAGGGGGTTAACGTCTTTCTCCGTAATCCCGTATATTCTCGTGAGTAACGTAACCTGCGCGAGAATCGGTAGCGGTTCTCGCCGCGTTGGTAACTTACGGGGTATGTGAGCCGGTCGCTCAGAAAGTAATGGCAACCTACTGAGCATAATCTTGCCTAGTACATCAACAGCAGCTGAACAAATACTGATGTTGACTGTAACGTCCTGTAAGGGATATGCAGAAAAAAAGAAAGAAAGAAAGAAAGAAAGAAAGAAAGAAAGAAAGAAAGAAAGAAAGAAAGAAAGAAAGAAAGAAAGAAAGAAAGAAAGAAAGAAAGAAAGGCCACATTGTAATATAAAAGTAAATGGGAATATTCTTAAACAAGTGAATCGGTACAACTTTCTGGGAGCAGTTATAACATCTGATGGGAGGGGCCTTGAAGAGATTAGAACAAGAATCGCCATGGAAAAGGCAGCCTGTTGCAAGATGAAAAGCATACTGAACAATAAAAAGATGTCAATTGCAACGAAGAAGTGATGACCTGTACGTTTGTGTCGATGGGAAACGTGGACAAAGATCAGACAAGTTTAAAAACATCTAAGGGGAGTGGAAATGCAAAGAATATCATGGACAGGCAGAAAAACCAATGAGTAAGTTTTACAAGAAGCAAAGTAAAACATAAATTAGACGCAGACAGTTAACATTTGTTGGGCAAGTTATAAGACGACATAAACTAGATAACTTGGTGACAACTGGCAAAGTTGAAGGGAAAAGACGACGGGGAAGGCAGTGAAGTAACTATCTAGATGGCTTGGCCTCATAGCATGGTCGAGAGAGCTGATCCACGACTCTGGTGATCGTGTGAGATGGCGAAACCGCTCGTCTATCGGCATGGCACATGATGATGAAATGTGAAGTTCCAGTGCCGGCCTTGCACACCCAATATGTGTATAAGTGTGTGTTTGTGTGTGTGTGTGTGTGTGTGTGTGTGTGTGTATCTGTGTGTGTGTGTGTGTGTGTGTGTGCGTGCGTGCGTGCGTGTTTGTGTGTTAGTCAGCCAAGGTATGATATCGATGACAGGTTGGAGTCAAACAACTGGACACGCGACATGACAGTCAGTGGAGTACACCGACAAGGAAGGGGTCAGGTATTTAGTTCTTGATCACGATTACATACAGTATCTTGTGTCTATCTATCTGTGATATAGTATCGGTTTAGTCTTCGTAACACATCTTATCACCATTACTGAAACATTCAAACATACCCATGTCCACAAAACGACAGATAATAAACAGCATATTCATACCAACCTTATGCCACCAATCTCAAACTTGGACATTATCCAAATCACACTTTCGCAAAATCAACACCTGTGAGATGAGATGCCTGAGGAGAGCTGCCAAGTTAACAATCCGAGACCGAGTAAGAAATGTTGTTATCAGACAGACAGTGGGATCAACACCTTGTGCCACATTTATTGAAAGACAGAAGATCAAGTGGTTTAGCCATGTCGTTAGAATGCAACACCAGCAACTACCATCACTGGCCTTACGTCAAAGATCATCTGCGACGAGACCACGAGGCCGTCCAAGTATAAAATGGATTGACGACATCAAAGACATTGTACAACTACACGGAATGACACTATCCAGTGCCGCCCTCCGGGCGCTGGGGCGCAAATTATTCCTCCCCACGACGCTAGACGGCAGAAGTGGGAGATGATGATGATGATGATGATGATGATGATGATGATGATGATGATGATGATGATGATGATGATGATGATGATGATGATGAACACATCTTATCGCAAAAAATGATATAAAACGTCACAGTTTCCGAAGTGATGCACTATCAAAGCTGTTACTGGTTTTTTTTTTATCCCATAAGTCCCAAATACGAGTTGCAGTATTACATCCGCACAATCCCACTCCCTCTCTACCCTACCATAGCAATACTTAACCTGGTGAAAGTGCCAGCAAGAGAACCTGTTGTTTACCTGAAACAGAAACATGTAGTGCGGACACCAGGTACAGCACTGTACTCACAGAAGTGACCGCTAAGTGACAAGTATCCCCAGACGAGAGATTTGCTCCACAAGGCTATCTATCTACCACGCTGCACATGCAAGGACACACATATGTCCGTCTCAGCTCTGCACTGGCAGTTCTCCTCTAGATCTCTTTCCTGGAACACTCAGCGCTGCGGGTCAGCACGACTCTGACGTCACATGCGTGTTTACATGTGTGCTCCGTGTGACCTAACCGCTTCCTGCTAACACTTGCCTGTACTTGTTCGGTTCATTGCGGTTAAATACAATTGTGTGGACAGAGACACGAGGGACGACAGTTAATACGTTTTTTTTGTTGTTGCATATCCCTTACAGGACGTTGCAGTCAACACCAGCATTTTTCAGCTGCTATTGATGTAGGACAGACAGATCGCATATCCTTTACAGGACATAGCTGTCAACAGCAGCATCTTTCAGCTGTCTGTTGATTTCTTGGCAAGATTACGCTCAGTAGTTTGCCATTGCTTTCTGAGCGGCCGGCTCAGTTATCCCGCAAGTCACCAGCGGGGGTAGAACCGCTTCCAGTTCTCGCCCGCTACGAGACTCTGCGTGATAAACGGGATTACGGACAAAGTGGTGTAACCCCTCGGCCAGAGAGACCGGCTGCTGTTGATGTACTAGGCAAAATTACGCTCAGTACTTTGCCATTGCTTTCTGAGCGACCAGCTCACATACCCTATAAGTTACTGACGCGGCGAGAACCGCTACCAATTCTCGCGCACATCACGTCACTCACGAGAGTATTCGGGATTACGGACTAAGACGCTAACCCCTAGGCCAGGGATCATGCCTCCTATTTTTTATCTATGTAAATACTTTATGATGGCTGCAGAAATGTGGTTTCTGAAGAAAATGCAAAGAATACCATGGACAGATAGAAAAACCAATGACCAAGTACTACAAGAGACAAATGAAAATCGTAGATTGATTAGAGAAATTAGACGTAGACAGTCAAAATTTTTTGGACATGTTATGAGAAGAAATGGACTGGAGAACTTGGTGACAGCTGGCAAGATCGAGGGGAACAGACCAAGAGGAAGACCGAGAGGAAAATACCTGGATGGCTTGGCCACATGGCATGGACGAGACAGGAACACTGAGCTGATCCACGACTCTGGTGATCGAGTGAAATGGCGAATCATGACCGCCCACGCTTTCCGGCATGGCACATGATTGATTGATTGAAATACTTTATCTATGTAAATACTTTATCTATGTAAATACTTTATCTATGTAAATACTTTATCTATGTAAATACTATATCTATGTAAATACTTTATCTATGTAAATACTTTCACGGTGCGCAATTTATTAATTTAGCGGGATTCCTCAAATACTCTTCTGCACCGTGTATCATTGACCAACATGTTTCAGTCACGAGTTGCGCAATAGTAACGGTTTACAATTTACCACCAAATAAACTTAAAGAACACTAAAGAAAGTTAAAGCAACATAATGTCATATAATTCCTCAATGTTGAACGCGAGACCCCGATTCGCATCCACGAACGTTTGAGTTTTGTTTATGGTGATTTAACAGTAGATGTTAGCACTGTCCGACGTTGGGTTCGTTGTGACCAAGCTGAAGTAGGTCAATCCTCACTGGCTGACTAAAAACGGGCTGGCCATCCATAAACCGCATTGACTCCACACAGCATTCATCGAGTTGATGACATAATTAGTGGTGACCGTCGGGTAACACTGGATGAACTGTATTCCATGTTATTCATTAGTAAAAGCACTGCCCAGACCATCATTACAGATCTGGGTTACTCTATGGTTTGTGCGCGGTGGGTACCCAAAATGTTGACATACATAAAAAAGCAAGGAAAATCGTAGCCATCAATCTCCTGCACCTGAATGAAACTGACAGAGAAGGGTTTTTATGGAATATTGTGACAGACGATAAGACTTGGGTTCATTTCTTTGAACTAGAATTCAAGAGTCAGGCAATGGAATGACACGACACGGCATAGACGACAAGAAAGAAGTCAAAATGTCAATATATGTAGGGAAAGTTATGGCCTCCGTGTTTTGGGATGAGAAATGTGTGATACTTCTCGACTTCTTGAAACATGGAAACACGGTGAATGCTGACGGTTACATTGAAACTTTGGAGAAGCTTAGAGGACGTCTTCGACGACTTTCCCCATTCAAAGATCTGAGAACTGCACTACTGTTGCGCGATAAAGCCACGCCACACACACGGCTAAAATAAACGCACCATTCATACGATTGCAGAATTTGGCTGAAAATTATTACCACATCCCTCTTACAGTCCCAATTTAGCACCTTCAGACTTCCATCTGTATGCACGACTGAAAGAAGATCTTCGCGGACATCACTTTGAGGACACTGAGACACTTAAACGCGTCGTATGCCAGTGGTTTAGGGAAAAGGACACGAATTTTCACCCTGCTGGGATATATGCCCTTGTGAGAAGTTGGACAAATACAATAACGAATAATGGACATTGAGAAATAAAATGTTGAAGTAGGGCTTAATTTCAGTGTGAATTTTTTGGCCTATTGAATTATATTAAAAATTACGAGGCATTACTTATTGACCACCCCTTGTAGATACTTTAGGTTCAAGATTGGTTCGCTTGTTCTCTCTTCCCCTCCCCCTCTCTCTGCCTCTCTCTCCCCTCTCTCCCTGGCATCTTCCTCTCTTTCTCTCTCCCACTCTCTCGCCTCTTCTCTCTTTCCCTTTCTCACTCTCTCTCGGACTCTCTCTCTCTCTCTCTCTCTCTCTCTCTCTCTCTCTTTCTCTCTCCTCCTTTCTTTCTCTGTCGCTCAGCATGTCAGCGTGTGTGTGGCGTGTATGCGGCAATAGCCCTACGACAACTCGGCAACGTTTCTGATTATCCCCAACTTACTTCAATAAACGTAATCAAATATAACATCAGCCACATATCCCCCCGTCCGGTGTCGCCGTCCGCCAAAGGCCGAACGGGAATGTTCCGACTGTAACATAATCACTGCTGTTACTGAAGTCATTGACGTGGAGGCCTCAGTCTAGGACTAATATGAGGATGATAATGATGAAGACTGCGAAAAGACGAAGTAGAACGGCGAGGAAGTAAGAGAAGGATGAGGAGGAGAACGAGTAAGAAGATCAGGAAGAAACAGAAGAAGAGACGCACGAGCAACAGCAGCAACAGCAACAGCAGCAGCAGCAGAACACGAAAAAAAAAAAGAAAAAGAATAAAGATATACCATAGACTGTTACATTTCAACGGTTCCTGGTTCTCTCTACACCAGGGGTGGCCAACCTTTTTAGCAGGCGGGCCAAATTTCAGAAATAATATTTCATGCCGGGCCACTCACCTAATTTAAAAAAAAAAAAAAATTTAAATTAAGCAACCAAGCGTGCTACAGCCTCGACCACATCGTCGCTTCCCACTCCGCGGGCCGCAACATGACTACCGGCGGGCCGCATGCGGCCCGCGGGCCTCGTGTTGGACACCCCTGCTCTACACAAAAGCAA